>JBBMOI010000009.1:22972500-23265000 GCA_038088405.1 Porites divaricata | reverse complement strand
AGACGACTCAAGTTCCTCCAAGACATACGAACAGATAAAGAGTTTTAAGGACAGCTCCACATAAACCAACGGGCTTCTAAATCATGAGGAAAACTGTTTGAGACGTTTCTGATGTATTTAGAATCTCTCCGTCGTCAGTGCCCCTGATATCTCGAGCGTGGTTAAAAGGTAACGGATCGTTTCGTCTGACAGCAGTTCGCCGAGACAAAGTCTATTCGCCCAATGTGTATATGTCGTTCTTTGTGCCTGAGAAAAAGGAATAAGCATGGAAAGACAGTCAGGACTGCACATGTGGAATCCACACAAGGTTTACTAAAATAACATCCCGGAGAAGTAGGTTCACCATGTTGTAGAGTGTTGTATGTCATTAGGTGAATCGACTTTTGGGCGAAACGACTGGAATGCCATTAAATTCAGTAGAAGTAGTGGTTATCGTTTTCTGTAAACGTTTATAGTATTGTTAACCAGCATCTTGCTGATTGATAATGTTTAAATTTGTAACATCACTTGAAAAGTTGAGTGTACAACGGGAAAACTTATATATGTATTTTGTTGGTAGCATCCTCAAAGGAGCTATATCAGGCTATTTACTATCTAGTCTGTGAGCAAGCTCTCCCAGGTGATCTGTGACGTCACTGCGGGGGCCTGGGGAAAGAAATTTTAATGCCGTATCCCATAAACCAAAGCTGAAGGGAACAGATTGAATAGGCCATTTCCGAGTTCCAAAAAGTTTCACTTTCAAAACGAGGCTAAGTGCGAAACCTTTGTTGTGGAAATGAGTTTTAATTATGATGCAAATAAAACTCATTTCCACTACAAAGGTTTCGCACTTAGCCTCGTTTTGAAAGTGAAACTTTTTGGAACTCGGAAATGGCCTATTGAATTGAATTGGTGCGCGGGTTGTTTTATGGGATACGGCATTAAAATTTCTTTCCCCAGGCCCCCGCAATGATGTCACAGATCACCTGGTCCGGAGCGTTCTGGCGGTGGGGTGCGGGGAAAAGGAGCTCCCCGGAGAGCTTGCTCGCAGGCTATTTGCAATCTAGCCTGTGCGCAGTCGCCCCCTCCCCCCTCTCAAACAAAGGGAGCGATTGTGCCCGAGCTATTTGCTTTATTTTTGAAATCTGCATCAATTGGTCCAGTGTTATTTTAAGAATTATTACGGATAGTGATGTTTCACCGTACACCTAATGACAGCAAGCTTCGTACAAACGTTACCTGGGTGTCCGGACCCACATAGTGGGGGGGGGGGGGGGGCACATACTGTCCATTGGTCATTTGTAAAATAATAGTACATTTTACGTGCCAATAAATGCTGAAAAACGTTCGTTTAAAAATGTCTACAAATTATTATGGTTTAAATAAAAACGTGTTGAGAGAACTTGTTTAACGCTACAAAGCAGTAGCCTGTGTACAGACGTCTCTCCTCCCTCAGGAAAAAAATCCGGGTAGCTGCTCGTGCAGGGCGCACACAGCAGCTCCTTCCTCCGTAATAGGCTGGTGGCTTATTACCTCCAGGCGTCGTTACATCTTCTTGTGCCAAAATGAAGTAAAAGACCACTGAATGCCATACACAGTATACATGTATCCGTTAGCTTCATTTGCACTTATTACACAGGATTCTAGAATAATTGGTGTTGAAAGTAACGCTGTTGGGTTTGTTTGTTCCAACTTTTCGTAGACTGCCTGCAGTCCGCCTTTTCTCTTAGATCCGTCGAGATCTCAGGCGGAGTGAGAGCGTGGGCCACACAGGTCGCCCAAGCTCAAAATTTGACCATTAACGGTGTTGCGTAACGTTCAAAATAAAAGGATTTGTATGGGAGAAACACACATCTTAAGCGAGGTTAGTCCATTTTATTTAAGTCCTTTCACATTCGTAGGCTACAGAAACAATCGTTTTTTCGTATTTTTGAACGTTACGCAACATTGCCGATGGTTATATTTCGAGCATGGGCTGCCTGTGGTATAGACTTGTCGGTACAAGTCGACCTCACCCGGGCAGTTGAAGTGAGTGAGCCATATTAAATCGAACTAAGGACTTTTTTGAAAGTCCCGTGCCATATTATAATGATATTAAATCAGACGAAGGACTTTTTTGAAAGTCTACCTGTGGTAGGCACTAAAACCTTTGCAGTGACTTTGAAGAAAATAAGAGACTGGTCGCAGTCTAACTTTTCCAGTCAACAAATGACAAAAAAAGAGAAAAGACAGACGGCCTCAAAAAATGAAGCGGGCGAGAACGAGAAACATATTTTTTGAACTCGGCCAAATATTAAGAATTACTGGTTTTTTTTTTTCAAAACAGTTGGCTTTTCACTCCAAGGCCCTTGAAAGTCAGATTACCAGTTCCAACTCGTGCCATTCACGCTCATTTGACGCGGAAAGCACCATCTGCTGTCTCATCTGCTGTATTGATGAATCTCAGACTTCACATGATTGTTGTGACGGGTCACTGATACTCACGCGTGATTTCCATTGTCGGTCATATCCTGCTATAAGGTTCATATTACATGACTAACAATAAAATTTTTCAACATGCCTTCCCGTCGATTAGAGTCCTTGCTTGCTATTCTTCAAGAAGCCAAGAACTACTTCAAAGAAAAATTCAATGCCACTCCGACATTTGCTGTTTGTACACGAGGGAAGATGGGTCGACTTTTGGGTGAACAAGAACACAGTGATGGTTTCGTTTTTCCCATGGTGGTAAGGAAAAATGTTTTGGATGAATCAACAAACGACGTGGTGTAGACACAGTTGGTGTTGCCTGTCGCCTTCATTCTCTTTTCCTTTGATGTAAGGTTACGTAATCATCCTTAGTGAAAGAAAGAGAAGCTGCTCATGATCAGAAAAAGACGGGCGGACTTAGAACTGCTCAGCTGTTTTTGACAGCTGTTTAGACTTCCGATTCACTGAATAATTGTTCATGAGTAAGGTATGAGCACTCCTTACAGTCCATCTGCTTGTGTAAAGGTTCTTTGTATATGATTTATCTGGTAAAGGGTCGTAAACAATAGCTGCGTGAGAATCTTTTATGAAGGAGGGTCCTCATCGACCAGGGGATATGAAAAAATAGAAATTACCGACATAAGTAACATGCATAGTTTGTGCAAATGAGTATTAATTTAAGTCCTTCCAGTGAACATTTATTTATTTATTTATTGCTAAGTTTAATGATCTAATTTCTGATTGAGTGAACTGATTTATTTCGCAGGTTTTTAATACAACAATTCAAGAGAGATGACATATGCGACACAACAAATGGACAAGGAAATATTGCAACGAAAAGGAAAGGTCCTTCGTGTTAAAGGTGTGTATGCCTGTCTGTCGTTACTGAGGTCAAGGAAAAGACAATCTTCATTGTAAGGTTTTTGGGAAAGGAGTAGAAAGGGCCCTTGCCCTTGCTCTCCAACCAGCAGTGTCAAGAAATCCTTGCGCCCCTCCAGCAAACCGGTAGGAGCAGATCCAGGAGTTTTTTGGAGGGGTACAAAACTAAGCCCTTATGCGAAAAACAAGCACATTGCCATTTTTATAATTATTTATTTCCATTTTCTACCAAAGTCCAGACTTGCTTCTTCTCTAAAAATGATGATTTTCACTGTTCTAGTCCTTGTTTAGTCTATTTTCTTTTAAGGGGGAGAGGAGGGTGGTAATGAGGTTACGCAAACCTACGTCAGGAAGACTTAAGATTGGGTCGGCCCCAGTTCCCGTTTTCACAGGCAACAAAATCATTCGCCCAATAATCCAGAGCCCACTAACAGCTTAGTCAATTGCAAGCGTGTCCATCCCCCCGGGTTTTTGTCGTGCACTGGTCATCTTGTCGGTTCCGGCGGTGGGGAATTTGTCAGAAAACCTCTGCCGGGGGGGTGGGGGTGTGGAGCATTTGTCAATTCTTTTAGAAGTGGTTAATACAGTTCCTTTTTCAATATTTCACTTAAAAATATTCCAATTCAGATAGACCTTAGGGCGATGTTCTCATAATTGATTCAACTGACGAACAACTAACGAAGAGATCGTTCAGTGATCGTTCTCCGCCAAAGACAACGCATAGCTAGTTTAATCTTCGTCAAGAGTTTCCATAGGCGGTGGTATAAATGTGTAATTGTAAAGTAAATAATATTTTAAGAATCAGGCCAAAAAGCACCAAATATACGTTATCTTTCAAATTTTTAATTTATTAGTTTAGTTCGTCGCATGTGAAGCAAGATCGACGTTTGTCCCGGAGACAGACGGATAGAACGTGTTAGACGATCCAAACTCATCCAGACGAACTAAGTTTGGTTTGTCTCATGGTTATGGCTCCTGGCCTAAGACATTTATTGTTAAGTTAGTATTGCATCGTTAAATATATATGGCTTTTTTAGCTTATTTACAGGAAAATGCAACTTTAGTGTTGTCCAGGGGTGAGGCATTTGTCGGAGTGCACACTTTTTTAAGCCTCAACGTGGGGTTTTTGTATGAACCCCCCCGGCCCCACCGTGGGGCATTTTCAGCTATTCCAAAAAAAACGTCAAATGCTTGGGGGGATGGGCACGCTTGGAATTGACTGAGCCATAAATTGCTAAAGATCGGAGCCTGAAATCAGAGGCAAAGCCGTAGGAAAAACTATGGGGCATTTGACCTGGAAACGTCGCATTGCGAGATCGCATAAATTTAGAAAAAAGTAGCTTAATTAATTAGTTTGGCAAAAGATCGGGCAATGCTACTTTTCAGGCATCAAACTAGCTATGCAGAGAACGGTTTTGGTTAAGTAGTATATAGATGAACGATTTTTTTAGTGTTTTCCGGCGTGGATTTTCTCCGCGGACTGTCGACTAGGAAAGTAGAGATGTTTAATTTGAAGATCCTAAATAAATGTCTTCTTTTATTTCTTTAGTATTTTGTTGTAACAAAAGGTGTTTTTTGACAGACAATAACATTACGCGCTTAATACGAACACTCTGTTGATACGCACACTTTCTACGGCCTCTTCAGTGTCCTTATTAACGGGATTTGACTGTACTTAAAATTAATGTCGTGTTTTAATCTTTAAACTTTCTTTACCAGAGTTTCAAGTAATCATCAGAGTTGGCCTGGTTTCTTAAGAGATGCTCTACATTCCATTACTGAGAGCTCGTGATCCTCAACCAACTGATTCAGGCCAAGAACGTTCGTTAAAATGCCGAGAATCAGTAAGGGGATCAATTTCCGCGGTATATTACCATTTTCTTGCGCTCTGTCTTATCAAACTCCGATGAGAAGGGACCAGCGTGTGTACCTGTCTCGGATCGTTATGATTAGCATTGACAGCATACTTCGCCACTGCTTCTACTGATAACGCATTGATTCCATGGACGTAGGATGAAATCGACGAGAAACAGTGAAAACGTAGGGATTCGGGCGACCTGTTAGCAACAATTATATAGCAGCCCAAGAAAGCGCCCCAGTTTTGGTAATCTGCTCAGGGCTAGACACATCCATGCGTTTAGATGCATGCATGCCCATTTAAATTAAAGGGGATAAACTTTAAGTTAATTTAATTACTAGGTGTTTCTGTATTCAGTGGATGTAGACTAAGGGTTTTATATGGATGAGACAGAATTAACGTTCTTTTACCGGACATCAACTTTAGTCCGGTATGTTCACACTCTACTGGATAGCTTTTCAGGGGCACCCAACGAGGATATAGTTCAAAACTACTTAACATAGCATTGTTGAACGTATTTTAGTATTTAAATGGTAGATATAGGCATATTTTTATCCCCTAAAACTTTTTATCTGTTCGGATTTCCTAGCTGAAAGTCTAGTGATCCGAAAATTATAGGGATCAAAACTTACCTTTTCGAAAATTTCAGCCAGAAAAAGGCTCCCGAAAATTCTAGGTGACCTCTTTTAGGCTAAAAATCCGTTAAAAATGGGTAATTATACCATTTTTTAGATGTTCGGAAATCCTAGGAGAGGCAGGTAAGCAAGAAATTTTACAACAAATGTTCCGAAAATTCTAGATCTCAAATCGTCTTCCGAACAGATATTTTCCGAAAATTGCCGTTGGGTGCCCCTGGCTTTTGTGCCGGCACGAAAACCATACCGGATAGGGTTTCTGTTTACACATAAGAGTGATGATTTGGCGCGATTCTTGTAACAGAGCGAAACTTCGCAGCGGCCGATCTTTAAAAGAAGTCACATATCGGATTGGTGTTCTTGCTATACCGAATAGCATTTTGTGTCGGCACGAAAAGGTATCCGATATAGTGTGAGGAGAGCCCTAGTTTTCCGAATATTTCAGACGCCTCCTTCTTTCTCCAGGTGATTTAGCGAATCATTGACCGTGACTTGACACAGTAGATGTTAATAAAACGGCAGTACTAATTTCAGTCAGGAGCCGGTGACTCCTGTTTCTGTGTTGGAATTGGACTTCTTAAAATGCATATCAAACAGCGTTTGGTTACAGTATTCAAAAACAAGAGTGTTCATGCAAATTATAGTACTATTGCAGTTTTTCTCAGTCACAGCTTCCTCTCTTTTCCAACTTAGGAAGGGCAACCACAACGGCGGCAGTGAAAACCTCACTTAAAAGCGAACGCGCGCCGCGCTGTTTTTTATTCTTTATGTCGTTCAGTTTGTCAAATGTTGGTGAATCTTTCTGGAGTTGAATTCGTTGTTGTAAATAAATGTAAAGGAGATCATCGGAGTTAAAGACGTAATTTAAGCAGTTGCTAAAAGAAAGCCTGAAAAAATTCAGGCTTGCCGGAACTTTTTCGCGTTTTCTTTTCACCATTACTTTCAAGCTAGTCCCAGAGGCCTGCTCCCACCCAACGTCGTCCCCAGGGTCTTTCAGGGTGTTCCAAATTACTGACCTCTTCCCATCGTCCACCGCGCGCTTACTAGACCCTTAACACCCCTTACTCAAACTTGATAGTCCTTCGTTCGAGGAATATGAACTAGTACCAGAGGTTTCTTTTCTCGCGTGCGTCGGGGAATTTCGTTTCGTCGGCCGAAGGCCGAAGACACGAGAGACGAAGCCGCGCAGGTCACTTTTTAAGACTTGACCGAAACCGGAAACCGCGCATGCATGAAAAGCCTCTGGCACCTAAGGTAATGAACTACAGACTGTAGTAACATTATCAAGGGAAGCCAAGCAGGGAGAGGGAAGTTGGTATATAAAGGCATCGACGTCCTCCGGGCTGTCAATGGCTGCCACTGAGCGGGTGATATTACTGTGCTCATGTACGTGTAAGGTATTGGCTAGGCAGTGTCGTTAAAGCAGCAACAATGCCGTGCCTGCTTGTCTAACGAATGCTCCATTAAGGAACGAAGGCGCGCGAAGCGGAAGCAATAGGGATTGGTAGGAGAGGAGCCTTGGAACGAGTTGACATTCCCTTGAGTCCATTACTTAGTTAGGCTACCAGCTCAGCTGAAAGATACTGGACTGCAAAAGCCCGTATTTTTTCACTAGCTCGAGAACGCGGCAGAGGTCGAAGCGAGAGTGAAAACAAAGTGTGAAACTGGGAAGAGCGCGAATTTTCTCTCGCCTGACACGCCCACGCTTCGCTTGAAAACCCGTGCACAACCCGTGCACAGGCGTTTTGAAAAAGCCGATTTTGAAGGAAAGAAAAGGCTGTTTCAGTACAGTCTAGAAAGTTACCGTCAAATCGATACCGCGTACACTGTTCACGGTCCCTTATTTTTCCGTAAGATCGTCAAGATCGAGCGCTTTGCGTTATGGCGGCCATAACCCTCCCCCCCTGCTTTAAACCCCGACGCCCGCCCCCTCGGTACATTAGAGTATAGATCTAGTAAGAAGGAACCAGTCGGTTTTATGAGGGACTCAACGAACTGCACTGTAAAAAGACTGGGTCGAGAACATTGTTCAAGGCGGGAAAATTCGAGAGTTGAGCGCTCGCTTGTTGTGGACCACAAGTTTCCCATGTAAACAAAGGAAACTGATGCGAGTGAACGAAGTGTTCAAAATGTCTTTTCACGGTGATGATATGATGATGAACTTTATTAAAGTGTGATGTCTTATAACTTACTAATGGGGAGACTGAAGGTCTGCCCTAAACGTTCCATAGCGCTTTGCCTGTGGTCCTCTCGAGCTGCTCCTTCTTCCTTTTCATTTTTCTTTACCTCGCAGCGTTTTTTCGTCGGCCAACTTTTCCTGTCAGTTATCTCTTCGAGAGCGTGGACTAGTTTCCTCTTGGTGTATTTTCGCTTTATGCTAGGTAATAAGCAAGGTCAGTTTGTCTCTCATGGATCTTTTATTGACTTTGAATTTCGGATGATCAAGGCCACGACAGCTATCTGGTTCCATGCATCTCCCCTCTCCTTAATTCTATACGGATGTTGATAGCCCGTTGTTCCATACCTATAAACACTTCTCGGTATAGCACCAAATTATGTTTGCCTGACCATTCCATCTCCTTTACAAAGAAAAATGGAACCAAAGGTTGTTTGACGACAAATCACTACAGTTCTTAAAGAAGGAAAGGGTGGAACAGGTTGATTTAGCACGTTTTTGACCTTTAAACCTTTTTGCTTCGCGCGAAAAGCTGGAAACCCCAAACAAGAAAGTTTCGATGCGACTTGCTAGTACTTGTTTGCGAAGACCTATATCAATCGATTTTCTGGTTTTTTAGTACAGAAATACAAAGAACAATTACGTTGAAAGTCGAATACGCAATTGAGATGAAATTTCTTTCAGGAAAATGGATTTAGGGTAAAAAAGACGAGTAAATTTAATTTCTCTGCACACGTTCGCTGCTGGACGCCAAACCGCGGGTTTTCACGTTCTCGACAGCATGGGGACAACAAGCCGTGCATGTGCGTAGCGTTCAAGGGTTTTATAATTTAATTTTTACCAAAATGCGTACCGGTATAAACACAGGTAACCCAGGCTCACTATTTCTAGCTGTCACGTACGGTTTTCATAACATGGTTAACTATAGAGAACATACGGAGCGAAGTTTAGGTCTGGAAATTTGCTAGAAAATGAAAATAAAAATCTATCAAACTTACCATGTGGCGAGTTGCTGTTGTCCTTAATATGTACACGAAGTTTCGGGAAAAATAGTCAGCCTCACCTTTTATACTATGAAGGTTTTTAGAGGTTCCCAGTGCGGGATGAAAAAGACGAATGTCACGCCCGTCACGAGATTTCACGAGATAAATCACGGGATATGCATACATACCCGCTACATACATAAAGGCTGATGTGGACTGATGCGATATAACGGTTCGGTTATCCTCTTCAAGAAATGGCGTCGATTGGAGCAGAGAAAGTTCTTCAGGTGGCCAAGACCTTTTTCCAAGAACAGTTCAAGGCTAGTCCTTCGTTTGCTGTATGTGCTCCAGGACGAGTAAATCTTATTGGCGAACATACAGATTATAACGATGGATTTGTTCTACCCATGGTAAGAATAGCGTTTCTCGACCTCCCCTAAATGCTTGGGTAAATTGTATCCGCCTTTCCTTGAGCCTAAATGGTACACTAAGAGCAAGACGTGGGGCATATTTTTACTGTTAAGTGAAGTTACCTTTTCGTTTAGTCCTGATTTCAAGGGATTTTCAAAGCGAACTTTTTTACGCACGGTCGATCAGGGCTAGGAGTTGGAACAATTTCTTCCCGAGATCGATCAAAGATTGGAACGCTCTACCTCTAGATATTAGGGAGATATAGACTTTGGACGTTTTTAAACGCACTGTTCGGGAACAGAATTTATTTATTTGATTACAAGATTTATTTTATTATTTTTTATTTACCTTGGCGCGATGGGCGACCTTTGCCAAGTATAAAATATAGAAATAGAAACGTGGTTCAATTTTATCCTTGATTAGCTTAGATTCAAAAGTCCCAGGACTCACCAACATCAATTTCCTCCTAATAATATTAATATGTAATCGAGAGAAAAGGGAAAATGTTTTGATCCTTTCACCAAATTCTCTCTACTAATCCCGGGAGCGATACTTCCTGATACCTGATATAAGCCAAAAAGCTAGGTATGTGCCGCACCAAAGGGTATGTCTTTGCACTGTTTCGGTCAGAAAACGGGTATAGACTTGGCAGATTTTGTCTGGAATCGGGTATGGTTTTTGAGGGAACTACGGGAGTGTGTTCATGAACTTATTTGTCATTTCAATTCCAAATGAATAAGAAGGGAAGATAGTACACGAGTTCAAAATGGAGGGTATAGATTTTAGAGACCAGGTCCCAGTTCTTCAAAAGGTGGATAACGCTATCCACCGGATGTCCGGTGGATAGCACTATCTATTAAACATTTGAACAACCGGGGCCAGATCTGAAAATGGGTGTGGAAAATGACATTTTTTGGTCAAAAATAGGGTCTGGTTCGTAGAACTGGGCAACACACCCCCACCAAGATTTTCCCAGGTGTACTCTCCAGGTGTGACAGTTAGTTTCAAACAGAAAGAAATAAAGCAAAAAAAGATTAGACTGAAAATTGATGAAGCATTTACTCTTTCAAATGTGAATTTTGAAATGATTGGTGTTCTTTACCTTTGTGGTAAGTAAATCACATGATGGAGCAGATACTGGTAACTTATATTATGAGTTTGATTATCAAAGCAAGTCAACAAAATTGAATGCCATCATTAAAATTACTTTCCTGCAGGCTTTAGAGTTGGTGACGGTAATTGTAGGAAGAAAATCAGATGGCGATGTGTGTCATTTATCCACATGTGCTCAAGGTGCAGATGAACCCCATGTAATAACATTTCCCATCCATACCCCTGATAGTCCACTGGTGCCTGGCAAGCCTTCTTGGGCCAACTATGTCAAGGGAGTTATTGCCAATTTTCCAGGACAAATTCCAGCCTTTGATTCAGTGATTGCCACTTCAGTACCCCTCGGAGGGGGATTATCTAGCTCTGCGTCACTTGAAGTTGCCACGTACACGTTTTTGGAACAGTTAACTGGGAAAGAGCAAAAAGATTTGAAAGTCAAGGCTCTGGCTTGTCAAAAGGCTGAGCATAATTTTGCTAACATGCCATGCGGAATTATGGATCAGTTTATTTCAGTAATGGGCAAGAAAGGCAATGCTTTACTGCTGGACTGCAGGTATTGGCCTTGTAATATCTAATGCCCCATCTGCACTAATACATTTTCGTTTCAAAACACATACATTTTGATGTGTTTAGGCCTTCTGTGCACACTAATTTGTTGAGCTTTATGAAAATGTATTGATTTCAAAACGCTCTTTAAGTGGATCAAAATGAAAATGGTCAAAAACTGTCAAAATGCATCAAAATGAAAATAATGACAGAAGCTATTGCAGGTGCGAGCGTTTGTAGCTCAGCACGGTGTCCAACTTACATCACAACGTTCAATTCTATCGTTTTAAAAATGTTTTAGTATGGGCAGTTAAAAATGCAACAAAATGGCACTGTGGACGTGAATTGATTCATGCTTTTTCAATGACAATAAAAACTCATACTTTTGAAAACACATTAGTGTGGGTGGGGCCTAATTCTGTGGCAGATTTATGGGAGGGGCATGAAGGGAACACCTTAATCTTCACTTTATTTTTAGGTCAAACTGAAGCCCACAGGGATGAGAAAAATTCTTTTCCAGGCCAAGCCCTCTTCTTATCTTAGGGTATGAATGAGAAGCTATTTAAGGCTATAGAATAGTTCTTCAAAACATGTGGGTCTTGGAAAATTTCGGCTTGATCTTAAAATCTCGGAAGTGTTTGTGATAGGTTTCATCTCGGAGTCTCAATGAAACCTGAGTCTCACTGTCTCACAACGTCTCAAATTTACCATTCTACACCCCTGATGAGTGGGCTCTCCACTTAATAGTTCGAAGACTTGAATCCATCGATGTAATAAATTATTCCTTTTAGATTCATGCATGTGATTGTTGGAGTAATTATTGTTTTTCTACTTTCTGGATGATCAGTTCCTGTCCAGAATATTGGATGGCTATCCCTCAAACTACAATTTTAGTGGCTTCTGTGTAGAATGTACCTTTGCAAAAGTTCATTTCGTTTTCAAATTCTTATTGATCCTGGTTGATATCAACAATAATTTATTTTGCAGATCAATGGAAGCCAAACTTGTTCCAATGACAAACCCTGATTTAGCTGTCTTGGTAACAAACTCAAATGTTCGACATGAATTGACAGGAAGTGAGTATCCAACAAGAAGGAAGCAATGTGAAACAGCAGCAAAAACACTTGGAAAACCCAGTCTTAGGGAAGTTACCATGGCAGAATTAGAAGGTAGGATAGTACTTTACTCAATATTTATTACTACAAACAGTAGGAGAACCCTAAATTTATTTGTTATCACAGATAGGTCATTTATGCTGGGGTAGATAAAGAGGGGGCATTTTTAGTTGTAATGATTATCCCTTTGGGTCTTGCAGATGAAGGATAAACAGCAATGTAGAATATCATCAACTACTTTTCTTTTACTTTTTACATTCTTCCCAAGCACAAAATGGTGATGGCCTGTTTGAGGGAGTTCAGGGGAGTTAATATTACCAAGGAAAATGCTTACAAGGGCATTTCTGAGCCTCTAGATTTCAAAATTTTCTGGGGGGGCATGCACCCATACCCCCCTAGAAGTTCGCACCTTTGGCGCTCGAAACTTACCTTATCTTGTTAGATGAAGTCTGGCTATGGCCCTTAGAGCACTGACCTTCCACAAACCTAGCCTGCATTGCAGATGTAACTACACCTTGCAATTGGTTAGTAATGTCTGCAAAGGAGCGCCAAAATCCTGGTTGTGGGCCCCCTATGGACTCAAAGAATTACCAGAAATGAGTTTTGAATTTCCTTTCAACCTGATTGGCAAATCAACAATGGCTTTTTTAACAGACCAATCATGGCACATACTCAAATCCTGCTACACTGGCAGGGGTGTAGAACAAGGATTTCGGCACTGTTTCGCAGACAGACTTAACCAGAGTTTAATTTTGTCTGTGGCGCACTAGGCTATCAAAATCCTGGCCCTGTTTGAATAGCCTGTGTACAGGTGCCTCCTCCCCACAGGAAAAAATTGAGGGAGGCAGAGGGGATGGCTGTACTCAGGCTATGGTTTGAAGCTGAGAGGCAGGCTGTCTTCCTTGTTTTGACAGGTTTTTTGTAAGGCACTTTGGTTCACCCCTTTCATCACAACTCAGAATCTCACAATTCCAGTTTGATTGGTCATATAAGTCAATATTTGAGTCACTCAGTGCATATGTTTACCCATCATCGACTTTCTCATAAGTGTCCACACATAATCGAGGGATAACTGCCTCGTACCCAGGTGCGTTCTAGCGTATTCGAGAGCAACTGGCAGATTCGAGAGCGACTGGGATTTTGGTTCCGTGCTAGGTATCATGGGAAAGGCGACGAGAAAAATTTTCTCGTTCACCCCTCCCAGCGTCCTTTGCCTCAACGCTAAACATTACCATGGTCCATTGTGCGATACTCCTCACTCGCATTTTCCGTTTTCCACACTTGAGATGCCTAGGAATGAGACAGGAGGGATAATGTGATTTAGAATTGATAGAATGATCATCTATAAGGGAAAACAATGTGATTTTTAGACAAATTCTCTTAACTCATTCTTCAAGGAAATGTATGGAGATCAGTTTGGAGAATTTGTACCTGGATTTTGGGGCTTAAAGGGTTGATTATTAAAACAATTTATTGTTAATCAGATATTATTGTCTTCTTTGGTTTACACTATTGATATATTTTTTCCACAGCTAACAAGGGGAAGTTGGAAGATGTTGAGTTCTACCGAGCAAGACATGTGGTTGGAGAGATACAAAGAACCACTGAAGCTGCTGTAGCACTTGAGAAGGAAAATTATGAGAAATTTGGAAAGCTAATGGTGGAAAGTCACAATTCTCTTAGGTAACACAACACTGACTGCACACAGTGTTCATGTAGTGCTGGGCAGGCTGTATTTTTAAAACATACCAGTTTAATGCAATGCTTTCGAGTGGTATACCACGAAAAATCCCACGAGTGACTTGATTTTCTAAGTATATGCATGTGAGCCTTTAGGCGATTGCAGGCGAGTGTATATGCAAAGAAAGATCATTCACTTGTGGGATGTTTCGTGGTATACCATGAAAGAAGCATTGCATAACTAATTTATCCCATGCCACTTAACATCATGACGTAAAATAGAGAAATCTCAACATCACAGTCAAACTTGAAGAAAGACACTGTCTTTTAATACTATACATACAATGCCTACATGATCGACATCTTGTCAATGAATAAAGTTCATATTCACCTCTGTCTACTTTACTGTACCTGCATCCTAAAGAAGACGACAAGACAGCTGTCAAATGCTTCTTCAAGAGGGGATTGCTCTTGATTAATAAATTCCTTAACTTCTGTGTCCATCCTAGTCTGTTTGATTTCTTATGACAATACTTTTTTTAACTTCAACTTAGACGTCTCTATGGTAGCTGAACCTCTGGTTTTATCGTGTTGTTTACAAATTAGTTTTTCTTTGAAATTATGTTAGAATGAAAAGTTTTGTCTGTCACTAGCCACTCTGTTTTTGGTGTGAAAATGTGGAGGCCATAAGTATCACCGGGATTTTTTCATGAAATACTACGTATCGGATACCACAGAATACGCAATGGGGTTCTAGCTCTCTGATTGGCTGAATTCACTATGGCATGGGATAAAGCTTCTTATCAAACAAAATAATACAGGTGTAATATAAACAACTAAGAAATATTGACACAAATCACAGACTTCCTTCTTACTGCCCAGCCTCAGAAATTTAAACAGTACCAGCTGTTGAGTTTACACACTATTCTGGGATCAGCCAGGGTTCTCATCATATGGCGCTGGCCCTAAAGGATCACAGCTCTGGGAACAAGAACAATAGCTGCAAAGTTAATCAGACCCGGGAGTGCATTATTGCATAAAACAGTGATCTGGTTTCTAATCAAAAGTGTAATCACATAACCCAGAAGCAGAGAAAAATAACAGTTTTTTCTGTATATCTTTTTTTAAGGGATGATTATGAAGTCAGCTGTGAAGAGCTTGATTTACTTGTTAAACTTGCTTTGGAGGTAGATGGGGTTTATGGTTCTCGTATGACAGGTGGAGGCTTTGGTGGGTGTACTGTGACACTTGTTAAACGGTCATCCGTAGACAACCTCATCAAACATATTCAGGTGGGTGTTCTGTAGTCTGACAGTCGGGAAGTTTTTAAATATAAATTTGTCTTTAAAATTGAGTGAAGTATTGCTACCATCAGCAATCAGTCAGTTATCATTGAAGCAAGGGCATCCAGCCTGTATCACTTAAGCTGGCAAGGTGATCCCCCTTTAGACTGACAGCTTGCAAATAGATATATTTTCACAGTATCTTTAACAGTAATGCAGGATTCTCTGAAAGCTCCGATAACCAGCAAAATTCGCTGATTGTCTTAAAGTGCCAGACACTCTTCCTATTTCATTTGTTTCGTAACAATTGAGTCCAATGAAAACAGTGAAAAGAAACATTATGACACAAAATGAAACAAATTTTGATATATAAAGGTGTCGTCCTCATGACTAAAATTTTTCTCCCTGGTCGCTAAAAATTCACTGAAATAGTCCATTCAGGACCCCCAAATAAACATTTTCCCCAGGGGAGGTCCCCGGACTCACCCAGTGAAAGGGGAGGAGTGCACTCCTCCTTAATTGTTTCCTCCACACACCCACACACAGCTGTGCTTCGTGAAGGAGGCGCCCAATCAGTTGCTGCATACTTAGAAAAGTTTTTTCCCTGCTGTGAGAATCTCCTCTCCTCTTAATGACGGCCACATCTCTACAGCGGCCATCATGTTTCGTTTTCTATCATCTCAATCGTTTAATTAAAATCACTAAAGGAAACCTTCACCAAACGCTTATTTTTCATGATCTGCCGCAATGTTCTCGTCGAATTCGGCCCTTTGCATACAGTGGAATCTGTGCGTAACGGATACCTTACGTACAGGAGACCGGTAAGGGATTTGTCCAATGGGTGTGGTCAAATGTCTATTTAGGCCATGTTTATACTTTACTGGTTAGCCTTTCGTGCTGCCACAAAAAGTTCTCATGTTTAGGGTGAACGCCTATCCGATATGTGACTCTCCACCTTAGAGATCAACGCAACGCAGCTTCGCTCCGTCACAGAAATCGCGCCAAAAATCACCGTCAGTTGTTATGTGTGAACAGATGAGCCCTATCCGGTAGGGCTTTCGTGACAGCACCAAAGCTATCCGGGAAAGTGTGAACCAGTCTTAGATTTCTCTTTCTTCTAAAATTACATGCCAAGATAAGATACGCATGCATTATACATTTAGTACAACAAAACGTTTTTCCACACTGCATCACGTTGATTCCAATGCTGTTGTTTTGTTCATCAGGAGGGCTATGAAAACAAGGCGACATGTGTGGTGACCAGCCCAGCTGATGGTGCCAGAGTTCTAAGTTTGTGATGATACAATTAGGATAAACTCATAAATTATTCGTGAATTTTTTTCAAAAATATTTTAATGTAACGAAGTATGGTGGTGATCGGCGTTTCCCCTGGACTAAAGTCGGTTAGTGACCTTGGTTTTCAGTGGGTTCTACTGTTGTTTACCTGGAAAGTGGATTCTCCTGACGTCGTTTCGCCCGATCTTAAGTCGATTCGCCCGATGACGATAACACTCAACGACACGGTGAACATACTTATCAGAGATGTTTTAGTCAAGCTTGAATTCCATGGCTATGATTGGTAAAAAAGGTCCACCGATCAACACGATATTAGCAATGTAGGTAATTATATTTGAGGTAGAAGGTTTAAAGGTATACCTCAGCGATCGCAATGATCGCGACGTCGATCTTTGAGATATTTTGTTACGTTGGCACTAGAAAAAGCTGTTGACCCACATCCAGACCTGCATTTGTAGTCACTATCTTGTCATGCTTATTCTTTTCTTCTTTTTATTTTCAGGCTGAAAGAACGATAAGTTAACATCGGGCGAATCGACTTAAGTCCGGGCGAAACGACCTGATACCGTAGGAGTCTGTGTAAGCTTGCATTCAGCACTAATAGAAAGCTAAATAAATAAACTCGTGTTTTAGTGGTCACAATATTTTCTATTGCAATTCTATCCGACTTATTTGTATTGTGAACACCTGTTCACACTGCGGAAAAGAGTGGCACTGAAACCTTGTATCCGATATATGACAACCCACTTTCAAGATCGGCGCGGCGCAGCTTCGCTCCTTTACAGAAACCGCTCCGAAGTCACCGTTCTCGTGTGTGAACACAAGCCTTATGCTTTCGATGATCCCCTGCGCGCTTTCCTTCCTCATATCCCCAGCCTCCACATAACCTGCGTAGCAAGCGTTTCTGGCACTAAAGCTGGGGCGAGGGTAAACGCAGTCTATCCTCCACATGGCACATGCATGCTCGGAGGAGAGTAGCAGGATAAGATTTCCCAACTGGTTAACCAAACTCCACCCCAGACGGACAATGCCCTTGCTGACTTCACTGTGCTAAATTAACCCAGCTAGAGTTATTACTGCGCTGAGACACCCCGTCAGGTACTAAAAGGTAAAAATTGCGCAGTTGCCACCTCCGCAGAGACCTCTCTGTGTCGCAGGAAGGTTGGCAGGGGAAAAATAGACACCGCGAGCTTACTATTTAATTAATGCTATTGGAATACCAAGTGGAAGCCTCTGAGCAGGAGAGAGGTGTCGCAATAAAAAGAGGTAGCTATCTGCCTCTCGCCCATGGCGCAAACCTTCCAGCTCGTATCAATTTATGTCTCTTTTAGGCCTGTTTCAAACGTCGTGCTACTGCCGTGCTAAGCTGGCTCGACTATAGCACGTCACTAGCACGACTTGGTTTCAGACGTCGAATTTGCCGAAAACAAAACAAAAACAAAGAAACGATTTAGCAAACTTTTAAATGTGCTCTAATGTATTTATAATTTATGAATTGATTTCAGCACGGCGGTAGCACGACGTTTGAAATCAAGTCGAGCTACTGCCGTGTAGCACGGCAAGCCTTGCCGTGCTACACGGCAGTAGCACGACTTGGTTTCAAACGTCGCGCTACTGCCGTGCTAAAGTCGAATTTAATTCGATCAATTGAGTTCGGCACGGCAGCAGCACGACGTTTGAAACGGGCCAGAAATGTTTGACGAAATTGACTAAAATACACAACAAATGTTTGTCTCTACAGTTTTATTCGCATCTGATTTAAGGAATCTCAGATTTTAACAATGTCCTCTGATCTCATGAGGCGGGCTAGCTCAAGGTAGGATACTCTCCTGGCCCGAGTTGTCGGAAAGTTGGATATCGCTATCCACTAATGAAATCTCTATCCAGTGGATAGCGCAATTGGTTGCACTGGTACTTATCCGCTGAATAGTGATTTATCCGGTTGATAGCGCTATATAACGTTTAAACAACCAGGGCCTGTGCCATGCAGCGCTGGCATACAGGGAGGGGGTTACGGTTTGATTTCCGGCCGGACCAGTAGTAGATGAGGACGAAGATATCGCTTTTGCACTGAAAATGGCTAACCTTCACGTGACTCGTCAAGGTTGTCCTTGCGGCCCCTTCTTTATCATGGGATGTTTAGTGTCTTAACTTTGGAAAATACTGAAACACAAATACGAGATTTCTTTCAGCCAAAGTTAACTTCGTCAGTTTTCCTGCTAGGTAGCTAAAAGAGTAAAAGGACATGAAATAACAAACCAACAGGAAGCCCGTCTATCGTAATCAGTTTATAATAATCGTCTGTTTCGAAGTGCCTGGAGTGTTATGAAGTTTACCTTTGCTTGAGCAAGAGTTAGACCAGGCAGATATATTTAATTGCTTTAATAATAAACTTAAAAAAAAAAACACCAAGGCATCACCTAGGCAGGCCGAGCTTATAAAGAAGGAATTGTGTAGCATTTTCGTCAAGTAGGGTCTGAAGATTACTATCGAGGCCAATAAGAAAGTTGTAAACTTCCTTGACGTCACACTTAACCATACAACAAACCAGGAAACATTCCACTCTACGTCAACAAGAAGTCTAACAATCCACCCTGCATCATCGAAAACATCCCAAAGTCCATTAACAAAAGGCTGTCCGAAATCTCTATTGATGAAGATTCCTTCAGTAAAGCGGCGCCTCTTTATCAGAAAGCTCTCGATGACAGCGGGTACAACCACAAACTTTCGTTCTCAGTTCCTACGGCACAGTCTCCAACCTCTGGAAGAAGGAACCGCCATAGAGACATCATTTGGTACAACCCCCCTTTCAGCAGGAACGTGGCTACTAACGTTGGACGATCCTTTCTTAAGATCCTCGACGAGGAATTCCCGAAGGGCCACGCACTGCATAAAATCTTCAACCGGAACACTATTAAGATCAGTTACAGCTGCATGCCGAATTTAAAGCAAAAGATTGATGGCCATAACAAATCCACCCTACGGAAAACAAACGCCGTACCACCTAAAGCTTGCAACTGCCGTCAACCAGCTCATTGGCCTCTGGACGGTAATTGCTTAAAATCAGCTGTGATCTACCAAGCCACAGTAGCAACGGAGGACAACAGGCCAGCCGAGACCTATGTAGGCCTTACTGAGAACTCTTTTAAGACCAGATACCCGAACCATAAGTCTTCTTTCAGAGACCCAAACAAGAGACTCAGTACAGAACTTAGTAAGCACATCTGGCACTTGAAGGACGCTAAGATCGGATTTAGCTTAACTTGGAAGATCTTAAAGCAAGCCGCGCCTTTTAATCCCGCTTCAAATCGCTGCAATTTGTGCCTGTGGGAAAAATATTTTATTATTTGCAGAGCCGACCTGGCGAGCTTGAACAAGCGTAATGAACTTGTAACTTCCTGCAGGCACGCACGCAAATTCCTTCTTAGCAGCTTTAGAACTCCCGTAGGCAGGCAATAGTTTTTTGATTCAAATTCTGCGCGTGCGTTTGTAGTCGTAACGTATGTTGTAACGAACTTTTTGTTGGCAAATTTATCTGAGGAGTGCCGTACATGTAGTGCGGTACGAAACTAAATAGTAATAAAATGCCACATCGAGTCTCCAGTTGACACCAGACAAACTGGATTATATTACGCTCTAGTCCTTATAAAGCTATTTAGCACTCTGCCGATAGGCGTGCGTACGCATCAACTGGTATATATATTAATCTATGTATAAAAGTACGTACAATGATATGAAACTATAATAAGGTATAATAAGATATAATAAATTCATGCAAAAATTGTATAAAAATGACTCTTAGCCTTAGATTTAAAACTGTGCAAGCTTTTACATTCAGTAATTTCGTCAGGGAGAGTGTTCCAGCATTTCACCGCTCGATATAAAAAAGAGCGTTGTCCAGCAGCAGTGTGAAACGCAGGGATATCTAACTTGTTCTTATTTCTGGTGTTTCTTCCATGAACAGAAGCACGTGTATTAAATCGTGAGCTGAGATACTTTGGGGCTAATCCCCTTAAACATTTAAAAGTTAGAACTACATCGTTAAGTGCCAGCGTAGCAGACACAGAGAGGCATCTGAGTTCGTTCAGTACAGGTGTTATGTGATCGTACTTTCTTGTTCCTGTAAGGATTCTGGCAGCAAAATTCTGGATCTTCTACAATTTTCGCACATTTGTCTTGCTAGTATTAGCCCAAACCGTAGAGCAGAAGTATAGCTTGCTGAATACTAGAGATGTGATAACGTTCTCTAAAGTTCTCGAATCGAGAAGATGCTTGATCCTGTTAATCTGGCATAGACTTGCCATACATGTAGATGTGGTATTAGTGACGTGTTCATTATAGCTGAGAGTTGCATCTACTTACACGCCAAGATCCCGCGCTGAAGCAACTGGAGCAATTTCCTTTCCCAGCAATGTGATGTTTGTCTCTACAGTTTTATTCAGTAGCATCTGATTTAAGGAAATCTCAGATTTTAACAATGTCCTCTGATCTCATGAGGCGGGCTAGCTCAAGGTAGGATACTCTCCTGGCCCTAGCTGTCGGAAAGTTGGATATCGCTATCCACTAATTAATTCTCTATCCAGTGGATAGCGCAATTGGTTTCACTGATGCTTATCCGCTGAATAGTGATTTATCCGGTTGAAAGTGCTATACAACGTTTGAACAACCAGGCCTGTGACAGCACTGGCATATAGGGAGGGGGCTACGGTTTGATTCCCGGCCGGACCAGTAGTAGCTGAGGACAAAGATATCGCTTTTGCACTGAAAATGGCTAACCTTCACGTGACTCGTCAAGGTTGTCCTTGCGGCCCCTTCTTTATCATGGGATGTATAGTGTTTTAACTTTGGAAAATACTGAAACACAAATGCGAGATTTCGTTCAGCAAAAAGTTAACTTCGTCAGTTTTCCTGTTAGGTAGCTAAAAGAGTAAAAGGAGATGAAATAACAAACCGGCAGAGGGCCCGTCTATCGTAATCAGTTTTTAATAACCGGTCAGTATTAAAGGAGGACTACGGACCACGGACCACTGGGTATAAAACACGGACTATAGGTATAAAATGCGGACTAGAAACTACAGGCTGAGTAAAAAACACGGACTACGGACTGTGTATATGTAATAACCGAAATATGTCAACCAATGTTATATTCTAAGCGATGATGCCATGATTTACACCTATGTAAACATGTACATCGTGTTTGTGACCCCTCTCAGGGATGTTAGAGACCGAGACCAGGTCTAAAAATGGGCATTTTGGTCAGGCTCAGGATTTAGAGAACCGGGCGGCACACCTCCACCAAGAATTTCTTGGATTATTTATAACTTAAACTCACGATCCAATTAGCACAGTTTTTACCAAAGTGGTCCGTAGTCCTCATTTTATACCTAGTCCGTGTTTTATACCCAGTCCGTAGTCCGCCCGTCCGCCATCCATTTTTTATACTGAGTGTTACAATAACCGTCTGTTTCCAAGTGGCTTGAGTATTATGAAGTTTACCTTTCCATAAACAAGACAAGGTTGATATATTTAATTGTTTTCATAATAAACTTAAAACAAAACAATTCACGTCATGATATTTAAGTAGTACTTTCGTGTCTTCTGTTACAGGTATCCAAGTATCTTGAGTGGTATCATGTCTTCCTGTGTGCGAGCCCAGTCAGATATATTTAATTGTTTAACAAAGTAAAAACAAAGTAGTTTACGTCAGTGTACTTAAAAGTAATGACATTCCGCTTTGTATTTTTGAAGCTTCTTCGATTACAAATTGAAGCCTAGATCTTCTTCATGAAGGAGAGATAGCACGTGTATCTTATTCTGGGTTAAACAAATAGGTTGCAGTACAACTCATGGATAAAAGTTTGAAATGGCTTAGCCACCGCGCCTTTTTGTTCTCCTTGATTTTGAAATCATTTGGTTCGCTTTAATACCAACTGTTTAACAAAACTCGAGTTTAAAAGGTCTTTATTTAATTCCACTTTATTTCACCGAAACATAGATTATGTTTGCATACCTTCAGAAAAGGAAGCTGACAGGAAGTTAACCTTAAAACCGACGGTGTCTTGTATGGAGTCTTCAATGCATGTTCGTGACAACCTCCAATAAAGAATTCTGTTTATTTTTTGTTCGTTTTAACAAATGAACTCAGATAATAATCGTCTTTCGTTTACAGGTGTTTCAAGTGCCTTAAGTGTTTTACTTGTCTTCCCGGTGCAAGCCCAGACAGATACATTTAATTACGGTTTTCATTGTTTAGTTGAAACAAAAGTATCAATTTTTTTTTCATCTAGAAGTTATAACACTTACAGTCTTAAAACTTCCTGTTATTTATCACGTTTCGTCACTTAGTTTCTTGTTTGCAAAGAATACTTTTAAAACAGCGGGCCAACTCACAAGAACATTTATATTGAGAGCTAGCCGAAATAAATCATCAAAATGAAAGAACATATTTTGAGTTAAATATTATGTGTTGAGTTCTTGGAAAAGCGTGAACATTCCCCATGGGCATCGGTGTTGGGCGGCAGAAATCGAGCGCGCGATGCTTCTTTAAAAACAAAGCCTTGTTATAAGACCTTATAAGCTGCGGGGCCCATATTAGCCGGAAACGAGCCTCGGTCATGCTCAACCTTTTCACGCGTTGCATATTTTCCTCTCGGATACCCTGATTCTGTTGGCTGTAACTTTCTAATTTAAGCCTTAATTTTTTTCCCAAACAGAGCTTGCAGTTATTTGTTTTAAATAACTGGCCGTGCGCGCACTAAAAGTTTTAGGAAACAAACAACTGCGCAGTGCTCATATTGTTGATTAAATTCGCGATTACAAATGTACACAAATCGTTTTGTTTTTAGTGTTTTTATCTTCAGCAGAAATAAATGGTGATTTACAATTCGACAACACAGCTGCTTCCAATACCCACGCTACCTTTATTTCATCGTAAAATCGTTAAAAAAGGTCGTTAACACTTGTTTTCCGCAGACCTATCGATGAAGTGTTTATGGCATCTTGGCAAACGGATGTTACTAAAACGGGGAACGGGGAGCGGGGAGCGGGGAGCGGGGAGCGGGGAACGGGGAACGGGGAACGGAAGTAAAATAACCAGTAGTCAGCGGTATCCTCCATAAAAATCCAAAAAAATGGCCGATCAAGAACTCGGTAAGATCGATGATGGAGGAGCGTCGAAACAACACTTATGGTCGCTATTTTACTAATGAACTAATTATGCTCATGAGGTGCTTGAAATAATACGGAGGTAATAATTTTCATGACATTTTTCACCTTTTTGCGTTTTACTGAACAACAAAATATGTTCCAACAGCACTTGAAAGAAGCTACAGTCGAAACAAAAACTCTCAAAGCACAGCCATATTTGGAACTCAAGCGAATCTATACGGTGTCTAACTCACAAAGCAATGAACTACTTTTGCTTGACGCGTTTCGTAGGGTTTTGGCTTAAATACATGCTGAAAGATAACGTAGATCGAAGCAGTCAGGTGTATTTCCTCGACAGTAATAGTGTGGCAGTACTAGTGGAGCTCCTTCCTAGCTGAAGCGTTTTTTTCAGGCCCAAATTAAAACATATTGGCGAGGAGATAAAACTGTAAGTCTAATAATATTATATTTACAAACCTATGATGAGAAGTAAGTGCAAATTGTATTATGTGAAAAGATAAGATGGATCAGGTTATTTAATACCTCAATAAAAGGCAACTTTAAACATATTAACATGCAATGTGCCAGGAATATCAACCATACCTTGCTCTTAAAGATGACAGTTGTTTCAGAGCAAATGGCTATGCTGTGGTGTTATTTTATTATAACCATGGTTGAAATTTTGCTTCCCTTTCTTTGGGGGTACGGTAATATGAATTTTGTAATAATGAGTTCAAAACAAAGAGATTAAAATTCAAACTTAGGATAAAAGTGAACCGCAACTGAGCTGCAATATTGAGTGTTGCAAGTGTACCTGGGGAAGTACTTTGGTTGGAAGGTACTTTTTAAAGGCTAGCTGTTAAAATATGCATGGGAAGTATACTTCCTCTGTTTAGCCCTCTGGATGCCTCTTTTTTTTTCTAGGGGGAATCCTTTAATGTTTTTGCAGAGGGGAGCTCCACTTCTCTTTAATGAACGTTATTTTTACTGTGGAGAAAAATATTTCAAGCTCAGTGTAAAACTGAATATGTCAGTGACTTTAAACCAGTTGATATTGTCAAGCTGCTTTATCAGCTTAATTCAGTAATATTGCAGTGCACCTACCATCAAGCATCACATCATCAATGTTGCAGAGGTTGGCAGCTTATTAGAAGGTGGTTGATAAGCCTTCAAGCAAGCTGTCTGTAGTTTTGGAAATAAAGAGTCCAAGGTCTCACACAAGTGATGGGAGGCAAAAGATTGGAGTGCGAATATGTTTTTCAGTAAACACGCGCAACTGTATGTGTATAGTGGCCACATTAAACTTACTCAATGTTTCATGTAAAATAATGCAACAGATCTTGCTACCCATTTTCCCTAATTTTATTTCCCCTCCAGGGAGCATAATTTTTTTTAACATATCGGGATTTTAAAAAAAGGGGATGGAAGCTTTTAAATGAATAAAAAATTATTTAATGAAGCACAGTATCAAAGAAATTAAAGAGAAGAATCAGACTACAGTAACAGTAACCCAGAGGGGAGGAGGGGGGGGGGGGGGTTCTCACTGAAGTTTTATACGAAGAGGCTCTGCCCCAGGGAGCAATCCCTTACCCTTTGTATGTACCATTTTAGACAGAAAAGGTACCCCTTTTGTATACCCTGTAGTGACAAATTGTACCCCTTTCACATACCTAATTTTGAATGCTGCATCCCTATTTGACTGCTATAAATAAACCATCTTTACAATATGAATAAATCACTAAAACAGGTTTTCTTGTCTCTCACATCCATAAAGTGCGTCTGTGACTGATCTCATTTTGATCCTTCAGCTGACTGAAGTGACAGATGTCCCTTTCATTTACTTCAACTATAAAACAAGACCCTTCCCTTTCATTTACCTGAAGCCTGAAAAAGGTAACCTTTTCAGGGGGAGCCTCTCTGTTTAGGCCATTATAGTACCCCCTCCTGCACTGAGAACAGTACTTGATACAGTGATATTGTATGGTATGATTTGCAGCAAACATTTTGTGCCCATGAAGAGGTACTTTGATTATTTTAAGATAATTTTCATTTTTCTTCAAAAGAAAGGGAAGAGTTTGGGATCTCATTCTTATCCAATGGTTTTGATTCAGGAAAGGGTCGTCAGGGGTATTTCGCAGAAAGACAAATGGCCACTGTACAACTTTGAAGTTTCTGATTAGGGTAGGGAAAATGAGTGAATTTGGTTCCATTAGGGTCATTATACTGGTCTATACTGGGCAAACTGACCTGAAACAAATTGTTTCATCACAGAATAATAAAATGATATTATTTTATTTTCATGGATCAGTGAAACACTTCAATATCGTGAATGCTTACTCACTTTAATCACTTTATTTGATTTACCACAAAATATAAATAACGATAAAACGAGATAGTTACACAAAAGCAAATGGAAGTGGCGAGGAAGCCCAAAAAGAAACCATGAGGCTTATAGACATTGGGCTCCCTCAGAGTAAAATTAAATTAACAGTAACAGTAAGGCCAGGATCGAAAGTAAAATACAATGAAGGTAAGTATAAATTAACTAATTACATAGACTGAGTTGACAAAATATAAAGTATGGTACATGTAACAATAAGTATAAAAATAATATCAGACATGTGAAGAAAGGTAACTATTTACTACAAGATTTATAACTAATAATTCATATAAAATTTTTTCTTCAATCTCGTTTTGAATGAGTGGAGAGAAATAGATTCTTTAATATCATCTTCTAAAGAGTTATAATAAGTAGGTCCTTGGAAACTGACAGAAAATTTACGAAGGTTTGTTCTACAAAAAGGAAGGTGAAAATCGTTCGCGTATCTAGTGGCATGCAGTGTAGTAGATCTAATAGTATTAAAAACAGAACCAGACTGTTAAAGTAGTCTTAGTAATTATGTGATGACATGGTCAATAACATTTTTCAAAGCAGACATCTCTATCAAAGGAAATAGGAGAAGTCTGCACGCAAGCTACCTGACTACTTCGATGTATGTTATCAATCATGGAAAAGTAGTTCATTGCTTTGTGGGCTAGACTCAATATAGCTTCACTTGAGTTCCAAATAAGGCTGTACATGTGCTTTGAGAGTTTTTGTCCCGATTGGCTTCTCTCAACTGCTGTTGGAGCATATTTTGTCTCCCAAGGATAATTGTTCAGTAAAACGCAACGTAAAAAAGTGAAAAATGTCATTACCTCCGTATTCTTTCAAGCACCTCATGAGCATAATTAGTTCAAGTAAAATAGCGACGTTATTTAAGTTTGTTTCGACGGTTCTCTTTCACCGATCATCGGAAGGATCATCGGCCATATTGGATTTTATGGAGGTTACCGCTGACTACTGGTTATTTTACTTCCGTTCCCCGTTCCCCGTTCCCCGCTCCCCGCTCCCCGCTCCCCGTTCCCCGTTTTAGTAACATCCCAATCGAGAGTTGCCATTCGTCGTTTGTGCTAAATTTTTGTGCGGTCGCAAGAAAGAATTTGCCATCCTGGTAAATAGAATTTTTCCCACGTTACTGGCGGCTTGATCAGTAAGATAAGAAAGAGTGGCCAAGGCAACAATACCTGTGCACGTGGGTAAAACTTTCATTCTTAGTTCTGATTTCACAGAGTTACCAAGAACATTTCAAGGTTTACTTCAATCGATCAATTCTTTTCGCTGATGGAGTCCGACAGTTGTAAAGGGTTCTAAAATTCAAAGTTGAACGGTCATATTAATAGTGCCATTTATACGAGAAAAAATAAGACGCGTCTTACATAAGACGCGTCTTAAATAAGACGTGAACTTTCCGTATAAACGGCACATTTCGTCTAAAATAAGACGCGACTTAGCTAAGTCGCGTCTTATTTTAGACTAAAGTGCCGTTTATACGGAAAGTTCACGTCTTATTTAAGACGCGTCTTATTTTTTCTCGTATAAATGGCCCCATTGATTCAGGGCAGTTTGTGGTTTAACATGCGTAAAATACGTACGATTTTTTTGTCGCTCTGAGTTATTCGGGTCTTGCCTGAATTTATACGAATATATTTAAGCAATTTTTATATCGTACTTTTGTTCAGCATTAAGTTATAGCCAACTGTAGTAATCCAAAGTCCTATGGACCCCAATCAAATTGCGTAACTGACACAGCATTGGCATTTATAAAACTTTGTCCTCTCGTCCGGGGGGGGAGGGGGGGTACTCTCATACATTACCTATACAGTCAGGTATGTGCCGCCCAGCGGGGTCGAGGTTTTGAAGCTCCTGATTTAGAACGGGGTATCTATTTCAGAGGCGTTTTCTAGAACGGGCTATAATATTTAATAAGATGGGAAATAAAAAAAAATTGTGGATCACGGCTTTATCTTCTGCTTAAAATTGTTGCTGATTATGAAGAAGCATTTATTTGTTGTATAAGTCGAACAAATTAAGAAATATCTTTTTTAAAAAAAAAAAAACAGGGCTATTTCAATTTACAAACTTTCTAGAACGGAGTATAAAAAATTAGACCATTTCTAGAACGGGGTATCAGTTTTAGGGCGAATTCTAGAACGGGGTATAAGAAATTGGCCCATTTCTAGAACGGGGTATCAATTTTAGGGAAATTTTTTTTAGAACGGGGTACCAATTTGGAGTCCCGGGCGGCACATACCCACCCAAAACATACCCAAGTGCCCCCCCCCCCCCCCCCCCAAGACCTCTCGTTAACAGGCAAACAATTGCCCCGGTTAGCAAGAAATGGATTTGGTGTTCTGCCATGAAAGGTTACTCGCCTTGAAAAATATCTTAAATGCAAATTACTGAGTAATTATATAACTGAAAATTGGAAAAAATATGATTTGAAATCTAGTGTTGTTCTCTTTGTCTTATGGATCCATGTTTAAAAATCTTGCAAATCCAAGCCATATGTATTCCACGTCGGCCATGCTGAATTCCAGGTCGAAAAAGGTTTTTTAAAAACTGTTGTCAAGTTTTTCTTCTCGAGGCTCAGAATTTTTTTGTTTTGCTGTTTATTTTTATCTTTTAGTTAAATTTAGTAGTTTATTTTTACCCGCGACACTTACCCGCACCCGCGATGTTTACCCGCACCCGCACCCGCGACCTCTACCCGCGAGTCGCGACCCGCGACGTTTAGGCATACTCGTTTTACTAATGTTGAATAGTCCGAGATAGCGAACCAATCAGATTGCTTAAATCACCAAGGTCACTGAGTGTGTATATAGGTTGCATTCCTTTTAGCTAAACTTTTTTCGGATTTGGACAATCCAGATTGTTTGGATTTTCGTGCTAACAGGAACAAAAATCTGAAATAAGATTGATCCATACAGAAGCTGCCTGCGCTCCGATCTTCTTCGCAATTTTAACGCATCGTTTTTTACGTCTTCTTGCTAAATTAAGCATCTTCTCATGGAAAAAGGGAAAAAAATTGCTCTTTAACTAGTGGTGTTTCATGCTGGGACTCCGGCGTCAACTTAAAATTATCTGGAATTTGATTCAAGAACATTTCAGGAGACAATTACGAATTGCTTCTCAAGCGCTGAGAAGCACGCTCTTGACACACAGACATTGGCCAGTATAGTTTTTTCAGTGAGAAAATCTAAGCGTTTTCACTTCCTAACGGATTTAGAGTGACAGTGGAACTTGAGTTTAGTATACTACAATCCTTTAGCGGCATAGAACAACGAAGGAGTAGAAAATAACTTTTGCCTGAACTAACCTTGACCAGCTGTGTTTTTTGATAAACGAGCACGTTTTTGCGATCGAAAAGCAGTTTCATTAAATGGAACAAAGATCTGAAACCAGATTGAGATACCAATCTGAACGATCCACGTTCAGAGGTAGATCGTTCGGATTGCAATCTTAGATTGGTTCGAATTTATTTCAAGCGCTTAGAACAGCGATGTATAAGCGCTATATAAATTCCATTATTATTATTATTATTAATTTTCGATCGTAAAATCCGGATTTAGATTGGCTAAAAGGAATGCAACCTAATCTGTTTAGTAAAATCAGAAACCCATGGTAAAATCCAACTAGTGGTCTATCAGCAATGCTGCGTTCTGATTGGTTGAGCTACTATTAGGCTATATGTTACAGCCCATTGGTAGCGAAAAGCGGGGGCTTTTTGGCAACAAAAAAGGGCTTAAGTCTAGCTTTAACTAGCTTAAGTTTTTTTATTCTCGATATTTTTTACCAACTAGTTGGATTTTGCTAAAACAATTATTCCTCGAGCCCGAAAGGGCTCTGAGTCAATAGCCCATTCGGCCTTCGCTTTCGGCCTCATGGACTCAGAGCCCATTCGGGCTCGAGGAATAATTGTTAATTGTCCTATTTATAATATAAAAATTATACATGATAATAATATAAAACAAAAAGTCTTTGAAGTACTAATTATTAAAATCAAACTATCCTAAGTTATGGTTAAAATTAATCTATTTGCAAAGGTGGACATGAAACGCTCTGTGTTGACTTTAGCACGAGCACATTGTCTTTTACGGAGATTATGTGACCGCTAGATTAGAATATGATCCGCTAGAAGGACAGTTGACTGCTGACATCGCTAATTTAAAGAGGCCAAACATCAGCATGATATCCATAAAGAGAAAGTTTACACGCTTCGTACTACCTTAACGATTAAGCTTGGATTTTTAGAGGAAAACAAAGTTAAGGTGATGCAAAAGCAATTACTGCTTTTCCAAAATGCTACAAGTGCTTATTTTTCCGGGGACAAACAGGCCTTGGAGAACTGTCTCAAGACGTTTCATATCTACATTCCTAGAGAGTGAAGCCAAACAACAGTGATTTCCGAATAGAAGTGAGGCATGTAAAAACTCTAATATTTCTTTAGCAATCAGTATTGAACGAGGCTCCGAGGAACGTAGAGTAGTAGAGTGTCTTCAAAATAATTGCCCGTTACTTGGCAGTTTCAATGTAAATAAAAAGCCAGTGACATTTCATCTTCGCCCCACCGTGATTTTTTTCTCCATTTTCTTGAGTTCTGTCTCTTACGTGACGTAAATGATGGTATAGTTTGCAATATACAAAACTTGACGTCTGCGGAGTGACTGACGATAACGATGGTATAATCTCAGCATTTTCCAAATTCTGTCAGCGCCAGCTGATTACGAAGAATTAACGGGTGGATAACAGCCAATTAAAATGGGGAAATTACAGTGGAAAGTGCACTTAGTTTATCCAGCTAGTTTACAGGCACTCCACTCAAATATTTAGAAACAAATAATTCAAATGAAATATAACAATCCCGACTGGCAGTAGGCAACCAATTGGTTAATTACAACCGTGGCCGAGGATTTAGACATCTTTCGCTGCAATCGTTTCCAGGGTCTTTCCTCGTAAACTAGTCGTAATGTAACCGGTTTAAAGAGGAGCTTAGGTTGTATAGCACGACCACGTAACAGACGACGTAAGAGAGAATGTTCCTGAATTTCTAAAATTCGGCCTGATTTCAGGCTAAATAACATCATCTCTATGTTGCATACAAAATGAGATGCAACGTTTCCGGTTCACAGACCGGTTACTGGATCAATAAAATATTTGTAATGACTACAACCCCATATCGTGCAATTTTTTTTTTGAAAAATCAAACTTGCGACTTCAAATCGAACTCAAAACCACGTGTATGATTTTAGACCAAACTGCACTATACCCTCCTGTCTCGCTTCACGATCTGGAGACTGATTTATACAGATGGCAAATGCAAAGGTCAAGTTACAGTATGTAAACAGCCCTTTTTTTAACATGGATCTTTTCCAGGTGATCTGTGACGTCATTGCGGGGGCCTGGGGAAAGAATTTTAATGCCGTATCCCATAAACCAACGCGCGCACCAATTCAATTCAATTCAATCTGTTCCCGTCAGCTTTGGTTTATGGGATACGGCATTAAAATTTCTTTCCCCAGGCCCCCGCAGTGACGTCACAGATCACCTGGTTATGTCAGTAGCGTCGAGGTGTTTTTCTTTGGTTATGATGATTTTATTGCGTAGGTCCGCAGAATTATATCCGCTAAAGTGTGAACCTGGGCCGGGTTGTTCAAAGCCGGGTTAACATAACCCGGGGTTAATGCAAAATTTGAATTCAGATATGAAAGCTTAAAACACAAATTCAGTTTAGTTCTTTTTGTCTACAATTTGATGATTAAATACTCTAAATAGTATAGAGAAAATTTTCCGAGAAAATGCTTTCGATGAAAAGAAAAAGAGACCCGGGTTAAAATTTAACCCCTGGGTTAGCGTTAATCGGCCGTCGAACAACTCGGCCCAGACTTTTGAAAAAACATCACCTGGTTGTAGATACCGTAACTGAAGCCTGAACAAAGCAATGACATCTAACCAGTAAAAATGGGAAGTTTTGGATTCACCGGCATTCCTCATTCTGCTCATTGGTAAATAGGCCGTATAAAGAAAAAAAGAATTTCTTGAGATCGCACTTGAACAAGGAATTCGTAATGCACAAAATTATTGCGCCCAACCACCCATTCTTTTCTTCAGTTAGGGTTGATCTTTTCCTTCTCTACTGTTGCGTCTTTGTGCAGGAGCTTTTTCTAGTTGCCTTTGCGTACCTCCTTAATGGCAATGGCGGAGGCAGATACACTTTTGACAAGCGCTGTCCTCGAATAAGTGCCACAACAAATAAAAAAAATACGTAACCTTCAAAATTAACCTCCAAAAATCGCATAGTTTGTAGGGGTTTTTATTGAAAGCACTAGTGCCATAGAAATTTGTCGAAGAGGTTCTTGAACCCTAGATGATAAGGACTTCAGGAATAATAAACATAAAAAATTGGTAGCTGATACAACTAGGGCCTTTTTTGTGCACTAAACCTTTTTTCTTTCGCATAATATAATCCTACGATTAACCATTTAACTGTATTTTTTTAAGACATAACACGGAAAAACGAACGATAAAATCCGACGTTTCGGAGTAGTCATGACTCCATTATCAAAAAAAAATGTTTTTGATCTTACAAATTACACCATTTAAAGCGATGTGGCGCGAAAATTAACATAACAGGGTGCGAAGATTATGAAAATACTTTCGCACGAATAGAGTCTGGTACAGTCTGATTGCACGTTGAGATTTGGCTTTAAGGTTCTTATGAAAAGCATTTCGTACACCAAACAGTCAATTTTGTTCCTGCATTTCTTTCTTTCCTGCCATTTCCGGGCTGTCAATGGCTGCCACTGAGCAGGTGATATTACTGTGCTCATGTACTTGTAAGGTATTGGCTAGGCAGTGTCGTTAAAGCAGCAACAATGCCGTGCCGGTCGTGGGTTGGTTTTCCAGTGTGTTACCAGCCTGCTTGTCTAACGAATGCGCCATTAAGGAACGAAGGCGCGCGAAGCGGAAGCAATCGAGTGATGAAGGCAGTTTCGCCCGGCTTTTCCCTTTTCCTTCCCGCTCAGTCAAGTGGTTTGGCTTAGGGAAAAGCCCTGAGGTCGAGCTTGCTCCCCAGCAAAACCAACAGCTGTCCCCTAGCTACGCAGGCTCAGTAGCCTGAATTACAGACATTCCCTCAGTCTCGCTCCCAGGGTCCTCTCCTACCCGTCCCTACGCACGGACGAGTAGGATAGGATCCTGGGAACGAGTTGACATTCCCTTGATGAGTCGCTTACTTAGTTAGGCTACAGGCTCAGCTGAAAGATAATGGACTGCAAAGCCCGTATTTTTTGACTAACTCAAGAACGCGGCAGAGGTCGAAGCGAGAGTGAAAACAAAGTGTGAAACTAGGAAGAGCGCGAATTTTCTCTCGCCTCGCACGCCCACGCTTCGCTTGAAAACCCGTGCACAGGCGTTTTGAAAAAGCCGATTTTGAAGGAAAGAAAAGGCTCTTTCAGTACAGTCGAGAAAGTTGCCGTCAAATCGATACCGCGTACACTGTTCACGGTCCCTTATTTTTCCGTAAGATCGTCAAGATCGAGCGCTTTGCGTTATGGGCGGCCATAGCCCTCCCCCCTGCTTTAAACCCCGACGCCCACCCCCTCGGTACATTAGAGTAGAGATCTAGTAAGAAGGAACCAGTCGGTTTTATGAGGGACTCAACGAACAGTGCACCGTAAAAAGACTGGGTCGAGAACATTGTTCAAGGCGGGAAAATTCGAGAGTTGAGCGCTCGCTTGCTGTGGACGACAAGTTTCCCATGTAAACAGATGTAAACAAAGGAAACTAATGCGAGTGAACGAAGTGTTCAAAATGTCTTTTCACGGTGATGATATGATGATGAACTTTATTAAAGTCTCATGTCTTCTAGCTTACTAATTGGGGAGACTGAAGGTCTGCCCTAAACGTTCCATAGCGCTTTGCCTGTGGTCCTCTCGAGCTGCTCCTTCTTCCTTTTCTTTTTTCTTTACCTCGCAGCGTTTTTTCGTCGGTCAACTTTTCCTGTCAGTTATCTCTTCGAGAGCGTGGACTAGTTTCCTCTTGGTGTATTTTCGCTTTATGCTTGGTAATAAGCAAGGTCAGTTTGTCTCTCATGGATCTTTTATTGACTTTGAATTTCGGATGATCAAGGCCACGACAGCTATCTGGTTCCATGCATCTCCCCTCTCCTTAATTCTATACGGATGTTGATAGCCCTTTGTTCCATACCTATAAACACTTCTCGGTATAGCACCAAATTATGTTTGCCTGACCATTCCATCTCCTTTACAAAGAAAAATAGAACCAACGATTACTAATGTTTGGCGACAAATCACTACAGTTCTTAAAGAAGGAAAGGGTGGAACAGGTTGATTTAGCACGTTTTTGACTTTTAAACCTTTTTGCTTCGCGTGAAAAGCTGGAAACCCCAAACAAGAAAGTTTCGATGCGACTTGCTAGTGCTTGTCTGCGAAGACCTATATCAATCGATTGTCTGGTGTTTTTAGTACAAAAATACAAAGAACAATTACGTTGAAAGTCGAATACGCAATTGAGATGAAATTTCTTTCAGGAAAATGGATTTAGGGTAAAAAAGACGAGTAAATTTAATTTCTCTGCACACGTTCGCTGCTGGACGCCAAACCGCGGGTTTTCACGTTCTCGACAGCATGTGGACAACAAGCCGTGCATGTGCGTAAGATGCGTACCGGTATATACACAGGTAACCCAGGCTCACTATTTCTGTCACGCACGGTTTTCAAAACATGGTTAACTGTAGAGAACATACGGAGCGAAGTTTAGGTCTGGAAATTTGCTAGCAAATGGAAATAAAAATCTATGAAACTTACCATTGTGGGGAGTTGCTGTTGTCCTTAATATGTACACGAAGTTTCGGGAAAAATAGTCAGCCTCACCTTTTATACTATGAAGGTTTTTAGAGGTTCCAAGTGCGGGATGAAAAAAACGAATGTCACGCTCGTCACGAGATTTCACGAGATAAATCACGGGATATGCATACATACATACCCGCTACATACATAAAGGCTGATGTGGACTCATGTGATATAACTGTCCGGTTATCCTCTTTGAGAAATGGCGTCGATTGGAACAGAGAAAGTTCTTCAGGTGGCCAAGACCTTTTTCCAAGAACAGTTCAAGGCTAGTCCTTCGTTTGCTGTATGTGCTCCAGGACGAGTAAATCTTATTGGCGAACATACAGATTATAACGATGGATTTGTTCTACCCATGGTAAGAATAGCGTTTCTCGACCTCCCCTAAATGCTTGGGTAAATTGTATCCGCCTTTCCTTGAGCCTAAATGGTACACTAAGAGCAAGACGTGGGGCATATTTTTACTGTTAAGTGAAGTTACCTTTTCGTTTAGTCCTGATTTCAAGGGCTTTTCAAAGCGAACTTTTTTACGCACGGTCGATAAGGGCTAGGAGTTGGAACAATTTCTTCCCGAGATCGATCAAAGATTGGAACGCTCTACCTCCTAGATGTTAGGAAGATATAGACTTTGGACATTTTTAAACGCACTGCTCGGGAACAGAATTTATTTATTTGATTACATGATTCTTTTTATTTGATTCTTTTTTATTTACCTTGGCGCGATGGGCGACCTTTGCCAAGTATAAAATATAGAAAGAGAAACGTGGTTCAATTTTATCCTTGATTAGCTAAGATTCAAAATTTAACCCTTTGAAGTCCCAGGACTCACCAACATCAATTTCCTCCTAATAATATTAATATGTAATCGAGAGAAAAGGGAAAATGTTTTGATCCTTTCACCAAATTCTCTCTACTAATCCCGGGAGCGGTACTTCCTGATACCTGATACAAGCAAAAAAACTAGGTATGTGCCGCACCAAAGGGTATGTCTTTGCACTGTTTCAGTCAGAAAACGGGTATAGACTTGGCAGATTTTGTCTGGAATCGGGTATGGTTTTTGAGGGAAGTATGGGAGTGTGTTCATAAACTTATTTGTCATTTCAATTCCAAATGAATAAGAAGGGAAGATAGTACACGAGTTAAAAATGGAGGGTATAGATTTTAGAGACCAGGGGCGCGATCCATTCAACCAAAATTTCCGGAAATTTCGGTCCAAAACTCAATGGATCGATTCGGTCCAACCGGAAAAGTTTCGAAAAAACGGGTCCACCTTTTGAGGTGGACCACTTTTCCCGGTCGGACCGGTTGGAATTTTGGTTGAATGGATCGCGCCCCAGGTCCCAGTTCTTCAAAAGGTGGATAATGCTATCCACTGGATAAATCTCTATCCACCAGATAATGCAATAATAATTATCCATTGGATAGTGATTTATCCGTCAGATAGCACTATCTAACATTTGAACAACCGGGGCCAGATCTGAAAACGGGTGTGGAAAATGACATTTTTTGGTCAAAAATAGGGTCTGGTTTGTAGAACTGGGCAGCACACCCCCACCAAGATTTTCCCAGGAGTACTCTCCAGGTGTGACAGTTAGTTTCAAACAGAAAGAAATAAAGCAAAAAAAAGATTAGACTGAAAATTGATGAAGCATTTACTCTTTCAAATGTGAATTTTGAAATGATTGGTGTTCTTTACCTTTGTGGTAAGTAAATCACATGATGGAGCAGAAACTGGTAACTTATATTATGAGTTTGATTATCAAAGCAAGTCAACAAAATTAAATGCCATCATTAAAATTACTTTCCTGCAGGCTTTAGAGTTGGTGACGGTAATTGTAGGAAGAAAATCAGATGGCGATGTATGTCATTTAGCCACATGTGCTCAAGGCGCAGATGAACCCCATGTAATAACATTTCCCATCCATACCCCTGATAGTCCACTGGTGCCTGGCAAGCCTTCTTGGGCCAACTATGTCAAGGGAGTTATTGCCAATTTTCCAGGACAAATTCCAGCCTTTGATGCAGTGATTGCCACTTCAGTACCCCTCGGAGGGGGATTATCTAGCTCTGCATCACTTGAAGTTGCCACGTACACGTTTTTGGAACAGTTAACTGGGAAAGAGCAAAAAGATTTGAAAGTCAAGGCTCTGGCTTGTCAAAAGGCTGAGCATAATTTTGCTAACATGCCATGTGGAATTATGGATCAGTTTATTTCAGTAATGGGCAAGAAAGGCAATGCTTTACTGCTGGACTGCAGGTATTTGCCTTGTAATATCTAATGCCCCATCTGCACTAATACATTTTCGTTTCAAAACACATACATTTTGATGTGTTTAGGCCTTCTGTGCACACTAATTTGTTGAGCATTATGAAAATGTATTGATTTCAAAATGCTCTGTAAAGTGGATCAAAATGAAAATGGTCAAAATGCATCAAAATGAAAATAATGACAGAAGCTATTGCAGGTGCGAGCGTTTGTAGCTCAGCACGGTGTCCAACTTACATCACAACGTTCAATTCTATCGTTTTAAAAATGTTTTAGTATGGGCAGTTGAAAATGCAACAAAATGGCAGTGTGGACGCGAATTGATTCATGCTTTTTCAATGACAATAAAAACTCATACTTTTGAAAACACATTAGTGTGGATGGGGCCTAATTCTGTGGCAGATGGGAGGGGCATGGAGGGAACCTTAATCTTCACTTTATTTTTAGGTCAAACTGAAGCCCACAGGGATAAGAAAAATTCTTTTCCAGGCCAAGCCCTCTTCTTATCTTAGGGTATGAATGAGAAGATATTTAAGGCTATAGAATAGTTCTTCGAAACATGTGGGTCTCGGACAATTTCAGCCTGATCTTAAAATCTCGGAAGTGTTTGTGATAGGTTTCATCTCGGAGTCTCAATAAAACCTAAGTCTCACTGTCTCGCAACGTCTCAAATTTACCATTCTACACCCCTGATGAGTGGGCTCTCCACTTAATAGTTCGAAGACTTGAATCCATCTATGTAATTCCTTTTAGATTCATGCATGTGATTGTTGGAGTAATTATTGTTTTTCTACTTTCTGGATGATCAGTTCCTGTCCAGAATATTGGATGGCTATCCCTCAAACTACAATTTTAGTGGCTTCTGTCTAGAATGTACCTTTGCAAAAGTTCATTTCGTTTTCAAATTCTTATTGATCCTCGTTGATATCAACAATTTTGCAGATCAATGGAAGCTAAACTTGTTCCAATGACAAACCCTGATTTAGCTGTCTTGGTAACAAACTCAAATGTTCGACATGAATTAACAGGAAGTGAGTATCCAACAAGAAGGAAGCAATGTGAAACAGCAGCAAAAACACTTGGAAAACCCAGTCTTAGGGAAGTTACCATGGCAGAATTAGGAGGTAGGATAGCACTTTACTCAATATTTATTACTACAAATATTTGTTATCACAGATAGGTCATTTATGCTGGGGTAGATAAAGAGGTGGCACTTTTAGTTGTAATGATTATCCCTTTGGGTCTTGCAGATGAGGATAAACAGCGATGTAGAATATGATCAACTACTTTTCTTGTACTTTTTACATTCTTCCCAAGTACAAAATGGTGATGGCCTGCTTGAGGGAGTTCAGGGGAGTTAATATTACCATGGAAAATGCTTACAAGAGCATTTCTGAGCCTCTAGATTTCAAAATTTTCTGGGGGGGGGGCATGCACCCATACCCCCTAGAAGCTCGTGCCTTCAGCGCTCGAAACTTGCCTCATCTTGTTAGATGAAGTCTGGCTACGGCCCTGGAAAGTAGTAGTATTAGAGCACTGACCTTCCACAAACCCAGCCTGCATTGCAGATGTAACTAATTTATTGGTTAGTAATGTCTGCAAAGCAGCGCCAGAATCCCTGTTGTGGACTCAAAGAATTACCAAAAATGAGTTTTGAATTTCCTTTCAACCTGATTGGCAAATCAACAATGGCTTTTTTAACAGACCAATCATGGCATGTACTCAAATCCTGCTACACAGGTGGGGATGTAGAACAAGGATTTCGGCACTGTTTCGCAGACAGACTTAACCAGAGTTTAATTTTGTCTGTGGCACACTAGGCTACCAAAATCCTGGCCCTGTTTGAATAGCCTGTGTGCAGCCGCCTCCTCCCCACAAGAAAAAATTGGGAGACGCAGAGGAGATGGCTGTACTCAGGCTATGGCTTGAAACTGAGAGGCAGGCTGTCTTCCTTGTTTTGACAGGTTTTTCATAAGGCACTTTGGTTCACCCCTTTCATCACGACTCAGAATCTAACAATTCCAGTTTGATTGCTCATATAAGTCAATATTTGAGTCACTCAGTGCATATGTTTACCCATCATCAACTTTCTCATAAGTGTCCACACATAATCGAGGGATAACTGCCTCGTACCCAGGCACCGTCTAGCGTATTCGAGAGCAACTGGCAGATTCGAGAGGGACTGGAATTTTGGTTCCACGCTAGGTATCATGGGGAAGGTGATGAGAAAAATTTTCTCGTTCACTCCTCCCTCAACGCTAAACATTACCATGGTCCATTGTGCGATACTCCTTACTCGCATTTTCCGTTTTCCACACTTGAGATGCCTAGGAACGAGACAGGAGGGATAATGTGATTTAGAATTGATAGAATGATCATCTAAGGGAAAACAATGTGATTTTTAGACAAATTCTCTTAACTTATTCTTCAAGGAAATGTATGGAGATCAGTTTGGAGAATTTGTACCTGGATTTTGGGGCTTAAAGGGTTGATTATTAAAACAATTTATCGTTAATCAGATATTATTGCCTTCTTTGGTTTACACTATTGATATATTTTTTCCGCAGCTAACAAGGGGAAGTTGGAAGATGTTGAGTTCTACCGAGCAAGACATGTGGTTGGAGAGATACAAAGAACCACTGAAGCTGCTGTAGCACTTGAGAAGGAAAATTATGAGAAATTTGGAAAGCTAATGGTGGAAAGTCACAATTCTCTTAGGTAACACAACACTGACAGCACACAGTGTTCATGTAGTGCTGGGCAGGCTGTATTTTTAAAACATACTAGTTTAATGCAATGCTTTCGAGTGGTATACCACGAAAAATCCCACGAGTGACTTGATTTTCTAAGTATATGTACGTGAGCCTTTAGGCGATTGCAGGCGAGTGTACATGTATATGCAAAGAAAGATCATTCACTTGTGGGATGTTTCGTGGTATACCATGAGAGAAGCATTGCATAACTAATTTATCCCATGCCACTTAACATCATGACGTAAAATAGAGAAATCTCGACATCACAGTCAAACTTGAAGAAAGACACTGTCTTTTAATACTATACATACAATGCCTACATGATCGACATCTTGTCAATAAATAAAGTTCATATTCACCTCTGTCTACTTTACTGTACCTGCATCCTAAAGAAGACGACAAGACAGCTGTCAAATGCTTCTTCAAGAGGGGATTTCAGTCTTGTTGTTTGAAGTGTGGATTTAACTCGGTCTTTGCAACCCTGGTTAACTGGTTTGTTTTCGTTGCTCTTGATTAATAAATTCCTTAACTTCTGTGTCCATCCTAGTCTGTTTGATTTCTTATGACAATACTTTTTTTAACTTCAACTTAGACGTCTCTATGGTAGCTGAACCTCTGGTTTTATCGTGTTGTTTACAAATTAGTTTTTCCTGGAAATTATGTTAGAATGAAAAGTTTTGTCTGTCACTAGCCACTCTGTTTTTGGTGCGAAAATGTGGAGGCCATAAGTATCACCGGGATTTTTTCGTGAAATACTAATTATCGGATACCACAGAATACACAATGGGGTTCTAGCTCTCTGATTGGCTGAATTCACTATGGCATGGGATAAAGCTTCTTATCAAACAAAGTAATACAGGTATAATATAAACAACTAAGAAATATTGACACAAATCACAGACTTCCTTCTTACTGCCCAGCCTCAGAAATTTAAACAGTACCAGCTGTTGAGTTTACACACTATTCTGGGATCAGCCAGGGTTCTCATCATATGGCGCTGGCCCTAAAGGATCACAGCTCTGGGAACAAGAACAATAGCTGCAAAGTTAATCAGACCCAGGAGTGCATTATTGCATAAAACAGTGATCAGGTTTCTAATCAAAAGTGTAATCACATAACCCAAAAGCAGAGAAAAATAACAGTTTTTTCTGTATATCTTTTTTTAAGGGATGATTATGAAGTCAGCTGTGAAGAGCTTGATTTACTTGTTAAACTTGCTTTGGAGGTAGATGGGGTTTATGGTTCTCGTATGACAGGTGGAGGCTTTGGTGGGTGTACTGTGACACTTGTTAAACGGTCATCCGTAGACAACCTCATCAAACATATTCAGGTGGGTGTTCTGTAGTCTGACAGTCAGGAAGTTTTTAAATATAAATTTGTCTTTAAAATTGAGTGAAGTATTGCTACCATCAGCAATCAGTCAGTTATCATTGAAGCAAGGGCATCCAGCCTGTATCACTTAAGCTGGCAAGGTGATCCCCCTTTAGACTGACAGCTTGCAAATAGATATATTTTCACAGTATCTTTAATAGTAATGCAGGATTCTCTGGAAGCTCCGATAACCAGCAAAATTCGCTGATTGTCTTAAAGTGCCAGACACTCTTCCTATTTCATTTGTTTCTTAACAACTGAGTTAAATGAAAACTGTGAAAACAAACATTATGAAACAAAGTAAAACAAATTTGGGTATATAAAGGTGTCGTCCTCATGGCTAAAATTGTTCTCCCTGGTCGCTAAAAATTTACTGAAATAGACCATTCAGGACCCCCAAATAAACATTTTCCCCGGGGGAGGTCCCCGGACTCACCCAGTGAAAGGGAAGGAGTGCACTCCTCCTTAATTGTTTCCTCCACACACCCACACACAGCTGTGCTTCGTGAAGGAGGCGCCCAATCAGTTGCTGCATACTTAGAAAAGTTTTTTCCCTTCTACTTTAAATTTTCTAGAGAACTTTGTTGATATAAAATGCTTCCTTAAGCTCACCTCTAAAGTCATTTTTAAGCTTCTTTCTTCACGGCTTCCGAATAAAACAAAAATACTACGAATGGAAACCACCTGCTGTGAGAATCTCCTCTCCTCTTAATGACGGCCACATCTCTACAGCGGCCATCATGTTTCGTTTTCTATCATCTCAATCGTTTAATTAAAATCACTAAAGGAAACCTTCACCAAACGCTTATTTTTCATGATCTGCCGCAATGTTCTCGTCGAATTCGCCCCTTTGCATACAGTGGAATCTGTGCGTAACGGATACCTTACGTACAGGAGACCGGTAAGGGATTTGTCCAATGGGTGTGGTCAAATGTCTATTTAGGCCATGTTTATACTTTACTGGTTAGCCTTTCGTGCTGCCACAAAAAGTTCTCATGTTTAGGGTGAACACCTATCCAAGGCAACGCAGCTTCGCTCCGTCACAGAAATCGCGCCAAAAATCACCTTCAGTTCTTATGTGTGAACAGCAGCCCTATCCGGTAGGGCTTTCGTGCCGGCGCCAAAGCTATCCGGTATCCCGCGCGATTTCTGTGACACAGCTTCGCTCCGTCACAGAAATCGCGCCAAAAATCACCGTCAGTTCTTATGTGTGAACAGCAGCCCTATCCGGTAGGGCTTTCGTGCCAGCGCCAAAGCTATCCGGTATCCCGCGCAATTTCTGTGACACAGCTTCGCTCCGTCACAGAAATCGCGCCAAAAATCACCGTCAGTTCTTATGTGTGAACAGAAGTCCCATCCGGTAGGGTTTTCGTGCCGGCGCCAAAGCTATCCGGGAAAGTGTGAACCATAGTCTTAGATTTCTCTTTCTTCTAAAATTACGTGCCAAGATAAGATACGCATGCATTATACATTTAGTACAACAAAACGTTTTTCCACACTGCATCACGTTGATTCCAATGCTGTTGTTTTGTTCATCAGGAGGGCTATGAAAACAAGGCGACATGTGTGGTGACCAGCCCAGCTGATGGTGCCAGAGTTCTAAGTTTGTGATGATACAATTAGGATAAACTCATAAATTATTCGTGAATTTTTTCAAAAATATTTTAATGTAACGAAGTATGGTGGTGATCGGCGTTTCCCCTGGACTAAAGTCGGTTAGTGACCTTGGTTTTCAATGGGTTCTACTGTTGTTTACCTGGAAAGTGGATTCTCCCGACGTCGTTTCGCCCGATCTTAAGTCGATTCGCCCGATTACGATAACACTCAACGACACGGTGAACATACTTATCAGAGATGTTTTAGTCAAGCTTGAATTCCATGGCTATGATTGGCAAAAAAAGTCCAGCGATCAAAACGATATTAGCAATGTAGATACTTATATTTGAGGTAGAAGGTTTAAAGGTATACCTCAGCGATCGCAATGATCGCGACGTCGATCTTTGAGATATTTTGTTACGTTGGCACTAGAAAAAGCTGTTGACCCACATCCAGACCCGCATTTGTAGTCACTGTCTTGCCATGCTTATTCTTTTCTTCTTTTTTTTTCAGGCTGAAAAAACGATAAGTTAACATCGGGCGAATCGACTTAAGTCCGGGCGAAACGACCTGATACCGTAGGAGTCTGTGTAAGCTTGCATTCAGCACTAATAGAAAGCTAAATAAATAAACTCGCGGTTTAGTGGTCACAATATTTTCCATTGCAATTCTATCCGACTTATTTGTATTGTGAACACCTGTTCACACTGCGGAAAAGAGTGGCACTGAAACCTTGTATCCGATATATGACAACCCACTTTCAAGATCGGCGCGGCGCAGCTTCGCTCCTTTACAGAAACCGCTCGAAGTCACCGTTCTCATGTGTGAACACAAGCCTTACGCTTTCGATGATCCCCTGCGCGCTTTCCTTCCTCATATCCCCAGCCTCCACATAACCTGCGTAGCAAGCGTTTCTGGCACTAAAGCTGGGGCGAGGGTAAACGCAGTCTATCCTCCACATGGCACATGCATGCTCGGAGGAGAGTAGCAGGATAAGATTTCCCAACTGGTTAACCAAACTCCACCCCAGACGGACAATGCCCTTGCTGACTTCACTGTGCTAAATTAACCCAGCTAGAGTTATTACTGAGACACCCCGTCAGGTACTAAAAGGTAAAAATTGCGCAGTTGCCACCTTCGCAGAGACCTCTCTGTGTCGCAGGAAGGTTGGCAGGGGGAAAATAGACACCGCGAGCTTACTATTTAATTAATGCTATTGGAATACCAAGTGGAAGCCTCTCAGCAGGAGAGAGGTGTCGCAATAAAAAGAGGTAGCTATCTGCCTCTCGCCCATGGTGCAAACCTTCCAGCTCGTATCAATTTATGTCTCTTTTAGGCCTGTTTCAAACGTCGTGCAACTGCCGTGCTAAGCTGGCTCGACTGTAGCACGTCACTACCACGACTTGGTTTCAGACATCGAATTTGCCGAAAACAAAACAAAAACAAAGAAACGATTTAGCAAACTTTTAAATGTGTTCTAATGTGTTATAATTTATGAATTGATTTCAGCACGGCGGTAGCACGACGTTTGAAACCAAGTCGAGCTACTGCCGTGCTAAAGTCGAATTTAATTCGATCAATTGAGTTCGGCACGGCAGTAGCACGACGTTTGAAACGGGCCAGAAATGTTTGACGAAATTGACTAAAATACACAACAAATGTTTGTCTCTACAGTTTTATTCGCATCTGATTTAAGGAAATCTCAGATTTTAACAATGTCCTCTGATCTCATGAGGCGGGCTAGCTCAAGGTAGGATACTCTCCTGGGCCGAGTTGTCGGAAAGTTGGATATCGCTATCCACTAATGAAATCTCTATCCAGTGGATAGCGCAATTGGTTGCACTGGTACTTATCCGCTGAATAGTGATTTATCCGGTTGATAGCGCTATACAACGTTTAAACAACCAGGGCCTGTGCCATGCAGCGCTGGCATACAGGGAGGGGGTTACGGTTTGATTCCCGGCCGGACCAGTAGTAGCTGAGGACGAAGATATCGTTTTTGCACTGAAAATGGCTAACCTTCACTTGACTCGTCAAGGTTGTCCTTGCGGCCCCTTCTTTATCATGGGATGTATAGTGTCTTAACTTTGGAAAATACTGAAACACAAATACGAGATTTCGTTCAGCCAAAGTTAACTTAGTTTTCCTGCTAGGTAGCTAAAAGAGTAAAAGGACATGAAATAACAAACCAACGGGAAGCCCGTCTATCGTAATCAGTCTATAATAATCGTCTGTTTCGAAGTGCCTGGAGTGTTATGAAGTTTACCTTTGCTTGAGCAAGAATTAGACCAGGCAGATATATTTAATTGCTTTAATAATAAACTTAAAACAAAATAATTCATGTCATGATATTTAAGTAGTACTCGGCTTTCGTATCTTCCGTTACAGGTATTGAGTGTTTTATTTTATTTTATCATGTCTTCCTGTTTGCGAGCCCTGGCAGATATATTTAATTGTCTAACAAAGTAAAAACAAAGTAGTTTACGTCAGTGTACTTAAAAGTAATGACTTTCCGCTTTTATTTTTGAAGCTTCTTCGATTACAAATTGAAGCCTAGATCTTCTTCATGAAGGAGAGATAGCACGTGTATCTTATTCTGGGTTAAACAAATAGGTTGCAGTACAACTCATGCATGGATACAGGTTCGATATGGCTTAGTGGCCACGAGTTTTATTCTCCTTGATTTTGAAATCATTTGGTTCGCTTTAATACCAACTGTTTAACAAAACTCGAGTTTAAAAGGTCTTTATTTAATTCCACTTTATTTCACCGAAACATAAATTAGGTTTGCATACCTTCAGAAAAGGAAACTGACAGGAAGTTAACCTTAAAACCGACGGTGTCTTGTATGGAGTCTTCAATGCATGTTCGTGACCACCTCCAATAAAGAATTCTGTTTATTTTTTGTTCCTTTTAACAAATGAACTCAGATAATAATCGTCTTTCGTTTACAGGTGTTTCAAGTGCCTTAAGTGTTTTATTTGTCTTCCCGGTGCAAGCCCCGACAGATACATTTAATTACGGTTTGCATTGTTTAGTTAAAACAAAAGTATCTGGTTTTTTTTTCATCTAGAAGTTATAACACTTACAGTCTTAAAACTTCCTGTTATTTTAGTTTATTATGTTTCGTCACTTAGTTTCTTGTTTGCAAAGAATACTTTTAAAACAGCGGGCCAACTCACAAGAACATTTATATTGAGAGCTAGCCGAAATAAATCATCAAAATGAAAGAACATATTTTGAGTTAAATATTATGTGTTGAGTTCTTGGAAAAGCGTGAACATCCCTCATGGGCATCGGTGCTGGGCGGCAAAAATCGAGCGCGCGAAGCTTCTTAAAAAACAATGCCGTGTTATAAGACCTTATAAGCTAAGCTGCAGGGCCCATATTAGCCAGAAACGAGCTTCGGTGATGCCCAATCTTTTCACGCGTTGCGTATTTTCCTCTCGGATACCCTGATTCTGTTGGCTGTAACTTTCTAATTTAAGCCTTAATTTTTTTTCCAAACAGAGCTTGCAGTTATTTGTTTCAAATAACTGGCCGTGCGCGCACTAAAAGTTTTAGGAAACAAAAAACTGCGCAGTGCTCATATTGTTGATTAAATTCGCGATTTCGGTACACAAATCGTTTTGTTTTTAGTGTTTTTATCTTCAGCAGAAATGAATGGTGATTTACAATTCGACAACACCGCTGCTTCCAATACCCACGCTACCTTTATTTCATCGTAAAATCGTTAAAAAAAGTCGTTAACACATGTTTGCCGCAGACCTATCGATGAAGTGTTTATGGCATCTTGACAAACGTGTAGTGATTTAGATCAAAATAAAGGCCCAATCCACTCGGACCCGTTGTTATTATTTGAGCACGGGCATATTTTCCGGTTTGGCTTTTCGTACACATCCTTTTGCTGGCCTCACCTCAAAACGTAGCTTTTCCAAAACGCCTTTACGGGTGGAAATTTTTGGAAAACGCACAGTTATCCGTCATGTGGACGGTTAGAAACAGGCGAATTTGGAAAACGATGACAGTAACAGTATATAACAGTTATTAAGGGGGCTTTCCATTTGTCAGAACTGGCCGGCCGGACCATTGCCCGACCAGTCAGTTTGTAAATGAAATACGTTTTTTCAAAGAGTTTTTGCTGAAAAACGTTATACTTCGTGCATACTATCTAGGATCTGACTGATCTGGCTGGAGAGTTTTGATTAAAAGGGAAATTATCACTGTCACGGGAATCGTCTGGCCGGTCAGTTCTGACAAATGGAAAGCGCCCTAAAAGCAACAAAACTATAACTTCAGTATCTGATTCCGTGCCATCCTCGGAGACCCAGGGGCAGATAGTGGGGACGAGGAAAAGTCTAAACGGGCGGAAAAATATATGGCACGAAGAAAAGTAAAGAACGGCGAGAAGAGCCCCTGGGGACAATGTCTTATCAGGCCAGTTCCAAACGGTCGCCGCCGTTCTGGCTTCTGATTGGTGCCAGAAAATATTGAGTCATGGTCAACTTTCTTAGCGGTCGACAGGTTGGCATACAAATTTCTTCCAAATTAAGTTGCCTCCCAAGTTTGAACATTTACTCCAACAAAGACATAGGATACGGTCTCTCTCCTCCTCTGGGTATCCCAGTAAAAATAGCAATAAGAGCAGGGGCGCCTCCCTTTGACACAAAGAGGCCTCTGTGGACGAGAGAAGGATACGGTTCTATGAATACTCCGATGTTAATATAACACTGATTATTACAAATTTTTGTCTTTATATGATGCTGCAGTGGTGACCGTTTCCCGTTTTCTTTTGTTATTGTGGCGACGTAGTCAATGCTGAAACTTGGGAGGTATCCCCCCTAAAAAAGTCCTATCGACCCACTTTAAGAATCATCAAGCTCTGAATCAAAATGAATTGTATGAATTAAGTGGCCGTTGTAGAGAAGTGGCCCGTTAGTGGAGGTTCGACTGCATTTTCTGATAAACTTTCTCAAAGTCCGTTTCTGGTTTTTGCCTCCTCGTGCCTCCGGCGTTCTCTCGCGGTCGACTTGTGGCAACTCTATATTTTCTAGAACAAATAAATTCTATTGATGTCAATACCAAGGTTTGTCAATTGGTTTGTCAAGCGTAGTAATAAAATGGTTTTTTTTTTTGTTTGTTATTGTAACTCAGGCTAATACCTGTAAATATTCTATTTATTACTCGTGCACGCCCAGGCAGGTTTGTGGCAGATGTGCCCATTATATTTTTTTTCCGTGTTACAGTGATCGTTAATTACAATGACGCCAGTGAAACATTTTTAAGATTCTAGCACTTCCTATTCCCTTTAAAGCAAATTGCATTCTGGGAGACTTTAAAGGACTTGAGCTACTATTTAAGAGGGCTCTTTGAGTTTGGCTTCACTGAAACTTGACAAACTGTCAAAGCTGATCAACAAGACTAAGAAGATCTTTACCGAATAGCCGAGGAAATGGGACAATCCCTCAGCCAAAAAGTTGAAGAGAAGACCGAACTTCTGAAAGTTGAACGCTCCATGCGAGACAAGCTGGAATGTACTAAAGCAAAGCTGTACATCGACGCCCTCAACGACGAATGCGTAGCGATAGTGTGTGCGGTGGCGAAGTTTGATGGCATGTTGTACATAGAAGATGCCAAACGCACAGAACCGAAGGACGAAATTGGGAACATCATAAGAAGGTATCTACACATGGAGCCGAAAGATGCGGCAGACAAAAAGCTAATAGATCTGGTGACCGAGGTGGTGAAAACATTACTATCCAGTAAACAGGCAGGAAAATATGAAGATCACCATTACCACGTTGTCTATTCCAACAAGGGCTTCATTCGTTTCGACTACTTTATCTGCCTTGAAATCCTGACTGCTGGGGAGGCAACTGGTGGGGGGGTGGCTGGTGTGGAGGCGCCTGATGGTGTTAAAACTAACGCTGCCCTGTCTTACTACGGACAAGTGGGTCTCATGAACGTGACAAACGCTAAACCACAAGTGCTAATGTACGAGCTGAGAAGAGCGACAGAAGACAAACACCTTGAGCAGGCAGGTAAAGAGCTGATGGAGTTGGAGCCGATTAGTTCAGTGAAAGCTGTTGGAACATTCCTTGTAAATCAAAATGGTCAGCAGCCGTCGCCGGAACCGCATAATCAGGGCGATGGATCAGGTTAAATGTGAATTAGGATGAACTGAGATAATAATTGAATGTAACCGCGTGTTTTGAATGAACGTTTCTTTTAGTTAATTCGCTTAGAGTTGGGCATTATCCCCGAGTGATAAAAAAAGGTTTTTTGTTGTAAACCATATTAATCATTTTCTTTTAATAAAAAAAAAACAACAACTATGTTAAAGAGGTGTTCTAAAAGTGTTATCAAGTTTGCATATACCAAACTAGGAAGTGGCCTTTTCTGTAATTACTTTGTTTTGCAAAGGATAGGGATGGAACTTTTCTCCTCCCTGCAATTATTTCATTTGTGTGTATATTGCATTGACTGGTTAATCTAGTCTGACACTTTGATTTTTTTTTTATCCCTAGCTACAACTGAGTGAAATGAGTGTATAGTTATCTTGTCTACAATTTATGAGTAAAAGTGACAGTAACTAAATAAATATTATTCAGTAAAGGACTTTATAATTTTTACAGTTGGTAATAATGGAGTGTGCATCATAGAGTTCTTATAGCAAGGTGGTAACAAATCGTTCAACTCCCAGAAAAAATAAATAAAAAAAGGAATGAAATATGGCTGGCCATTAAGTGTGATTGTGTTTTCCGCATTCAGTAAGACAGCTGGGTCATTTTATAAGCTGACTTCTCTATCCAGCCAGACAGTATCTCCTCAATTTTGTTATACTTTTTAGTAACAGCAAGTTCAGCTGCCACAGCACATTTCCACTTTAAGCCCTGGAGATCAGGATCACCAGTCATTTTTTCAGGGAAGAAAGTGGGATTCGAGTCTTAAAACGCGACCGTAAGAAATAAACAAAACTTTTACAATAACTGGGTTTTGAGATGATAGTTTGCCGGGGTGTTTTTGAAAAATAAATCAATTTTCTAAAAAAACTGAACACTTCAGTAATGATTAAAAGCTGAAACGACTTCAAAAATATATCACGGGCACATCTAGAGAATGGCATGACAGGTCATTAAAAAGACTTAATCACTGGGAATTGAAAACGTAAGGTTCAGGCGTAGCGTCAATTTCCCGATAATTTATCAAGAATCGTCACATGGCGTGAAACGATCACAATAGTTGACGATAGTTTAAACTGACTGAGTACCACTAGTTATCTGCTCTTTTAATGCTAATCTAATATCATCATCGAATCATCAAGTACCACGCACTTTGAGCAAATTTGAATTTGTCATGGTAGACAGTCGATTTTCCATCTTAATATTGTTCATGTTTGCCAATGAAAGTTTTTCCATCAGCTGTTTCTTTCCTAAACGGTAAGCCCCACCTTCCACTCACTTAAGCAAAATAAAAGAGCTCGGTTTCAGTGTTTATTATAAAGCAGATAAAGGATGGTTTACTCGAGTTTTACTCACCAATAAAACGTAGCGGTTTGAACAGCGCACTGATTAGATACAAAACTGTTTGGTATTTACATAATGTTAGAAAGGAAAAACAAGACGTAGAAAAAACCATTAACTTTAAAATTGTTTTTGCTGTCACCCAAACAAGAACAAATTCCCCTGAGAGTGGCAATTGATTTCCAGTCATTTTCATATCTGTATTATCAAGAGATCATTTTATGATCTCTTGGTATTATGCATTCTTCGTTTCGTTTCGCTTTAGCGAAAATATGTTCTTCCTGTCGGAGGAAAACCCTTCAAAAAATTATTAACACCTACCCGGACACACGTATACTCTTGTAAAATAAAAATGAAAAAAGGAAACAAACAAGCAGACTGAAAAGTAAGGCCCCAAGGTCATAGGATTATGTCGACAACCAGCCTTTACAAAATGTAACAAAAGAGTGTCAAAAGTGTTTCAGGGGATTTTGCTAGATTCTTATAAACTAAATAAAGAAAAGCAGAATGCCTTAAAAAAAAACTTGTTGGTGCTCTTAGTTTTTCCTTTTTTTTAGAGGGAATGATATTCCCTCCTTGACACTTTTGCTAATCGCACAGGTAAACATCTTTGTGCTTATTTATGCTTACGTCACATGTGTGAACTAGCCGGCTTCAGCCTAGTCGCCGTGTTCCACTGAGTGGAATAACTGGATGCCATTACATTTCATCTCTAAACGACGGGACTACAAACTGAGCTAAAATCGGGATGGGAATTTCATTAAGCACTGCATTAGAGGAAAGCAAAGGTAACAGCAATGACAACACGATCTATGAACTCCATTTGCAGGAACGAAACGTTTTACGCAAACTCGAAGAACAGGCTTCAATACTTCACCTAACGGCGCTTAATGACGAATGCCTGCCGATAGTGTGTGCTGTGGATAAGAAACAGACGATAGTGTTAAAAATTGATGCGGTCCCCAAAATTGACCAAGTAAGACAGAGTTTAAATAAACTCCTTCGCGGAAATTACCTAGAAGAACTTGTCGTTTTGCTCACGGAAAAACTGAACAATGTTTTGGAAAGTGCAATAATTGGAGACAAGGAAAGATTGTTCACGTACGTTGTTTTCGCGAACAAGAGCATATTGCGCTTAGATTTTTTTGTTTACTATCGCTCTTTCCTCCCAAACGAAAGCCTCAAGGACTACAGCAACATCCTGGCGTATTTCATACAAGTAGGATTACTGGACATCCTGAAAGCTCGGCCACAGGTTTTAAACTACGAATTGACGAGAGCAACGGAAGAAGAGAAAATTAACAATGCCTGCGAGAAACTTAAGGCACAGGAAAAGTGTACAGGGAAACACGGCTTCATCCAGCAATACATGAGCACAATTTCCAGAGGTAGATATGTTTTGGGTGTAGTAGCGATAAAGACATCAGTTTTATGGACTTTTTGAGGGCAAACGTCACCTGTATTAGTCTCCTTCGCAGCCGTTATTAGGGTCGTCACGCAACGCTCCTCCCCACTAAAGCCCAGCAAATATAACGAGGAATTTGATTGGCGTAGCCGATAACAATAACGTGCATTCTATTGGTTCTCAAAAACAAAGGGAAAGGAATGTGTCTCTCTCGTGAGCTCCGCCCTGGCCGTTAGTGGGGAGGAGCGCGTGACGACCCTAATAACGGCTGCGAAGGAGACTACACCTGTATCGGATCAAAATGAAATTTTTTTAACATACTGATTTGGGATTAACTTTTTGGCAGAAGCATATAACCGGCTACAACGAGTTCACTCGAATGCAAAGAGCTGTAGTATATCAACAGCCCATTTTGTTTATTTGGATGTTTCATGCCAGAAGCGTCAAGGCGTTTTAGTCGGTTATGAAGTTTTTATTGTATAGCTCACTAATGTGAATTATTTAATTATAAAATCAACTGGCTGTAGAGATCGTACCGGTGTTAAGCCTGAACAAAGCGCCGCGCTCGAGTAACCGCCGAGGGGGTGTCATCAATGACAGCCTATCAGAAGCACATAACCTTGAACAGGCTTTTTAGTGGAAGAATAAACGACTCAAGTGTGCTTAGCTTTAGGTCCATTATTGTCATCCAAGGAGGATTTAAGTGCTTTTATATATCCATATATTTTACACATTCAATGAGCCACCGATCCATATCACACGCCTCACTGCGAGATCTCGCGGATTGCGATCGCGAAAACAGTCTACTTTGATATTTTTTTTTTCGTTGCCTAGAAATGCTAAACACTAGATAAATGCAAGAGAGAGTTTAATACAATAAAACGTCCGTACTAAAATGTAAAAATCTAGAATCAAAACACGTACAAAAAAAAAGAACTATATTTGATATTCAGTGTCAAGGTTGTCATCAAACAGATCGGTCAAGTTAATTATTCTAATGTGAATTAGCCTAAGTGGCAGGTACCGGTTACGCGCGAGCACGTCCTCGAAATTTCTCCCTTGGTCCAAAAAAACCAAAGCCTGCTACGCAGGCTTAATGTGAAGGGGCGATTGACGCCGTAAATACGGACCTAAGTAGGCCAATAGAATGTTTGACGTAGTTAATCGTAGTCTTGGAATTCAAAGTCTGCCGGTTACGTAAAATCTAGTTAGAGTCTGGTCTTTGAAATACCTCAGGAATTTGCACTCGAGAAATTCCATTTTTTACTTCGATACATCTTTATTTCAAAGTTCAATCCAAAACCAATTACTGGTAGTGGTGAAAATTTCATGTTCATGTTGTGGTTCAATTTTATCTTTAGTTCATATCATAGGCCTTGCTGAATTTGTCCAATTGTATCCGTTTTCATTGCAAAACGAGGGGATATTTTTTCTCCTCCCCTGGGTCCATTCGTGCCCGATGAAACCGGCCACCGAAAACGCAACTTTTCAAAACCGCTCTCCAGAGCAGAATTTTTTGGTTGTTGAAACTAGTACGTCTTTCAGTGATTCTGTGGAAGGATGAAAGCGGAAATTTACAGTATCAGGCCTCATTGCATTTGTTAAAAAAGTGAATAACGAAAGGCGGATAACGCTTTCCACAGGATAATATAGTGGATAACCCGGGGGCCTTATCAGGGGCACCCAATGACGTCTTCCTCCTAAATACATTGAAAACACTTTTTGGGCTATCCAGAGTACTTTTAGATCTCATTCTAAGCGGCGCTATGACATTTGTATCTGTTTGGTCATCCTAGGGCAAATTAAGTCTTTTCGAAATTATTAGGGCTTAAGTAATTAAGTGAGAATTTTACTATTTCCTACCTTCATCGTATTGTTGAATTCGAAAATTTTAGGTTTTCTTTTTACTACGAAAAATAGTCAAACCTGGGGAATGAAATCTGAAAAATTAAACTTGAGAAAATCGTAGGGAACTTATTAGATACGTTTCGAAAATTGTAAAAGAATGGAACGGACACCTAGAAATTTTTAGCCGTCCTTAAGTAATAGAAAATTTTAGGCAAGATTTGCTTCTCCGAACAGATATTTAACAGAAAACAGTCGCTGGGTGACCCTACCTTATCTTGCGTTGGACAACTCTTTGACCTACTGTAGCAATCATTTCGGAGAATTGAAGAATGATTCAACTAGCCGTCAGGATAAAAAAAAAATCCGTTTTCAATCAGAAACGGATAATAATATTAATAATAATAATAATAATAATAATAATAATAATAACAATACTCTTAATTCCTCATAAGATAAACCTACTTATCCTATTTGTAATATAAAAATTGCACATGATAATAATATAAAACAAAAAAATTTTTGAAATACTAATTGTTAAAATCTAACTATCCTAAGTTATGGTTAAAAATCAATTTATTTACAAAGGTGGATATGAAACGCTCTGTGTTCACTTAAGCGAGAACACATTGTCTTTTACGGAGATTATATGTACAGCCATCTTTTTTTGAAGGACGTATGGACCCGAGCGGGCAAATTTTCTACCGAGAATACTTTTTTAAAGATTTTTCAATAAATCTTACTTATTTAAGAGGTCCTTGAAGGAAATAAGATCATGAGAAATAAAAGGACGCTGATGGATAGGTATGGACGGACGAAAACGATTCGAAAACGCACCGTGTTGACGAGAATTTTTTGGAAAGGAGAAAACCTGTGGGCGGGACCTTATTTTCCTTACTCTCGTACCCAGATCCTTCATGAGACAGAGTGAGGTATGGGTACCAGATTATAGTTTCCGGAATTTCTGTTGTTTTGAGTACTGGTAATTGAAGGGAAAGTGAAATTTGAACGAGAGATGAAGTTGAGTACTCAATAAATGTTGATCCGCCTTACATCTTAAAAAGCCGCCTATTTTTTTTAATAAAAAACGTTGGTCGCCCGAACTCTAAAAGGTAATACTTCTTACAGCAGTAGGCCTAAAAAGAAAACAGTTAACAAATAAAAACGACCCTGAGAAATTTCCATGTTGAAAACACTCGGTTTATGACATTTAGGTGACTATTTAAAATTAAGAGCTTTATAGTTAGTAGCCTAAAAACTTCCAGCCAAATGTACCATTTTAGACAGTGTTCTTGCTTGTTAAACTTGTTCTTTCCTCTAATTTCAATTTCTGGAATATATTGGATAAAAAACATGTTTATGATCAACACTGCGGAATACACGAAGGGACAATGGACCGTACACCTGAAACAGATCGTGACAACCAATTGATGTCTGTTGCCGTTGGGATTAATGCACCTACTAGCAGGATCGATTTTGAAGAAGACAACCATTTTCCTAGCATGGGCTGGGACCAAATGCTGATGGTAGCAACTGATTTACAGGACAGTTGCCATTCGGCGGAGCTAAGAGATTCGATCGCCTTGACGCTTCCATTAGATGAAACTCCCGCGGCTTCTTCATCATCAGTAGCAGCCCCCACTGTTGTTCAAGCAAGTACAGCTCAGAAATTTGACCTAAAAAGTTGGAGTATTTCAAGGGCATTCCATATTAACAGGCAGTATCTTGTTGAATGGTTTAGTACAGGAACAAAGACAGTTGACAGTGAGCTTGATGAACAAATTTCCTGGTTAAAAGAAGCTCGGACCAAGTACACAGATCTACTCAAGCTTGCAAAGCAGATGATGCAACATTTTCGGAGCCTGACTGACAGTCAGCGAGACTTAGCCGCTGCATTTGCAGATTTAGAAATGAAATCACCTGAGTTACAATATGAACTCAACAACAGCGAAGAGACTCAAAGATCGCTGATAAAGAATGGTGAAATTCTTTTAGGAGCCCTTAGTTTCTTCATATCCAACCTGACCACTCTTGTGCACACAACCATGGAAGATTCTATTGTTACAGTGAAAGCATACGAGTCCGCTAGATTAGAATATGATGCTTATAGAACACACTTGGAGTCTAAATTAGAAGGACCAGTGACTGCTGACATCGCTAAAGACGCAAACATCAGCATGATCTCCATAAAGAGAAATTTGACGAGCTTCGTACTACCTTAACGATTAAGCTTCGATTTTTAGAGAAAAACAAAGTTAAGGTGATGCATAAGCAATTACTGCTTTTCCAAAATGCCACAAGTGCTTATTTTTCCGGGGACGAACGGACCTTGGAGAACTGTGTCAAGACGTTTCATATCAAAATTGTTAGAGAGTGAAGCCAAACAACACTGATTTCCGAAAAAAGTGAAGCATGTAAAAACTCTTATATTTATTTAGCAATTATTGAATGAGGCTCCTAGAAGCGTAGAGTAGTAGTGTCTTCAAATCAATTGCTTGTTACTTGGCAGTCTCAATGTGAATAAAGCCAGTGACATTTCGTCTTCGCATCGCTTCAATTCAATTTATTCACACTTTTATAAAATATTTACATTATATATAGTAAGGTAGGAATACACAAATAAAGGAGAAGAAGAAGGAAAAAAGAAAATTAATGTCTTGGATAGAAGTGTACGGTGGTCAGAGGAGCTTAGCTTTCGAGCTAACAACCGCTATCAGTTATAAGTGGAAATACGTAATAAATGTGCGCTTGGTGCTATGGCAACTACTTTTTTATGAACGATTATGTCAGTAGTCATTTTATGTGAAACAGTCATATTACATTGCTACCTTTGAGAGTTAACTAGAATTCGCTTGTACTCTTTTTTGAACTTATGGCAGCTGAGCGTTTTTCTCTTCCCAAGTTTTGGTTATGGCAAACTTAAATGTGTGTTTGCCGTAATCTGACCTTACACAAGGTACATGAAAGTTAAGATTTGAGGCATATCTGGTATTGTGTGCGGAGTGAATATCAGACACCTTTACGAGGTAGTTTTGAAACACTTCAGGGATATTGGCTTCATTTTGTGAGATTTTGTGAGCCAGCAAGGAGATTTTTAGTTTAAAAATGCTATCTATGTTAAGTATATCTAGAAGTTTGAGGTAGGGTGCACTCAGGGTGCACTACTTTCTCTCTTATGGCTAAAAAATATGCAGCGTATAGATTTATTTTGTTTTGTTTGAACTTTAGTTAATCTACTTGGGTATTTGTTTCCCCAACTCATAATTCCATAATGAAGGTAGGGGTAGATAAGTGAGTAATACATTTGTTTGAGGGTGTTTAAAGTTAGGAAATGGCGTAATCTGAAAAGGATTCCCAAGTTTTTAGATATTTTGCTGTTTATGTGCTGAATGTGGGGAGCCCAATTTAGATTTTTGTCAATGTATATACCTAGGTATTTGATGTAGTTCTTTTCTTCAATATTGCGTTAATTAAGCTTAAGTTTATTTCCTTTTTGGGGGGAGGAGATTGTCATATAGTGGGTTTTCTTAAAGTTTATTAGCTGAGCAGTAGCTAAGAAGATGGTTGAATTCCTCATTTATAGTTTTTTCAAGGTCCTGTAGAGAATTGGAAAAGTAGAATAGAGTGGTATCATCAGCAAATGTCCTAATATTTGCCTTTTCTAAACAACTGGGCATGTCATTGATATAAATCAAAAACAGAAATGGGCCAAGGGTAGAACCTCGTGGTACACCACATTTGCTAGAAAGTGGGTTTGATTTAACATTTTCAACTTCAACATACTGTGTTCTGCTTTCAAGATAGCTTTTAAACCACTGGAAAGGGACACCACGGATCCCGTATCTGTATAATTTATGTAGTAGAATCTGATGGTTGACAGTATCAAAGGCTTTGGATAGGTCAAGAAAAATACTGCATATAGCTTCATTGCTGTCAATTTTCACTTTAAGATTGTCAGTGAGTTCAATAATTGTTTGCTCAGTAGAATAATTTTTTCTGAAGCCAAATTGGTGTTTTTTAAATTATAGAGTGTTTTGCTAGGAAATGATTTTGCAAGGAAACGATTTAGCTGATTGTACACTAGCCTTTCAAGGATTTTAGCAAACGGAGAGAGGACAGCAATGGGACGGTAATTGCCAGGGTCTGTCACTGCACCAGTCTTAAAGACTGGGGTAACCTTTGAGATCTTGAAAATATCCGGGACAATACCTGATTCAATTGATTCATTAAATACGTTTGTGAGGGGAGTGGAAAGCAGATTGCTGGCAATCTTGATTAGATAGTTAGGGATATCTATAGTGGCTTTGTGCCTATCAAGGCCAGATAGTGCTAACTCAACTTGCGCTGAATCCACCGGGGAAAGAAAAACACTAGAACTATATGATTTTCTGGGAGGAAAGCATCAGGTTTTATACTTGAGTGAATTGCAGATGCCAAATTTGGACCAATATTTATAAAGTACTCATTGAACTGATTGACAATGTCATGTTTGTCAGTGTAGGTTTTTCCATTGTAGTGTATCTTTGCTGGTACAGTGTGCCCTTTGGGTTTCCTGTTCATAATGGTGCCAATTAACTTCCATGTATTTTTTAAGGTTGTTCTTATTGAGTTCAAATTGCTGCTTATAGTAGGATGACTTGCAGATCCATTTCAGCTTATTCAGAGTATTTGAGTATTTTTTATAGTAAGCTACCTTGTCGAGATCTTTAGAAAGTGAGTGCGTGCGATACATTTTCTGTTTGTTTGTTATAGAATCTAATAAAGTATCTGCTAGCCAGGGTTTGAGAATCTTTTGCTTTAGACGGCTGCAGGGTATACGTTTAATTGGCACATGTTTATTGGCTATGCCTTTAAGTTTTTCGACAAAGCTGCTGGCTTTAATGTGTATGTCAGTTGGGTCATTTAGGATGCTACTCCAGTCAGCTGACTTTATGTCATTCAGATAGGTCTCAGAGTCAAAATTTGAATAGTCCCTGAAAAATGTCTTTGGTTTTAGCCTTGTTATCTGTCTTCTAATGAAACAGAAGGTGGGCAGGTGGTCTGATATGTCCGTGGTTACAATACCAGGTATGATTTGGTTAGTAGAAGCGTTTGTGTAAATATGATCAATAACAGTTGCGGTATGGTTTGTGGTCCTTTTTCTCTCCATTTTCTTGAGTTCTGTCTCTTACGTAACGTAAATGATGGTATAACTTGCAATATACAATAATTGACGTCTGCGGAGTGACTAACGATAAAGATGGTATAATCTCAGCATTTTCCGAATTTGGTCAGCGCCAGCTGGTTACGAAGAATTAACCGGGGGATAACAGCCGACCAGAACGAAGAAATATTTCGAATGAATAATAAAATATGTATCACTAAGCTAAACCCTCTACTAACTATGGCTAAATTAACCGAGTAACTTTGGTTTCTATTCAATTTCGTCAATTCTCGTACATCAAAATGAATAATGGTAATGTCATGTTTTGGCTTTTAGCGGTAAACAAATTCCAGGAAATTTAATCAAAAATAAAGCAGATGATTACTGTGTTACTACTCCACTTATGAACGGAGAAACTAACTTGATTCTCGATGATTCTTAGAAGTATGCGTTAGTGTCTCTGTTTTTGTATAAATGCTGTCACTTTAATTTCGGTGATATTTACCTCTCCAGAATCCTGAGTCAAATGACTTTAATTCTAATAATTACGATTAATTTAGATTATCTCAATTCAGTTTATCTTTAATTAGATAAAAACGATTTATATCATTTCCATAGTAATTTCAATTACATGGATCACGTGACGTCAAATGCAAAGCGCCTGCTGCATAAAGGTTTGTTTGTAGTGGAAAGTGCACTAAGTTTATCCAGCTAGTTTACAAGCACTCCACTCAAATAATTAGAAACAAATAATTCAAATGGAATATAACAATCCCGACTGGCAGAAGGCTACCAGTTGGCTAATTACAAGCGTGGCCGAGGATTTAAACATCTTTCGCTGTACTCGTTTCCATCGTTTCCAGGATCTTTCCTCGTAAACTACAATCCTGGACACAAGTCCTTGGGACAGTACTGCAATATTCATATTTTTCTGTCATTTCTTGGTTCCCTCTTAAATGAGTGCGTCTTTCTCGAAATTTCCCTGCAGTTCTCCCTACCCCCCCCCCCCCCCCCCCCCGCCCCATACAAAGTTGAAACTCGGAAAAAATTCTGAATACACCCGTCCAACAATGTTTGTGGGGTGAGGGGAGGGGTTGGATCTGTGTGAATTGAAAAACGCCCCAGAAAAGCAAAAGTGTCCCAAGACTTTTGTCCATGATTGTAGTCGTAATCTAACCGGTTTAAAGAGGTGCTTAGGCTGTATAGCACGCCGAGCACGTAACAGACGTAAGAGAGAATGTACCTGAATTTCTAAAATTAGGCCTGATTTCAGGCTAAATCACATCATTTCTATGTTGCATACAAAATGAGATGTAACGTTTCTGGTTCACAGACCGGTATACTGGATCAATAAAATATTGGTACTGACTACAACCCCATATCGTGCAATTTTTTTCTGAAATCAAACTTGCGACTTCAAATCGAACTCAAAACCACGTGTATGATTTTAGACCAAATTGCACTCTCCTGTCTCGCTTCACGATCTGGAGACTGATTTATACAGATGGCAAATGCAAAGGTCAAGTTACAGTATGTAAACAGCCCTTTTTTTAACATGGATATTTTATGTCAGTAGCGTCGAGGTGTTTTTCTTTGGTTATGATGATTTTATTGCGTAGGTCCGCAGAATTATATCCGCTAAAGTGTGAACCAGACTTTTGAAAAAACATCACCTGGTTGTAGATACCGTAACTGAAGCCTGAACAAAGCAATGACATCTAACCAGTAAAAATGGGAAGTTTTGGATTCACCGGCATTCCTCATTCTGCTCATTGGTAAATAGGCCGTATAAAGAAAAAAAGAATTTATTGAGAGCGCACTTGAACAAGGAATTCGTAATGCACAAAATTATTGCGCCCAACCACCCATTCTTTTCTTCTGCTAGGGTTGATCTTTTCCTTCTCTACTGTTGCGTCTTTGTGCAGGAACTTTTTCTAGTTGCCTTTGCGTACCTCCTTAATGGCAATGGCGGAGGCAGATACACTTTTGACAAGCGCTGTCCTCGAATAAGTGCCACAACAATTAAAAAAAATATGTAACCTTCAAAATTAACCTCCAAAAATCGCATAGTTTGTAGGGGTTTTTATTGAAAGCACTAGCGACATAGAAATTTGTCGACGAGGTTCTTGAACCCTAGATGATAAGGACTTCAGGAATAATAAACATAAAAATTTGGTAGCTGATACAACTAGGGTCTTTTTTGTGCACTAAACCGTTTTTCTTTCGCATAATATAATCCTACGATTAACCATTTAACTGTATTTTTTTAAGACATAACACGGAAAAACGAACGATAAAATCCGACGTTTCGGAGTAGTCATGACTCCATTATCAAAAAAAAATGTTTTTGATCTTACAAATTACACCATTTAAAGCGATGTGGCGCGAAAATTAACATAACAGGGTGCGAAGATTATGAAAATACTTTCGCACGAATAGAGTCTGGTACAGTCTGATTGCACGTTGAGATTTGGCTTTAAGGTTCTTATGAAAAGCATTTCGTACACCAAACAGTCAATTTTGTTCCTGCATTTCTTAGGGCCTGTTTACATGAAGGTGGGGGACCCCTCGTAGGTGAGGTAACATGTCTCGGGTTACCCCACCGATCATGTAAACGTGATCAAATTAAAATGAGAGATTATATGGACAGGCGGGTTACCCCACCTCACCTCTATGTAAACAGGCCCTTAAGCACTTCCAAACGTTTCAGCAGGTCCTGAGGGATCGCCCCGTGCATGTTCTTGTAATAGGGAGCTTAAGATCCGGACGTTTTCGACGCGACGGCGACGTGACAACCGATTAGGATTGGGGCGAGTTTAACTGCGCATGCGATTTCCAACATTCCCGCCGTCGCCCTCACGTCGGCGACGTCAGTTTGAGGATTTTGCCGTCGCAGTGAAAACGTGAGTATTTATACCGCTATTTCTTTCTTGAACTCTTCATTCCTGTATTTTTTTTCAGTTTCTTTATTAGCACAAACCACCTGGGAATGTGCCAAGCAACTCTAACGGCTTTCTGTGTTCTCTTCACAGACAAAACTCAGGAAAATGACCGAAGACTCCGAAGTTAGTTTAGTGAAGACAAAACAATCTAAGTAAAGATAAAAAGAAGCTGTTACATTCAACGAATTCTTTGTTGTAAAACAATATATGTATAATATATTACTGACTCCAATACATTTTTTTATTTCTTAGTTGCATATTGAATCCGAATTTTCTTAGGCGATAAAGAATTTTGGAGTTCTGGAGCCTGCTAAAAAGTACAGTACAGAGAAATATTTAATTTTGTTCTGAATTTTTTACACTTAGCCGGCGAATCCACTATATAGTTTATCAATATGTTATTGTACTCTTACTCTTGTGGTATAATCACACTTGAAATATTTCTTTGATGAAGTGCTGTGAATTTAGAGCAACAATTTATGTGGATACGTACCGTTCGTATTTTTAATAAACAGAACAATTTCATCCAGCAAATATTCGATAAATCAATACAAGGACTCGTAAAGCAGCACGAAATCTTCATCGCTGATAAAATTAGCATCGTAGTAAAGAATGAGAAGTTGTCGAAAATCTTCAAATGCGGCCATGTTAAGAACAAAAGCGACTGAATCTCAGAAAGTACAGCCGATGTACTCGACGAAGTCACAGACGCCGTCATGAGAATCTTAAGCAAATTAATTTTGGCGTGAGAACGGCAACCTCTGGCCCAGTCCACCTGGGCTGTCACGTCGCCGTCACCGCGAAAACGTCCGCATCTTAAGCTCCCTAATATTTGGCAATGGCGGAGGACTGTTGTTTATGTCCTTACACAATAAGTTTGTGTCCTTTTACACAATAATTTTTATTTTTAAAAATAAAAATTGATATTTTTTGAATTTATCAAGCTAATAACACAATGTTTAACACTTTGTGTTTCTCAATAAATGGTCAGCAATGTTGCAGTTCGCCGTTGAAATAGAAATGATCGATTCTCAATGTTCAGCGAGCAGAAAGTTGAATGGACTGTTTCAATATTAAACATGGCATGAAAAACTGTTTAACATTTGCGCTGCAATATTTGCTGAACAACAAATCGGTTGAACTGGGCGTCACTGACTTTACTTTTTGATGGTGGACACTTTAGGACGGTTTTAGGCAATGAGTTCAAAAGGCTTAGTCAACTTTAAAAACTTCTGGCGAACTTGACTCGTCGGATGGTCCTCATCATTTTGCAAATTACAAAATTGGTGTCTTTACTGTTTACTTCTTTATTCAGGGGACAATTCCACTCCGCAGAAAAGTTGCAGGAAGGAGAAGAGTTTGTCCTTTCTGGAGAATTTCACTTGGAGTTCATTTGGCAAACTCATGGCGTTAGTAATAACGTTTACTATTTGCACTGCATTGAGTGTGAGAGGAGGCAAGCTGGATTATGGCTGGTGGAGTTTGTCGAATGCGTTTTTCGGGATCAGAGGACTTAGAAAGCGATACACTCCTGGATGGTACCTCCTATATTTTATGCGGTTGTAGAAGGAGCCAAAGGAGCTCTGCAGAGGTGGGGAACGGCCATCTTGGAGACAGAAGAAAGCGGCCGTTGTGGAGAAATGGCCGTTAAAGAGTACTAAAGTGATTACGTCATAAAAATTGAATTTGTGAAATTATGGGATTCATCAAGATATTCTGAAAGAAAAACATCCAAGAGGCCTTCTTGCCAAAAACTAGCATTGTGGGGCAAATTGTCTCTGAGATATTAGCCCAGTTATGCTCTGATGACTCCATACAAATCCTTCTAAATTTGAGTCTGTTCATAACATCAGGAACAGAGTCAAATTTAGAAGGATTTGTATGGAGTCATCAGAGCATAACTGGGCTAATATCTCAGAGACAATTTGCTCCACAATGCTAGTTTTTGGCAAGAAGGCCTCTTAGATGTGTTTCCGAGTCAGAATATCTTGACGAATCCCATAATTTCACAAATTCAATTTTTTATGACGTCACACTTTAGTACTCTATTGGGCGGCAGAGGGGGATTATATGACAAATGACAAATAGATCACAATCAAAATACGATTGCCGCGATTAATCATCAACGTGCCATACAAATCAGACTCCCGCTACGCGGCCTGTCTGAAATAATGAAAAACTAACACAAATTATAGCCCGTAAATCGTAATCAGGCTAATGAGTTCATAATTACGGACAGTGTTCAGAGGTTTGTGTCCAAAGGCCTTGAGCATTCTAGTTTTTAAATCTTTTCTTCCCTACGCCGCGAGCAGAGGTTTCTCTCTTTGCCCATGGCTTTTAGCGTTTACGAAGTCTTTCGCGCCGCTTGTCAGTCGCGTAGTTGGTTTGTTTTATACGTCCCGGGTTTCTAAAGCCATACAAGAGAAAAACCTCTACTGGCAGGGTATTTAACCCCCATGTAAGCCCAGGCAGATAAACTTATATTGTTTTAATAACAAAGTTAAATGAAAGTAATTTTCGTCTTGTGCGGTTTACAAGTATCCAAGTACCTTGAGCGTCTTATTTATACTTCTGTGCGCGGGCCCAAGCAGGTATCTTAAAATGCTAAGCAAAATTTAAAGTACGTAATTCACGTCACTAATTACTATGATTCAGAGATGAATTGCGCTTTGTATTTTTGAAGCTCCTTCGATCACAAATTGCGGAACTATTTGTGAATAACGCGCCGTGATGCGACACTACAAACGAGCGAAACGAATCGTCCTGAGAAGGTTTGTCTAGTCTCGTCGCACGCGTTCGAAGGGGAGAGGAGCGAAGATGGATATGGTAATCAGGAGCCAATAGAGCTGCACGAATCTTGTCGTCGGACGTAACCGCAGTCTTAATTATAGGCTATAATAAGTAGCCTCCTGCTTAGACCTTATTAAAAATTTTTCCCGTATGGCCAACTCTTGATAAAGTTTGCGTGAAAGGCAGGCGGTTTTTCAGTCTATTTTTCCAGTTTGTGGTACGTAAAGTAAGGGACAAAGCCGCGCAAAAGCTAAACAGAGTTCAACGAAAAAACATTGGGGGAGGGGGCAAGGGGAAAAAGGCAGGGGATACTAAGCTCGCTTACTTCCATCAGACAAGACGCTGTGGTAGCGTATATTTGGGCGTGGTTTTACAAACATACTGTTTACCATCAAAGGAAGACTGTGCACTGTACTGTTCAATGCAAAAATCTATACCCCAATCTGCCTGTTTTCTTTTCTACTTGTAACTAAATGTTCTTTTTAAGAGGTTCCATCTCAATACTGAAATGAACTATACCTGTGTTTCCTCGCAAACTCTTTCCTTTCACTGCTTTCAGTTTTGCATGAGCATAATACAAAGTGTATTTCATCTTGTAGTCTTTGACAATTTAACTTACTTCATGTAACTTTACAAATTTCTTCAACTTTTAACAAGTCTTACTTCACCTAACTTTCATCATAGTAAAAGGTAAATCCTTTACTCTACTTCTTTGCTGAACCACACAGCATGTACAGTATGTTCCAGTCCACGACAAAAATCCTGTCACTTTATGACAATGTTTTAAAGCACATCTTTAACACAGATTTGCTCTCAGCCAAATTCCAACATAGGACACCAATGTTTACCGCGCAAACAGTAAGGTTTATCTCAGCTCCACTGATACTCTCACTTTTAGGAAGATCAACTGGCATAATATGTCTTTTCACCCCCATCACATTGTACAGTGTATTCCCAGTACTAGCAAGGGCGGACAAAGTTCCTTAAGTCCAGTATCCACGGCATGGATTAATAACAGAGTAACACATTGCATAAATTGCCATAGCACAGCACTGCTTACAAGAACATTGTAAAAACTATTAACATATTAACATTTGATATACTACAGTATTCAACACTGCTTGTACAAAGATCAACTTCAAAGTTGACAATATGTACACCCTTATAAGCTCATTATATGTCCTCATTCCTACATGTATCCGCATATAGACTCTGAAAATATTGTACTAATTTCTACATGGATAGTATTTCCAACAATACACATGTACCTTGACTATGACTGCTACCATACATATCTCTAGCATGAGAATCAACACCAATAATTCCCACAGTTAAAGTGAATGAGTTGTAGTTCAGAGCCAAGAGTTTTTTAAATGCTTTACCCAGTGACTTTCACTGTATTCAAGCTAGAAAAATCGCCCAAATACTGTAACAATTTCTGGCAATTCTGTTAACATTAACATAGATTAGAACTATTCTTGGTTTGCAACCACGTGACAAGGCGGCCATATTGGGGGTCAATACAACAGAAATTTTGCGCGAAAAATTTACATGAAAATAGAGTTTAGTTCCTCTTGTTCCCAGAGGAGAAATATGCTTTTGGTTCTTGACCACCAACATGGCCGCCGTAACGTCACGTGCAAACGAGCAATAGATTGTCTTGCAAGCTATGACAGACTAGAATATCATTGATAACCAACAATCATTATTTCAATCATATCATCGACTGAAGCAATCCTTCTTTATTAATAGTACTGTAAATTAAAGCGTACAAACGCATTGCAACACATTGTCGTTCCGCATTTCCCCCCAATACTACAACGTTTCCTTGACAGTACGGAGCATGAATCGTCTTTGTAGCGTCGACATAAAATGAAGGTTCAGGATTTTTCTCGACATCAGTTGAAAGCTTAAATTGGGCAAAATAAACCCGGTGAATCAGAGGGACAAATACTTACTTAAAACCCTATTTGATACCTCACCCATCTAAATAGCCTCTTCTTTTTTGCTTAGACGACAGATAAACCTTCCTATGTTTTCGAACAAATTTTGGACTTGCACTTAGTAAAAACCTCACACTCTTACAGTTACTTAGAACTGTACCGGTTTAAGTATAAACTATTTCTATTTTTAAAGTAACAATGAATTTTAGATGACAATGGTGTATTTTTCGGAATTCCCTTCCATACAGAAGAGAAAGTCTCACTATCCGTGTTTTCTTTAAGAAAGATTTTAATTTCTTCATCGGTAGTCCGCTAGGTGCACGACCGCGTCGTGAAAATTGATTAACCTTATATTTAAACCAACTGGATTGTAAGTTCTGTTATAAATAAATTTCCCACGACGAGATCTCAATTCAACTTCTTTTATTTCCTCCACAAAACAATTTTCCTCCCGTACAATTTACTCATTACCTTTTCTTGTCGTCACCTCACTGGAATCAAAACACTCTAAACACAAAACTTGCTGATAATGCAAAATCCCGACGCCCAGCACATTACCGTACCTTACCGCATCACAATATACACATGAAAAATACAAGGCAAATGTATATTAACAGTCACTCTGCTAAACAAAACTGACCGAATAAGAAGAATTGTTACCGCTATCAGTAGTTCCCAAACAAGCCTAAGTCCCTTTTGGTTTCAATTGTTGACAATCTTCTCAGTCTCAGCTTCCTTCATCGGAAGAGATTTTTATCAAACGCAACTCCTTGTGTTCCGCATTGTGAAAATCAAAATCATTATTGTCACACTAATTACCAGCTACACAAATGTTGCGACTCTCAAACCTGATACACATGCTCCTGTTCAAACTCGATTTTTCACGTACACTCTTCAGTGATATTCAGATTGTCATTGCCTCTATGCGGTCCATGCATGTGGTCTTTGAATGTCTTGACAATTTCCTTGATTTTTCTTTGAGTTCGCGGACCAGCCCATTATGAAAACACTCGGTGTTATTTTAGTGTGGGCCTACCGCGAACAGTGTGTGCATTTGTAAGTTTAACCCTCGATAACATACTTCAACATTTTATCCAAACTGCTTCTTCCTGCTGCTTTTAAATTATACCATTCTGCGCGTAGTTTCACATTTCAATCTGTCAGTTTTGTATGGCGTTCCATTACGGACAAAATTATCAAACCGTACACATATACAACGAAATTCAACATATAGACATCGAACCGTATAAATATACATTGAAATTACAAATATATATATCGAACCGCATTCATGCAATTCGAAAATACACATATGTACATCCGTACTGCATGCATGTACGTCGAACCGCGTACATATGCATCGAAGTTACACATTTATACATCGAACGAAATACATATAAATCGAAATTGCACATATATACATCGAACCAAATACACATACATCGAAATTACACATATATAAATGGTACCGTACAAATTAATCGAAATGTATTCGTACACATCGAAATAATCCGTTTAATACTTCGAACTGTTTACTTGTCTACGTCGAGGTTGCTTGCTTATATGAAGTATTGAACCGTGAAAACTTTTATATAAATCGAAACTTTGGGCAACCGGTCAGCGGCTACACAGGCAGGGACTCGAGACGAGAACCCTGGCGGGCGATGAGAAAAGATGCCGGCAAGAAACCAGCTTAACTGACCACAGACTGGAGCAATTCTTCCGTTATTTGCGAGACTTGTTAAGGTTGGTTTTCACTAGCGACAGAGTCGGAGTCGGCGTCATAAGCGGAGTCGTAATAGCGCCTATGACCTAGTGAAAATAAAAAATCGGAGTCGTAAGCGTGATGGAATCAGAGCAAGAAGAATCAGAACGTTTCGATTTCTTCCGACTCCGCTTACGAGTCCGTTGTTTAAGTTCCGCTTATGATCTAGTGAAAACCAAATTGTCGGAGTCGGAAGCAGAGGCGGAGGGATAAAGGCAATCACAATGCACGTTCCCACGCATTGTGATTGGTTTAGTTCTTTCGCTTCTGCTTTCGACTCTGATAACCTGGTTTTCACTAGATCATAAGCGGAACGTAAGCGACGGAATCGTAAGCGGAATCGGAACGCTGTTTTCACTAGATCATAAGCGATACGCTTCTGATTACGACTGCGACTCCGACTCCGTTGTAAGTGAAAACCAGCCTTTAGTGCTTTCACTTGAGGCGAACTTGTCATTAGACTCTGCGGAATTTCTTTCCCGAAGACTTCATGACAGTTCGAAAGAACGCTAAACGTTTTGTTTTCAAGATCAAGGGTTTCCTTCCCGACCGAGGTTCAATTACTACCTGACCTCGATGCTCTCGAACATATTGTCAGTCAACAGAGGCAGTGTTGCGAGGACTTATCTTATTTGGGTTTGCATCATTAGGAAAAGGAACAACATTCAACTGGCAGAGTGGGTGTTGTGACATCTGGTTGTCCAGGTCAACCAAGGCTTGTCATTTCAGAAAGTCTTTTGGAAGTACTCCGTAATGGGGCTACGATTCTCCTTACCAAGTTCGCGATATTATCAGTAGAATTCTGCCCCTCAGACATAACTGCCTTCCACAAAGCGACTCGGCAAAACAAACAGCTTTTCCGGCGCAACTTTAAGGTATTCCCGGATGAGTACGCTGGATATGAAACGTCAAAGAACTTCTAGGGCATAATGTGGTCGCCGGTAGGTCGCCGGGCGTGTATGGACGTGCCCACCTAGTCCTAGTCTTCAGGCCCCCACCTCAAACCCATTTAGTAACCGCTGACTGGTTCCCCAAAGTTTCGATTTATGTAAAAGTTTTCACGGTTGAATACTTCATAAGGCAAGCGCGACGTGCACAAGCAAACAGTTCGAAGTAAAAACGGATTATTTCGACGTGTACGAATGCATTTCGATTTATTTGAACGGTACCATTTATATATGTGTAATTGCGGCATATGTGCATTTGGTTCGATGTATATATGTTTAATTTCGATGTATATGTATTTGTTTCGATGTATAAATATGTAACTCCAATGTATATGTACGCGGTTCGATATACATGCATGCGGTACGATGTTTATATGTGTAATTTCGAATGGTATGAATGCGGGTTCAATATATATATTTGTAATTGCCATGTATATTTATACGGTTCAATGTCTATATGTAGAATTTCGTTATATGCGTGTACGGTTTGATAATTTTGTCCGTAACGGAACGCCATAGTTTTGGCCAATGAAACATTATCGGTTAATCTTTGTTGTGCAATTGGCAACATTATTTACATATTTTTGGCGCCGTACGAACATGTTTTGATCACGTTTTGTCTAAGTTTTGAGGTTTTTCGTGGGAACGTATTCTATTTTTAAACTCTGCATGTGTCAACATGGTAGAAAAGTTTTTTTTTTTATGATTCGGCCAGAGAGTGTTGAGGACTTAAAAAAAAAAAACTACATTTTGCATGATTTGCACCTACATGATTCCGAAGGTATGTTTTATGGATTTTGGTCTACTTTACGAAAACGATCAAGGAGAATATGTCTTCGCTTGTTTACTTGCCTTGTTTACCTTAGCACATATTGCGTGCCTATTGCACATTTGAAAGTGAAAGAATGATCATTCTTTCACTTTCATCTATAACCGCAGTTAAAAAAATGGATTATTTCATTACTTCCCATTATTGCACATTTGTGATAAAATAAACAAGTTTGCATTACTCTATTTGGGGCCCCGCCCAAATAAAAAGCATAGGCCCTATCTTGGTTACTGGACAGCCTTATGCGAGCCTCACAAAAAAACGGAAAATAGGTGCGAGCTTCGTCGCGCTTTTTGGGATCGTTTTACCCTGCTAGCAGAGGCTTTTCCCTTGTGTTTCTCAGCGTTGTACTGCCATTTTCTTCGCTGTTTTGGCTGCTCGCGTTTTGTTTTGGTTGTTTCTTTGCCGAGGAAAAGACCTCTGCAGACAGCCGTTTGGGATTCCTATTGAGCATGCGCGAGATGAAAATGCGGTTACCATGGAATTTCTGTGCCACGTGTCGGTAATACGATGCCGCCGCCGGAGTTTGCTCGTGTATTCATGAGTCAATTTTCCCACGGGAATGACTCGCACTCGCCATGTTGATATAGCGGGCTCACTTTTGCACAGCAAACTAGTACATAAAAGATGCGCGAGTCGATAAAACCGGTTCCACAACCGGTTTAGTCATGTGATTACCTCCTAGATCTTGGAGGTATCTAATGCGCATGCTCAACAGGAATCCCAAACGGCTGTCTGCAGAGGTCTTTTCCTCGGCACAGAAACAACCAAAACAAAACGCGAGCAGCCAAAACCGCGAAGAGAATGGTAGTACAACGCTGAGAAACACAAGGGAAAAGCCTCTGCTAGCAGGGTAGGATCGTTTGGGTGGACAAGAGTTTGTTATTATTCTATGTTCGTGATCAAATCCAACGTTTTTTAAATTTAATAAACTCAGTCAATTAGTATGTTTTGTTTACAGGTTTTTCAAGTGGTTTATTCCCTTACTGTATTTTTCGGTGAAGGCTCTAGCAGGTACACCAGATATATTCAATTTTACTTATTTTTATTGTTATAAGTTATGACACTTGTGTTCTTATCATGTCTAGTTCCTTTTGCAAAGAAAACTTGAGAATGTCAAGCGACAGTATTCACAAAACAAATTGGTAATGAGAGAAAAAAATGCACATCATTTATTGCAAGTGAAAGAAAAAGGTTTTGAGTTGCAACACCCCTCTTGAGCATTGGCGTGCGGGAAGGAGCGATTCAAGCTAAATAGATAACACCACCACAAAATTCAAAGTTTTATATTTAAAGATAAAGCATAAACATTCTATTGATGCTTTCGGTACATATTAAAAATCTACTATTAATGTCAATATATGCCAAGGTTTGTCACGTGTATCGAATTATCTTGTAAAACCATTAATATCATTTCATGCATAACCAGAACATGTCCAGGCAGGGAGATCATATGACACGTTTCTTTTTCCGTGTACCCGTATCATTAATTGCAATGACGGCAATAAAAAATGTTTCGGATTTTTTAAAAACACTTCTTTTTCCTTGAATTGCATTCTGGGAGTCTGTAAAGGACTCTAGCCACTATTTAAGAGCGGGGCCCTTTGAGTTTTTGCCATTACTGAAACCTGATCACCAGTCCAGCTAATCCGAGCAGTTTATAACTACTGTAGCCTTAAAAGTGCTTAGAATGGATAGGTTCTATACAAGTACCTTATTCTTATTACTACTTGTATCAACAAGGCTAAGAAAATCAGTACAAGAAGGAATAGGACAGCCGTTCAGTCAGGCAATCGATGACGCAACTGGAGACGCGAAGACCCATCTTCTGGAGATTGAACGCCCTATGCTAGAGGAGCTAGAACGTGAGAAAGCAAAGATGTACATTGACGCCCTCAACGACGAATGTATACCGATAGTGTGTGTTGTAGATAAGTTCAGTATCATGTCTTATGTAGATCTAGAAGAAGCCAAAAGCAAAAATATGAAGAGCGCCATTGAGAACATCATAAAAAGGCACCTACGCATGGCTCATAGCTATAGTGCAAACGACGGGCTAATAAATCTGATGAGTGACGTGCTGAAAGCCCTACTATCCCAAGGAAAGGGGACATACGGAGAGAAATATAAACACGTTATCTATGCCAATAAAAGCTTCCTTCGTTTCGATTACTATTTCTACCTGAAGATCCTTGGAGATAGTATGCTGCCCTGTCTTTTTATGGACAAGTGGGTCTACTGGAAGTTGCGAAAGCCAGAGTACCAGTGCTAATATACGAGCTGAAGAGAGCGATGGAAGACAAGCACCTTAAGGAGGCAGGTAAAGAGCTACAGAGAGTGGGTAATTTGAAAATGAGTTCAGTGCAAGATGCAGCAGAATTCCTAATCAAACGAGCTGAAGGGGATGATGAAGATGATAAAGATGAGTGACTAAAAAAGTCGATGAACGAAACTACCCATTGTACAGGCGAGTGCTTTTACTGAAAAAAACTTTCCTTATCCATCCGAATTGAACTTAAACGTCACCTTTAGTTTAGGTTATTTTTGACAGTCATGTATATTTTATATTATACATGTTTTAGATTTACCATCAATTGCAGATGCTCGCGAGAATGATCACTACTGGAAAAATCAGCAGCTTTTCTTACAATACCGTTTGCGGGGGATAGAGAAAGAAATTTTTCTCCTCCCTACAATTATTTCATTCTTGTGCATCCAGTGACTGCTGAGGTCGATCTAGTAAACTTTTATTTGTGCTAAATATTTGTATACGGCTGTACGGCGTTTCGATTGAGCCAGTCCGGCTAAAATTATACAATCGACACCCGAGAGGATTAAAAGTTGGTGTCCTGCAAGTCGAAAAGTGTTTTGATCAATTGTATAATTCACCAAAGTACTTTTATTAGAGCTCCTCTTTGCAGCAATGGCCTGTGCATCATATAATTTTTATGGCATAGATCAGTTAAATTTTCCAGGCAATTAGAAATTAAATACATGAAAGAAGAGTGAAGTATGGATACTTAAAACATGACTTTGCAATTGTTTTAATCAATAGAGAGGAGAACTGTGACGTCACGTCACCATGGTAGCATTATCTTTGCATGACAACAAAACCAACGACAACGGCGACGGAAGGAGAGCGGCAAAAAAGTAATAGGTTTTTATTGACAAAACAACAAATTTGCACGTGCATCATGCTATTTTGTTAATTTCTTTGACGTGGTTGCACGACTGCGACATGAAACTTCCTAATTTCAAGCGCCCGCTTCATGGAGTCGGTGAACCAACTCAAAAATTTTTCGTTTTCCTTTTTCTGAACTTAGATACGGTCCTTTCGGATTCAACCCTAGAAAATTTCGCCAACTTTTGACAAATTAAATGAAATTAAATAAGATCGATGAAGTTTAAAGTGGTGTAAATTCTCTTTTTCGTGAATTTTCGGTTTGTTGTCATCCAAAAATTTTGTAGCCAAGGCAAGGTGACTTAATCACTTCCCCTCTCAGTTACTTAGTTTGTGATACATTTCACTCTTTATCTGTCTTTTCATTGCTTAAGAACCTACAGTTAAGAAATCAGCACACCCTACAGATATTCGCTATCATTGTGAGATGAGTGGATAATCTGTAGATCGCACGCTAAGTATGATTTAGTAGAGCAATTACTATTTTTAGTCTTTTTTTGGAAAATAATAACCTGTGTTCTGTGCGACAGTGTGTTAGTCGCTATTTTCTTTAAAACATTGTATAATAAAACATGGTAAGATTTGGTTTGTGTGAATAAACAGTCAATAAAGCAACAATTAGATTTGGCCTTTGGCTTAGGCTCTTTAACACTTACACAACCTTGTTTATTTCACAGATCACCGAAGCCCCATCAATTATTGTTTTAATATATCGTGTTTTTTATAGCTCACCCACCCCTCATGTCCCATATTAATGTATTTTTACCGACATATCCAATTGCACTTAGAAACTCCAGTCGTACTGGGAAGATTAAAATTGGTATTTCAGTTTTTCTCTGTTTTGCTTTGTTTTCGTTTGGTGACGGATTGTTCAACTGATTTCTTTTAAAACGACAGTTTCAAACAGTTTAAACAGGGCACTTAATATTAGTTCCTTCAACAGTATTCTGAAACTATACAGACTGATCTTGAAAACAGTTCGTCCGGAACATATCAGTAAGATGAATGGCATAAGCCGCCACTAGACGGCAACAGAGCAAATTCAATATTGAATCACGCTAAATCTTCGTCGAAGTCGTAAAAGCTTGGCGTACAAATTACTGAAAAGTTAAGACCCATCAAAAATCAAAGGGACGTTTGCGTGATTTTCAGACCTATAAATTGAATATAAACAGAACTCCCTTACGCTTAGTTTTTTCTTGTCTTTTTCTTTTTCTTTTCTTTTTTTGAAGCACTGACATACTATTCATTAATTAACAAAAGTGCAGGTTACTATCGTTTAACAGCAAAAACTCGAAAGAAAAGAGAAACAAACTAAGAAAAAGTATTAAGAGCGAAATTTGTAAGTAAACAGGGTGTTAAATTTTCATTATATTCAATACGCACTGACTTCTGTTTAAATAGCTAGGCAGTGAGAAGTTGGTAATACAAGCAAGCAAAAACTCGCCCCCTCATATACTCCCCTAACTTTACTATTCTATGTGGCCCAGACTGAGAGGCTGGATATGTCTCTGAATTCAGTAACCGGGTTGTTTATGAGTTTCCCACATGATTTGTTTAGTTGCCTACCGAGATGAAGAAAACACAAATATATTTCCGTTGAAAAAGAGAAAGCGCAGTATTAGCACCGGCCTTCCGCTGAGGCAGATCAGGCCTGATCAGTATCAGGTTAGATGTTAAGATTTTTTTAAAATTTCTCCTCTTTACTCCAAAGCCAAGGAAACTAAAGAGTTATTTTAACAGGTTTCTCTTCCAGAGAAAGAACATTTTTTTGCCAAAGCGGAACAAAAAATGACCGAAAAACATTTACCGCCCTGACGTTGTTGTTGATCTGTTGGCAATGAGGAATAATTTTAAAAATAGTGATATTCCTATGCCCTTTTGAAAACTGATAACTCAAACTTCATAACTAACAGTCACCCCGATTCAGATGTTCAGGTAGAAATGAGCAGACCTCTGTTTCGCACACTTTACTCCGTTCCTGCTTCCAGAACGGCTGAAACAAATAGTACCTAAAGCATGATACGTCACCGAAATGCATTGACCGAGAAGGCCTGGAAAGAAGCCGTACTTGTGCAAGGTTTATAAACCAACCTACTCTTGGTTTCACAACTCATGGATACAAGTTCGGTATAGCTTATTGAAATCACGCACTTACCAGCCGTTTGAAAAAATTCGAGTTTAAAAAGTCGTTATTTTAAAGTTTCACTTTATTTCACCGAAACACAGCTCATGTGTTCATACCTTCAAACCCAACGGTGCAATCTATATGGTCTGCAATGCATGTTTGTGATCACGTCCAATAAAGAATTCTGTGCATTTTTTGTTTCTTTTCAACAGACGAACTCAATAAGCGTTTCTTTAAAGGGCGTTTCAAGTGCCTTAAGTGTTTTATTTGTCTTCCCGGTGCAAGCCCTGACAGATGCATTTAATTACATTTTTCATTGTTCAGTGAAAACAAACGTTTTCATGTTTTTCATCTATAAATTTTAACATATTCCTTACAATCTTAAAACTTCCTGTAATTTATCATGCTTCGTTACATTGTTCCTTGTTTGCAAAGAATACTAAACAAGCGGCACAACTCACAATAACATTTATATTGAGAGTCGAAATAAATCAGCAATATGAAAGAACACGTTTTGCGTTAAATCATAGGTTGAGTTTTTGGAAAAGAACATCCCTCATGGGCATCAGAGTCTGGCAGCAGACGCCGAGCGCGCGAAGCTACTTAAAAACAATGCTGTTTTATAGGTTACGGGGCCCGTATTAGAGGAAACGAGCTTCGGTGATGCATATTTCCTTTTGGTTACTCTGTAACTTTCTAATTTAAGTCTTCAGTTTTCCAAACAAAGATTTTTTCCGTGCTTGCAGTTATTTGTTTCTTATAACTGGCCAGGCACGTACTTAAGTAAAAGAAAAACTGCGTACGTAGTGCTCCTATAGTCGCGTTATTTTATTCCACGATTTAATATATACATAAATCGTTTCGTTTTTTCTTCAGCAGGAATTAATGGTGATTTACGATCGTACAACACCGGCGCTTCCAATACCCACGCTAGTTATTTCTTCGCAAAATCGTTAAAAAAAAGTCGTAAACACTTGCTTTCCGCAGACCTTTCGATGACGTGTTTATGGCATCTTGACAAACGTGTAGTATTTAGATAGAAATAAAGGTCCAATCCACTCGGACCCGTTCTTATTTGAAAACGGGCATCTTTCCGGTTTGGCAGTTGTTGAAAAAAGCTTTCAGGGGTGGATATGTTATAATCAAAGAAAGACTATCGTCAACTCGTGGGTACGTTGTTTAGAAAACAATCAATTAGTTATCACCTCTGCTTTTCCCACAGTAAATTTTAGGAAATGATAGAAATTCAGGTTATAAATATACTATCCTTGTTCTGGAAACACAATACTTTTCTTGCTGCACGAAGTGCCGAGTAAAAAAATGGACAATTTCCGTGTTTTATACTATAAGCCGATCTTGCGACCCTCAGTCTCTTGGTTTGCGGTCGACAGAATAATTAATGTGTAACGAAGCGACTAACGAAACTGTAACGCGATTTTTCAGAGGTTTTCGATGGGTTTTGATGTTCTAACGACAAACACATCTCCTCTGGACCCTGTGGCCATACTTAACCGATTGAAAAAACGACTCGAAGCAATCGGATGAAATTTAAGGCTAATTGAAATCAGGTTACTGACAGTAAAAAACAATGTAAACACATTTCATGGCAATGAAAGAACATATGCGATACAAAGTCGACACAACTCCTCCGCGAAATAGGACGCAAAACATAAGCTATGTTTTCTTATCTCGATTTCTGCTGTTATTTTAAAGCTAATGCTCAAAATCACATCCATTTCCCCCGGTGATCTTAAGGAGCCCTTATAAAGAAGAAGAAGAAGAAGAAGAAGTGCCTTTATTTATTAGTCGAGCTGCGTAAGCAGAGCGAGACTCTTAAAATGCAGTCGTTTTTTTTTTTTTGTCGGACCTAGTTTGTAGGCCCCGCGTTCCTAACGAAGACCAAGGAAACTGGGGATAAGAATCGTGACGACTTCATTTTATGGAAATGAGTCTCGTGATGAGAATGCGGTTTATTTTCGGCGATGACTGAAATGACGCGACATGAAAGTTTGGCAATGATGTAATTTTCCTCGAATGGAGGTCCTTGATTTTCGTGTAATTATGCACGACATGCAGGCACTTTAAAAAGGAAATATCCCCAAGCAGGATGAGAAAATATTATAGCGGGGAAATCCTCAAGATTTAGTGGCTTTTTAAGGCGTTACGTTTCTCAGAATATTGTCGCAATTACAGGAAATGTACGGTTAAATAGATTCACTTTGTTTTATGTATTTAATTGATAGATTTTCGCAGTTGTTAAGATGTGAAGTCGCGTTGCACTTCATAAATACTTGAGATATCAAGTATCCACTGTCACGTAATTTTTACGTGCGCACGTGCGTAAAATTTGCGTTCGCAAATAAAATAAAGGCAATGTGAAAGGCCGCACGTACAATTATCTAAGCGTAAAAGTAGAAACTCGCTTAACTTGACGTTTTAATCTCAATACTTTATGTCATACCTCTATTTGATTTACGTGATTAAAATTAACGTGCGTTAACGCGCGGAGCCAAAAACGCATCAGTGGAAATCCACCCTAACGTGTCACGGATGTGTTTATACGGGTAGCTTTGAACTTGACTAATTGCACACTCCACTTGCAGCACTTCATGTCCACAGAATAGAAATCCCATATCGAGCTTTTCCGGAACGGGTTGGTCCAAGAATTCTATGGCTTGAAAGTGTTGATTATTTTGGAACAACTGATCACTTCAGTGGTCGAAAAAAAAAGAATAATCTTAATGAGCAAAACTTCAAGGTTTACTGGAAAATCGGGATCGAGGATCGAGGATCGAGAAATCAGGGATCGAGGATCGGTCAAAAAGAACTTGAAAATAAAATAAATAAATAAATCGTGGATCAGTGGTGATGTGGGCCGCAGACTGTAGATAAATTTCACAGAACATAACCCCGTTCGCTGTACTGAACACTAAATTCAAGTAAACTAATCCGAGTCTGTCTGAGTCAGTGATTGTGAAATTTTCTTGGAAAATGAAACGCTTTATCCCGGTGATACTGTAATACAAGAAAAAACTTTAACAGTTTTTAATTTTTAAGTGTTGTACATTTGCTTTCAGTACTCCTTATTTTTCTTGTAATTGTTGTATGTACGACCCCACCAGCAATGCTGATCTTTTTATCTTGCCGTAAACTAAGGTTCTTACCTACCCACCTACCTACTTACCTACCTATCTATCCATCTACCTATCTATCTATCTATCTATCTATCTATCAATCAATGTATCTGTCTGTCTGTCTATCTATCTGTCTATCTATCTATCTATCTATCTATCTATCTATCTATCTGTCTATTTATCTGTCTGTCTACCTATCTATCTATCTAAAATGCAGGCTGTGTACAACTCTAAACATTGTACTCTGAGACTGTACGGAGATATTAAAAGTAGATACTAAGCAGCTATGAAAAACGTCATTACTTTCACGCGATATTGATATCTTATAAAACGGACAACAAATTCAGCAGGAATACGCGCGAGCTGAATAGAGTACTAAAGTGATTACGTCATAAAAATTGAATTTGTGAAATTATGGGATTCGTCAGGATAGTCTGAAAGAAAAACATCCAAGAGGCCTTCTTGCCAAAAACTAGCATTGTGGGGCAAATTGTCTCTGAGATATTAGCCCAGTTATGCTCTGATGACTCCATACAAATCCTTCTAAATTTGACTTGGGTCTAAAGGTTTAGACCCAAGTCAAATTTAGAAGGATTTGTATGGAGTCATCAGAGCATAACTGGGCTAATATCTCAGAGACAATTTGCCCCACAATGCTAGTTTTTGGCAAGAAGGCCTCTTGGATGTTTTTCTTTCAGACTATCCTGACGAATCCCATAATTTCACAAATTCAATTTTTTATGACGTCACACTTTAGTACTCTATTAACTATGTGTTGTACAAGGTTCTGTTAAACTTACACTTTTTTCCTGTGCTGAACATATACTGTACCGAGCCGTTTCTTGGTCCGGTACAAAGAAGCTATGTATATTTATACTGACAGAGTCATGGGCCCCTGATACCGATAAAAATCATCGTTCAATTTTTCGAGTGTAAAATTCCTGAAAGAGTACTCCTCAATGGAGCAATATCAATATGTAGAAGGTTTTCAAAGGCTTCACACCGGTTTGAGGCTAAGATGTGCGGCCTGTCTCTCCTTGCAATTTTTTCTACTTTTTGAGTATATACATTATGACATACAACACTCGTTTTGTATTCCAAACGAAAAAGTAGTATAACAGCACCGGGGCCTTTGACAACAAAACTCATCTCCAAGCAAGCGAGACTCACCGCTACTAAGAGCGTTCTTGTTATACATTCATTCATACACATAACCTACTACATTACTACAAGGTATGAGATCAAGCCAGCGTCGAAGTTGAAGGTCGGAGTAGAAGAGCAAATGCTCATCTTCTCGTCAAGTTTAACGCCTGGACGAGTCAAAGACTCTTGAATCGTACTAATCTGAAAGATTCCTGCGTGTCTTAAATTTGGAAAGACTTCTATCCTCTGACCGTGCTGTAGCGCACGATGCACGCTCTCAGCGAGGAATTTGATGCCACCGAACTTCGCCGAGCGCGTGCTTCTTTGGAAACGATAGATCTTCGCGCTCTCGAGTTCGGACCCGATTAATTACGAAAACGTCTACTACGAGTGAGCGAGTGACTCATTTGCATATCCCTGTCCCTGCAATAACTCGTGGTACGCTCGCGCGTACCCACGAGTTAAAAACGTAGGTTTGCAAACGGAGATTTGAAAAATGATGACGTAACATTATCTGGTTCCGTGCGGGATAAGAACGTTTGATTTTTTTGGCCTTTTTTTAAGACTAATAGCTTCATTTCAGTTTAATTGTTCAAGCTTATTAGATCTTACTATGCTCAACATAATTATCAGGACTACTTTTTCTATAAGGTCTGTAAGTCACGAAAATCAAAGCCGGAGCTAAACGATTAGACGACGACAGTCCACTGAACTTTCATTACATTGGGATTCCGTTGTATAGAACAGCTTCCAATTAAGTGTTGTAACAGCTATGGCATCGCCACACATAGAATATCGATGAGATAGATCTCAAGGCAAATACAAGAAGACGAAAGCGCGCGAAAACGTGTGGAAGGAAGTCACGTGTGGTGTTGGTTTTACATCTAATTAGATGAAAGAGTTGTTCGAGTTTTTTAAGCCAATCACGTTGACAAAGAGTATATTTTTTTAAAATGAAGAAATTACGAAATAACCACGATGAGTTTTGCTTTAATAGAGATGTAGCCATATAACTTTCGATCAACTATGTAAATTCACTTTCCTTTGCAATAAATAGACGATATTCGTATTCCCCGACGGCCCTGGGACGAGAGACTTCACAGCATGATTGCGAGGCTAAAGCGGGGAACTTTTTGGCAAAAACACAAACAAACATTGGTTAGTCGCGGCTGAATCGCTGCAAAACGATAGAAATCAGCAAAAAACTACAAGATTTAAAAGCTGAAACCTCACGGGTAAGCTAAAGGGATATCTGTTTCAAAAAACAAAACTGTGGGAAGAGCTGGTGGTACTAACAGCAAAATTTAAAAGCCACGAAGCCAAAAGAAGAAACAAGAAGTAATCAAGAAAATGGTATATTGTGTCAAAATGTCAATACTCGAATCCTTTTTATTAAATTTTCTTCTTGTTATTATTCTTTTTCTCTTGTGTGAATCTGTAATGTGGAGTTTAAACTGCTTAGTATTATCGTCTGTACCAAACGCTGTGGTCAACTGCGTGCACGTTTTTGTACTCTCGCACAGTTTTTACCGAAGATAATGTAACTTAAATTTAAAAATAAACTTAACCTAGTCATCTTTGTTCAAACCGGTTTAACTTCCTTAAAATACACATGGACTGTGTGCAGAACGCTAAGCCCCGTCCTGATGAGTAATTATCCACTGAATGAGTCGTTTGGTTTTAATACTTCAAATACACATTCAAGATTTTGCATCCGCTCTGTTAGAAAATTTCATCTGTATAGTAGGTGTGATAACATCACTGCAACTTTATCGCAGGCTTTCGATAATTACGTCCATATCAATAAAAGATATTCTTCAAAAAGTTTAAAGGACACTGAAAATTACAATTAAAATGGCTTCGGGATTTTGAGAACATCTCTGTTTATATTAAATTATAAACTCGCTCACCAAGCACTCTTCTCATCAATATAATTATGGTTAGGATCGCTGTTTTTCTTAGTAATAATGAGCAGATCTTCCTTTTGTTGTTTGAAATAATGATCTCTCAAGTATGTAAGCCCTTCGGAACTTTACAATGTTAAAAAGTTTCCTTAAAGTCGGCAAACTCAGCGGCAGTTTTCTCACATTTGTTTGTCGTCTTGGCGAGAAGTTCCCCGCATGAGCCTCGCATTCATGATCAAGGCATACTCGTCCCAGGACTGTCGGGGAATACGAATACTGTCTATTGAGAGGAACTACTTACAAATTCCGCGTTCTGCAGAACTTCTCGACTTCTACTATAACTCCTATAATTGTTTACAAGGTTGTGGCATGGTTTTCATCCTTTTCCTATTCTTTTGTGTACTTCCCACTTATCATTCTACCCGCTACTACAAAACTGCTAGGCACCGGTGGCGCTTTGCTAAGTTACACTTCGGTTAGGTGAACGCGTTTTCCCGCGCTAAGCAATGGCCGCCAGAGCCGCGGGTTGCTTGTTTCTCCTTCGAGCCCTGATTGGTTCACCGCGTTGTTTATTTTCGTTATGATTGGCCAAAAGTGATGAGATTAATGCCCGCTCAACAAGACACATGGATAGAATGGGCATTTTTTAGCAAAAGTCAAACAAGAAATCGCTCTACCAATGTAACTTAAAATGACTGCATTCTTGTAAAGGCTTCTTTAACCCAGACTGAGTCACAATCTGAACTACAAATTCTACTGAAGAACAGTTTTTCGACACGGGCAGTTGACAAACTCGATACGCCCCGACAAAAGCGCGCCCCAAAAACACGTTGGAATCCTCTGTCGCTCTGAAGACGTTATAGTGCGCAGGCTTGTCAAATTGCCCATCGTTTATTGGACAGTTCCACACGAGGGTGAGGCTCAAGAGGTACCCCTGGTCAGTTAGCCTCCATATCAAGTCGAGGCATCTAATATTTCGTACAGAAGCAAGGGGGTGTTTGAGAACTTTAGGATCAACGATCTAGTACAAAATGAAAATGTTATGAATTAGCTACTAACATTTCAAAATTCTAACTCTTTAACGCAGTGGCAAAGATTATGAATTATAATGGTGCTGGTAAACCGTGTTCGAGGATAAGCTTAAAACTATCCCCGATAAACCCTCAGAGACTTCAGCGGCAGCCAAACGGGGCGAAATATTGACCGGCAAAATCATTACGGAGAAAAGTTAACGGGAAGAATGGCGGAGCCCCCGGGGCAGCCTCATTTGAAATTCTTTCTTTTGATTAGCCAGAAAATATTTCCTGACCAATTTAGAAGCAGGATTTCAAAGCTTCTGGAACTCTTGTCGCAAGATTGTTCGCCTCCAGTAGGTTCACAAAACTCACTAATATGTAAATATAATCAATAAGAACAGTAATCACCTTGATTTCTCCTAAGTGAAGTTTAAATGTTCCCTTGGATTCTGCACCTAAATAAGCAACAGTAAAGGATAGTAAAGAAGAGACCATCTGTCTGTGCTTTCCACTAACGCCAAGAATAAATAAAAACCCATGCCACTGTGTTTAAATCAACACTAAAAAAGAATTCAGCTCTTTACCAGGAGAAACTGTACAAAGCAGTCGAATTTCTTGCACTGTGCATCCCTCTAACTCTTTGCCGGTGATTAAGTAATGCCTGATGAAGCAAATAGGAGAGAAATAATTCAAGATTTACATGGGAGAGCAAGCAAAGAGAGAACTTCCCTATGAGTTATCTTTTTGCAATAGTCCTTTGTCTTTAGGCCTCATCATTCCGTGCGATCTATGCGTTTCGGGTCACGTGGTCCGAGCGAGCGATTTTCGAGCGATTTCCGAGAAGGCCTGGGAAGACGCAGCTCAGGGACTAGGCAAGGGGGAGCAGAGGAATAAGATTTAGCCATGTGGACCGCCTTGGTTCTTGCGGTTTCATACGTGTCTCTTGCGTTTTCCAGAACTGTTTCAAAAAATTATGATTGTGATTGTGGCTTCAGCCTGTACTATTAACTGCTGCACTTACCGCGTGAGCCATTCTAAGCTAGTTTCAGTTTCGTCATGTTCTCTTACACCAAACGCCTGCTGGACGACTTGATGAGAATCACCTGACAGTGGTTCAAACAATGTGTAATGCTCTGAACCAATTGGGGACGTGAACACTGATGACGTCAGTGTCCGCGACGTAGGAATGCCATAACGCCGAATCAGCTTGTTATTTAAATCAGAATCTTCCACCTGGCCGGGATCTAAGAAGTGTTAAAATGGTACAATATTAGGAGAGATCCTGCAAACAAGTGAAAATCAAGCCACAGCGACGATTTCAGTTCAAATCACACATGAGTAAAGTAAAACACTAAGTAGTTCCTTTTTTTCACTAGCAGTCATCTACAGTCACAGAAAGTTTTTAGAAACAGAACAGCATATTTCGTGATGGTCCGTGATGACTCCAATTTTTCCAGCACGTCAGAAGAAATACATTAGTGGCAACATGGCAATCAACAGTCCAACTTTACACCAAGTCAACATGCTAAAACTCAGAACACAAAAAATCGTTTTTAAATCCACGCGGAATCAACGAACACGTTCATTCAAGTAATTTGCCTTGTTTTTCACCTTTCCATCTTTCATCAATAGCATAGCTCCACCATTCGGTACATAACCAAAGACAATCCCACACATTGTAACAGAGTATACGATATGTCATCATAGACGACTCGCCCCCTCCCTAAACAATTATTCCTAGACTACTCGCCCCCGTTCTTAAGACAATTAGTAACGAGTAGTCAATGGCTAATTATCTGGGAAGGGGGGAGTTGTCCAGATATCTTCCACATACTTTACTACAACTGGGGTAAAGAGCATCACTCGTTTAACCCTTAAGCCCCAGTATCAACAAGCAAATTCTCTAGACTTATCTTTCTACATTTCCCTAAAGGAGCGGTGTCACGAAATCACTCAGCCAAATTAGGAAATTACAAAATGCAAGTTAAATTAAGAGAAACATAAAAATAACCGCTTAAAACATTAAAGGAAGGTTAAAATAACACAACAGATACAACAGATGCCACGGATGGGTAAAACTAAAGAAGACTGAAACAGATTGAAATTAGGGTTTTTGAAAACTGTTCAGCCTAACAGTTTTTTTTCAAAGTTGATCCCTGCTGCTTGCAACTTCAAAAATAATGCTCAGGAGACATATTTGTTTGTCACGAGTAGTTATAATAGGATGCTTTGGATCTCGACTAAAGTACTGTCATTTTCTCTGATTAATCTCTGTGTTAAATTTACCAACTCACCCACCCCCCAAACTCCCCCATCTCCCCCATCTCCCCCAACATCTCTATTAGCCACTTATTTATATTGGTAAGCGCATAGAACCCAGGCCCCAAAGGATTGCGGAGCCGCGAAGCGGCGCAGCTTTCCGCGGGGGCCGGGCTGCAATCACCAACTTAAATACTTTGCTAATCCCAACAAACTCAAAAAACTCAACAAATTATTTTAATTCCAAAAACTAGTAAACATAACAAACTTATTAAAACATAGAAAATGACAGTAACTTAGTCAAGATCCAAATCATCCTATTATAACTACTAGCAATCAAGTAGGTGAGTTAGAAAAATGAAAATTTAAAGAAATAATATTAAATAATTAAATAACAAAATGCCCACCAATTTAACAAACCTTTCTATAAAAGAATTAAAAAAGATAAAAAACTAAATCAAAAAAAACTCAAAAAGGAGTATTCTCAATATAATAAAAAACAGAAGTTGATTGCTGATATAAAGAAAATAAGAAAAATGAGGAAAAGAATAAAAAACAAACCCAAACCCAAACCCAAACCTAAAACATTTGATGAGTATTTTCAGGAGTGTATAAAGAATAAAAAAATTCCTCCAGATACGCCATCTTATCTTCGAAAAGCTTTGGAAAGAGCTATTAAAGAATACGATGAAGGAATTATCAAAGATAAATCAGCTCTGGATGGTTTTGCTAACAAATACATTATTGAGGGAGAACCTGATGTTTTACCTTTTGAGTTTTTTGAATCTAAATCCTCTTATTTGAAAGAATTTCTACGAAATCATCGAAATATCAAAGTCAGATTTGTTTTAGTTTGTTTAATGGAACAAATTGTAGGTGATTGTAAGGTAAGTATTACTGTTCAGGATAAAGCATATTTTAATTCAGATACATATGTCAATCTTGAATCAACTGATGTAAAAAAAATACTTGCTAAAGCAATTTTAATCATCCTTGAAAAGACTAGTATCTATCAAAATAATGGAAGTGGATGGTATTTCAAAAAAGTTATTCATCTTGAAATTCATACTGCTGATTACAATCCAATGAGAGGATCTTCTTATATTCCTCTTCCAGATTGGATAATTCGAAAAAGAGCGATATTAAATATTTTAAATAAAGATGATAAATGCTTTTTATGGTGTGTACTAAGATATCTTCATCCAAAAGACAAAAATGATGCCCGAGTAAAGGATTTGAAACAATACGAAAATACCTTAAATACGAAGGGAATTAACTTTCCTATCAAATTAAAAGACATTGCAAAATTTGAAACACTTAATCCATCACTTCCAGGAATAAATGTGTTTTCGGTTAATGAGAAAAATAGGTTTTACCCACTTCGAATGGCGAATCGAAATCCTCAAGAAACAATTGATTTATTCCTTTATGAAGAAGATTCTAAGTATCATTATTCATTAATTAAGAATTTTTCAAGATTATTTAGATCCCAAATAACATCAAGAACAAATGGAAAAATACACATTTGCAAAAGATGTTTTACTCATTTTTCGAAAGAGGAATTATTCCAAAAACATATTGAATATTGCTCAAATAATGAAACAGTTGCTGTTAAAATGCCTCCAATAAACTCTAAATTAAGTTTCAATAATTACTACAAACAGCTTCCAGTTCCTTTTGTAGTTTATGCAGATTTTGAATGTTTTACCAAACCAATTAGCAATTGTATCCCCAACCCAGAGGATTCTTACAACTACAATTACCAAAAACATGAGCCATCAGGGTTTTGTTTTTACATCAAAGGAATAGTCCCCATCACTATCAAACCCATTATTTACACAAAAAAGAAAGATACTGATAATATTGCTGAAATATTTGTCAAAAAACTTGAAAAAGTAACTAACAAATTGTATGACGATTTTTATCGCCGTCCATTACCTCTTAAATTAACAAAAAAAGAACAGGAATCTTTTGATAAAGCTGAAACTTGTCATATTTGTCAAAAAGAATTACAATCTGATAAAGTCCGAGATCATTGCCATTTTACTGGTCAATACCGTGGTGCTGCTCATAATAGTTGAAATCTCCAGTGTCGAAAGCCAATGATTCTTCCAGTTATATTTCACAATCTTCAAGGGTATCATGCTCATTTGTTTATAAAAAAACTTTCCTGTATTCCAGGTGAGCTAAACTGTATTCCATCAACTGAAGAAAAATACATTTCGTTTTCCAAAAAGATAAAAGTTGACGAGTACAAATCTAGAAAAAATGGGGAAATGGTTTCACTGTATTTTGAAATACGCTTTATTGATTCATTTAAGTTTCTTCAAACTAGTCTTGCAAATCTTGTTGGAAACTTACAACCAGATGATTTTCATAACACAAAAGAAATTATGAAAGAAAATGTCGATCTACTTACTCGAAAAGGAGTTTATCCCTATGATTATGTTTCCTCAATAGAAAAACTAACTGAAAAACAACTTCCCCCCAAGGACCAATTCTATTCAAAATTAAATGATGAAGAGATATCAGATGATGATTACCATCATGCTCTTAATGTCTGGCAAACTTTTGGATGTAAAACAATCAGAGATTATCACAATCTATATTTGAAGTCTGATGTACTACTTCTTGCTGATGTATTTGAAAACTTTCGAAAAACATGTTTGAAACATTACAATTTGGATCCAGCTCATTACTACACATCTCCCGGCCTTGCTTGGGATGCATGTCTCAAAGAGACGGGACAAGAATTAGAATTGTTGCATGATTACGATATGTTAATGATGTTTGAAAAAGGAATAAGAGGAGGAATGACTCATATATCAAAGAGATATGCAGAAGCCAATAACAAATACATGAAGGATTTCAATCCTGATAAACCTTCTTCATTCATTCAATATCTCGATGCCAATAATCTTTATGGATGGGCAATGTCACAAGCTTTACCAACGAATGGGTTTAAATGGATGAAAGATTTGACAAAAGCCAAAGTAATACAAATTCTTGATAAAGTAAACTGTAGTATGACAAATCCAATTAAGAAAACAGGCTACATCTTTGAGGTAGATCTTGAATACCCCCATGATTTATGGGGGACACATAACGATTACCCTCTTGCTCCTGAAAAGTTAAAAGTTAACGGTGTTGAGAAACTTATTAGTCATTTCAAATCACATAAAAACTATGTTATTCATTATCGGAATTTAAGACAATGTCTTGAGATGGGACTAAAAATAACTAAAGTTCACCGAGGGATATCATTTAACCAGAGTTCTTGGATGGAGCCCTATATCAGAAAAAATACTGAACTCCGAAAAACAGCAGCCAACAGCTTTGAAAAAGACTTTTTCAAACTTATGAATAATTCTGTCTTTGGAAAAACCATTGAAAACATAAGGAAAAGACAAAATATAATACTTGTTGATAATCGTGCCAAAGCTGTAAAATTAACAAGTCAACCAAACTTTGACAGAGCAACAATATTTGATGAAAACCTAATTGCAGTTCACATGAAGAAAACAGAGGTGTTTTTTAACAAACCAGTGTATGTTGGACAAGCAATACTTGATTTGTCAAAAACATTGATGTTTGACTTTCATTATAATTATATCCAAAAAAAATATACACACCATAAAGCTGAGCTGTTGTTTACTGATACAGATTCACTTATGTATCTTATTCACACAGAAGATTTTTATAAAGACATTTTTCAAAAGACATCTCCTCCAAGTTTGATACATCTGATTACCCCCCAAATCATGAATCTGGAATACTGACAGGAGCCAATAAGAAAGTAATAGGAATGTTCAAGGATGAAGTAGCTGGTAAACAAATTACTCACTTTGTTGGCCTTCGACCGAAATTGTACAGTTTCAAAGTTGAAGATACAAGTGTCAAGAAATGCAAAGGAATCAAGAAAAACGTAGTGAAAAAAGGAATTGACTTTCAAGATTATGTTGACTGTTTGTTTTCAGGTGAAAAACAAATTAGATCTATGAGAATAATAAGAAGCGAAAATCATGAAATATATTCAAAGGAAGTCAACAAGATAGCTTTGAGAAACGAAGACGATAAAAGGATTTTAACCAAGGACAAAGTAAATACAAAAGCAATAAGATAAAAATAAAATTTATTTAAAGATTTATAATTTAATAATTATAAATCATGAATAACAACGAAATCATTAAATTTCAAAATATAAGGTTTTATAATCATCCAAATTATAAAAAATATTTTGCAAGTAAAGATGGGAAAGTATTGAGTTTAAAACGTAAAGAAAAAAAAATATTAAAATTAAAAGTAAAAGGTATTGGTTATTATTATTTCACGTTATATGAAAATAATATTAAAAAAGATTACTATATTTCACGGTTTGTTTACGAATGTTTTAAAGGTGATATTCCAAATGATAAGGAAGTTGACCATATCGATAATAATAAAGAAAATAATAGTATCAAAAATCTCCAACTATTAACTCGTAAAGAAAATGTTAGAAAATCAAATTGTAAAAAAGTCATATCTTTTAACATAGAAACACGGGAAGAAAAGATTTTTGAAAGTATCAAAGAAGCGGCAGAATATAATCATATTTCTCCATCTACAGTATGTTTGAATTGTAAAAAAATGATTAAAACATCAAAATCAAAGAAAGATGGGATGATTTATATATTTAGTTACTTAGATAAAAGTATTTAATTATAAAATGTCTTATTCAGAAGAACAAATAAAACGATATTTGGAAATATTACGTAATTACACTAAACAAGAAGTTGTGGAAAGCAAAATAACTAAATGCAGAAATTGTCAAAGAGATGATTGTTTTACAATTGTTTCAGGATTTAAACTTTGTGAAAACTGTGGTTGTCAAAATGAACATGTTTTAGGCTATTTCGATAAAAAAGATTTTGATCGATTACATTATCGAAAGAAAAGTATTTATCAGAGAAAATATCATTATGAGAAAAAGGTTAATCAAGTTTGTGAAATATTACAGTTGACTGAAGATCAAAAGATAGAATTGATTTATAAGCTAATGAAGATAGACAACCAAGTCATGGAAATACTAAACAAAAAATTTCACCGAAAGAGAATGATAAGTATTTTTTATCTAATCAAGAAATTTCTTGAAGAAATGGGAAATGAAAATCACAAACTATTTCGTCTAAAAATTTCTGAAAAAACTTTGGACAATTATGAAAAGTGGTGGAAAAGTTACAAATCACTCAACAACTCCTCTGTGAAAGCACCAGTAAGAAATCCCGGTTAGATAACCAAGTACTTCAGATTCTTTAAAAGGTGTGTCAAAAATATAAATACACCCTCGTCCAAGTTTGTAATGTTTCCAGAATTCTCTAAAAGCGAGATTGAATATTAAATGATTAGCCAATATTGATGAGTTTGATCTGCAACTATGTCTCGAGTCTGATAGTCTATAAATAATTTGGTTCAAGTCTATTTTTTGTTTGAAATACTTTTCATAAAGAAACTGGTAAACAATACAGGCTTTGGTAAAGTTATCAGGGTAGTATTGTTGTGATTTGTTAAGAGATATAATAAAAAAATTCACGTATTCAACAATTGTTTTTATCATTTCTATCTTAAGATGTAGATAGAAATGGTGCGCTTAATTAATTTTTTTTATTATATCTCTTATCAAATCTATCTGCAATAGGGGTCTGATCAATGATCATTTCATCTATTATTTTCATTCGATCAATAAACTCTTTTTTATCAAACTCATCCCCACGCAGAGCTGAACGCAGTTCAACCAATACTTTTTCATATGTTACATATGCAATTTGAGACATTTCAATCTTTTTCTTGTAATTCTTAATCTTTGAAACAGAACTCACAATAACCCCAGCTCCATTTATTACACCAAGGATTATTGGATTCAATGTTATCCCCCCCCCCCCCCCCCCCACTATCGTGCCAATAATAACTAATCCTACACCAGACATAGTAAGTGTTTCATCAAGAATTTTATACCTCTTATAAGATTTCCTGAAACACCACCATTTCTTGTGGTAATGATTATAGAATTCCTTGAGAGTTGTGACCTCTGATTCTGACAGAGATTTATCAATGTGATTAAATTCAAAAATATCTTTCATTTTATTTTATAGTATATAACTTCCACTTAGTTTTTCCTGTAAAATTACTCTGTGAAATTGCTCAGAGTCAAAGTCATAAAAATTTGGAGAAAACATAATTTTACTCAAAACTCCATTTTGAGTTGTAAACACAAAATATTGATTGGCGGTGTGATTAGCGGTTGGTAACGTTAATGTTGAGCTGTAGTTACTTATGTTAACTTTTGTAGCAATTGTATCAACACTTTCTGCCAGCCATAAAACAATTTTTTTTCCATTAAAACTACTTGGTAGTTGAAAATAACTTCTTTTATTATTAACAAGTAAAGTTAAATAACCAGCAGCTTTAGCAAAGGTTAAACTTAATAAACCTTGTTTATTTTGTAAATTATTTTTACCTAAAGCAAAATTTCTATTACTCCAATGATAAAAAATAAGACACAAGGTATAATTTGTAAAATTAGAGGAGGGGTTAAAATTAATGGTAAAATTAGTAATATTCAAACCTTCTTTTCTTATATCACTTAAGTGTTTATTGGGAAAAGTAATGTTTGGAACAAGAGAATTAAAAACAACACCAGATGATGTCTTATTTATCACGTAACTATTTGCATCAGTAAAGTCATAAAATTCTTCAAAATATTGTTTGTAAACATGGTTTGTAGTAAAGGGAATTAACTCTTTTACCATTCCAACTGTTGCTGCACTAGTATTCTGGCCTTTATCGAGAGCAATGTTTAGTATCTTTTTATTATTTGCGTTAATGTCAACATTGTAAACTACTTGTGTTTTTTGGATGTCAAATGCTGTGTGGTAGTCATAAACTTTATCTGCGTCGATATTGCTAAATTTACCCTTAATACCATAAGCTATAATAAAAACTCCTGCGAAATTTTTGGGTAAATTTGGAAACCAGCACCCTTACGAATATTGACCAAAATATGAAGAAAAAACGTATTACCAAATAACTTTTTAAAATTTACCAAGATTCTATGGTAATACATAAATTGTGTTCGACCTTTTGAATCGGTGAATCTATGGCTAAATTTTTTTATACCAAAATTTCAATTTCTAAACCTCGTGATGAGCCCTTGTCAACACTTATCTGGGATCTATGCCATAGTTGATAATCAGTGTTAAGTAACTCTAAACAAAGTGTAAAGTCAACATTTTTAGGTAACCTGTAAAAATTAATTCCCATCTTGTACATATATGTACCCCGAGAATTTTTAACTATTTCCATATAAATAACTTTATGATTATAATCATGAAAGTTACCTTTATTTGGTGGTAAGTCTGCTATCTTTTTCATAATAAAACTAGTACCTGTAGTTATCTCATCAGTCCATTGACTTGCGTCTGACATGAGATAACTAAATTCATCTTTGTAATGGCTTGGTTGAATTTGAGTCGTATGTAAATAGTCGCCAACATATTTCTTGGTAGCAGCATCATTATCATAAGTGGGCCATTCAAGAAGAGTTATTTTATGTCCTCTCATGTTTACATCTCCCATCATTGGGACACTCCCATCTTTCTTAAAGAAGGGGCTAAGATCTTGGGGAGTTGATTTATCATCCACATACTTTTTGGTTGCAGCGTCTGAGTTATTTGTTGGTGTTTGTAAGTGGATTATTTTTTTATTATCCATGTTCAAATTATTTGTCATCTTATTTGATCCATCAACGTGGAGATAAGCAAGATCAGTATAAGCCAAAGGTGTTGGCTGTTTAGGACCGTTTGGATTTGGAATATTGAGTATTCTTTTGTTGTTCATGTTCAAATTTCCTGTCATTGGTTTACTTCCGTCTAGTTTTACAAAGACACTTCCATCAACTTTGTTATCATCAACATATTTTTTATTTGCAGCGTCACCATTCACTGTTGGTATTGGAAGATTTTTTATCTTTTTATTGTTCATGTTAATATCTCCAGTCATTGGTTGACTTCCATTTTTGAGAAAAAAATTGCTATCTGCGTAGCTTTTTGTGGCTGGCTCTGAGGCACCAGAAGGAGTTTTAAGGTTCAAAATACGGAAGGAGTCCTTCATATCAATATTGGAATCTACTGTTAATAATGATGTTTTTCCACCACCAGAATTTTCATCAACATATTTCTTGGTAGCAGCATCGGTGTTTGATGTTGGCGCACCAACATTTTTTAGTTTTTTTCCAACCATATCATAATTTCCATCCAAAGACAAATTAAATCCAACACCTGGAGCTCCTTGTACACCTTTGGCAAATGGATGTTGATCAGAAGAATGTTCGTTAAATATTCCCATTTTATTCTTTACCTGGATAAATTTAAATTGAACCATAAAAGTTTCTTGCAATGCGTTTCTTTGGTTTATCAACATACAAAAATGAATAAGGTTTTTGAGTTGCTGCTCTATAAATCTCTTTATCAACTCCCAATTCAGATGATATTCTGTTGGCTTCCCTGGATGATGGAGATTCGTATAAACAGTAGTGAGAACAATTCAGTCGAATATCTTTTGGAGTTTTGTAAAATGATTGACTCAGATAAATCACTGAGCAATTCTTATGTCGTCCTTGAATAAAGTAATCTATTATTTGTTTCTGGTTTTTATCACAGACATAATCATCAAATACCACAATTTTGTTTTCTACATAATCCATTTCTTTTACTGGGGTTATTTCATCATTACTCACATTAAGTATTTCACAACCAATTTGATGAGATATCTCTCTCATTTTTTTGACTAGTTTTTCGTATTTATCCTGCTCCAAATTTCGAGCATAAAGATAAATTTTATTAAAATACAGCAATGGCTCCATTAGCATGTAATACAGCAAATTAGTTTTACCACTTCCACTACTTCCACAAATTAACATTCGAAATGTATCCGATGGCATATAAGCATAAAGCTGTTTGAATTTTTTATTTGCGTCTTTGTCAGTGCTATCACAATTAGGTATCTCCATTTATATAATTATTATATAAATGGATATTGAAGAATTAAAAAACTTTGCTAAAAATAAGATTGAAGCCGACGATCTTACTAAACAGGTGAGACAACGAATAAAAGAAACTATTTGGGAAAAACAAAATCTAAGGGAAGGATTTAGTGAGACGTTTAAACCTCTGATTTCTCAGTTTGAAAAACCTGAGGACCCCAAAACAAAAAATATTTTCACTCAAAACCAGGAAATGTTGCATAATCAGTTGGCTCTTACAGAAGGTTTGAGAGATAATCAATTAGCTCTTACAAAAGGTCTCAAAGACAATCAAAAAGCCATTACAGATGGATTTAGTCAGTTTGAGAGATTGGCTGATATGAAAGAACTAGCAGGAGTAGAAGCTATTGAAGATGAAAAAGATCAACCTCAACCTCAACCTCAACCTCAACCTCCAATAGCAAAATTTAGTTTTGAAGAATTTGATAATTATCTAAATAATAAAGAAGCGCAAGATATACTAAAAAAATTGGGTTACTATAATCTTCCTTCTTATTATTTTGATGAAAATGTTTCTGAAATTTCAGTATTAGTCAATAGTGTTAATGAAGATTTAGAAAGAAGTGGCCATTATATACGCAATACCTCCTTACTTACAAAACGAGAAGGCTATAATATAGCTATAGCAAAAAGTGAAAATCCTCGATCAGCAACAATAGATAGTATAAAAGTTTACAACGTATTAAGCATATATTCTACAAATTTAGAGCGTCTTTTGATGTATAAAAATAAAAGTGGTTCTGGAATGTTTTACTTTAAGAACCCACAAGAACTACTAAAAAGGTTTGAATTACTCAATGGATCACTTGCCGCAGGAAACAATGGTGTATTGCCTGAATACATTCAAATAGCTCATCGACTTAGGGATCTCGGGGTTGTTACTAATAACCATCTTAATAAACTCCTTAGAAAAGTTATCTAGATATATTATAAATGAATGAAAGCGCCATCCATATTTCCTCTGTCAAAAGAGAAAAAATAGGAGTAAACAAACCCCATGATTTCATTGTTAAATTTAATCCTCCTTTGAAACTTAATCCAGAATTACAGCATTTTCTCGCCTTGGATAGATTATCGATGACTTACTCTTGGTACAACATAAGAAGTAGTTATAGCAACAATACAATAAAATACACCCATGATGGGTCAACATGGAATACTATTACCTTTTCAGATGGAATGTATTCCTACTCAGATATTAACGATTACATTCATCAATATATGGATCAAAAGTCCCATCACACAACAGACTCCAAAGGGGTAAAGAATTACTCAATAAATCTGTCTTTCATTCTCTCTACCTATCGAGTTTTGGTGTCACTTGAGGGTAATTATCAACTTGATTTAAGAGGAACAGATTTTGGAGACCTCATCGGATTTGAAAAGAAACTGGTAACTAAAACTGAGTATGGAACACGACTTCCAAATATTACAAAATCGATTGATTCATTAAACATAAACACAAGTGCCATAAAAGACTCCGTTGTTAATGGGGTGAATACAAACACAATTGCCGTTATTCCAACTGACAATCTTACAAGGTCATATCCTTTTACTTTCGAACCAAGGAGGACATTGTACTGTCCTGTAATTTCTAATACTATTTCTGAAATGAGAATAACAGTAAATGATTCACTCGGCAATCCTATTGACCTCAACGGTATTGATTGGTTTATGACATTGCTGCTTCATCATACTAATGATAATGTAAATATATAGATAAAATGATGCGACAATCAGAGTTTAAAAAAAGATATGATCCTGATATTGGGAAGTTTTCAAGACAACATATTTTTGGAAGTGGAAACGCTTTGCGCACCGGAGGTGGAAACGCTTCGCGCACCGGAGGTGGGTTAATGGATTCAGTAAAATCTTTTCTTGGTAAAAAACCAAATAAAAAGGTAAGTTTTGCAGTAACACCTCCCAAACCACCACCTCCTTCCAATACAAATAAAAACGTTGGTGATAAAATAGTAAAAATTCTTTCTGGTAAAACAAATAAGCGGCAAGGCCCCAAAATGACACAGCAAGAAATCAATAATAGAGTGCTACAAATTATGTCTGGTGGAACCGCTATCGCGCGGCAAAGCCGTCCCGCTTTGCGCACTGGAGGTAAAATTATCTAATTAAAATAATAAAATGAACTCTTTTAGAAACCCAAGATATCTTGAGAGATACGAAGATGTTGTTTTTTATCTTGAACAAGCGCTAGATGTGGGACCAGCAAATAACGCCCACCAAAACAAAACAGGTCTTAGATTTATAGCCGATAACACAGGTGAGGCTACCCCATTTGACTGGTATAATGCAAGACTTTCAGTAGATTTCAAAGTTAATCAACTAGCAAATGGAGCTAATATTGATGCAGATGGAGATAATATGGGAATTGTAAATGGTTCCAGTTCTCTCATTGAAAAGTTAACTATCTTGGCAAATGGTCGAGATGTTTATAGTTGTAATTACGCAAATCATGTAGTCAATATTAAAAATTTGCTTGAGTATAATCCCTCCTATGTTGCTAGTGTTGCAACAAATGAATTTTATTATCTTGATAAAACACAACATGCTGAAAGAAGTAAATTCACAAGAAGGCAAGTAACTCACAGACGGAATGCAGCTAATGGCGCTGATGAAGCAGGATTAATGTTAGATGATGTTGTAGCTAATTACAACAAAGGTTTTGCCCTGAGAAAAGCTTTGTTGGGTGACTCAGCAACAGTGAGATGTGAAATTCCTCTGAACAGATATTCATTTTTTGAGTCATTAGAGGATAAGCTGCTTCCAAATACCAAAATTGAGTTAAATATTAAAATAGAATCGGATAACAATCTCATTTGGAGAGCTGGAGGAGCAGATTGCAGAGTTATTTTAACAAGATTGCAACTATTTGTTCAAAAGTTAACATTCAACTCAGAAGGACAAAAAATCTACATCGAAAAGTACCTAAAACCTTACAAATGGACTTATCTTAATGAAGTAGTTGAAAGATCAAATAATAGACAACAAAAAACAGCTCAATTTAGAATTACAAATGGTATTTCTAAACCACGCCATGTTTTTGTTTGGGCAATTAACACAGCCAATATCGATGTACAAACAGCAAATCCATTTTTATACAACACTTTCAGCTTACCAAACAATGCTAATGTATCACATTGCTATCTCGAGGTTGGAAATGGAAATGAATACCCTGATATTGCCTTTAAACCAGCTACAGATCCATCAAGAGTTTTCAAAAAAGTAATGGATTATGTTTATGCAAATAACGACTTTCAAGGAGGCACTCTTCTCAATAGATCAAATTTTGAAAATCTTTTCCCATTTGTTTACTTTGACTTAACAAAACAAAAAATGGACTTGAAAGATGGAGTTACAAAATTATCTTTTCATTACGAACTAAGCGCCAATCCAAACGCTGATTATAATATTTACACTCTTGTACTACATGAAAGAGAAGCAGAAATAGAACAGCAAAGTGGAAAACTACTTCTTAGAGCATAAAAATAATATAAATAATATATTAAAATGACATCTTATATTGAATATGGAGTAAAGCTTTCAGATGGCCAAAAGTCAAAACTGTTAAGCGCAATCCAAAATAAAACACCTTTGACACTTCGATTAAAACATTCTCATCTTCAAGGATCAGATGAATTAATGCTGACTCAAAGACAGATTGCAAAGATACAAAAATCATTGGCAAATGGAACAGGATCAGATATAAAAATAAGTAAAAAACAGATTAGTAGTTCAGTAAAACATGGTGGAAACTTGTTTTCTAGTTTATTGAGACTCGGTTCAAAAGTTCTTCCTTATGCAATAAAGGGAATTTCCAAAGTTGCTCCTGCACTTGCTACTGGAGCCACATCTGCATTGGGAGATTTGGGAATAAAAAAATTATTTGGAAAGGGGATTCCAATTCCAAATAATTTTTTACCAATGTTAGCTCGTTTTGCTGATCAGCTTACAAAATCACAAATAGATCAGATTAACAAAATTTATAATACAGGAGGTCGACTTGTTATTAAACCAACTCGTCAACAAATCGAAGGTGGTTTTTTGAGTACACTTGCATCGATTGGAATACCAATGGCTGTTAGTCTGCTTCCAAAGTTGTTTGGCTCTGGTTTACAGGTTGATAGGGGAACATCAAGAAATACGAGAAATGTTTATGTTCCCAGACATGGAGAAGGGTATTACCCTCCATCCTTTTATGGTACATGGGGAAACCCAATAGGAATGGGAGTTAAAAAAAAAAAGCCCAAAGGCAAGGGTTTGATATTGGGAAAAAACAGCCCATTCAACTCAATTCCCATATTAGGAGACATTTTGTGATTAAACCATTATCAAACTTTGACTTGATGCAATGGGTAAAGAAACTTGGCTTGAGACATCTCAGAGGAATATATAGTCGAGACCGTTTACCACAAAAGATCAAAAAAGAATGTGGAATAATCAATCTTGATGATATTCAAGGACCTGGAACACACTGGGTTTGTTATAGAACCTTGGATTCAGTAGTTGAGTACTTTGATCCATTTGGTCTGATAATGCCAAGAGAGGCTTTAAAGTATTTTAATACTTCTGGAAAACAAATTGTTTATTCGATGGATGAAATACAAAATCGCAACACTGTTCTCTGTGGTTATTGGTGCTTATACTATTTGCTAGAAAGACAAATGGGGAGTAGTATTTTAGATGTAATACATAATCCTCATTTTGATGAAGACAATAGCGATTTTATAAAAGAATACTTTGGTGGTTAAAAATTTTAAGAATAAATATAAATTTTATATTTATTCTGAATCAGTTGAGCCATTATTTAGCTCTTTAATCCGTTCAACTTTTTTATTTAAATCTTTAACAGTATCAATAATGTTATCAAATTTCGAGTAAATATCAATAAGTTTAAAAAGTTTCTTCTTTTTATCACTCTTTATTTTCAACCAAGAATAATCTCCATTTCTTATTTTTACCCACATCTCACATTCACCACTCATCAAAACTCGTGAAAGATTATCATTTTTATCTCTAAGAATCTCTAGCTCATCAATTATTTTTGACCTTACTTCTTTCTCAAAATCTTTGAGTGTATTAATATCCATATTTTTCTCTATCTCAGAAAAGAATTTAGCCTCCATTTTATTATATAATTATATTATGTGCCTTTTCGCAACTTTTCGAATAGTATATGATTTTTCCCTTATTTCCATCAAAAGATAAAATATTTTTAAAAACATTTCATCATCTCCAAAACCAACATATTCAAAACTATAATTTAACGATTTATAAATATTCTCAAGTTCACTTTTTAAAAATTGCTCCCTTGATTCATCACTTGATTCCATTTTTTATCTAAACATTATACTAAAATGAAAGAATCTTATTGCATTAAAGATAAAAGAGTAACTCCCTGCACTGAGCCAAGTGGTTACCAAACTGATAAAAGAGGAAGAACTCAATTCTTTTGTAAATGTGCAGTTTGTGGAATTAAAAAAGTCAGATATGTAAAGTCAAAAAACTGGTAAGCCCGTCTGAGAAGGCGGGCGGTGATTACGTTTCACGCAAAGATTCGCGTGGTTTATCACGCACTGGAGGTGATTTGTTTGACACTGTTGTAGGCACAGCTGCAGAAGCATTCACTGAACATGCTTTGCCTTGGATGGGACGCAAAGCAGTTGAAATGGGGCGGTATGGAGCAAGTGAATTAATGAGAAATAAAAAATACCAGAAAAAAGCTTTTGATTATGGAATGAAAAAATTAAATCCAATTGTTCAAGATTCTTTTGGAAAAGCAGTAGAGCAATTATCAACCAAAGTTAGACCAAAAGGTATTAGATACAAAACTAATAGAAAAGATTTGGATGGTGCTGCATGGTCACCAAAAGGAAGTGGTATTACACCAATGACAGTTGTAAAAAAAGCGCCAGATATTGCAATGTCCTCAACACAAGAATTGATTCCATCTTTGAAACCAGTTTACGATAGATATAAATCTGGGGATATTATGAAGTCCGCTTTTGGAAGTGAACATGGAATTACATCCGGAAAATTTTGGAGAAGACCCACAGCAGCTGAAGAAAAAAAGATGGGAATAGTAAAAAAAGGTAGTAATCCTGAGTTATTTTTTAAATTTGAAAATCCATCTAGAAGAATGAAAAAGACAAGATTTTTTGAAAACAACCCAGAAGCTTTAGAGCAGATGAATAACATTATTTCATCTAATCCAGATACATGGCCGCAAGTATTAAGAGCACAGTATGGAATTATTGTTGATGAACACTTTTGGGAAAACAATCCTCTGTTAAGTTTTGGTAGTGGTATAGACATTCACAAATGGATTGGAAAACTCCCAAAACCAAAAGCAGGATGGACTCCAGGTAAATATAAATATATGGGGCCTTATAATCCTTTGGATAAACAATTAAGTTATGATCCAGAAACTGGAGAAGTAACAGAGTGGCGTGTCAAACCATATAACAAAGTTGATGAGATAGCTGCTTATCATGATATTTGTTATGATATGGGAAAAAACAAAGGTGATTGTGACAGAGAGATGGTGCAATCATTGGATCAGATTCCATATGGTGAAATGCCAAAGTGGGGATCAACAGCACGATTCTTGATTAATACAAAGAAAAAACTTGGACTTGGTTTGCAGGCAAAAAACGCCCATCGGCGTTGAGTAGTGATTGGACTCAACAATTAGCCGATGAACTTCACAAACCAACCACAAGAAACTTTCAAAAGAGATCAGTAATCTCAAACGGTATTGATGAAATCTGGGCTGCTGATTTGGTTGAAATGCAAAAGTTGGCAAAGTGGAACAAGGGGATTAAATATCTTTTGATGGTTATTGATGTATTTAGCAAGTATGGTTGGATAAGGGGATTAAAAGATAAAAAAACTGAAACTGTCAGTAAAGCATTTGATGACATATTTGAAAATGGTCGTAAACCAAAGATGTTGTGGACAGATAAAGGTTCTGAGTTTATCAGCAAACATTTCAAAGATTTTCTGAAGAAAGAAGGAATTAAACTGTATCACACTGAAAATGAAGAAAAATCTAGTGTTGTTGAGAGATGGAATAAAACAATGAAAAACAAAATGTGGAAGATGTTTACTGTGAATAACAACACTGTTTACTTTGATAAGATAAATAAACTGGTTGATAATTACAATAATACACGACATTCTAGTGTTAAAATGACGCCTGTTGAAGCAAGTAAAAAGAAAAATGAAAAAAAAGTTTGGTCTAATTTGTATGGTGATTCAATTTACATGAATCCGGGTAAACCAAAGTTTTCTGTTGGAGATAAAGTTAGAATTTCAAAGTATAAGAGAAAAGTATTTGATAAGGGTTACACACCAAACTGGACAGAGGAGATATTTGTTATTGATAAAATTATTCCAACAAAACCTGTTACATATTCTATTGTTGATCTGATGGGAGAACCAATAAAAGGCTCTTTTTACGAGCAAGAATTACAGAAATCAAAACAGCAGACATTTAGAATAGAAAAAGTTATAAAACGAGATAATAAGAAAAAAATGGCATTAGTAAAATGGAATGGATACCCCGACAAATTTAATTCATGGATAAGTTTCAAGGATCTGGTTGATTTTTAATACAAAATTTGTATTAAAAACATAAAATCCTACTAATCAGTTTCTTCAATATTATCATTCTCAACAGTCTCAGTATCACTTTCACTTTCACTTTCTTCATCAATTGTTGTTAGTAAAGATTCTCGAGGCTTTAATTGCTTTACTTGGCACTCATGCACTTTTATCTGCAGAGATACAACAGTCTTACTAATGAATATTCCTTCGATTATCATTGCCATTTTCACATTACAATACTGATCAATATATTTAAAAGGATTCAAATCTTTTCCTCTATTTGTTTTGAAAAGGGAAAGAATTTTCTTTGATTTCTCAGAGTAAATAAGTTTTGCGTATAAAACTGGAGCAGATGAGGAATCTATTTTTGTTTTCTTTTTTCCATTCTTAATATAATCAATCTGTTTATAATAAAATGGTAAAGACAGAGATGATGCAACATCAGCGCCGTATTCAATCTCTAAATGAAAATTACATAATTTTACAACATTAGTTATGACATCAAAAAATGCTTTTTCTTCTGAGTTTGGAAATGAGTCTTTGCTCCAGAGACAAACAGGAATACTATAACCAACTAACTTTCCTGTTTCTTGGTTTTTCTTTTCACTTACTCCAAAAGAAAAAAGAAGCGGAGTTTCGATTACCAAAGGCCCTTTCTTTCCATTTGGATATTTGATTTCAATTGGAATACGTTTGTATTTGATATTACTATCCTTTACTTTGAATTCTTTTGCTTCATTAAAAATAATATTTTCTTGAGTAATCTGATCGTAACTTGACAGCTGCATTTTATTATATAAAAAATATTTCTTTAAATAATTTGATATCAATAATAGATGATATAAAACAAAAAATAAAAATCTATTGTTCTCTAAATTTTAATTTAGAATAAAACATACAAGCAAACTCATATTCAAACTGAAGATGATCAGTATCTTCGAAACATAGCAAATTTGTTATATTTGAAAACAAACCATATGCATCATCCATTGCATCGGGATATGTTTCAATAACTTCAATAGGTTCAATTTTATCAAAAAATGCTTTTAATTCTTCTCTGTTATCGAGATTTGAAAGAATATTATCAACATTATCATCAATATCTTTAAATTTTCGATAACTTTCTTCACTTGGAAATATAAGTCCATCAACTTTATATTGATTGTTATTTCTTTGCGATGATGATTTGAACCCCATTTCTAATTTATTAATTTCTATTCTTTAAATCATTTTTCTAACTCAAAACTATTTATTTTCATGACCAAAGTAAGTTAACACTCCAATAATTAGCCGATTTAGGATCTTCATAAGTTAACTGCCTCAGTTTGTTTTCAATTTTCTTCGCTCGAGCTAGATATTTATTTTTTCGCTTTTCGTCTTTATGTATCAAAAAGTCTAAGTATTTAGACGAACCAAAATGCACGTTCTTTCCGTCTGGAAGTGTAACTACGTATTTGTTATTCTTTCGCTTTGAATAATCAAGAGATTTTGCGCCGAGTTTCTTAGCCTTTTTCTTGAGTTTATCAAAATCTTTACCTTTGACAACATATTTACCTTCAAAAGATTTCTCCTCACCAGGCACATATGTTGGATCTTCATCGTAATTATCTCCATCATCAACTATAAAATCTCTATCTTCTTCAGTACAAACATCGCTGTTATGTTCCATTTTAGTATTTGATTAGATTATTTTGCAGGTGGCTCATTCTTTTGCATCTCATTACCAGAAAAACACAAATTACTAACTACACGTTTAATTACTTCACATGGGTACTAATTAACATACAATCACTGTTCACGTGGAGAACAATAGATTTCATACCAGAGTTCCCTAACAACCGGCGAACCTGAAAACAGATTTTGTGTTTACCTCTGGCGATTGAAATTGTTAGGGAAGACAGGAATGCATTGACGTCATAGTATAAATTTGACGTGACTAATGTTTTGCGTTACATTTTTTACAGTAGCCTCTTTTAAGACAGTAGTTATAATAGGATGATTTGGATCTTGACTAAGTTACTGTCATTTTCTAAGTTTAAATAAGTTTGTTATGTTTACTAGTTTTTGGAATTTATCTGATTTTTTGAGTTTGTTGGGTTTGTTGGGTTTGTTGGGATTAGCAAAGTATTTAAGTTGGTGATTGCAGCCCGGCCCCGGGGAAAGCTGCGCCGCTTCGCGGCTCCGCAATCCTTTGGGGACTGCGATCTAAGCGCTTACCAATATAAATAAGTGGCTAATAGAGATGTTGGGGGGTTGGGGGAGATGGGGGAGATGGGTGAGATGGGGGAGTTTGGGGGGTGGGTGAGTTGGTAAATTTAACACAGAAATTAACTAGAGAAAATGACAGTAATTTAGTAGAGATCCAAAGCATCCTATTATAACTACTGTCACGGATCTCTGATTTTGTCATTTACATGTAATTTCTTTGCTTACTTTAAGTTCCATAGCGATTAAGGGCGAGTAATTGGTAAAATTAAACAAAATGAACTGGATTGTGGTGACACAGCCCCTTTAAAGAATTAATTTTCAGAGAATTTTATTAAAGATCAACGCATTTTTCCTTTGCTTATCATTTTATTAATTCTCATAACTTTTTTCTGTTGATAATGTACTGATATTGCAAGGAGAAAATCGATGTTCAGAGCTGTAGCTAGCGGGGGGGTGGGCAAGGGCGGCAGCTACCCTCCCCCCCAACCTGTTGAGCCAGACAAATCAAGTCTGTGGATGAATTTGTTTCCTTTAGACTCAGTTATCTTGATTGTATTGACTTGCAATTGTTTGCCATTTTCATATTTTCATAGTTCATATTTTTAGGAGATATATCTCATGACAAGTGCTAAAAATAGCCTTTCAGAGCCTCCAAATTTGAAAATTTTCTGGGGGAAGATAACCCAGACCCCCCCACAAAATTCGTGCCTTCAGCACTTGCGATAATGCCACCCTGTTACAAAAACCTAGCTCTGGCCCTGATGTTGGTCACTGTTGGTTCACTATTTCAGGGTTTCACTAAAATACATTGCCCTCCAGTTCAAGATCAAGTTTACAGATACCTTGTTCCTTTGCTGATGGCAGTGGACAGAACAGAAGATAAGTGGGCATCTTGTTAGTGTGAAGCTGTAAAGCCACATCAATGCAGTCTTTAGGGTCCAACTTAAATGTGAAAGACACCAACAGAGGTCCCATAATCTGGAAATCTGTTTTGAATAGTCTGCAGAAAGAAGGACGAAAAACAGTGGAATTTCAGTTTAACCATCATGAAAGGAAAAGTAGTGGTCTGCAAGAAGTGTTGAATTAGCTGAAGTGAAAGAGGCACATAGATGTAGATAAATCTCTTTTTTTAGTTCTTAATCTAACAAGCTTTAATTGAATATTGTCTTTAGTAGATTTTCAATTTTATGTTCATAGCCAGTTAAGTTTAGACGTGCAGAAACATATGAGTTGTGAAATGAGAATATGCTAGGCATATTTATTCTCAAGGTATCAATATATATTGCTTAATGACGATAATTTAAAAATTATCAACGAATTAAAATGACTTTTTGTTTCAATTCGTTAATAAAGCATTGTATTTTTTAAATATGGCTTTGTATTACTGTCATGAAGCAATCAATGTATTTTGACACCATGAGAATAAATTCTACTAACAACACGGAAATAATAAATTAATGGGATATGTGTGGAGAGAACAACTCAGAAAAAATTTCTGAGTTCCAGATGGGAATTGAACCCACGACATTCCAGAAACAATCAGATGCTCTAACCGCTGAGCTAATGTGAACTCTGGTGATGAGCAAGTCATTTGTGGGCTGACATAATGACCACATCGCGCAGTCACATTATGTCAAATGAACACACAAATTAACTGCATTGCACAATCACATTAACACTCTCTGAGAAAAAAAAAGGATGATATGTGTGCAGAGAAGAACTCAGAAAAGATTTCTGAGTTCCAGATGGGAATTGAACTCAAGACATTCCAGACACAAATCAGATACTTTAAGCGCTGAGCTAATGTGAACTCTGGTGATGAGCAAGTCATTTGTGGGCTGACATAACGACCACATCGCGCAGTCACATTATGTCAAATGAACACACAAATTAACTGCATTGCACAATCACATTAATACTCTCTGAGAAAAAAAAAGGATGATACGTGTGCAGAGAAGAACTCAGAAAAGATTTCTGAGTTCCAGATGGGAATTGAACCCAAGACATTCCAGACACAAATCAGATGCTCTAACTGCTGAGCTAATGTGAACTCTGGTGATGAGCAAGTCATTTGTGGGCTGACATAACAACCACATCGCGCAGTCACATTATGTCAAATGAACACACAAATTAACTGCATAGCACAATCACATTAATACTCTCTGAGAAAAAAAAAGGATGATACGTGTGCAGAGAAGAACTCAGAAAAAATTTCTGAGTTCCAGATGGGAATTGAACCCACGACATTCCAGACACTAATCAGATGCTCTAACCGCTGAGCTAATGTGAACTCTGGTGATGAGCAAGTCATTTGTGGGCTGACATAACGACCACATCGCGCAGTCACATTATGTCAAATGAACACACAAATTAACTGTATTGCACAATCACATTAATACTCTCTGAGAAAGAAAAAGGATATGTGTGCAGAGAAGAACTCAGAAAAAATTTCTGAGTTCCAAATGGGAATTGAACCCAAGACATTCCAGACACAAATCAGATACTCTAACCACTGTAAAAAAAAACTAGAAAATACTGCACCTAATAACACCCTTAGCCATCTCTTGAGTGGAGTGAGCATGCCCAGTAATCAGAAGACAACCTCCACCATCATATGCATCATCCATGGTAAACTCCACAGCATTGATAGCCATTGCTCCCTTGGCACCAAGATTGAAGAATGTGTTGATGAACGTGGGCTGGTACTGCTGTGCACTTAGATTTGTCCACGGCTTGGAGAGTACCACCTATCAAACAAAAAGACACCAAAATGTATACCTTGAAGTTGTGTGGTGGTGGTTCATTAAGTGCGTAGTTATCTTAAAAGCAGCATAGTGCTTTCCAAGGTCTCACAGGTGAGAGGAAAAAAGAAAGCAATGTGTAACGTGTCCCGCAACAACAATTCTTATAACTCCAGAAAACAAAATTACAGCAAAGAATTCACGGCTGTCATTGAGGTATGTGGCTGGGGATATTTCTTGGCTGGTAAACAAATCTTAGAACAAAGGCTTAATCTCAGAAGATCGTAGCAACAAGGCTACTCTACAACTTACAATACCCCGTATGAACAGATACTTTCAAAAAGAAAACAGACCCAAAAGAACATCCTAGCTGTTTAATTTTCTGTCTTCTAATTACATATACCTAGCAAAAAAAACTCTCAGCAGGAGCCCTGTATAAAATTTTACACTGATAACTGGGTAGTACCCAGACAAAACTTACATTTAAAAAATTTAAGCCAGAGAGCTCAATGAACTAATTTGTTAAAACAGTGAAACCTCTATTAAGTGGACACCTTCGGGACCTTCCCAAGAATCTGCTTAATAGAGGATTTTAACAACAGAAATCAGCCAAATACAATTTATTTTAGTGTCCGCGTTCGCTTAATACAGGTGTCTGCTGAATAGGGGTTCGTTATAAAGGGGAAATATAAGACAATAATTTCAGTATCTGGGTTAGTGTCCGCTTAATAGAGGGTGTCTGCTTAATTGGGGATCTGCCTAATAGAGGTTTCACTGTATTTAATCAATCAATGCTAATAAAAAGGAAGAAATATGAAATGTAAAACTAGCAGTTAATAAAAGAAAAGGAAAATGTTTACAGTGTATGTAGCTACAACAAGGGGCTTATTAGTCAAATATTATACTTCAATGGATCTGATTCAAAAAACAAACTACTCCAAATAAGAGGTTTTGCATTCTAATGAAGTTTGAACCGCAAATTAGGATGACCATTTTATAACAAATTTCATATTCTCAAGTATTTTTGAATAGAATGTTCATCTAGATGAGCAATTCCACTGTTTCAGTCATTCATGGCCTAATTAACAGTGTACCTCTTCCTAGATCCAGTATATCAAGTATATTGTAGGTTAATTTTTGTGTACTTAATTCATACTGGACATTATGCTAGCTGCAAATCACCTTTCCATCTATCTTGGCAGTTTTTCCACAACCACGACATGTTGATGTTACAAATGGAATCTCCTTCACTGCTGAATGCACAGTACAGTAGGGTGCCAACAGGCTCCAAAACCTTTGATGAGAGATAATAGTTTGAGCATTAGAAAAACCTACATTATGATCCAATCATGAATTAATTATAAGCGAAAGCTACAAAATACTTAGATACAGATTGCTGAAGAGAAAAAACCAGAAATGTCAGGTGTGTAACAATAATTGATTAATTGACTCTGCATTATACGGAACGACAATTTAATTAAAAATTTCTTGGAACTTGTGAAAAGTAGTAAAATCACTTGTCAATGGCCACCTCTCAATAGGATTATTCTCTCTTTCTTTTCTCTGGCATTATTCAACAGAATATTTTGAATCTTGGACAAAATTCTTTCATCCGGAGAGACCTTCATGAAAAAATAACGTATGGGAAAAGTCACGTTATGAATATAACAGATTAGACAGTTACGGCATTTGACATTCAAGGCTACATAACAAATTTTTGAAAGAATTCAGACATTTTAATAAGGGTGCATGCACACAATAAAATTATGAATGTTAAGTCTTATCTTACTTGTCTTGATTCACAAAGAAGTGTTTAGACCCTTGTGTCTCCAAAACCCATCCTGGAGCAAACAGTGCAGCAGACAATTTTTCCTCTCTTATTACTTTAAAAGCCTAAAACAAAATGAAACACTTTCCTTAATTCGATTAGGGGTGATATTTTAAAACACAAAATGTTTCACAGTAAGGCAGTAAAATAAATAACTAGAATGGGACATTTCTTACACAAGGAATGATCATATTTTTGAAGCTAACATCTGAACAGGGTTGAGTGCTTTACTAACTGGGCAGCACATACCTCCTAATGTACATTCAGTTTTGAACAATATTAGCAGAGTTTCTGTAAAAGCAAGCCATTTTATTCACAGAGACCATTACAGACAACTTTTGTTCTAAATACTTTTAAGTATCCAAAAGTCTTTCACTGTGGAGGTAAAGATCTTTACAGGATTGACAGTGATCAACATTTTTTTACACATCTCAAGCCTTGAAATGTTTACTGAAACATATCACACTTGCTATGTACCAGTTTAGAATTGTAGCCGCCCCCTCCAAAGCAGCCACGCCCAAAAACATCCACTCCAACATAGACGTCTGTCAGCCGACTATGCCCAGCAGCACCTGCAGATCTCATCAGGTGTGCTTCAGACCAGTTGTAGTTTAAAAATATACCATCACTTGCATCAAAAAAGATTCTGCCAAACAAATGAAAACCGGGGGAGTGTTAAAATGCCAAAAATGTTTTAGCACTAAAAGTTATCAGCCTCATATTAAAGAAACAATACGTTTCAGTGATCAGTGATTCTCAGGAAGTTTGTTAATACCTGAAAAATTTAGGATCTATTGACAAGGCTGTCACTAAGCACCAGGGGCCAGGTACTTCCCCCGGAGTATTATGGGCATATCCCTGGCTACTTTCCTAAGAAAACAATAGAAAACAGAAGAACCAAAAAAAATTCCTAAGTGACAGCCCTGCACTGAGATGAATAACAGGGACAACATCCTCTTAAAAGTACACATTTAAAGGCATCAACAATACCTGGATCAGACTGGATCAAATCAGCCCCTGAAACTCACTAAATGAAAAAAGGTACAGGACAGGGTCACTAGGAGTGATCTGATCCAGTCCGATCCACATTTTGCCAACAGCCCACATTACATGTAAATTCCTGACATATTTGATTCAATATGTACCTGTTCTTAGCATTGAGTTCATTTTGCCAGGCTAGGTCTCCTTTGTATGTTACGCTGTCATACCAAATTACCAAGGAATTAGGAATCCGCTGATGCATCTCTGCAGTTAAATATTTTACAAACTCTTCTAGACTGTTGATTTGCACTGGCTATAAATAAAAGCACCCAACAATAATATATTTTATAAATAACAAAGATGCAATACATGTACATGACTGGAGGTTAACTTTGACCAGAGTTTTGAGGTTCAGGTGCCATTTTTTTCCATTGTGTTTATATGGAACATTTAAATTTTGCACTAATTCATGACCAAAATTAATAATGAAATTTAGCTGAAAACACATTTTACTAAATTAAACCTAAGTTCAGCTGTGTGATTGCACTTGTAAAATTTAAACACTCAACTGCAGCATCTCTGGCCAATTAACTTTAACTTGTGAAAGGTTTGAACCCAGGAGTCATTTCAATGGCTTTCGATGGCAGTGACTGACATTTCGATGGTAGTCTGTATAACGTATTCTACAGACTACCATCAACATCTTACTTTGGAAAGCTGGTTCACTAACTTAGAACAAACGCCACTGAATCGTAGCCAACAGTTACCAGCACTGTACAAACGACTTATTGACAAGATGAAGCGAAACTAACTACGAGAGATCGACTGGAGAACTGACAACTTGACTAACAATAGACGACTGCTTAACTGTGACAATAGACGGATCGAAATGCACCAATTACTGATTACGAGACTTCATAGCCAATAACACCGTGGCTTAACTGACAGACGACCAATAAGATCTTGACTTTATTGACCAATCAGATCAATAACCAGAGTATATAATACCATCTACTGACATGATACAACTCACTTTGACTCTGAAGATGACTACCACACAGGTTGTCGAAATGTCAGTCACTGTCAACAACAACAGTCCTATTCAGGACTACGTTCACCCGGACGATCAAACTCAACCTACTTTTAACTTTAACTTGTTTATAACTAATTTTATCCCTAAAAAGCCCCATGAATGCAATGAATAAATTATTATTGTTTACATGCATGTACAAGTAAAAAATATTATATTATGCTTACCCTCTTAGAAGGTAGGTATGATTATGCTTTTGGGCTGCACAAGTTAGATTTTATATTACTTCATATTTAGTTTCCTTTTTTTCTTTTGTTGGCTTTTTTTATCCATCCAGATATTATTTAGGCATACACCTATTTCAATTAAGGTTGCTCCCATGAACCATGTTTCATAGCCCGCAGTGCACTATGGTAAACCCTTTTGTAGCGGGAAGTTTAGTCTTGTTCACGTTCATTGAAATAATGGAGACCATTCGTGAAACGGCGTTCAAGAGAGCTTTCAAGTCAAATGGCTGATAAAATTCTTAAGCATGAGCGAGCTGAAAAATTTCATTTTTTAAAAATCTCATAGTAAAAAATTAGAAGCCTCTTCCTTTAACAACATAACATGAATAGGGTTTTACCGCCTGATTAAGCTGTGTTTTTGCATGGGCCAGAACGCTGGTTATTTCAATAAAGCAAATCAACGCTACCGTAAATCCTCTATTAAGCCCCCCGGGGGCTTATTTTTTCCAAGCACTTGTGAGGGGGGGGCTTAAAAGAGAGGGGGGGGCTTATTTAATTTAGGGAAACGCATCACCTGTAGCAAAAATACCATGGTATGAGACAGAGTAGACTTGCGTGTTGTACATTTAAACTTGTGGTTCCCGAGCGGTACACTGCTTTGTCTAACAACAAGAAAATGGTGGCAATTCACCACAGAGAGCTAGAGCGCAAAATTGAGAAAGTTAAGCATATGAAGTTGGAGGTCATGCCGCCGAAGACCAAAAACAATATGAACTTCCAGCCTGAATAAATCATAACTGATCAGTCCACGTTAATCGTTAACTTTTTTGTGAAGAATAAGGATTGGGGGAGGGGGAGGGGGGGCTTATTAGAGAGGGGGGGCTTAATAGAGGATTTACGGTATTCTTTTTTTTATTCAGTTTTAGAAAAATTGCCTAAAAAATAGACAAACATGAAATGCTAAGTTATTTAACAAATGCCTTGAATTTGACTTTTTTTTTAACTCTATCCAAAATTCCCACGCACACAAGCCAAGGAAACTCATTGAAAATTTGCAGCATTTACATATATTACCACAGGGTAAAACCTAATCTCAAATCACTGTCTTAAATTAAAAAGCCTAGTTCAGTGTTTTGAAATACATTGTCTTAACGTTCTGCTGACATAGCATAGAAGCATCAGCAGTATTTGCTTTCTAGGTTTCTAGGCTCATTGCGGGCACATAAATTTACTAGACTTGTTACAATAATCAATAATGCACCGTGGGCTATGAAACATGGATCATGCATCATTCTTCTCTGAAGCAACTTAATTGAAATAGATGTATATGAAAAGCTAGCAGGAGGTGGAGTGGTTTACATCAAAATAATGTTTTTCAGCACCTGTATGGGATTTTCTATGTTAAGAAGCCAACCATCAAATCTGTAATACTCTGCTATATCAACCAACTGATTTGCAAGACTCTTCCATGAAGCCATGTCCTCTAAAAATTTGCTGCATCTTGTAGCTCCATCCTCAGACTCTGTAATTACAGTGCCTAACACTGGAACACCATGGGTGTGTGCAGCATTGGTCCAACACGGAGGAGGTATGGTAACAAAATGATGACTAAAGTATATAAAAATGTCAATAAGCTGCCAGTGGTATATTATGTATGACTCGCCCGGTGTAGTACTGGTGCCTTGAACAAACCTATAAAAAAGTATGACTTTGTTAGAACTCTTTAATTCAAGACTATTCCCTAGAGAAAAGCTGGTATTTAATGTGGCTAAATTGTAATTTAGGCAAGGTTAACCTCGAGACAACACTAGTGGGTCAGCGGTTGAGCCCCAGGTGGGCAGGCTTCTGCGGAGTGGCCCCCAGGTCTGCAGGGGCTTACATGTGATTGCATATCTCATCTCTGCTTTGCTTTGCTGATCTTTACAGATCATTGCAATTCACAACCTGTGATATCCGCTGGTTTTTGCTCGCTTCTGTTGCTCTTTTCAAATTTCTCGTCATTTTTGATTTAGCACTTGTATTCATTGGGTTATATCAGTCATGTCTCAACTACAGCTTTGTCTGTTGGATCCTCAAATGGCTTGTCTGCTGCCCAAACAACAATGTCAATATCTCCATCACTGGTTCAGCAGATAGTGGATGCAGTGAAGGCTTCTCTAGCGGCAGAAAAAGCAGCAGATCAACCTCCAGCACCCAGCAGTTCAGCTGAATTACCTTCCATAGCAGCATCTTGTGTTCCAGCTGTTGGGGGCATTCCCAAGGATCTTAGTTCTCATTCTGAAATGCTTCTGGCTTTTGGTGGCGCACTCTCTGATTCCCTTAAATGCTCAGGGTAAAAGTATGCAGTCTTTTGTGGTTCCTTCATTTGTGAACACTTTTGTTCAATTTTGCACCCATCCAGTGCTACTAATGTTGTGAGCCTTGTCGCTTTCTACATCAGCATTCAGTGCTACAATAGTTCCACCTTTGTGCCTGTGGAACTGCCAAGTATGAACACGGTTACTACCCCTCTTCCAGTTTTGCATGGGCCCTGGCTTTTCCCCAGGTCCCACAAAAATTGTTAGCCAGATCGTCTCTGGGAAGTTCGTCAAGTTAAGCAACCTTTCACAGGAAAAAATAATGGATTCCCATTTTTGGATATTTTAGGGTATTTAAAGAAAACCCATAAAAATCCCAAATTTGGCAAAGTGAGACAAGTCCCAACCAGGGAATTCCCAACTAAGTTCCCAGATTGGGACTTGCCTCACTCTTCCAAATTTGGGATTTTTATGGGTATTCTTTAAATACCCTAAAATGTCCAAAAATAGGAATCCGTTATTTTTTCCGGTGTTTTACAAGCTACCATTGCTCAGTTTGCAACAGAGCCACAGCTGTTCTTTGATGGCCAAATGGTCCTAACGAGCACTCCCAAGGGATCTCGCAAAAAAATTGATGATATATATGTCACTTGGACGGAGGCTTTCTCGCCTCATATTTCCCCCACAGCTGGAAAGAGCCGTCACAATATTAGCTTCTAATCCTGCTGACTTACCAGCATTTTAGTGGTTAAAATTATGATCATGCATTTTCAGAAAATGCAGCAGCGTCCTGGGTCACCGACTGGTCGGCCTAGAGGTGCAACTGCATAATTTCCACTTTGCAGGAGTCACGGCTCATGGATGTCCGGGGCAGTCCACGAACCTGCCATTCCACCTTTAAGGCACATGTTCCCCAGCTCATCTTGTCAATGAGTTTAACTGAAACTGCTCCTAACATACCACCCCTTTCAATATCATCATCATTATCATCAGACTGTCTTTCACCAATTGGCTAAGCTGTCCAGGTCACAGAAACACACAAGCCTCCCTACCATAACAATGAGATAGCCTTACTAGGCCTTTCAATGTTAGATTATGCATTTATTATATGGCTGAATCTGTGAGCAGGCAAGATTATGTGTATCCTGCGCCGGTCTGCTGAACGGGAGGTCGTGAGTTCAAACCCCGGCCGGACCATCAACCAAGGTCTTTAAAAAACTGGTGAGATCATGCTTGCTTTGAGCCTTTCTCAGTTCAGATGATTGCATCATTGGGCGGTGACGTTAAGCCGTTGGCCTTGTCTCCTTCATCCTTGTACTTCAGTTGGAAGGGGACGTAAAAGAACCCATGACATTGTTCGAAAAGAGTAGGGGACGTAGGCCCCGATGTCATGGTCTAACTGACTTGTGCCATCATCGGTCTGGGTGGGCGAGGTGTGATCAAAACATGGACTGAAGTGGCAGCAAGAGTGCGCCTTTACATGCTGATGTCCGATCTCACCTCTCTGGTTCCTCCGTAATTCAGCCATTGGCTGCAAGTGAGGAAAGTTGGCACGGTTTTTTTTTTTTTTTTTTTTTCATTATGATCAGCTACCCAAGTGTATAGGTATGGGTAAATTACACTTATCCATAGCCTTAAACACAGGCAGGCTGCCTCTTACCATGGAGTGATGGGTAGGCTAGCTACTAAATGTATGTCATTACCATATAGGGGAAAACATCATCCTCTCAAAATATTCTACAGGGGAATTCCCACCCCCCACAGGAAGGTACGTATTCTCTGCCCAGTACAAATGAAGTAATGGACACCCTAGAATACCCCATTTCCAGTGTGTGGGTATGGGTAGACTGCCTCTTACAAGGGAGAGATGGGTACACTGGCTACTGAATGTCATAATCACATTATCATGATCCCCTTTCAAATAATAAAATGGTACACTTGTTCCCCTAACCATACAATAAGCAGAAACAGTATATCTTAAGATCCCTCATATAAAATAATTTATCACTTGTGTTGGGAGACATCACAGGGTCTGGAAGAGTACTTTTGGGATCCGGGATTTGAAGAAAATATGGTGCGGGATTCAGGAAAATGCAAGATATCTTAACAGGGAAACCGGATTTCAGAGATACCCGGGAAGCACGATGCACCAAGATTTCAGCACGGGATGCGGGATTTTTTTGCCTGTACATTGGGAATTCAGGAAATCATATGTTTGAGCAGCAAAGCGACTCACCCAGACAGGTGGTGTCTCCTTTCAAACCAAGAGCCAATTACCTGTTCAAACCAAACTACAGAGTGTGCCTTGTTAACTAGTTGTTAGTGTATTGTTTTTGGAGACAAAAAAGGAATTAATCTTTTTGGGAAAGCAATGAAAAAAATGTGGCATGTGGGATTTTTGTTGAAAAGGAGCTGGAATACAGGATCAAGACCAGTGGCAGATCCAGTGGCCCCCCCCTCCCCTTATCTAAGGGTCTGGATGACCGGGCTTCCCCTTATCTGAAGGTCTGGATCTGCCACTGAGGACCTCCCTTCCAGACATTGACATCACTCACAGAGATGCCTGACAAGGGTGAAGGGTGATCGACAAGGACTTGCTGTGTTCTTACTGAGTTCTTACCGTAAAATTCCGAAAATAAGCCCCAGGGCTTATATTTTTCAAAGGCCCTTTTTGAGGGGCTTATCTATGGAGGGAAATTTGCGTTTGAAAATCAACGTTGGGAGTAAATTTACCGTTTTTGCTTTGTTTTACTTTGTATTTAAGGGCAATTGTCCAAGTACAAGCCCCCCGGGTTATATTTGGAGGGGTGACTTAACGGAGGGTTTTTGGTGTTACCAGATTGGGAGGGTAATATTTGGAGGAGCTTATTTTCGGAATTTTACAGTATCAGATTAAACGTGTCTTCACTTCTAGGTTTTCTGTTTTCCCAAATACCTGAGCTCTTTTAAAGGGTGATGTCTTAAGTTATAGTTACCAACCTGTCCTCAAGATAACCTCCTTTCATGTCATGGCACACAAGTGTCCGAGGTCTTTTCTCCAACTTTCTGCTCTGTTCAGTTAACAAAACTGAGGCCACGTTGAAGAAGTCGAACCCTTGTCTCCACGACAAAACCTCATCCAAAGATTTAAGCGGTCGTGTTATGGGTGCGCTTGTTTCTGGATCAAAAGGACTATTTTCGATTTCAAGTGCAGAACTACCCACTTTCCTTGGTCCTTCGATCAACTTCGTATATCGCACAGAAGGTTCAGGAGCTTCAATATCTTGTCCAGCATCAACAGTTTTCTTCTGTCTTTCTTTCTGAATATTTCCTTCTTTCGAAACATTGTCATTTGTCCTAACGTGAGCTGGAGTGTTAGAACCAGAGTCGATTGTGGACATTGTACTCCTGGATAAAACTTCCTCTCTGCCTGTGAAAAACTTCAGCCTTGCCTCCTTCATATCTTCGGAGGTCTGACGGCTCGAAATTCTCTGATTATTACTCTCTCTGGGTTTCAAATATTTCCAGAGAGCAAATAATCCGAATAAAACCGCTAGAACTGTCCAAAAGAGAAGGAGCATTGAATCGTCCGCCATGTTTACAATCATAGGTTCCAGGCTCTACAAATGTGCCACGTCTTTTCTTAAAAATTCTTCCCAGACCAAATACGCCAGCAACACAGCTCACAGGTGTATCGGTGCAGTTGTGTCCTGTCTCATCGCATGCACTAGATCAGAGAGACGTCTCAACGGCGGGTAGTAAGCAAGTAGTTGGAAGTAGTCTGTTAACAGTTCTTCTATCTTCTATCAGAGCTCAAGCGCGCGAACAAAAATACAAATCGCGGGGGATTCCTTGCCCTTCGGGCTCGCTCTCCTGGAAACCGGTCGTTTCGATACAAAGTTGTTTCGATACAAGTCGTTTCGATACGAACTCAAGCGGTGAAATTGCTCAAAAATTTTGATCACTTCAAGTATCTGAAGTATAGTTTGCGCGTGAACAAGAAAAGCATTTTGGATGATTATTCTTCGTTCTTTAACCCAGATACGTGAAACTATTTACAACTCGATTGAATAAACTTGTATCGAAACGACTTTGTATCAAAACGATCGTAAACGGCGCACCTACTGTGGCTTCGCTTGCGCCCGCTTCAAATTCCTACGCACCTCTGGGAACAGACCGTCTAAAAAATTCCCCTTTAGATACCCCGATGCCGGATATATGTACTGAGAGCGCAGGAAACACGAGCAATCGGATGAAGCCATTCAACTTTTTTAGTCGTCAAAACTGCTATTTGTCCTATTTTCCGCTCGTCTGTTTTGTTGTTTTTGTGCCTAATTCGCCATGGCAAAAATCAAAAGACCTTCTTCTGTTACACGAATAAACAGCGGTTAAACGCTATTTCTGTATTTAAAAAAAATTTAGTATTAAGTGCTCCTGTTCCCGGGTGGGGATGGGCGAGGAGTGAGAAGCCGAGGAAGCTAGTGAACCTAACTTGGGTTATGGGGTTGGTATATAAGACCGTGAAGAACCTCTATTTTCTGAATATCCTGTTAAGAACAAAGGACAACTTACGCGCTCTGTTGTTTTCACAACGCTGAAAAATAAGATCCTGTATCAGAGCGTTTTCACTTTCTTGGCCAGCATCTATACAAGCTTTTACGTAAGAGAAGAGTTTTAACTCCAACAGGATTGGTTTGGAACACCAATATGGCCGCTGTGACGTCATGTGAAAGCGCTCTGTAGGACAAGCTCGAAGAAAACTGTGTCATATACCCTGTTCCAGGACAAAGTCGTTAAGAGCCATATACTCTCCAGAAGCATAGCCGGGGTCAGGATACCGTCTCAGTTTCAAGTATACCCCTAGCCGTGTCAGTATGCTAATGGCAAAAATAAAGGGTTGTTCAAGCTATAGACGGAGAACTCTGGAAACTGATGATCAGTGATTCAATATGGCATTCCTTCGACAGTGACAATAACTGAAAACCGTTCTAAAAACCGGGTAACTAGTTTCTCATTATTCGTGCGGTAATAGTTACCCACGGGGCCAGGTTTTTCCGTGATTTATTAACAGTGAGACCTAACAGGGGTGGATCCGAGGTACCTTTTTTCGGGGAAAGGGGGAGGGTCAAACTTAAGCCCCGGCTAAAGCTAATATAATTTCCATATTTCCAAGCCATTACACATTGGTTGCTACTACGAAGACCCATGCCGTCATGATACGCCCAGTTCATGTGACATTCTACTCGTAAAGGATCAAGCCTTGTCTTAAGCGGATAAAATTGGATCAACTTAGGTCTGCCCACCTACCCCTCCCCTAAGCTAACATTAACACTTACTTCTCGCTTAGGGCAAAATGATGGCTTAGTGGAGGGGTAGGTGGGCAGTTTCCCAGATACCTAAATTGATCCATAAAATTTCATCAGACGAGTCACATCCCATAGCTGATAGGCAACATGAAAGTCGTGAAACGCATGTTTATTTTTAAGCCTCATTTTACTTTTCTGAATGTTGTAAGTACTTTAAAAATCATTCGGACCGATATTTTGCGGGGTCCAGACCCCTCCGCGACTCTCCCCCAAGTTTCTTATGTAGCCCAATGCAGCTTTGAAAGATACATGAAACGTTGGATCGAGTTCAGACAGCTTATTATGATCGTGTCTGTTACTTACCATTATACGATTTTTGAAAAGTCTAGATGATAATATTACACACTGTTTAATGAATACGTTGTATAACGTTCAAGTTGTACTTTTCAAATCAACTTGAATATGTCTTGCCGATGGATTTCAAATGCTGTGTTTTTTCATCGGCTCTAATTTCAAGCAGGAGCCAGTTCTTGTTATGTCTTCCCCCTTGGATTTTAGGCTACTCCCTGCGGAGGGTGGGCGGGGGGTATAGACGTCATAGCTTCTGTTTTGGGCCCGGAACACCTGACTAGTCATGGAAACACTGAGTTTTCTGAACCGCGCCATGTTTGAATTCAATGAGGTATGCAATCGATGCTCTTCTGAGCATTTTCGTGTCATATTTGGTAGACTTGCTGATGAACGCAAACCCTGCAAGTGGCAGTGAGAACATGAAAAACATATCCCGGATGTGCGCGAGCGAACTCGAAAAGGTTTTGAAGTTTGCATGTTCGTTTTCTTATCCTCTGTTGAACTTCCTCCCGGACACCGTTGTTCTAATTCAGTCAAGTCATTTTTCACACCGATTTTGTCGAAACGTCCCAGTTGCGCATTCCTTGACTTATCCCCCGGAATTTCACTTGTTAAGAACACCCGGATTCTCCTTCGAGTCTCTTCAGTCTGGTTAACTTCCAAACTTTTTCGTCTCATTCTGATTTGAACTTTCATCACATCTGTCACCTCATCAGTTTTCCAAATAACATTCATCTTCTCTTCGGGCTTGGTGTTTAACTTTCCCGTGACTTTTTCTTTAACGTTTTCAAGCCAATTGTTCGTTTTCGCCTTTTCTCTGTAAAAGCTTCGTAGTGTTCCATTCGACTGATGAGAGAGTCCTTTGCTCATTCTTGCAAGCAATAATGTTTCTCGGTTATTTCTTACTTTAGCTATATGTTCTGCCGATGTAGGAACATACTTTGCCCTGGAATAACAATTTCTTTTGTCCATGCTTCAGTCGAATCAACAGTAAAATGAAGAACTCTAAGATGCTGTGCGTCCTGGCGTCGTGGACCTTCAAAGCAAACGAAGGTTGAGTCTTAGTAAAAGTTTAATCACGTACGTAATGGCGCATCTGTAGCGAAAAGCTATAAACAACACACTAATTAGTATGGCAACTATCTATTCTAAGGTCTTTTAGCTGTTTCTAAAGGGGAACTGAGCCTTTATAAGTAAATTGTCAGGTGAAGCCTTCAGTATAATAAGCGTTGCAAACTAGTTGGATGGCCGGAAAATCAAATTTTTATAGTGCTTTTCGTAAAAGAGGTTTTCACAAGAGCTCAAATCATCAACACTTGCATGAGACGTTTAGGAGTCAACGGAGTTGCAGATTTGAATCTGTACAGATGACCAATGTTTGCATACTTAGTTAAGCCATTTTCGCGTTTGACGGTCATTTCAGTAAAGAAATGTCCTGTATTCGGACGGTGACAACTTTTGAGCCACCTGATGAAATCCTACGACCTAGTAATCATTGAAATGCAACCTTTTTTCCCACGGCGTTCACATGATGACATTTGTGGCTCAATATATTTTAGAATATGAAATTTAACATTTTTCTAACGTTAGACTGCCTGACTTAAGACAAGTAAAAGCGTTGCCGGATTTCAGAAAAGGACACTTTTGTGTGTTTCACCTTATCTCACTTCCGACGCATACCTCAGTTTCTGCAACACTGAACTAAACGCCTTATGCCTAAGGTTAGTTTACAGACCTTGTAGTTCATTTCCTATTCGTCGAGGGCTAATTTTAATTAAAGTGCAGACTTTGTTGTGATTAGGTGTACTGATTAATAATACCACTCGAGGCCAAAACCACGCAGTTGTAATTATCAAACCAAGTGAAACAACCGCAACGAATCAAAACAAACTGAGAGATGTTCCTGTACAATGGCCCTGACCTCCCTTTTTAGGCTTAATTACAAGAGAAAACAATATCGCTTAACACTAATCGCTTAATTGTGAGGGACAAATGTTCCCAAAAGGTCAGTTTTATGAGCTGTTCAATAACAGATCTTGGTTGGTAGTCTCGCACGAGTGGTCGTATATCTAAAGTTCTTCGGGGCGGCTTTGGTGCAGAAAGAAATTTTGAAGGCCTCAAAAGTTTATAAGACTTATAACTGTTGACGGACTAATTCCGACAAAAGCTTATGAAGCAGTTTTTTTCTAACATGGTTTTTGTTAGGGCTCTGAAACTTGATTACGCCTCCATTTAAATGAATAAGACCCATGAAGTCTAACGCGGTACCCTTTAAACAAAACTGAGTAGAGCCAGGCAAAACGTTCCTTTAAAAAAGCCAGCAAAATGGAGTGATCATCCTAGTTTAAGTCACCGATAAACTATTTATTGATTGGCTCCTTTGATATAGCTGCCAGATACAACCTTTATATTTAGTGCACACAGAAGAAAGAACTCAAAGAACTGAAATAAATTTAATTAACCTGAAACAATCATAACTGCTGAAAATTCTGTACATTTTAGCTCCCTGGTGAGACTATTGACGTCATAAAATCTTTTCAGGGTCAATGTTATGAGAACATGTGGGAACTTCGGTGGCCAAACTAGATGAGTTCCAGGTCAACGCCGGATAAGAATGCTGGGAAACTTTTAGCTTGTGCCACGTGGTGCTTAAAACGACTATCCTGTCTGTTCTGATGAAGCCCTTGCTGACTCGTTTACCACTGCGATCAGCACTTTATTCAATGAGCTCTATCTCCTTCCTTTTTCTCCCACCCTTCACCACTGTCCAATTTTATTTCAGAGTCACCATTATTCCATGAGACACGCAAGAGTTCATCATTGAATATTGTAACCAGTTATTAACTAACCCAGATTTGGGGCCTGAAAACATTCCGAAAGCTTTGCTTATTGAAACTTGTCGGCCAAAAATGTGTTTACCGTGTAACACGCACGCGTAATTTTTGTGTGAGTTTAATTTTGCGGATCAGCGACTTTTTGGTATTTACGAAAAACTAATTTTCGTGATAGTGCAAGATTGGTTTCCCTTGCTGAAGATATATTTTTGCGGATGTAAGAAATTCGTCTTCAATTGGTATTTTTGAAAGCTTTAAACGGTCCTTGGGTCAGTAGTCTCCCTAAATTTCGATGGGTCTTAAAGCCGCAAATTAAAGTATTCTTTATAGTCAACTTCTCCTGTATCTGCCACTCCCCGGGCATAACTTCAACTCATATAAACTGACCGCATGTTTAAATCTGTTACATCTGACATCCGCCGAATCATTGGAAGGCTCAGCTTTCGGGAGTCTTTCTTACTTGATTCGCATCTGTCATTTAATCGAAGTTCGTCAGACCATTTTCTTTCGATCTTTGGTCCGTACACCGGGGGCAAATTCTGACAGTGAAAGTGTTGACAAGAAATGCATATGCTCGTAGTCCTAGAGCGAATTCTAAACTGTCTCTTCGCAGGTGGAACGTTTGTTTCTTTTTTGGTCTCAGGGCTGCTTGTTTCGAGCTTATCGACACCAGTTTCTTCTTTCGAACTTCCCTTATTTTCGTCGTTTTCAACAAACCCTTTTTTCAACTCTGCAGGTATCCTCTTTTTACGTTTATCTTCACTGTTTCGCTTATTTAACACCCAGGCTTCCCTAAACTCATTTCTACTCATCTGCAGTTGTTCAATTTTACCATTTTCAAGTTTATTTCTACCAATTATTTCTTTCGATGACTCCATTTTGCCATTATTCAGTTTGAATAATGGACCTCCTCCCAACTCATGGACTTGCTCTCGAGATTTCTCTTCCCAGTGGTCGTCCAAACGGGGTAGTCTCAATCGTTGGAGTTTCTTCTCATTTTTGCCTTTGTCATTTTCAGCCAAAACATTGCCATTTTCATCCCAGTTAGGCTGCAAAACATGGGATTTTTTTCTGTGTTCGTGCACCTCTTGAAGAAAGCTTTTAGCTCTTGCTTTCTCTCTGTAAAAGGCTTTCACAGCACAATCGGACTCGCTTGTCAGACCTCGGTTTTTTCTCATAAGTGACAGTGTTTCGCGCTTGTTTTGGGCGATCGCGATTCTCGCCGCTGATGTAATTGCACTCCACTTTCCGTATGAGTTACTTCTTCGTACCATCCTTTAACAGATACAAAACACTAACTCCAGCACGTTAACTTTTAAAATCGCAAATTGATTACCTTTTTGAAGGTCTTTACTTCAAAATGTGCAACTCCACGGTTAGTACCTTGACGGCAAAGATGGACTGGCCAACTATGACGAGACTGCAGGTGCGCGAGCGGTTGAACAAATTTCCTAGTTCTATGTAAAAGCTTTCAAAGCTATAAAAAGAAACGGTTTTAATCATCGGGCTAACTAGGCAGCACGCTGAGAAAGTACACGGGACCGTTTATTGAAATCGATTTAATTGTTTTTACCCTGTCACAAAAGAAAGCGTGTGGCTTTCCTTATGCTCTCTTTATGATTTTGGTTAAATAATCTAAAACGAACTTTCCAGACGGACCGTAGTGTATAGAGTGCAATGCGGATATAAAGCCCAACAGATTTCTTTATAATATGTTTGTGTTAACGCTTTTGACCGTGTACAACGCTGAATATACAGAAGTCCTATCATGCATGCAATAGAAACGTCTCATTGATTTATGTACTTACAAATTGTGAACCAAAAAAGAAAAGATTGTGCACTGTCAGGGAGCTCTAAATAATATTATACTGCAGCATCATTGCCTTCATATTTGATTTTTGCCGCCGATTATTTTCCACTACTTCATTAACAAAGGCACATTTAGAAGGTCAGGTAATATGTCAGCAAAAAACGGGAAAGTAAGAATTATGAAAAAACGGCGTCTAAAATGCATCCACTAACAACAGAGGATATATATCTCTCCGACTTTTTGATATTTATGATATTATATATACCTTAAACCTCCACAGCACGAAATAAACCAAGGAAACAGTACAACTGATGTAATAATCCTTCGGTTGATACAGGATTTGGGTAAATGTATAATAATAATAATAACAATAACGATGATAATAATAATAATAAAGGTAATCCGAGCACCACTGTTCAAAAATACCTTTTTCTTATTAACCTCCAAAAATGGACGGACGCTAAACTAAGACCTGATGTACCGGTCACAACGAATGCTTAAAATTTAAAGGAAACTATCAAGAGCCAATGTACAAGACAAAGGTGACGGATCCTATAGACGGACTGATCTAGTCAGCACGTTTTTATGGAACAACCAAAGTAAGAAGCAAGGCTGACTGTGCAGCTTGGAGAATGCCAAATGTTGCTTTAGTAATACTTTGTCGGGTAGTATGGAGTCCATTCTCTGAGTTGTTCAGTCATCCTTGTTTCTTAATCTATTTAACTATTTCGCCGCTCTTGGAAAAGTTATTCTCACGCTTTTGGTCCAGTTTTAGCTCAATTTGTTGATCCTACTTCTTTTTTTTATTTGTCGGGGATTGCGGGATATTCCGGAAACTTTGACGTCAATTCTACTGTCACTTCTGTGCAACACGCTGACTTTACCCAGGTGATCTGTGACGTCACTGCGGGGGCCTGGGGAAAGAAATTTTAATGCCGTATCCCATAAACCAAAGCTGACGGGAACAGATTGAATTGAATTGAATTGGTGCGCGCGTTGGTTTATGGGATACGACATTAAAATTTCTTTCCCCAGGCCCCCGCAATGACGTCACAGATCACCTGGACATGTTACCAGAATAAAGTAAGTACCTATCAGCCAGTCTAATTCCGTTATAGAGTAGAATATTTAAATGCGTTATTCCAAAAAAGAAATGGCCTAAATTTTGTCAGCAGGAAGGCGACTACTCAGCATAGATTTCGGTATAAAAGGACCAAATGGTCCACATCCAAGACAGAAACGTGCAAGACTATTAAGGGCTTAAATTCGTAGCCATCGGTCCGTGAAAAGCTTAATGTTGTATAGTTCGGATATATCTTAATAAAGAAATGTTTTAATCTAACATCTTTAAAGGGGATAACTACGGCAATTCGGAGCAATGCTTGAATAAATCTAAAATAAAATAAAAATTACAAAATTAATATTTATTTTAATAGATAATGAAATATATTATAATTTAGCTAAGAGGATAAGAGCGAAGGGAACACAAAGGTCCATTCGGGACATATGAGAAACACCACCCTGTAATTTAAAACTATTATGATCAGTAGAATATGGTCAAACTACAACCAGTTAAGTCCAAGACCTATGCCTAAGATGTTCGTCATTCGATCAGTTCTTCCTCCAAAAATTAACCACTAAATTTGTGGCGAAGCTGTTGGGTGAGACATTCTGTTTTCCTTCCCAACATGGGAAGGAAAACTGCAGGATCTTTCATACAACTCTCTTGTTTTTCTTCAATGTCTTGTCTCACACCTCTTCAATACATCTTTTCTTTTATCTTTCAATTTCGTTTTTACCTCTATTTCCCAGGTAGAAAACTCGCTCCCAGTCTCTGGGTTTCGCTGTTTAGTTCAGAAATCCTAATCTCTCCTTCGTTCTTGCTCAGCACTGGTCTTCCGAAACAAGACCTTGCTCGATCTCTTCATTGTCAATGAAGATAACAAGAACGAACAAGATCATGTCACGCAGTTCTCTTCTTTTCCATATTGGCAATGTCCTCCCGGCAACGGCAGGATCAACATTACTTAGAGTTAATTTCCATTTACAATATTTCTCCTTTTCAGTCTGATTGGCTGAAAAATCCTCCAGTTAATTCTTCACAGAAAGCACGCGTTGACCAAAATTAGAAGACACTTTCGCTATGTTTTGAATTATTTTAAATGAATAATCAAATATTATTGAAATCGGCTTTCATAATATCTGTTTATGCAAGTATCGATCAAAGGGTGTTTTATCCTAATATAGGCCGAACATCCTCTATGATCTGCCAAATTCTTTATTTAATAATAATTAATTTAATTTATTAATTTATTATTCGTCATCTTTTTAAAATTGTCTTCGCACACTTCTTTCGTTTGGCAAACAGAAAAAAAGTTTACGTGACAATTTCTTAACCAATATGTTCTATTTCCTTTTTCAGTTCTTAAACGTTTATTCCAAGCTATTAAACTAAAGCAGAAATGCTTGACAGGAAATCTGCTGAAGAACTTAAAATCCCTTTTGCTCTCATCTTCTCCTTGAAAATTTCTTTGACCTCCATCTCGTTCCATTCCGAAATCTTTCATTTTCAACAGGAATTTTTTTCGGGAACAAATTCTACTATTCATTATTCACACCCGTTTTAAGACTGCCCTCGAAAACCATACCCGATTAATTCCACACCAAAATAGGCAAAGTCAAGATGCCCCGCGGGTTTGGTGCTTTAAATCCCATTATGTTCACTCCTGGGCCGAGTTGTTCGAAGGCCGGTTAGCTCTAACCCAGGGTTAAATTTTAACCTGTGTCTCTTTTTCTTTTCATCAAAAGCATTTTCTCTGAAAATTTCCTGTATTCCTTTTAGAGTAGCTAATCGTCAAATTGTAGACGAAAAGAATAAAACTGAATTTGCTTTTTAAGCTTTCATATCTGAATTCAAATTTCGTACTAACCCTGGGTTATCTTAACCCGGCTTTGAACAACCCGGCCCTGAATATTTTCTTCCGTCTCACTGGTTCAGCACTCCTCGTTCCTACTTTATAGGGAGCTTTAGCACCGACGACGGCGACGGCAGTGAAAACGTCACTTTAAAAATGAGTTCTCGTTTTTTCAAACTTTTTCTTGTTTACTCCAATTCGCTTGAAATGTCAAAGTGGGCGAATTTCCCTGGAGTTGATTTGTTGGTGACTGCACTAAAGTTTAGAATGAGAAAGAAAAATTCGTCGTCGCTTGTTTACGTCCTCCATAAAACGTGAAATTAGGCATTTTCACTTTGTAGTCTTGCAGAGGAGGTAGAGAAATGTACAAAAAGGCGTGATGCACGTGCAAAGTTGTTGTTTTGCTTAATAAGCCCATTGCTTTTTTTGACGTTCTAGCTGCTGTCGCGGTCGTCGTTGCTAAAGCTCCCTAATCAACTCTCGCTACGGTCCAAATTATACCAGTTCACACCAGGGCGGATAAAGGTTGCCTCAGTCTCATCAAAACTAAACTGCTCGTCCGTCGTATCATCAGTGAATAACCTCTCCAGTTCTTCAAAATCAATATCATATTCCGAACTTGCCGCCATTTTGATCGGCAACTCATAATTTAATCCCAGTCCACTGCATCACACCTTTTTGCTCGGAGGCGCTCGTTTCACCGCCCAACCTTTATCCGCCCTGATACTAACCAAGACGGATAATCCGCCCGGTTCACACTGCACCAAAATGTGGAACGGAACCTATTTTATATGTAACGCGTTACTTTTGAAATCGGCGCTGTGCAGCTTTACTCCGTTACAAAAATCGAGCAAAATCTCGGCCTGTTTTTGGTAAAGGTCTTTAGGCAATAGCGAAGCTCTTGTTTCCTTGCAGGATAAAGCAAGAATAAACAAACTTCTGTACAATAATTCTTCTTCTTTTGTAAGTAGTTCTGCAATCCTGTGATCCTGTCTAAAATTATCGATCGTTCAATCCCGCGATTCTGACGGTTATTCGTTCTTCTTAGCGGGTCTCCTTGTTGTAATCTGAATTTCCCGATTTCCCGATCGTAAATCTCCAAACTCCGTGTCCCACTGATAAAATAACTACCCCAAATCTCGGCCCAATTTTTTATAAATCCAGAACCGTTCAAATCCCAAATCCTGACAAAACCTCACTCAGCCTAGTGACACTCTAAAAAAAAAATGTTTCATTGCATATATCAGATTGCAAAATCCGAGTATTGGAATGGTGCTAAGAAAATATTCGGTATTCGGCGTAATATCCAGTTTCCAACAATTTCTATTTTGCTGAAAATCAGTAGAAGACAATAGTAATACCAAACTATAAGTAACAACAAAACCGAAAGGCCAACGACTCCAATAGAAAAGTGAAGTGCTTTTCGCCTCTCTTCAGCCTCATCCCTAAGGTTTTGTGACACTGAACGGTAGGAAATTACAGGTTTTTGGGATGAGCCTCCCCGTCTCTTGTATGCAGTATGGGTCTCTCCGCAGGCAATAAGAGCAAAATTCTGCAAAAAAAACTATACAACGAAAAAGTGTGCGCGAAAAATATTGTGTACATTTTAACGAATACATTATATCGGAAACCTTTTCCGTATATTTTCGCGTAAAGAATATCATTGGTTATAGTATGGTTTGTTCCTTGATTTTCAGGTGCTGATTGTCGCACCGAACAGAGTGCCAATCTTTGTGAAATGTAATATTTCCAAGGTTTGTTAGAAGTGACCAATAGTCAAGCAAAGGGGATTTTAAAATTTTCAGTTTTTTTGAAGACTTATGATAACGAACCCGAATCTGGAAAAATAAGGATTATTTTCGTTCAAAAATAGCAGTACTCTGGAGTTTTTACTTATATATCTCGGGTCATTTGAAGTATCTGTAAGATAGGTAGGCAACTGAAGCTGTGCAAACAGGCCACAAAACCGACAACAAAAAAACGTCTTGCACAGTTGAATTTATTTACATTTTATCTTCGGAAGTGATGCATAGTGTTTGTTCTTTACTTCAAGTCTCCACAAAAAACTTTGAAATGATTACTTTCTCAATCTTTGAATTCTCAAGGTCAAGTACACAAAAAAGTTTCATTAAAAGGAAAAACCAATCGCAGCAGATCGGCTTCAGTAAGCCGACCGTTTTCTAATGAAGTCCCTTTTGATTCTTTGTTTATAATGAACGCAAATATTAATTATTATCTCTTATCAGGCGAACTCCGGAGCAAAGCTAAGGCAATAAATTAAAGGAAAAGATAGATTGTGCTATCAGTGAATTAATGAACGCGTTCTAACCCGACTTAAAAGTTTTCAACATGATGTATTTAACTTCTCCATAGCCTGTGTAGCGACTCTCCAGGAGTCACTGACGATTTCCTGTGTTATAATTTTCGCCTACGGTTTCTAGTGAATATAACAATAGAGGAATGGATAGTAATTTATTTTATTTTAATCCTGCCAAATGCGTCGTATTATTTCCGAGATACTGCTTTGATCAACAATGCCATCCAGTAAGATTGCTGGGGCTTTATCAACATGACACAACAGAGCATAATGACCTATTCATTCAATTCAGTAGTAGCCAACTCTGATTCAAAGATGATGTGTCAAATAAAAGAAGTTTACTCTTTGTGTATAGTCTCTACAGAAGAGGTTAGCGACGCAAATGTCAATTTGAATCTCAGCTGTAAGAGCTACATAAGACAGCTTGCCCTGAGGCTATAACCAGACATAAAAAAGGCGGCTTAAAACTTCATGATTCATCCAAAAAAGACGGATCCTTGCTAACATCATCATGTAAAAAGCGAATTAACGATCAGTGGTCGAACTGAAATGCAAAGAAACTGTACTCTTCTCTAGGATCCCTCATACAAGGTTCTGGTGAATCGAAAAGGATTAATGAGCAGTGTACTAAAAGCCAATGTCTTCTCCGTCATACATTGTAAAAGCCTTATTAACCAGACTTATATTTGCCAGTCACATTTTGGTGTCTGTTTGGTGGGTGGTTCGAGTGACCCTCAGGAAGGATATGTGGTATCTTGGCTTTTTTGATGCTCTACTCTTCCTGGAAACGCTATTTTCCTTGTTCTTCCGAAGAGGACAAGAGTATAAATGGTTGGTAAAACCCTTTTTAAAGCCGTTCTTTCTAAAAAAAAAAAATACCTAAATTGAGAGTATCTATTGTCAGCATGTAAAATTAACGGTCACTCGCAGTAATTGCTTGATGAGTGTGGTAGCGCCACAATGCCATACGAAACAGAGCTATAGCAATAAAGCCGATGTATAGCCTCAGAAGGCTGGAACTACATCTCCACAGAAAATCATTCGAACCAGTTCAGACAAAAGTTAAATTTAGAGTTCAATATAACATGACATTTCAGATTCAAATACAGTCATTTGTTCAATGTCTTTGGGATATTCTCCAGAGACTTAACTGAAGTAGGACTCATGAACCGACAATGTTAAGTTTATTTGTGTTTTCGGAGATGATGCAGTGGATTTTTTTCCTTTTTGCTCGGTATGACTAACTCCAGTGCAAACCAATTAGTATTACAAGCAAAGTTCGCCCTTGCTCTAAAACTCGGCATTTAAAGACAGTAAAGACAGTAACATCATTATATCTATTCAAGGAAAGGAAAATATGTACAATTAAAAAAAAATGCATCACTGGTCCTTTAGATATGGAAAATCTGTAGTGTTTTCATGTTTGTTGTTTCGTGAGCTTTGTACTGTTAGCTTTGCTGCTAGCCATTAGTGCATCAGTTCAATGAATGACTCCGCAGAATATTAACTTAATCATTAACAGCGAGGTACAATACAATTGCTCTCCAAAAAACGCTTAAAGCCTACACACTAAGATCTCAATTACAGAACCGGAGATTTATTTCTTAATTGTCCTTGCGGAAAAATTTTTATTCCATCTACAGGGGAACATGATATTTAATGTTTTGAATAATCAACAAAAAACAGCTTACTCTTTCTTAATATTCTGCAAAAAAAGTGACAACGAAAGCTGTTAAACTGCGTAAGCCGTCAATAAGTTCCTGTAAATGTCATCAGGAATCAGTATATCATTCCCATAATTGCAAATTTTCCGCTGGTGGTATTCTATTAATTTTTGAAGGAATACCTGGGAATAAAATGTCATATAGTATTGTAGCGTTTATCAAGTAATTTGTCTTTCTAAACAATCGAATGAACTTAGAGCCATTTCCCAAATGAATTGTTTGAAACAAGTCTCCGGGAAAATCTCTTCCTAAATTTTTTCAGTGCTCATTAACTTGCATTGTTTAAAATTACACGGAAAAAAGGAAAAAGCAAAAACATACACGCAAGCAAAATTGAACAAAATGGAACGTCCTTGAGACAAAAACATTAGACTTAAGATATGTACAACGTTGTGTTGCGTTCACTACTTGGCTTAGTGCGCAAGATGAAATTGCCTAATAGATTCTTTAGCTGGTTAGTAAAGAAGGTAGCCGAGACCAAAAAAACGGGCTGAACTTGTTTATAATTTTCATTATATTTTATAGTGACGGATATTAATTGCAATGATGTTGACGTTGTAAAGAACTTTAAAAACAGGGTTTCGGTCAGCTTTAATTTGCAAGAAAGACATTTTGCAACTTTGTCAGTTCACTACTTGAGACTGGGTAACTAGCTCGCCCTTCTTACAGAGCTATACTGAGATACATGAAAAAACTAGCCTGTCACTAGTGATTTACAATCCATAACGGAAGGATCATTGAACCTTTGAAAGTATTAATCAGTTCTCAACATAAGGAGGAAAGTGTGTTTTTGTGCATTCTAATCAGATATACCGCTACCCGAAAAGGAAGGTTCTAAGTTATCCGCCCTTATTCATTTTACTCTGAGCTTTGTTAATAGAAAAACTGACTACTCGTCAAAAAATTTTGCTAGAATACACTAAAAGCGGAAAGATTAAATAAATATTTTATATCTACATCCTCCCACACAGTCTTCCAATCACCGTTTACTGTTCTGAGATAATAAAAACTCACTTTTAATTAAGATATGATATCGATTCTTGAATTTTATAAAAAAGAGGATCGAAATTACTCTTTGTTCAGAGAGTCCGTACGAACACGAACGTAAACAAAAGCACGATTCCTCCGAAAAACATCTTTTATCCTCTCAGGAGGATTTAAAATCATGTTTGGAATCATGTTCAACTGTAAGCGTTATTTGATAATCATGTTTTCGCTATCTTAAGCTGTAATTCATGTTCCTTTATCACCCAATTGCCTTTAAGGAAGTTTTAACAAATGTTAAAAAGCCAAGAAGAACCGAAATTCATATTTCACCATAAGATTTCATAACGGCAACGTGAATTTTAGGATTGTCGCTACCGCTGACAGATGTTTCACAAATCTGAACGTCGACGTCGCGAGTAACTTTATATGAAGATATTGTACAGTTTAATTATATCAGTGTCGCTTGCCTTTTTTTTTCAGCTGTTCGCCTCGGGGTTTATATTGTCTACGAGTTGACCTGACCTCTTAAAACGAAAACTTTTGAAACTTGGGCTCTAGAGAAAATACTTAATTTAGTAATTGTTATCACTTGCAAACCAAAATATTCAGTACTGATTTCTTCCCGCGGGCAAACACTGCGAACTCTGACAAGTTATAACCGTTATGAACTGATTATTTTTTTAAATGGAGGAGGAACTTTTTTCTTCTTTTGTGTTTCCCCCATTTTTTTCTCGATCATTTCTTTTTGCGCGACGATGTTCAACCCAAGTATTAATAAAGCGTCGCTGGCAAGTTCACAATTTTACCAGACGAGATACAACAAATGAACTTATTCTATCCCTTTAATTGCGCTTCTCATAGCTATCTTTTTATTTTTATGATCTTTTACTATCACTGTGATTAACATATTTCTTGAAGGATCTGATTTCCATTTTCACTACAATAGAAAACAATGACTGCAGGCTACTGGCAAAAAAAAGAACGTACTTGCCTGATGTCGGCCTCCACACAAACATCGCGGTCGTCGCAACAAAACTTGCTCTTCGCCAAACGCTATTTCATTACCTTGTTGTCTGTCATGGTCTATACACATACACCGTAATCAATATACCCTGTTTCAAGCTATCGGAAAGCAAGGCAGCTTGTATAAATGCCGGGGTATTAGTAAAAATTAGTAGTAAGTTTAAAAAGGATGCATGAGGTTGGTCTTTTCCATAACAAAAAAAAGAAAAAAATGTGGAAACCACGGACAGAAATCACAGTAGTCTCTTAGTTTTGCTATATATCATGATCTACTTGTTTTCTTTGAACTTTACTTTTCCGAAACAGAAAAACAGGCCATATTTACGATTAAGTGATGATATCTTCAGTTAGGAAAATTGACGCTAAAAACACGAAACTAGAACAAAACAAAGTGGGGAGTCAGTAGTAAGTTAGGACCAAGTTTTTTCCTCGGATTTACGCTCCTTGAGCGCAATCGAAGAGCAACCAAATCCGAAAAGAAAGAAAGAAAAAATAACTTTCCCCAAAAAACAGAGACAAAACCAAATTAGTACTCTCTTTTTTAATATTTCTGGAAATATAGTATGAGTCAGAAGGAGAGGATCGTGAACGGGCGATGCCCATTGACAATTGACCAATCACATGGTGCGTCAAGTCAATTAAAAAGAACTTCTTGTTAATGAAATACACTTGGCCACAAGTTACTAGGAAACTTTTAAGCAACTTTTGATATTTCGGGGAATACTAGAGTTTCAGTTCGCAGCTATTTGAAGTTTGCACAATTCAAATTTCACAACAACCTCGTTCCCAGGTTCTCTCTCGCTCCATAGGGACGGGTAGGAGAGAACCCTGGGAACGAGGTTCATTTCACAGTATGCTTGTTCTTGCTCCCAACTCAAATAAGATGTTTTTAATTTTAATTTCCAGGTTTTCTCCTTCAATTTTCTGCCATTTGGCTGGCATCATTCCCTGTGCGTGGATTCTTGAATTACACCTTCATGACGTGAGGAAAAATGGCAACTCTACTAACAAGGTAAGAGATCTAATCAAAATACCATTAAGATCTCTGTTTTTGGTACAGAACTGAAGAACATTGAATCACGGGACTCTCACTCTTATCAACGTTACGCATGCGCATATGCTTACGATAAGAAATAATCGAAGGGTCGCTCTCATTTAATTCATAGACTATTCAACATGTACAATTATAACGTAATGCGCTGTCTAGCTTATTCGGTATCACATCCCGCTGTAAATCTGAATTTCAAGTGAAACCAAGGATGCACTCCCATCGCACACATGGAAAGTAACACTTAATCTGTTTAGCAGTACTTATTTTTATTTTTAACTGCAACGAGGATTCTCGGCTTCATATTTTACAATTTGCGTACCCTGCTTTCGCCTGCTTTTTTAGGCGAAGGAAGAAATCTCGAGGGCGCAAGGGGAGAAAAGGAGTCCTCCTCTCCCTTTCGCGTGTTGTTCTCGCGCTGCCTGTAAAACTGCTTTATAAGGGAAGTTCATTCCTGTTTCCGATACTACTTCAGCTATATATTTTTCTTATCTTACTGTACGAATATTCTTGTTGTGAATCATCAAAGTTACCCTGTGCTAATTCAGTAACAGCTAAAGCAACTGTTAGTTTAAACGAGAGTAAAACTACCTCCCACATTTCGGCTATCTTAACTTGAAACCGAGTAGGCCTGGGAACTAGAATGCATTCCCCAGGCCCATGTGACTTTTCTGTTGTTGTTTACAGCTCAATGCGGACGTGGTCATTGTTTCAGCAGAGCGATGGACAGACCTCATAGAGCAGACTACAATGCTAATGATGATTTTAGGCCGCTGGCTTCTTCCCACTGCACAAGGAATGACTAAAGACTCACTTTCCCAGCTTCTCCTTGTCAACCTTGCCATGTGCGCCGATATTATCGAATTCTTTGATATTTTGAAATTAGACTTTGTGAAAAATTCTCAGACGCTAATTATTACCATTCTTGTCCTATGGACCTGGAGTTTAATGCAATTTCCCTTTAACACCATGTCAAAAATTGACGAAGACGATGGAACAAATGACGGAAAACCGAAAAAAGGAGATAAGCCAAGCCGAGGAAGGAGGTCCATAGTTCCAGTTGGGGACGACGGTTCAGCTGCGCAGATACCATCTTTTAAGGACCGAGCTTCGATGACGTCATGGGACTTTAAACACGCAATCGCAGCGAAAAGAATATCACGAGACATGTTATTGATGTCGCATAATTATTCACGCGGATTGCCACCTAATTATTTGCCAGATTTTGGGCGAAATTCCTATCAGCCTCGTTTAGGAAGAACTAACGGTGCATTAGGAGAAGATGATTTGACTAGTTCAAGCCAAACCAACGCCACTTATTCTAATAAAAGCAACTTAAGTGGTTTTTCGAGAGGTCCTGGCCGCTACTCACTCGACGTAGGACAGATGAGACCAAAGCGCTTGAAGGGACACATGACGACATCGATGACGTCACCGAATCTCATGTTAGAGGCAAGTCAGCGTCAAAGGCAGCTACTTTTTCTAAATGACAATAATGCGAATGTTCCAAAATCCAGTTTACCGGTGCCCGAGACAAGAATTGATATCGAGGAAACTGAAGAAGAAAAGCCAACGAAATCTCGAATCACAACGGAACTTGTAGCCATTTTGATGTCTTTATTCATGCAAGACGGCCCTTTTCTGACCTTTCGCCTATTCATAATCGCACGATATCAAGCTTATGAGTACATGGTGATATTTCTCACTGTAAAAAATGCTCTAGTACTTGCGTTACAAGTCTACCGGCTGTGTGTACTTCATTGCACTTGTTACGACCACCAAGAGAACGACTTTTCCCCTGAAAACCAAATAGACGCAAACTCTCGGTTGAAAAACGTTCAGGTGGCTGTTACACACAAGAATGAAGATCAGATGGAAGACAAATCTTTTCACGAGTCGATTCCATGGACAGGCAAATGGAGAAATAGTCTTAGGGGGTGTTTACATGAGAAAACTCGGACCGGCGCGAGTTTCATACCGACATGACTTTTTATTTCGTATCGCGTTTACATGATGACTGGGTTATTTCACATCTCGTTATTTGAAGGTGCACTTCATGTTGATAAAATGCACGTATGATTCAAAATCGCGAACATTACGCATGCGCTACCCGTTCCAGTCTACCGGCAGACCGATTTCACACCGAAACGGGTGGTCGTTTCGTGTGTACATGATACCGTTTCTAGATTTCGTACCGGAGTGAAATTCTCGCCCCGGTACAAGAACCGGGGTGAACTCACGCCGGGGTGACTCGCGCCAGCATGAAATTTGTGGTGGTATCATGTAAACAAATATAGAGCCATGAGAGGGAACCGGAGTGAACTCGTCGCGGCGCGAAAGTCGCCCCGGTGTCATGTAAAAACTCCCTTAGGAATCCATTCCATTCCTCAAGCCGACAAGCACATTTAGCATCATAGTCCCGAGGGTCCTTTCTGAATACATGTAGTCAGGAGCCTATCAAATGGAGCCTCCATCTCCCATACCAGCCCTTGGAGTCAACCCTTTCCCGAGTAGATTTATAATTAGAACGGTTCCCAGGGGAGACTTCGCGCTCCGACAGTGGGAAGAGCCAATCACAACGACGAAATGACAGTGCTATTGTACTTCATCAAACAGCAGGAAATACGATGGGCTCCTGACGTAGTATATATGACCATTAATTTATGGAATTATCCGATTTACAAAAAGGTTCCCGGAAAATACGATTGGAAAGTAATTGGATCAAGTCTCTTTTTTCTGAGTCGTTCCGAACGGAATATTCCAAACGGAAATTCGACTTCTATCGCTTCAAAGCCTAATCTCGTACCCAGATCTCACTCTGTTTTACACTAAAAGTGAGATCTCCCTTTCCCTTGGCCGTGGGAGATGTGGGTACGAGATTATTCAAAGCCATCCTTGATACCAGTTTCAGTCCTTCGCGGTCATTTTTCGGTAAATGGAACTACGGAACTAACTTGTACAAATGGTAAACGCGAATCCGGGACGAATTCTAGCAGTGCTGAATGTTGCGTACTTTGCCCAAACCGCGGACTGATCGGTTTGCCTATGTAAAAGAAACTCAAGGCAGAGTTGAAATATTCGTTACTGACCAAGCATGGGGTTCAAGGTTGTATATTACATAATGATGGCCTAATTGACTACTCCAGAAACTACCATAACATACCATAATGCTCTTTGTTTGTCACCCCAAAATTTTGCATAAGCATTGTCTTCAGTTTCTCTTGGGAGTTAAAATGGCCCCAAGAATCTGAAAACAGTGTTTATGCAAAATTTTGGGGTGACAAACAAAGAGCATTATGGTATGTTATTGTATTTTCTGGAGTGGTCAATTGCAAACCTGTTCTCATTCACGATTCCTCCCTGTTGATAAATAAACCTATGATAAATAAACGAGGAAAGAGCTGTGAAATAAATAGAAATAATTAAGTCGCTCGGTCGCTACAAATAAGATTACAGCAGCCCAGAGCCAACTCCAATATAAATAAGCGGACCTCAATGGTGCACAAAAGCTATACAATAATTAGGATATTTCAGGAAAACTTAACGATCTTCGATTAAAGGATTAAAATCTCTTTATTCCCAGCGCCTTACTAATGAAAATGAAAATGAACACATTCCAAACTCATCATGCAATTAGTGCCGGATAACAGTTCTGAACGCTGAATGCACGATCATCAGTCGGATTTATAATTTGCTCTTACAAGAAATCTTCTGTGTAAAGATTCAGACTAAATTAGGATGACTTGAACTGATCATATGTTACAAGCTTGGAGTGAAGCCTCTATGTCAATGCTCTCAAAGACAAGAACAGTTTGGTTTGCCAAGCGGAGCATTTTTCTAGTCGGTCTTTTCCAACCGTTTTCTATAATCTCTCTAATGTTAAAGGTTACATAAAACTATTAAATGATCTCGATTTCTATAAAAATGTACAAAATAGCATCAAAAGCTAATGACTTAAATAAATATTCTCCTCCCGAATGAGTTTAGCCCTTGCGCAACAGTCAGTTCTTTTTCTCAATCCGGAGCCAATACCCCGGGTGTCGATAGCAGAAGCATTGTGGATTATCTACATACTAGTTTGTCATTCTGCCGCCGGGGCTTCACGTTGGAAGCCACAGTCAGTGTGTGTGATAGCTTGTAACAACTTTTGCAAAGAGTAAACTTTAAGCACAACTCAAGCTAAATCAGTGCCGGCAAGGCAATAATACGTATTTATACGTCAAGTGAAGCCGCGTTTCATTACGCCAATAGGGAGCTTTGGCAACGGCAACGACGACGGCGACGGCAATGAGGACGTCAAAAAAGCAATAGGTTTATTACGCAAGACAACAACGTTGCAAGTGCATCACGCTTTTTTGTACATTTCTTTACCGTCCTTGCTCGACTACGACGTGAAAGTGCCTAATTCCAAGTTTTATGGAGGACGTAAATAAAGCGACGGCGACGTTCTTTCCCTCTCTCTAAAGTTGAGTGCGCTCCTGAGTAATCAACTCCAGGGAAATTCGCCTACATTCGCCATTTTCAGCAAATTGAAATAAACGCGACAAAGCTTTAAAAAACGGGAATTCATTTTAAAAGTGACGTTTCCGCTGCCGTTGGCCGTCGTCGACTCGGCATCACGCTGAGTGTTTTTCAGCTATTTTTGCAAAGGGGAACATGTAATTACATGTAACTTGTTTGCACTTTTAGAAGGAAACTGACATTGATTCAATGATCTCCAAACAGAAGCTTTTATCATTTATCGGATGTGGTGGCTTGTTTCAGTAGATGGACCAAATTTTCTCCTGTTACTCTGACCATTATTGAAACATTGAGAAAAGTCGAGTCGATTTATGCAACACTTTTTCTCTTACAATTTCGTAGATATCTACAGTACTTCAAGTCTTCTGTTTCATTCAGTTCGCCACTTTTCTTTCTCTCGAAGTTTGTATCAGTTTTAAAGTTCCTTGTGGCAAGTTTAGCTGGTTGAAGTTGGTGAATAGGGGGGAGGCGAACCGGGGACGGAAGTCTAATCGGCTCCTTATTCTCTTCCTCTGTGATGTCAAATACCGACTTTCGCCTATCTGAGACCTGCTCTTCTTCTAGGGAGTCCAGAGATGTTCTTGTTAGATCACTCGTTAGGTTGGAAAATTCACTGTTAAGCTTCTCAAGATCGAGCAACAAAAAGCTCGCTCGTCTTCGAAAAATGCGCTTTTTCTCTGAGCTGATTGTAGAAGATTCCATCAATGTATCACTTGAAATAGACAGCCTTCGCTGCCGCGTTTTAACTGTTTTTTCTGGCCACGTGACTTTCACACCGTCTCCTGGAACCTCATTAAAACTTCTTGCCAGGCTTCTCGATGTGTTCAGCGTAGAAATTTCAGAGACGTCCAAATTCCGACTGTTGCCGCCCTTCAGTTTTTCTTGATATTTCAACATTTCGCTTTTCTCTCGTTCCATCTTGGTCTCTTCAAAACCCTTTATCTTGTCCAAAGATTGGCGCACTTTCAACCAGTTACTGTTAAGTTGACTGTTTTGAACCGAAAGCCTTCGGTTTATTTTTCTGCCTAATAACATTGGTTCAGCGCCAGCAAAGTCGTTCACGTCTATTCTCGTTCCTCTATTCATCTTGCAAGTAAGCACAACTCCAGCCAAAGAAACCACAGAACCGCCAGAGATCGATGGAGGTACAATGCGTAGTCCGTACTTTCTATATCATTTTTTTACCAGGATGTACAACCAAATCGTAACTAAGTTTTTTACAGTGCGCTCTGTAATGGCTTTATGTGTTTTATGGCCTGTAGAGTAAAGTTATAAAAAGGAGACATTCTTATGCAAATTGTACTTAATGATTTTTTTGTTCCGAAGTCCTGACTGGTGCTTGCCAAAAGTGCTAACGAGATAAAAAATTAAAAGGGGGCAGTCCGAAGATTAAAGCTAGAATAAGAGCGTGGTTAAACAAAATTCCCTGCGTTTTGGTAGCTATTCTTGGCTTTTGAAAACAACACGAAGATAAAAAGCGCTAAGCCTCTGCCCATCCTTCCATTCATCACTTTTGTCGAGCATAGGTTTGTCAAAAAGCCTGTCCTATGCACCTAAAGGATGACATATTTAAAACAAAATCATTGCTGTGGTTTCAACTTTCTGGCGGGATCTGTAGGTAACATTTTTCAAAACTGTTTGTAGACTGAAATCCTGGCCATTTATCAAGGTGCATCGGGTCCTTGTTCAATTCAAGCGATTCACGTCTTCCGCTCTTAATTCTGCTATAGTTCTAAGTCACAAAAGGTTAAACAATGATAACGGTAAGTTAAATTACGCCAGAAATCGCTAATTGAAATCAAGCATGCGAAGGCAGCCGAAACACTATTTTATAATCTGTACAAACAAAATCTTCCATTTAGGTTAACAAGTTTTTTTTAAAAAGGGGAGTAGACTTAGTTACAACTCTCGCAAGTTGATGCAGTATTTATATTCAGTTTCTTTGGTACTTTTTGTTTCTCTAAATGGCACTAGAAAAATCAACTAACAAATGATCTCGATATAGGATCGTGTGTTCATTGCATGTGCATTCGTGTACAATTTGTACACAATTATACATGAAAATTCCTTAGGGCTGGAGTTCCAAAAACGACGGCAAACATATGCAAGTAGCATACGAATTTCAAGCAGTGATGTTGTAACATATGTTAGAGGACCTCTGTTATGTTGCAGCAAAATCCTCACAAAAGCGCATTAATGATGATGTTTTATTGGAGTCTGCAATTCAGTGTTATGTATACACTTAATACTAGTCACTAGTACATTACACGCGGAAAGTCCATTATATTGGAAAAATACCTATAAAGAGTCATTATTCAGTATACATGTAGTGGAAGCCCTCTTAAACGGACACTCTCGTAAGCAGACAACTCCACTTTAATACGGCCACCTTTTCAACTCTGAAACAAACTCAGTATTCTTACATTCCCGTAAGCAGACAATTCCCGTAGGCGGCCGCGGACAATTTCAAGGTTAGCTTTGTTTTTCAAAGCTCCCGTAAGCGAGAGTCTGAATGGGGGCTCCTCGGACTCCTCGATAATACTAAACACTTTATCTTTTGGCTACGTGAGATTCAAGTTGAGAAATTTTCAAAATGAGAAATGAGCAGATAAACTGAACAGCTTAAAACAATTGTTATGGCTGGAACTGGCGTGAATCTACCGATTTTTAATCTCTCTGTAGTCATTTAGACACTAACAGTAAACAAAATTCAAAGTAACAGTAAATTTTTCCAAAAAGAAAAAAAAAACGTCTACAAAAAAAGTCAATATTATTTTGTTTAGTTAATCAAGGAGTTTTCGGCCTTTTCCCTGCAATTCCCGATTATCTTTAAAGATTTTCGAAGGCTACCGAAGATTCCCGAACACTGCCGAAAATGTGCAAAGACAACCGAAGATTTCAGAGAAAAAATCCGAAAATGTTTCAAGAGTAGATAATAAGTGTACGAAAAGCTAGAGAGGCATACCTCCTCGTGAGAGGTAAAACTCTTGAACCTTTAGGTATTAATAAGAAAGATGAAATGTAATACCGTCTTTATTTCTTCTCTTTGTTATCATTTATTTTTCTATTTTTCTATTTCAAATTTCTTTCAATCACCACTTCAACGGTTTTTGTTTTCAAAGTTCATTTGCTATCATAGTATCATATTGCACGCTATTTCTTATTTTCAAATTGTAACGTCTCAGTATATGTAAGACCCTGAAGAAGGAAGGCCGTGTCTTCCGAAATATTGGTTAAAAGATAATATATTCCCGACTATAAAATCAGCGTTGCTTTTTTGTCTTAATGCTAAAAGACTATATTTTTTTACCAAAAACCCTCCAAACATTTAATTAATAATTATTGGCATTATATAGGAAAAACTGTTTGAATGCAGAGAGGTCCATGCAACGCGTCTGACTGGTTCCTTTTCCCGGATCTCTGATTAAAGAGATGCTATAGTCAGACATCACTTAGGGCCTGTTTACGTGGAGGTGGGGGACCCCATGTAGGTGAGGTAACCCACTTAGGTGGAGTAAACCCGCCTGTCCATATAATTTCTCATATGGTCACCCCACCTATCATGGAAACGTGATCAAATTAAAGGAGCTGTGTCACGAAATTCAGCCAAATTAGGTATTACAAAATGCTCGTTAAATCCAAGAGAAACATAAAAATAGCCGCTTAAAACATCAAAGAAGGTCAAAATAACACAACAGATACAACAGATGCCACGGATGGGCAAAACTGAAGAAGATTGAAAGACTGAAATTAGGGTTTTGAAAACTGCTCAGCCTAACAGTTTGCAACTTCAAAAATAATGCTCAGGGGACATATTTGTTTGTCTCGAATCTCTGACTTTGTCATTTACATATAATTTCTTTGTTTACTTTAAGTTCCATAGCGATTGAGGGCGAGTAATTGGCAAAACGACCTGGAGAGCAGTGACACAGCCCCTTTAAAACGAGAGATTATATGGACAGGCGCAACCAGAGTTTGTAGCTCGTTAACCCTTTTAACGCCCACTATTCTATTTTCTGGACCATAACATTTCTTATGGCAGTAATAAGGAAGAATTTGTTCAAACATCCTGAGAATTTATCGGTCTGGGTGATCATCTCCTTATTTCTGAAGACGTCCCTGATTGATTACGCATTAACATATAACAAGGAGAAATTAGGGTAATAATAACTAAAGGTTGCTGCGTAGCCTACGTGTAACCGCACCCTCCCCTCCGTTTTTCCTTTGTCGGGGGGGGGGGTGCAGCTACACCTAGGCAAATTTTGTGCCTTGTCCTCTACTTGTGCGATGTGAAAAATACCCACGAAGGGGGCTACCCCTAGTATAGGCGCGTCGAGCTTCTTTTAAATGAGGGCCTCCGATACGCGATAGCTTCCCGCGCAGACGTTCTTTTGCCTCGTCACGCCATCCTAAGGAACAGCAACGAAAACGTCAAAAAGCAATCTGGTTTACTAAGCAAAACAACACTTTTTGTACATTTCTTTGCTGTCATTGCACGACTACGACGTGAAAATGGCTAACTTCACGTTTTATGGAGGACGTACACAAGCGACGACAAAATTTTTCTTTTTCTTTCTTTATTTAGATATATTTTTTAAGAATTCAATTTCAGGGGATTTTCCATAATGTCCGCTCAGCAGCCAATCAGAGCACGCACTATTGTAGTAATTAAGTCGGCATAACCAACCACCACAACTGGTTGGTTGATTATCAGCCAATGAACGAAAAGGTTGCGAGAGCAAGAAGCTCGGGAAAATCAGCTCTAAAAAGAAATAGCGGCTAAAATCATATTTATTGCGAGTTATTACAAGGAGAATTTTTACAGCTTTACAAGGGAAATTTACAAATATACAAAAGATCACCACTTGTAAGATATTGCGGTCTATAATTTCACTGAGCATTGGCAAATTATATAACAAGTATATCTCTAACAGTAACCTTAAAACAAGTGAAACAAGGAAAAAAAATGATTAAATTAAATGAGTGGTTGAAATTCCCCTATGGCCTACTGCAGAGAGTTAGTAAGGCAAAAAAATTAAATGAGTAAAAATGTATAAGTGCAAAACGGTCAATCTGCAATCGATTTACTTATGTATCCAAGGGCCTGTTTATATGGAGGTGGGGGACAGCAGGTAGGTGAGATAACCTGCCTGTAGATATAATCTGTCATAGGGTCACCACACCTATCATGTAAATGTGATCAATTTAAAATGAGAGATTATAAGGACTACCCCACCTAAGCGGGTTACCTCACCTACGCAAGCCCTCAGTCTCAAAACTGCTGCCTGGCGCAAAATTAACCCTTTAACCCCAAAGAGAAACAGGTACGATTTCCTCCGCTCTCTTGGTCCTACATGAGAAGTCTGTTCAGGAGAGAAGCATGTGCTCTTTTCCCAAACAGCAGTTGGTAATCAAGTCTAACAAGTGAGAGTGACCAACATTCTATCTTTCCTGCACTGCTTCATTAAACATCAAGGTTGTATCAGAGAAAAAAGGAAAATGGTCAAGAAGTGAAAAAAGTTCTAACTATGCAACAGTTAGTCAGTCAGTGCAACAGGAAATGTAAGGCGATCAGTGTGGAGAATATGTATGCTGATCTTAGAATAAAAAGGAACCTATGGGCTCAAAAGCTTGGGTATTTTTGCAAAATGTTAAGATTTAGTTCCTGATAGGGGATAATCTTGAGTCTTGACAGATTTGTCCGAGTGGTACCAAAGTGACTACCTGAGTAACAGAGGTTTTTTTCACACACGTGGAAAGCTACTTTGGTGTCATCAGCAGGCCAACCGATCTTCGGATGAAAACCGACACTTTTCACATGGGTCACCATAAAGACCTCACTAAAACCTGAAACCATGCATGAAAAGTCTCTGCAAGACACCTATGGTGACTATTTAAAAGCTAGACTTTTGAAAATAAAATTCCTTTCATGTATATACTGATACAAATAAAAGAAAAGGACAAAAGATATTATTTCAGCAGTAGTCAGGAAAAGAGCACAGCCAAGAGGAATTTGCCACTTTAGAAATGAGAAGGGGACTGGAAAACCACAATTGTTTCTGTGATTGTTACTGGGGACGTGACGGTCAGCTATTGGCCAATTTTTTTCCTTGTCCTTAGTAACAGTCCCAGAAGTCTTTGCAATGGTTATCTTTGCCCAGTTTCCTTCCAGTGTCCATTAGGCTTTTTATCGGAATTATTAAGCTACCATTTATACGTGTTGGAAAAAGTATTCTACTAGGGATAGTGAAACAACTAAAACACTCCCAATAGCAAGCAATTTTGCTTACACTGGCATACTCTTGTTCTAATGCCACAAATCAAAAATAAAACAGCAGTATAAGTAAAATGAGTGGTGCATGGGGTTACTCAGAGCTCTTTTAAGACCTGTTGAGCTATGAGCAGAGGTATAGCAAAATCCTCCACTGTAGCTTAGTTATGGTTGAATTAAAAAAGTAAGTACATAGCAGATTCACACCACAGCCAAAAAAAGGAATGTTCAAGACAAAGAAAGTAGGCCAGGGTAAATCATGAAATCACAATTAATAGGGAAGGGGTTTATTGCCAACAACCACAGAAGCCATATCTTGGAATACTGATAAGCTATGCTATCTTTATTTTCAGTGCTACATTCGCAATCCTCGCTGCCGTAGAGTCTGAAAAGGTAAACAATCTATATTACTGTTAAGAAAGCAACAATTAATGAGAGATACATTGTGTACTTTTTGTATGATCAAAAATAGGAGCCCAATGAGGTTAGAAATTTTGCAACCCCCCCCCCCACTCCCAAGGCAAAAGAAAGCCACCAGGGGCCACTTGTTGCTGCTTGAGCACAGCTACTCTGGACTACTCTGGCTACTCTGGATCGCCATCTACTCTGGACTCATGACACATAACACAACACCCCTTAACCCGAGGTTTTGTCAAAAATCATCCTTTGAAGGTAGTTGAGCCATTTATTGGTCACTCTCTCGGCAAAAAGAACCAAAAGGCTTCATTTTGGAGGAAGTGTTATGGGAAAAATTTTAGGATCACAGCATAATTAATGGGAAGACATTCAGGGAGTAGTGAAGCAAGATTTTCATTGGAATTTTCAGGTCCACTTTACACGGTTTTTTTTATTTTCCTTCAGCATGTTTGACTAGATCATGCTTTTTCAGGTCTCTTTTCCTCCTGTGGAAGTAAGATGTCAAAGTCGTTTGTTCCCTAACAAACTGATGACTTTACAAACAGTTAACGAGGATTGTGGATCCAAAAAGGTGGTTACAGGCTGTTCAGGGGTGAATGGGTTAGGCAAAAAAAACCAAAACAATCTTTTGTCATTTTTCACACTTCAGTTGGTATTTTATGGGCAGTTTTGGTCATTTTGTGCTCAAAGGTGGATTTTCCCAGAAAACTGGGTACTTTACTTAAAACTGCATAAAAAATGTTAGTATGAATCCTCCTTTTCAGTCACCTTTGCCTTATCACTTTGTTCAGTTCCTGTTGCACCTTGCTCTTGTGAATCAGAAACATCTCTTGACACTACACATAAAAATTCTGATTGATCTTCACTGCCATAGTTGTAATTACTTCCAACACTAATTAACTGCAAAAACGAATATCAACACCATCACAACCCAAGAAGAAAACAAAAAAATACCTTGGGAAACATCATACAGGAGGGGTAAATGATTAACTATTATAACTGTAGATTATCAACAAAAACTGTAAACAAGCAGACCTTAACAATTGAAAAGGGCATGTTCACAAAGCCTAATATACATTTAGCTTTCCTAAGGAGCTGTGGATATCTTGTAATTGATTTAAAACTATAACCAACACAGCTAAATCTGCCTCAAAAGCAAATGTCAACATAACTAGTTCCTTTTTCCCAAGTGGTGAAAAAGGGTAGGTTCCCTTTCCCATTCAACAATTTTTAAAAAACAGGAGTTATTGGTACCTTGCCAAACCCCCAGCATGGGAGCCACAAGCTGTCCTTAATGCTAACCAGCATGGTTGGACCAACAGGATCCTTAAGACAAGCAAACGTTATCGCCATGGCAAGGTAACAAGCCCAAAGTGAAGAAGATCCACTCACAGCAGGGAGTGCACATTGTAATATTATGGATATTTCCTTAATTGTAGAAACACAAACCAAAATTTTTTCACCTGACCTGTTCAAATCTCCAGCCATCTGACATAGTAGAAACCATCTGAGTAAGTTCATCTTCATGACACTGTAATACTCTGTAAACATGTTTTTTCGATTGAAGCTGGAAATAAATCAACACAACATTCAATGCTGTACCTGGGTGTCTATAGTACAAGGTCATGGTGCCTATTGATGCTTTTTGTAATACTGCAATGTACTATAAAATGTTTTAGTGCCTCTAGTGAGGTACATGAAAACAAGACCATAAGAAAGAAAAACAGAAACAGAACTTTGAATGGCACTTACAAGGTCCCGGTGTACTTAGACCAGTAAATAAACATGGTTAGCTTTATTTTACATTCAAGTTATAAGAATGCTATAATACCTGCTTGAGAGGATACATGACTGTTTGAATCTATAAAGAGTGGTTTTTGTTCTGCTAGAAAATATATGTTGTGGTTCAATTTTGTCCTTAGTTTAAATCTTATTTTCCTTTGTTTTGCATATGGTAATGTATGATAATGAGTTTAAAACACAGGGAAATTAAATTTGAACCAAGGATAAAATTGAGCCACAACATATACATTAAAGAAACAAGGCAAAATACAGGTAGTAGTATCTTTGCAGGTAGCTGGAGTTTTTGCTTTTGGTTGGCCAGTTTTAAAATAAATTCAACTCAGCATGCAAAGAAAGTAATGTCCGATAGCCCGGGGCTAGTGGATTTTGCTATCGGGCAAGTGAATTCTGTTGTTAACTTGCCCAATGGGCAAGTGATGTTTCTTGAGCAATTTGAATAACAGAAGAACTATGAAATCACTTCTGCTCGTCAAAAAGCATCTGGGGCTAGTTGAAATGACATAAGGGCTAGTAAAATTTTAATGCTAGCTTCAGCTTGCCCAAATGGCAACCTGCAACTATATAAGATTGCAAGGAAAAAAATATATCCCCTATTAGATGTTAAAAATAATATATAATTGTTATTTATATTTACATATAATGATCATGGTGTTTAATAGATAAAAAATATATATTTTTGAGGAGAAACAGAATAATATTTTTATTGTAACAGAGACTTACTGCAGGTTTTAATCGAGAATCTCTTGACTGTATCCTATCTTTTATAATTTTAACAAGAGGATCAATATTATAAAACTCTGCCTCTTCTAAAACACCTGAAAGGCAAGACATAAACAAAAGTGTGAAGTATGCTGGTTTCCTAAAAGGCCATTCTCAAATTACCATTAGCCTCATTTTTAAAGTGTGTCCTTGAATTTTTTATTGCATCATATGAGTGCAAATCACATGCAAATTAAACTCATTTCAATAATAATAATAATAATAATAATAATAATAATAATGCAGACACAGTCACCACCAACAAATGGTTGTCAAGCAATCTGAAAGGAGACTACTTGTAGTGGCTCAAGACCAGGCAATAAACACCAGAAACTACCAGAAAATAATATGTGGCCAGCAAGTGGAGAGTAAATGCAGAATGTGTTCGCAACATGAAGAGACAGTGGACCATAATTATTGTATCTGGATGTGAGGTATTAGCCAAAACAGAGTACATCTCCAGGCACAATAAGGCTGCAGCATATCTCCATTGGAGTATCTGTAAAGATCATGATATGAAGATGACAGACAAATGGTACCAACACCAGCCAGAGACTGTGATGCACAATGAAGACAACAACATCACCATCATGTGGGACATGCCAGTCAATACTGATATAACTATAACTGTGAACAGACCAGACATCATCGTTAAAGATTCAGTGAATTCCACCTGCAAACTGAATGATATGACTGTTCCATCAGATAGAAACATCGCACTGAAGGAGATCAAAAAGAAAAGCAAGTACAAAGACCAAGAACTAGAAATAAAGAGAATGTGACATATGAAAAACCGTAGTGATCCCTGTGGTTGTTGGTGCGCTTGGTACAATAAAGAAGGGGATGGTAGAAAACATCAAGAAAGTATCAGAGACAGCTACTGCAACAGAGATTCAAAATGTTACGGACTTGTATAGCGTTACAGCGTGACATCCGGTCATGTGGAAGTTGACGTTTTTAATCATGTGACTTAAGCGTTGCCTTTTTGTTCTGTTCTGAAAAATAAACCTCTTGGTGTGGTTGATACTTATTGATGTGGAACCTTAAGATCCTTTGAATTCTTCAAAACCAGCAATTAACGCCCTATAAAGCGTTACCTTCTCTCACATGGTCACTCCAAACCAGATTATTCTGTTGGTGATAGTTCTTGTCGTGTTTATCCTCGAACTGGACAATTCTTGTTTACAAGCATGTGGTGTGGATTTTTCATTTGTCGGCGAGTTGACTATTTTAAAAGTGCATGTGATGCCACCCAAAGTGAAAGCCATTTCAAGGAAAAAAGCTGTGCGTGAAGGGCACAGAACAACCATCAAATGTATTGCTTACGTCGTCAGTGAACAGCTGGATACCTCGTACAGAGACGTTAACTTGGATGAGAACAAACAATTGCTTGCTCTACTCGTGTCAAAGCTTCACCAGCAAAGGCAATCCCTGCACGTCAAATTAGAAACCCTAAAAGCTGTGGATGAAGAAATCTTGTCAATCGTGGAAGAAGAGGAAATCGAAGACGAAATTCGGGAAGCAGATCTCGTAAATGAATTAATTCAGCTCACCATCGCTAGAATTGATAATTTTCTTGAAACTTCGAAGACCCCTGCACAGACCGTGGACGCACCAAAGGACAAGACACCGGAAAGCCCTTCTAAAGTTGTTACTAGTGACCTGTTACCGTCAAATGACTCTGTTGAATCCACGGTAAACCTTCCTGTATCTGCTGGAAATGTTGAACCCTCGAGTAATCTTGTTGAATCTCCTAATCCAACACCAAGTTTAAGCTTACTTACTCAAGAAACAGTCCCTCGAGTTAAATTACCTAAACTGGACTTGAGAAAATTTGATGGAGAAGTTAGTACATGGCCCACCTTTTGGGATGCCTTCGAGTCCTCTATTCATAAGAATCCTACATTGGCTCCTATTGACAAGTTCAATTATTTGAACTCACTCCTTATGAAACCAGCTCTTGATGCCATTTCTGGCCTGTCTCTCACTGCATCAAATTAAGAAGCAGCAGTTGCGATCCTTAAGAAGAGATTTGGAAACAAGCAACAAATTATCAATTGCCACATGGATATTCTTCTCAATGTTAGCCCTGTGACTAATCAAGACACAAGAAAGCTAAGGGAACTATATGACACTTTAGAGTCTCATGTCAGAAGCCCTAAGTCACTAGGAATCCCTTCAAACTCCTATGGAAGTTTACTCTCATCAATTATTATGAACAAACTGCCTCAAGAGCTATGGTTGATTATTAGTAGAGAAATAAAGGATCAAGATTGGCAGCTAGATAATATTATGCATGTATTGGAGGATGAGTTAAAAGCCAGAGAGCGTGCAGTCCCTCATGATGAGTGTCAGTTATCAGGTGGAATTCAAGGATTCTCAAAGGCTCAGACGCGTTCAACTACGTCTGCCTTGTTTGCAGGACATTCAGGACCCACTTGCACATATTGTAAACAGAGCCATCCCTCTAACTCCCGCAAAATAGTGACCAACTCTGCTGCTCGAAAGGATCTTCTCATTAAGCAAGGAAGATGTTTTGTTTGCCTCAGGAAAGATCATCTCAGCAGAAATTGCCCTTCAAAGAATCAATGTTACAAGTGTAAGGGACGACACCATATCAGCATTTGCCCATCTGATGGCAGTAATGAAGGTAGTGCCCACAATAGTACCAATCTTTCAAGAACACCGAGTCAAGAACAGCCTCAGAATCAGCGCGGGAACAATGATGAAGGTAACCCCAGACCTGGCGCAAATTCCCTTGGAGCTGCGCCTAGACAGGAATAGAACCAGAAACAACCAAAGACCTTAAAACAGAACCTCACAGCTCTGTATGTCAGCGCCACTACTCCAGTCCTGCTTCAAACAGCCAAAGCATTGACATACAAGCCTGGCAATTCAGGAGTCACAGTGAAGGCTCGTTTTATCCTAGATAGTAGGAGCAAACGAACCTACGTGAGCACAAGGCTAAGAGAGCGTCTAAAGTTACCTACTGAGAACACTGAAAGGATATCCATCAAAACCTTCGGTTCGACAAATGAGAACAGTCAGTGTGTGGATGTTGTCCGACTCTGTGTCGCTACTGAGCAAGGAAAAGATGTAGAACTATCAGCCTTTGTCGTCCCCACTATATGCGATCCTCTTCAGAGTCAATCTGTTGTGCAAGCTAGCCTCACCTACCCTCATTTAAAGGGACTTAAACTTGCTGACTATCATACAGGTGAAGACAATGTTGACATTGATATTCTTGTTGGGTCTGATCAGTATTGGAGTCTAGTATCTGGCAGGGTGGTACAAGGAGAGCATGGCCCCACTGCAATTGAAACAAAGTTTGGATGGGTTTTGTCAGGTCCAATCCCAGAAGGAACACAAGTTAATAGGCAGCAAAGTAACCTTGTCACAACACATGTACTGAAGAGTGCAGTAAAACCTGTTGATGTCACAAATGAGACCCTTGATGGAACTCTAAAGACATTCTGGGAACTAGAATCACTTGGGATTAAACCAAGGACGCTGTATGAAGAATTCCAAGAGCAGATATCCTTTACAAATGAGAGGTATGAAGTCCATCTTCCCTGGAAAATGCCGCATCCGCTCCTTCCAGACAACTACCAGTTGAGCAGGAAACGTCTAGAGAACCTTCTTGAACGTCTTCGCCACGAGCCTGAAGTCCTTAGAGAATATGACTCTGTCATAAAGGAACAGCTACATAGAGGCATAGTTGAAGTTGTAGAAAAGCCTAGTGAAGGAGAAGTTGGTAGAGTCCACTACATACCGCATCATGCAGTCATAAGAAGGGACAAGTTGACAACCAAGCTTAGAATCGTTTATGATGCTTCTGCAAAATCTGATGGTGTAGCCTTGAACGATTGTCTGTATGCAGGACCACCACTTGCTGAGATCATATTTGATGTACTTTTGAGATTTTGTGTTAACCAAGTGGCTTTGACCGGCGATATCGAAAAGGCGTTTCTGATGGTGGGCATGGCAGAGGAAGACAGAGATGTGTTAAGATTCCTATGGGTGGATGACATTAACAAACCTTCTCCAGAGATTGTGGTTCTAAGGTTCACACGTGTTGTATTCGGAGTCTCATCTAGTCCTTTTCTGTTAAACGCTACGATCAAGCATCACATTGAAAGGTACAAAGAAGCAGACCCTGAATTCGTAGAGAAATTTCTTCGCTCGATTTATGTGGATGACCTAAGTTCTGGAGCCCCTGAGACTAATACAGGCTATGAACTTTATCTGAAGTCCAAACTCGGGCTTGCTGAAGGAGGATTCAACCTAAGGAAGTTTGTGTCAAATTCCCCTGAACTAACAAACAGAATTCAATGTAATGAATCCAGAAACTCTAGATCTGATGCTGGTATATCCAGTACGGCTGCTGAGCCCAAGAGTGTACAGTCCCCTTGAGCCTATCCAGAAAGGAATGTTGTTCCTGAGGACAGGACTTACGTCAAGAGCATGCTTGGCACAATAGAAGAGAAAAACAGCTCAGACTTAAAGGTCCTTGGAGTACGCTGGAACCCCATGAAGGATTTATTGATATTTGATTTGACCGAGATAGCAAACTTTGCAAGAGACCTTGAACCCACCAAGAGAAATGTTGTTAGTGTTGCCGCGAAGTTTTATGACCCTTTTGGATTTCTTTCACCAGTTGTTATAGAGTTTAAGTTGTTCTTCCAAGAACTTTGCCGAATGAAAATTGGTTGGGATGATCCCTTGAATGATGAATTGTTGAAGATGTGGGGCAAGCTGTTGGATGGGTTAGAAGGTGTAACAGCACTTTCGCTATCAAGATGCTACCTCCAAGGAGTTCAAGAGAGAGTTGTCAGTTGTAGCCTTCATGGATTTGGTGATGCATCCAATAAGGCCTATGCAGCAGTGATCTACCTGCATGTGACTACCACCACAGAAAGCTATGTCAAGTTTGTCGCATCCAAGTCCAGAGTTGCCCCTGCGAAAGAATTATCCATTCCAAGATTAGAGCTTCTTGCCGCTCTAGTATTAGCTAGGCTGATTGAACATGTTAAGGAGGCCTTGCAACTGGAATTGGCAATTACAGATATAACTTGCTGGACTGATTCCAGAGTAACACTATTTTGGATCAAAGGCGAAGAAAAGGAGTGGAAGCAATTTGTCCAAAATCGTGTCAATGAGATCAGGAGCCTTGTAACAGTGAGTAGTTGGCGACACTGTAACGGAAAGGATAACCCAGCCGATATTCTCTCGAGAGGATTGAATCCTGTAGAACTGTCAAAGTGTACCTTGTGGATGGAGGGCCCCAAGTGGTTAACTAACTTTAAGGAAAACAGTGAGAGCATGTTCGACAGCACACATATACCTGAAGAATATTTTGCAGAAATCAGAGCTGAGGAGAGAGCAAAGTGCCAAAAGGAAACCTCATCCGTAATACATGCAGCAGTTGAACCCTGCAGTATAGCACAGATCATGAGAGCAGAAGACTATAGCAACCTGCAGAGACTTATAAGAGTTACTGTCCTTGTTCTAAAGTTTGTAAGAATCATGAAGTTATTGTTGAAAAGGGACACCCTTTCACAAGACGAGTCGACAGATCAAGATATTGTGGTTGCAGAAACCCTTTGGATTAAGGAAATACAGAAGTCCTTAAGCAAGAATCCCAAGTTCGATATTTGGAAGAAGCAGTTTGGCATCTTCACCGATCATCAGGGCATTATCAGATGTACAGGACGCTTAGCCAAGGTGGAGTTACCAACTTCAGTCAAGCACCCCATTTTGTTGGTGAAGGACCACCACATCACATCCTTAATTGTCGAAGACAGCCATAAATGAGTTATGCATGGTGGTGTGAAGTCCACTCTGACAGAACTAAGAGGAAGATTTTGGATCGTACAGGGCAGACAGTTCATGAGAAAGCTACTGTACAAGTGTGTGATTTGCCAGAAACTTGAAGGAAGGCCATATCAAGCTCCACCGCCTCCGCCCCTCCCAGAATTTAGAGTAAAGGAATGCTCACCATTTACCTATACTGGAGTTGATTTTGCGGGACCTCTCTATGTCAAAAATCATTCTGGTCCTCAGCAGAAAGTATTGATCTGCCTCTACACTTGCTGTGTTACCAGAGCTATTCATTTGGATCTCGTACCCAGCCTCACAGCCTCCGCATTCATGAGGAGTCTCAGAAGATTCTCTGCCCGTCACCGCACTCCACTGTTGATGGTGTCTGATAATGGGAAAACCTTCAAGTCAGCAGCGCGAGAAATCACGATACTGATGAACAACCTGGGAGTTAAACAGTACTTTGCCAATGCACAGATGAAGTGGACATTCAACCTTGAAAGGGCCCCTTGGTGGGGTAGCATATTCGAAAGACTTGTCAGATCTGTTAAGAGATGTCTGAAGAAGACTATCGGCGGTGCAACGCTTACTTATGAAGAATTACTTACAGTAGTCGTGGAAGTGGAAATGATACTGAACTGTAGACCTCTGTCCTACGTGTCAGGAGAGGATGCTGAAGAACCCCTAACCCCGTCGCATCTCATATGTGGGCAACGCCTAATGAGCCTTCCAGACAGCAACACGAGCGACACTCCAGATTATGACATTGATGTTCAGTCACAGGATCTAAGTAGAAGAATGCAGCACCTAAGCAACATTCTGCACCATTTTTGGAAAAGATGGAGAAACGAGTACCTGATCGAGCTGTGAAATGCCCACCGTTACCTTAATCGGAATGACACTATCAGAACTGTAGCTGTTGGAGATGTAGTTGTTGTGCATGAAGAAGATCAGCCCAGAGGAAAATGGCGTGTTGGCAAGATTTTAGATCTCATCGTTGGATCTGACGGTTGTACCAGGGGAGCTTTGGTCCAAGTCCAAACCAAGGGAGGAAAATGCACGAAACTCAGGCGCCCAGTGCAGCGGCTTTACCCTTTAGAGATCCAGTGCGAAGTTCCTGTCCAACAAATAATAACCGAAGCAAGCTCAAGCCACAATCCTGATCCAGTTAGCACTGAAGTAAGAAATGAGCAACCAGTGTCTACATGGAGCTGCCCAAGACGAGCAGCTGCCGTTGAAGCCGACCGAAGAAGGAAGACCTGGCTGGAGGATCTGACTTAATGAACTTTGAACTTTGCTACGAATTATCGTTGAGTTTAGGTGTCTCAATAGTATGTAAGGGTTTGTTGACCAGATAGAATTAGGTAGTCAAATAACAACTGGTCAACAGGGGGGAGTGTTACGGACTTGTATAGCGTTACAGCGTGACATCCGGTCACGTGGAAGTTGACATTTTTAATCATGTGACTTAAGCGTTGCCTTTTTGTTCTGATCAGAAAAATAAACCTCTCGGTGTGGTTGATACTTATTGATGTGGAACCTTAAGATCCTTTGAATTCTTCAAAACCAGCGATTAACGCCCTATAAAGCGTTACCTTCTCTCACCCAAAAGATCTGGATGCTGGGATCTGCGCGAATCCTCAGAAAGGTGCTTAGTGTATAAACAGAATGATTGACTTGAGTGACTGATGCTTCAGGTGCATGGTTTGCGCCCGGCTGATGTACAAAAAGAACAGCAGCAAAGACTGTGATAGAAGAGGCAATAATAATAACAATAATGATAAAACATTACCAAAAAACTCTTCTCTCAGAACAAATTTTAGCATAGCCTCCACTTCCATCCTGCATGTTCCAACCCATCCCACCTAAACTGTTAATAACACAAAACTACCACCAATGGTATGCACAAATACATGTAAGCGAAAGAAACCTCATATGATCTCCAGATAAACATAACATGAAATCAAACTGGCAGAATTGTATTAACAAGAGGCTGTTACTAGTTAGTAAAATACAACTAGTGGTCTATCATCAATGCTGCATTCTGATTGGTTGAGCTACTACTAGGCTATATGTTATAGCCCACTAGTAGTGAAAAGCGCAGGCTTTTTGGCGGCAAAAAAGGATTAAAGTCTAGCTTTAACTAGCTAAAGTTTTTTTATTCACGATATTTTTGACCAACTAGTTGGATTTTACGAAAACAATTATTCCTCTCACCCTCATGGCCTCTGAGTCAATAGGCCCATTCGGCCTTCGGCCTCATGGGCTATTGACTCAGAGCCCATTCAGACTCGAGGAATAATTGTTAACTATTATTCATGTCATACCACAAAAATAAATATGAGAAAGGTTGGAAACATTTTTTAACTGTCAATGATCAACACACACTAAAGAAATTTTTTCTGTTGCTGTGTAAATCAAAGGTGAAACATGAGCCCAGGCCCACGTGGCCAGAATGCAACACAGTTTTTACAGCCTGAAGCACCTAGACATGTGGCTACTTTCTCCTGTACAGAAAGCTAGTCCATCAAAGGGTTACCCCCTGCAGCATGTGTATGTTAAACACTTGGGTGAAGTGAAACAAAGCGTGGCAAAGTTAGCTGTCTAAGGTTAAAAAAGTATGACAATAAGGCCAGAACTCAGAAATACAGATCCACATTCTGATTTTTTAATTCCTTGGCCACCATGCCTCAAGAGGAGAGACAAAGTGGAACATTGTCTCTTGTCCTAGAGAACAACCCAATAGCAAGGCTTGAACCTGAACAAGAACAGGGTACATGCGATATATACTGAAATGCTATAGAAAAGGAGGGAGGGGGTTGTGGGCTGTCTGGCCTAGTGGTCACCCAGCCATCTGGAAGTTCCCTCAAAAATAGTTGGACTTGACATGTCCATGATAGTGGCAGATAGTGTGACAAATAACACAGCCAGTCAGAACAGAATCACCATTTATAGGTGCTCTTTAAAAAAAAGAACACGAAGCTGTGAAACTAAACTGCTGACCACAATGAATAAAGGGCTCAGTTAAATCAACTTCAGGGGAAGGATTTTTCTAAAAATTTCTCTCAATCTTCACAGCAATGACATAAATTTACATGCTAATTAAAATAAAACTGTCAGTAAATAATAATTAAACGTGACAACCCCTAATACTGTATTGAAATATTGAAGCCTCTGAATTTATTACCCTACAAATGTTATTCAGTAAAAAGATTGCTCATTTTATTTGACAATATTCTTCACTGCAAGCCATATTTTTGTCCTGATATGAATGACTGTTAAACAAAAAATAGCTTCCTTTTTGTAGAAAAACATGTTGTGTACTTTAAAGTATAGTATTACAACCATACGCTCAAGTTATCTTAAACTTGGTAGATATTAATCAAAATGGCAAAAATTCTTCATCCCAATCTGAAAAAATTAAAACAATTATTATTGTAAATCTCAATTTTTTTCTGCTTTGCACTTATAGCACGCCAGCGACAATGAAATTTGGAATAACTGTCTTTTCGGAAAGGTTGTGAAACGTAAGAAATTTCTTTGCTGTAAAGTCAACAATACTTCTATGGACGACGGTGTCGTATGTTTCACGAAGTCAAAACACTTGTGTGTCTGTTTCTCTGATAAACCTTATACACACATTATCGGAGTTTATAGCTTTTACTGCGACAGGAGGCATTTGAAAAGGTAAGGAAAAGCTTTTAGATTTAGCGGATTTTTGTTTCCCATTGAGCTAACATGTAAAACTTATGTATTGCTTGAACCGTACAAAATCGATGTCTGCCTGAATTCTTATATGCAGTCCAGCTACTTGAGAGTCGCAGAGGAAATTAAATACTTCAGCTCTGTCATAAAGAGATTCAAATAAAGTAACTATAAAAGAAAGGCTGCAAACCCGTGTCGTTAAAACTTTTATGTTTACATAGAAAATACCGAGGCGTAAACTCAAACTGGGAGAACTAGAGAGGTCTTGTGTTAGCAGTCAGAGCAAATTAAATTCAAAAGATATTCGTGCACATTTATATTACCTTCCTCCAGCAGGTCTTTATCGATTATGAGCTTTCCATGCCGAAGGTAGTTTAAAACAGGTCCAAAATAACGAGGATCACGATCTATCATATACGCTCCGCGTTCATCCTGTGAATGTCAAAATGTCCACCGGTTAGCTGCGAGCTTGACATCACGAACATTTGGCACGACACAAGCTTTCCTTACCTTATCCGAGGGTAAATCTGGATCCTCCGCGCAAAGCCTATGCAAGAAGGAGTTGGGATGTCTACAGAGCGTTTGTTTCGTCGTTAAAAAGTAAGTTCCACCGACATTTAGTTTCACCCAGTTATTACTTGAGGCAGCCATCTTGTACACATCGTGTTATGAAGATTGAATTGGCCGAGAGATAATAATTGGGCGAATCAAACTGATTGGTCAGAGAAGGGGCTAAAAATAGCTTTCTATATTTAGAATCAGTTAACCTGGGTAAATTCACCTGGCTTCCCTGATCTAAATCTGGAAAATCCTTGCACTCTGAGGGCGTTTTGAGAAAGAAACCCTCGCTCACGAGTGCTTCCGATATCTGCCGAAGATCCCCGACAGGGAATCAAAAGCCTTTTTCCGCCACACCACTAAACGCCCACGCAATGAAGAACAGTGTAGCACACTAAAATGGAGTGTACAGCTGCATAATTCACCATATGAAAAATTTCAGTCTTTCGTATCAAGTTTTGTCGATGTGTTTTTATTGTTTGAAAAGACTCTCGGGTAATATATATATATATATATTTATGGCTGCTGTAGTTTCCTTTACAATTGCTGAAGCGTTTGGTCGTTTTTCCGTTTTGGAAGGAAAAAAATTAAATTTCGACCCGTGAAAAATGCATGTTATCAGAAAAGCTGCTTCACCTAAATGCAAATAAGTCCTTAGCTAAATAAGATATTAATCCAGAAGACATAGTGGTGAAATACTTGGTTTCATGGTTACTTGCAATGGACGGTTGGTCACGGGCTTCGTCTGAAATGAATAAAGTTCGCTTAAATTTTTCAGGAGTTGAAAGTTAGCCTTTCAGAAATAATAGCTAAGAGTTTTGTGCTCTAATGATCACTGGCTTTGCAAGAGAATAGAAAACGCAAATTAACCAGGCCTAAAGCACTTTACAGCTTAAATCTTTCACTTTCGTGGCCAGTCAGATATGTATTGCTAACTCATTGCCCAAAAGAGATCCATTTTCAGCATGAAGGAGCGCATATGGGCACCTGCTTTCAGCTGTTTCGAGTATCGTAGCATTTTTCGCAGGCAAAACAAGGTGTCGATTGCCACCATGAAAAACACATCTTAATCCCGAAGGCTCGCCACGTGTTTGTGTGGGAGGGAAGGGGTCGAACCTTTTATCGCATTTTATTTTGAATGCCCCCTGCTAATCAATTTTGTTAATACCTCCCACACTTGATCTTACTAGCGACTCGTTTTTGAGAAAGTGGGGGAGTTAATTTGTCCACAATATTTGTAGTAATTGTAACCAAAACTGTATCTAAAACCGAATTAACATCTACGCCTTTTGAAATGTGTACATACCACGTGTAATCAGTTTCTGTTCGCGTGGGATGGGAAAGTTTGTTTACAGTTTTGTAACTAAGGATACAAACAGGCACGTGATGAGTTATATTTAGATCTATTTAGTACTGAGGTGCGTACCATTTGTTCGCAATAAAATCTCAATGAAAATTTTCCTTTAAATAGTACTGTTTTTTTCAAGACCAGAAAAGGAAAGGGGTTGAGATGTGCTATAAACAAAATACCAAATATTTATTTACAAAGACGACACTTTTACCGCCATTTTGGACAACGTAACTTTGTCCCATGCTCGTTACATGCTGATTATTTCATTTTCACATAACTGTAGTTGTTTGTTATTGTCTTCATTCTGGCTGTTATCCGTGACCAAGACTTTCCCAGAGCCCTTCCACCTTCATTGGAGGTCAAAAGTGTTGGGACCTTTCAAATAATATTACTAAAACTAGCGATCTCTTCTCTCCCAACACAAACAAAGTTGAATTTTGAGCATAATGGGTGAAAATGAGTGCTTTTTTGGCCACAATATTGCTGGGGGGAGTGGGGGAGGGGGGGCGACGAAATGACGCAAAGCTGGTAAAAAAAAAATTGTCTCTAGGGGAAGGGTCCTACGCAACAATTACTTGGAAGGGCTTTTTCACACAGTCCCAAGTTCTTTTGTTCCCCGGCATTGTTGCTACACCAGTTACACCAGTTACACATTAGGGCGCATTCGTTTGCGCGTCCCAAATAAGAGTTAGAATAAACGGGATAAACTTCACAAATCAGTTGTTCATGTATTCACCACATCATTTTTACATCTGCAAATCTGGTTGAAAAAAATACCGGAAGCTTTCCAGTGGTCCGTAAATCCCAGTAAAAGAGATTTATAGTAAAAGTTTTGTGTACTCATATTCTGGTCGGTCGATCGAAAGCGCTCTCAGTAAAACTTTCTTCGCCGCATAGACTTCCAAAATTCAAAGGTTGACTTAAAACAAAATGAACAAAAATAAAACAACAAAAATAACGTTACTCGGCGTGCACACGTGTTATTTCCTAGTTATGTATTGTCGCAAAAATTCACTCAGCGAAATTTTAAGAGTACGTTCGTGGAATATCCTTAATTTTTGCATGTATCATTTATTCCACTCCAGTTTAATTTTATTTGTCCGCTTTTGTTTTGTTCCAGTTTTTTCCTCTACGCCCGCTACTTGGGTCGCTATGCCCTGAGGAGGTCTGAGAACGAGGCCTTTGCCACCACACTGACCTTGCCCAAATGAGGTCTGGACCTTGCCCTTAACCTTGCCCCACCCTTATAAAAACCACACATAGTATTTTGGAAACGAGGCAAAGAATTTCGCGCGCGTTTGAAGAACTCACGAACTTGCCATTGTGACAACTAAAAACAACTTTTGATTGCAAGAAAGTGCATCAGTTTTGGTAAATCATGAGCGAAACAAGAAGTTTGCGATCAACTAAAGATACGACGTTGCATCTATCTCTTGGTGAGTAATTCACCGGTAGTTTTTAAACTGTTCGTTGATTCCGTGTTTTGATAGTTTGAAATAATCTTATTTTCGGGCAGGAAAAACGTTAGCTTACTTAGCTTGATATTAAATTATGAGAAAGCAAATTACGTCGTTTTATTCAACATAAGCAGTCCTGAAGTTAACTTCTTTCACTCTACATTTTTGCTTACTTTTTAGTTACAAAGAGTGTATGATAGAAGAGGTAACTTTAAAATCAGAAACTTTGGAAAAACGATGCTATTTGATTTGAATTTGTAAGATTTTTGATTAATTAAGCTTTGATTTTCGATTCAGATCGATTTGACGTAGATTTGTTGATATAAATTTAACAGAATATATTCATTTCCATGGATTCTTACAACAGCAACATATTATTGTAAAATGAATTATTTTTAACACTGTTAGATCTATTAAATGTCGTATTTATTGAAGAAATTTTTTATTCATTTTAAATTTTTTGATAGATGATGTGGCAAGGAAGTCAATTGGAACGCCAAGTAAAAATAACTCCTTTCAAAATACACCTGAAAATACCGAATTCTCTGAAAGGGACAGGAGATCTACCCGATCCGTCAGATCGCGTAGGAGCCGACGGCCAGAAGTCGACCAGACGCTTGACATGGAAAACAACAATTCGTTGCTCAGTGCTAGTAACAGCACTCTCAATAATTCAAGATTCGATGACGCACCTACACACCTTTATGGTATGTAAAGAATCTCTTTGTTTGTTGATTTCAGCAACTGAAAATATTTTCGATGCACTGCTGTATTCTTTGAATTGCTATGCATATTGCAGTGTATAATTAATAAATGCAAAAGGCTGTTTACTTGCAAATAATTTCCAAACTGTCTGGAATCAAAAGGTTTTGTAATGAACATTTGCACGAATTTGTTTTTCAATCCTATAAAACTGGGGTATTGTACAATCAGGCGTTGGTTTTGAATTGCACTCTCAGTATGATATTAAAAAACACAATGTGTTTTTTGCAGGTTTAGACAATTCCGATAAAATACATTCAGGTAGGTATATAACAGTGCACCTAGTCTATTTTAACTGATTAATTTGAATGCAGTAAACTGTTTCATATCAGCTAGTAAGTATAATGATAAACTCAGGGTGTTCATTGGGCATCGGAGATCAGAGCATTCTCCATTTACTTCACAAAATTCTCCAGCTAAAGTTCTGTAGCCTATGACTACATTTTATTCAGACATGGAGCCTCTTTCAAAATATTCTCCTGTGATGTTACACCTTTCTCTTGCCACCAGAAATTTTAACGAAAGCCCAGCTGTGAACTGAAAGATAAGTTTAGAAAGCAGACAGTTACAGAGTAATTAAAGAATCTTTTATGATAAAGAAAATATCCTCTCATAGAAAAATGTTTACAGAATTGTTTTAGCCTGAGAAAACAGTTGAATTTGGGACACCACCCGCTGGTTTCCCCCACAAGATGACGTCTGAGGAAGGAGTGTAGAAATTCCATACTGATGACATGTCACTAACCAGATCTGGGTAGTGATGCTTCATCCAGCAGTATGGAATTTCTGTGCTCATTCCTCAGATGTCATTTCATGGGGAAACCAGTGGTGTCATCACAAAATTCAACTGTTTTCTCAGGCTAATTTTTTTCTGTTTCTGGAGTTTTCAATATCCTACCTGGCTTCTAACCTCTCTCAGATTTAGATTCATATTCATGTTCGGTTGAATTTGTGGCTAATTTTTTTCCACTGATGGATACATTTTGCAGTTTTTTTGGAATCAATCATAATCATTATGGTATGAATTTTCAAATTCAGAATCAGTTTTATAACTGTATTATAATTTATTTAATTTCTCATTTGTTGATCTTATATAATTTATTGATATCCTAGCCTTATTCAACTATATCATACCAAGCCAAATGTTATCACCAAACCGATGTTTCTCAAACATTTGCTAAAATCAAGTACAGTGTAGTATTAGGTGTGAGTCAATAACATGCTCTTCAGCTAGCTACTGGCTGCTGACTAACAGCAAATTGAACTCACTTTATGAAAACTCTCCTTGCTTGCTTGCTGTTAGCCTGAATTTCACACATTACTTCAAGTCGCTTACTCCTCTCAGCAACTGAGGGAGTAAACATCTCGCAGTGATGTCTGAAATTCAGGCTAGTTTGCTGTCATAGTGCTGGCAGATTAGCTAGAGTTTTCCATCAGGCCCCAGGTTCTTGAGAGTTATGTAGCTGCAGTTTCAGTACCTTGATGTTGTTTTTCCTAAAACAAATGTTATTTATAGCACCATGCCCACCCCTCCCTCCAAACCTGAAGTACCATATGATGCCTTTTGTCTGACTTCTCCCTTGTAATCTGGTTCCTGCCAGGAGCTTAACCCCTGTGGCAGCTGGTACCCCCCCCCCCCCCCCTCCCACTATGATTGTGACTCCCAGCCTGGACAAAGAGGATAAGTTTGTAGTACGGGTTAGGTTGCTATAAATGCATGAGATGTAAACATGGAGTACATACTAGCTAACTTGAAATTATTTCTTTTTTTCTTTTCAGTTAAAGTAGAGGGTAGAGACTCAAACACAAGCAAAATTTCTCAACAGGATCATACTCCAACCAACAAGAAAAAGACGGTACTTTTGTCTTCCTGAGACTAAGTTCTGGACTGAATGCTTTTTGTGGTTCTTAACTCATGTGTCTAATCATATTGTTTATTGTTTGCAAGAACATGGTTTAAGCTAGAGCAAGATCATGTATTAATAAAGTTTAAATGCATTATATTAAGATATCTACATTTACTCATTGTATTCATATTAATTGTTTACAGATTTGGCACTGGATTTCATATTGTGTCCTTGTTTTGTTGGGTATCATATTAGTTAACGGTTTGTTGATGCAATATCGTGCCCAGAACAATCACCTCAAGGTATTAAATAGGATGCAAATAATTAAGAAAATTCTAGTGGATGAAAGGTTTCCTATGATCTTGTTGCAAACCCCTAACTTATATAGTGTAAATAGAAGCTAGAGACTTTACTCAGAAATAAAATTAGATAAATAATTTGATTGATAACTTTGCATTTAAATTAATCTCTAATGAAATTTAACATTTCTTCTATTTGTATATGGTTGCATTGGTGTCAACATGGCTAATTTGGTCTGAAATGATTAGGGGAATGCTAATACTTTGATTGACTTGATTTCCCTCATGAATGTTTGTTTTCATTGTGACAAAATGGTGGTACTGGTGCTTTTCTAGGCTAACAGATTTCATGATGTTTTGTAGGGTGGTAACTCTGTTGTACAAAGTCATTACGAGGGATTGGTAGCAGAACTGAAAAAATTTAAAGAAAAAGTTATTAAGCTTGAGCAAGAATTGAAAAGTAAGTTCACTAGTTAAATCAAAATAAATGAGAGTTAAAATAATATAAGTTAGTATTTTTAGTGTTTTTAACTCCATACAAATGTATGGAGTAATACATCAAGTTACATTTAGTCGCTTGGAGTGTGTTTTAAATTGTCTTTAAAATTTCTCTGGTTCTAAACTATAATTTAAGAGAAAGAGAAACCTAACATCGAAAAGCTCAGAAACATTTCCGAGGTCGTGATCAAATTTAAACTCGTGACCCTCCTACAAGATCTAGACATGCAGGTATATCTACCTGGTGTGGGTTCCCCACAAAATACTTCCCTGCTACCAACTGGATCATAAGTTTACAACTCCCCTCTACCATTCGGCCCCTTGAACAGGGTACCGTTTTAAATACACCAAACAGAATTAACGTTTGACGTTGACTAAATTTCTAGAATGGGGTACCTGCAATTTCAAGAATGCATGCATGTTATTTTCTAAAATGGGATCTCAAATATTTTAGGCATAGGTGGCAGAAAATCCTTAAATAAGAATGACCAAGACCAGGTTTTATGAGCCTGTGAGACTGAGCACCCCACCCAAACCCTTGTTTTCACTAAATCTGTTGGATGCCCAACCTGGTTTAGGTCATCGTTATCTAAGGTCTTCCTGGGTGGTATGCCATACACACCCAAAACACTGCACTGGGTAGGTGGGATCAGTCTCTTATCTGGATGGGGCACACACAGTGGGGGAGTATTAACAACAAGATCTCATGCCCCTCTCTCCTCATGAGAGCCTGCCTGTGGGTCATGCATGAGACAAACACATTTTGAGCATATTCAAGTATTTTAGATAGTTTAGATCTTATTGACTGTGCACATTCTCCAAAACTGACAACAGCCTTCAAGTTTGTCTTCCAAAAAATAATAAGCATTGCCTTAGACATAAAGTTTTTTTGGAGTGTGAAAATGTCAAGTATGAGGTTGCAAATTTTCACTAGACTTAGTTGATAACTAACAGATGTTCATTAACTTGCAGTGGAAAAGGTTCCAAATTACCAGAGTGTTCTCCTAGATGTTCAGGTACAATTAATAATTTTAATTGCATCAAAATATTATCAGTATTATATTATGTTATTTATTTATTTGTTTGCAACTATAATTTACAACTCATGACCGGATTTGGAAAATTAAGCACGTTTAAACTGTTATAACATCTGATTTCAATGAAAATCAAGGAAGTTGTTGACTGAAGTTGGATTCTCTGTTGTTTTTTATACTTTTTTAACAGTCCCTCAACGGCAACAGAAAAGAACTGAATAAACTACTAAACAGCCGTATTACTGAAGCTCTTAACCTCTGGGATGCAGACAAAATCGGAATGCCGGATTATGCTTTGGAGTCTTCAGGTATTGAACACACACTATATCTTACATCTTACATGCAGTAAACATTTACCAAAAAAAACTTATTATAGCGGCCTTGAGTTATGGAGATTTTAATGTAACCCTAGTATTGTATACTACTGATTGAATATCCTTTATGTAACATAGGATGGTAGGATATGTATTTTTTCATGAATAGAAACCAGATCAAAACTAGAAACAAGCAAATGTTACAGAAACCGCAGGGGCGGATCTAGGGGGAGGGTGCAGGGGGTGTGCACCCCCCTGAGATGACCTGTGGCTTTCTAGGTCAACTGGTATTCTGTATTAAAATGTGTTTAAGTCACCAGTCAGTTACACCATTCCTTACATGTAGCTGGAGCCCAGGTTATGGGCTCCTGCATGTAAAGTGAAGAATTGATCACTAAAACAACCAAAATCGAAAACCTCAATACAGCTCTAAGGTGACTGTAAGTATATACAGGCGATAGAATAAAGGAAAAACAAGGGAACACCCCATCATGTTCTCTTTGGAAAGAGTACTGACTACTTTCAGTTAGACAGAAAGAAAAATATCACCGTTCGCATGCTTTTAAGTCCAGATAGCCTGGGACTGGACCAGGTCAATAGGAAAAAGGCAAAAAACGGAGTGAAACAGCTGCCGTTCAGCTCGCTTCGTTTGCCGATTTTTTTGGCTCTCGTCGAATTTTTTCACCTTTTTTCCCCCACTACGGAGTCTGGTACAAGGCGAAAGCCCAGATGACTGTAAGATAAAAGTGAAAATTCTACAGTTTTCAGTAAACCAGTTATAATGGTGTTCATACTCAGAGAAAAATAGAGTGGAATTTGGAAATTCTCTTATACGTTGAAAGCTGAAGCCTTCTCTTTTCCGTTTCGTTTTCGTCAGGAGTGGATGGCAGCGGCCCGTTACTCGAGGGTACAGGAGGGTCTTGGAGCAAGAATGGTCTTTTTTTTTTTTCGTATGATTTTAGTGGTGTGGTTTTTTTTTGGTTTTTAGGCTCCAATGCGCCCCCCTCAAGTTTAGGAAGTAGTGATTAGACGCAGGGTTTCATCACCAGATGAAACACTGAGAAGAGACTTGAAAATACGACGGGCAGCGCAGTACTTTTGAAACACTGTGTCGAATGCTTGATATTACTTCTCAAACAAAATGATTTTAGGAGGAGAAATTAAGGATGCAAAAATGCCGCGTTGTTTTTCATCTGATTTCCACTCATTAAACATTAATATCTGATCTTTTGTATTTTTTAATGAATTATTAATGAGTTTGGAAATTGATTAATAAATGACGTTGTGCTTTCAACTTACCTTTCTACGAAATAGGCTCTTTGCAGGTAGCCATTCACGTGGTACAAAACCGCCTTGCTGGTGAGCAAAAGTCGCACTGGGACAAGACAAACAAAAGACATACATAATTTTAAACTGTAATTTTCTTTGTTTGTCTTGTCCCAGTGCGACTTTTGCTCACCAGCACGGCGGTTTTGTACCACGTGAACGGCTACCTGCAAAGAGCCTATTACTTTTAAAAACAGAAGATTAAAATTCTTGCTTCTCTGTGTAAAATGTAGGAGGCCAGATCCACAGTGCGTATCACTCACCCACGTTTTCTAACGGAGCACCTCAGCTGATGGTGTTTGGTATTCCTCTGTGGTATGAGGTAAAGACCCCAAGAGTTGTCATCCAGGTACGTCATATAAATTGCCCCAGGGTGTAGCTAAAGCCCCGTCCACACATAATTGTAAATGGAGATTTTTTCTCCATTTTCCAAACATTCGCGTCCACACGTTGCGTTTTGAATCGTTTTTGCCCGTCTAGACAAAAGCACAATAGTGACTGATGTTACCACCTTTAATAGCTCGTGACGTAATCGTTCTATAAAATCTCCGTTTTCATCCATCCACACGAGTACAACAAAATGGCCTTCATAGAAAAAATGCGTTTTCGGTGACCGTTTTCACTGGTTAGCAGGCGGTAGGCCAAACTTGGGGAAAAAATCTTCGTTCAAATAAGAACAGATTCGTGTGGAAGGGGCCTAATAAAGTAGTTGATACAAAGTTTACCGTGTGCAGTATAAATATAATCAATGAGTGGCGTTAAGTTGTAAGAGTGGGTTCGAAATGCTTCAGGAGTGGGACCATTAGATATTAGTTATTTTCCTAAAAAAATAAGGGCCAATTATTTAAACGGAGTTTAGCCCGTGTTTAACAAAACCGTGTTAAGCCATTTTCAGTTTGCCCAACGCTTTCATCTAGACACCATTTTTCATGAACAATTTGAATAAAGCATATAGCATAGTCTGGAAAAGCACTTATTTTCTTAAATTAACCCCTTAAGAAGAAGTTCTGGAGGTCCAATGATTTCTTACTCCGCGACCTCGTTTAAATAACCGACCCTAAGAGTTGGGTGAGTTTTTTTAAGCCCCATTGTCCCCGTACAAATTCTCCAGACTGTACTCCACAGCTGACTCCATACATTTACTTAAAGAATTAGTCGAGAGAATTTGTTTAATAAAGATGAAAGGATTTTCGCTTTGGTGATCATTTCTTTCATTCTCATAACCTTTTTCATTTATTATGCATTGGTATTGTTAGAAGTGAATTGATGTTAGTCCTTCTTGAGAGAGTATCTCAGTTGGTCTCTTGGGATGGAAAGGTGTTTACTTTGTTTGCTTGTTTTCCTCTCCCTTTAGCAAGGAAACTCCCCAGGGGATTGTTGGGCTTTTCAAGGACAGAACGGCTTCGTGGTGATCAAGGTTGAGTTGATTTGCATTCCCTTCCACTTTCTCATTGTATTTATTGCATATTTTTGTAACTTGGTACGATCTTTTCGCTGACAGCTTTCTCAGACGATTAAACCTTCTTCGTTTACGTTGGAACACATGCCAGCATCTCTGTCGCAGTTTGGAGATAACTCTATTCCCAGTGCCCCAAAAGACTTCTCCGTCTGGGTCAGTGAGTTGCCATAGTAATACAGAGAATATCTCCCATAATACACCATGTTTGCCCCCTAACATTTTGCATAACCGGGCCTTTTTTTCGTTTCTCCTGGCTATTACAGTAGTCAAGAGAAATTGAAGACGATGCCTATGCAAACGTTTGGAGGGCAGAGAGGGTGTAATTATGGGAGATGTGCAATAAAGAACAAGCTACTTAACAGTTTGTGTCAAATAGTCGCATTTTGGGATTTGTCTGCAGAATCAATAGATAGACGACCTTGTATGTATAACAAATATAACCCATGGCAGCGATATACAATCAAATAGACGATACATACCGTAAATCCTCTATTAAGCCCCCCGGGGGGCTTATTTTTTTCAAGCACTTTTGGGGGGGGGGGCGCTTATTTAATTTAGCGAAATGCATCACCTGTAGCAAAAATACCGTGGTATGAGACAGAGTAGACTTACGCGTTGTACAGAGAGATATAGCGCAAAATTGAGAAAGTTAAGCATATGAAGTTGGAGGTCATGCCGCCGAAGACCAAAAACAATATGAACTTCCAGCCTGAATAAATCATAACTGATCAGTCCACGTTAATCGTTAATTTTTTTGTGAAGAATAAGGATTGGGGGAGGGGGAGGGGGGGCTTATTAACTTTCCTCCTCTGAAAAGGGGGGCTTATTAGAGAGGGGGGGGGGGGGGGGCTTAATAGAGGATTTACGGTATATGAATAATTAATTTTGTGGTAGTATGTCCACAACGCAGCTCTTCGTCCACCATTCCAATTCGAATCGGAATTTGAAAGTGTTGGATTTTGGGGTGAGGGCCTAGAAAATCAAAGTGTCCGGAGAAAAACCTCTCGGAGAAATGGCAAAAGTTTCATCAAGTTTCTCGCCGTTTGACCTTTGGTAACAAGTAACCTCACTTAAAGTGGTAGCCTTCATTGTTCAACAGCATTTTTATCACTTTATAGGGCTGGAGTGACGCTCATGGAAAAGATAGAACAAAACTTGGAGAATATGTTTACGATAATAAGGCAACTGCTCTTCAAACCGTTTCAGTACAGGTGAGTATATCGGCTGAGATGACCGAATGCTCTGAGCTTCGGACTCGCAATCCAGAGGCCATGGGTTCCAGTTCGGCTCTCTTACCACTAAGTTAACCTCCCACGCTGACGTTCTTAGGGGTTCGTCACGCGTTTCTGTCCCACGTTGGGGAGGATTGCGTGACAAACCAAATGAACGTTTGCGCAGGAGGCTAGCACGGGGTACATATCCTCGGTCACGCTTGTAAATAGCCAACTGGTTCGCTACAATTTGACAGGACTAGCAGGTGCACTCCCACTATAAAAAACGGCATTTCTACATTTACATTTTGTCCAATAGATCCGCGTAGTGAGCCATTTCAATTGAGTCAGCCCTGATATCTGAACATTGTAGGTTTTTATTGTGAAAATCGTCCATAAGGCTATACGTCACTTCCACATTTCCCACAATGCACCCTATTTGCCCCCCATAATTTTGCATAACCTTTGTTTTTCATTTCTCCTGGGTGTTATAGCCGCCCAAGTGCAATTGAAAACAATGCTTATGCAGAATTTTTGGGGGCAAAAAAGGTGCGTTATGAGAAATGTGGAAGTGGTGAATTGGCCATTTCGTGATTACGAAGAGACTGGGTCGGTGTTGTGTCAAATTGCACTATGGGACAGTTTTGGTCAATAGATCGTTTTCATACGACGTCACGGCGGCCATGTTGGTCTACCAAAACAATGAAACGACGGCCATGCTAGTGTGCTAAGGCAATTGTGCACCTGTAGGAGTTGAACCCATTTCTCACGCAAAAATGTTCTTTTGTTCCAAGAAGTTTGCCTAGATGATGACCACGTGAGTGAAAACGATCGACAACGAGCCATTTAAAATTAACAGTAGAAAAGTCCGAAGTCTAATGACTGTCTTCTTTCAGCTCCTAAAGTCGAAACTGTATTAAACAAGTAAAGAAAAGATAAAGCTTAAACGAGGGTTGGTTATTTTAGGAACCCTCCAGCCTGTTTGGCAGCAGTCGTTTTTTGTTTCCTTTTAGCCAAGTGGGAGAAGGGCATTGGAGGTAAAGGAAGCAAAAAATTAGGCAGTCCTTTTTACTATATGCCTTTGCGCGTTAGTACCCCGCGAAAACAGTCGTCTTTTGCCGCTCCCTGCCACTATGTGGCTCCCGCAGCGGGTCGGGTTGATGAGAAATGGCGGCTGTGCGGACTAAATGACAGTTAGAAGATAACATTGTTAATTTTCGTTGTGTTTACTTTCAGGTTTCATCAGTGCCATATTTTCGATTCGTTGAACTTAGAGTACACTCGAACTATGGTAACCCTTCATACACGTGTTTGTACAGATTTAGAGTGCATGGAGTACCATATGTACAAAAATACAATCAGTGACTAACAAAAGATCTGATCTGCATTGTGATCGTGAGATCAACTCACATAATGTTGAAATTTGTCATGAGGTGTAAAGTAAAGGTCTTTAAACAAATCCAAGGAGTGGTGTGCTGCAAGTAAAGGTTTATTTTTTAAACAAACTCTCGCCTTCTATCCTATTTAATACAAAACGCTATCCGAGGGCTTAAGTCACGTGCAAACGGACGCAACAACTCCCAACATTTGTTGGAGTTGTTGCGCCCGTGTTGGCAGTGGTGTTGGAACTGCAGTGCTTCGTAGGAAGGATACAACCCATAAGACGTTCGAGAGCATGTGTAATGCGCGTGCGTGCCCCCAACAATGTTGGAAGAGCTGTGCAAACGGATCCAACATTGTTGCACTGCGCTTCGGCAATCACGGAACAAAAGAAGTGTTGGGAGTTGTTGGCTCAAACGTTGGACCGGTTTTAAACTTTGCGCAACAAGGTGTGCAAACGGACACAACATGTAACATCAAACAATGTTGCATCCGTTTGCACGCGGCTTAACTGACGTTTGCGTTTTAGCTGCTGTCAATCATCTTAGCGGATTTCTTAGGAAAGAGTAGTTTGCTTCAGCGGGTTCAAAGTTAAATTTGTGATTTGTGACTGGTCGATTTCGATCCGTTTTGTATGTTTCTGTGCTTCGAAGTTCGTTGCTTGTGATCGTAGTTATGATTGACGGCAGTGAAAAACGCAGTTGTGAAGGCGGCTTTGAACTTAAGAGTTCGCGTGCTTATATTTACTATTAAAACTTTTTTTCGCTTATGTTAATGAAAGATGACAACCTGATTGTAGGTCCCGTCCTAGCATCACGCATGCTCTGTAATAGATGCTACCGCGTTTCCTAAACGCGTTTCCATCGTTTAAGTGTTTTCATGAGGGCGGGCGAAAACGATTCAATAGACCTTGTCACGGTTTTCGATGCCATCTTGACGACTGGGCAAACGCGTGAGAAATTACAGTGTTACATAATAATTTCCGTTGAACGGCTGTTCTGAAAAGAAATATGAATTGTAAACTGAAGCATCACTCCTAAGGATTTTACTGAAAAAAATAGAGGGCCTTACATTCGCTAGAAGACCTAGAACCACTTTTTAAAATTTTCTATACATTTGTCTGCAAGGAATTCTCGGGAAAAATTAGCCTCTGGAGAAAATTAAGCACAGCTACGCCCCCAAATTGTTTAAGTAAAATCCTTTGCTTTGTAGCTTTAGTTTACAATTGATATTTTTTTCAGAAAAGCCGTTTTACGGAAATCGTTCGACATTAGATTCTCATAAGAACATTGTAATTAATTTCTCACACGTTTGCTTACTCGTCAAGATGGCGTCGAAAACCGTACCGAAGGTCTATTACGCTACGTGTGGACGAGTTGATTTTTGAAAACGGAGAAGAATATCTGGATAAGTGTGGAAAGGGCCCTAGTCACAACCGTTTCTAAACGCTCAAACTCATGAGCGTTCGACGCTTCCACTCAAGGACAACCCATATTCATCCGTTTGCGAACTTAACCACTCTAGAGACTGTTAGATCAGCACGTCCACCCACCTCTCCCCTAACCCAACATTTTGTCCTACGTAAGAACGTTGGGTTAGGGGAGGAGTAGGTGGGTAGTTTTCCAGAGTCTTGTACTGATCCGCGTTTACAAACAAACCTTTCGAATTCAAAGCGAGACTGTTAAGGAAAACAAGATACTGGTAATTATAACTAAAGTCGGGAAACGAATTAGACTGTGTGCTGAAGTTATAAAAATGACGTTAATGAATACGCTAGCTGGGGAGCTTGATGACATCTGAACTATTAAAAACAAAACCAAAATAATTACGTTATCCTTCTTCGAGGCCAAGTTTTAGGCCAAATTAACATTAAGGGAAACCCCCAATGTGTCATAACCAAACGACTTTAAACACCAATAAAGCAATGTAAATAATGCATTAAGAGGCATCAGTCTTTAATATGCTTTGTCGTGTTATTACACCTAAGACGCCATCTGATTCAATTATAAGCTATTTGATTATGTACTCTCCCATCGGGAAAAATATTCAAAACAACAGAAAAACCTCATTATCGGTAGGAATTTTTGTTTTCTCTCAGCTGCTGGATATTTACAAATGCCTTCCGAGAAACCCAACGGAATGGACGCAGTTTACAACCTATCAGTACCTTGTTAAAAAAGGTTCATAAATTTAATCTTGTCTTTTTAATTAACATTAAGTGAAGACCTTATATCGCCTTAGGATATCCTTCAGTTTCTAAGACGCGTGCAGTGAGGCTATATTAAATGCAAATGAACGCGCTCCAATAACTGCATGCACAAAACTTTTCAATTCAATTTTACGTTTCTTTTCATTTTCGTCTTTACAAGTTCTACCCTTTTTTAGACAGCTGCATGCATATTCTTTTTCTTCAGCATGTTGACGTTGTTTTTGGGGCCTATTACCATTTTACATTATATTACGTCGCTGTTACATATTAAGCGCATGGTATTAAACACATTCGCCATATTTCTTTCTTTTTCTTTGACGTCTTTTTTGTGCTAATTTTGAATGTACCCTCGTAAAGATAATATTCTTTTTCTTGCTTCTTCTAACTCGGACGTCGAACGGAACTTAAAAGAACGCAACGAAAACATTTCAGTTGGTTACGATCCTTGTGACTCTTAATTGCATAAAATGCAAATGAAAAAATCGCACTCTTCACAAGAATAATTTTTCTACAATTTGAAAAGCGCTTTTTCGACTATATTTGTAATTGTTCCTTATACTGTTGCCTTGATGCAAACCAAAACAAAGATCAGGAACGAAATTGTTTTGACTCATTTCTCCTTTTGGTCGGACTTTCGTTGAAAATGCGAGATTTTTTTCGCATCAGTCGGATCCGATCGCGTGCGTCCCGATCTTTTTCTTAAGTAGCGACAATAGCGGATATCGTCAAGTGTGTATTCTGTACCATGCACCCGCGCTTTAAAAGCTTCATCTTTGTTGAAGTTCCTGACCCGAGGCTTAAAACTCACGCTCCGTCTTATAGGCGGTAGATGGGTTGGCGGTAGTTTAAGCGTTGGGCCTAAACTGAGTTCCTCCTCGTTCAAATCAAAGTGACTTTTTGGCGGACCTGACTGCGGCCTTGTATTGTGGTCAGATTTGTCGTCAACCGACAATCGTTGTGCTTTATCAGCTGCCTGCAGTTTACTTTGCAGGTTGCTGTTTGCCTTCTGTAAGCCTTGCAGAGAAAAGTTAATTGGTTTTCGTCCGATTCGCTTCTGTTCGAAGCTGACTGTCGAGGCCCGCCTTAAAGAGGGTTCTGATTTAACACTCCTTACAGAGCCAGCATCGTCTTTTTCGCGATGCGATTTAAGCAGAGCCTCGTAAACATCTTTCAGGGACATCTGACGTGTCACCCCGGGTGGAACAACAGCAGCTGCTTGTTCAGAATTCAAAGAGTCTGATCTCGTCAAATTCAGCGAGGTATTTCGCAGCTCTTCGCGTTGCTTCAACAACTTGTTTCGATCATCCATGGCACCTTTCCTCCAATGTTCCTTTTCTTTTTCTAGAGCCTTCCGCACCTTTAACCAGTTGTGCGCGGCGCGATTGTTCTTTTGGTTTAGATCTCTGTTAGCTGCTCGTGCCTTTACGGCCGGTTCCACTTGTAAGCTCTCCCTTGGTACAGCCGCCATGATTTCCGATTAAGTGCCTACTAAACCTGTCTATGTTGACGTCTGGCACGTTCAATATTCTTAGTTTAATTGACGTTGATTAACAGATTCCTGTTCAAATAAACCTTTCGAGCGCTTGGGCCTTATCCATATTCAATACATTGTTCGTTCCACCTGGATGCACGCTCCTATAGAGTGTTTTCACTCACGTGGCCAGCATCTATGCAAATTTATTGGAACAAAAGAAAGCGTTTGCATAAAAAAAGAGTTCAACTCCCACAGGACTAGTTTGGGACACCAATATGGCCGCCGTGACGTCATCTGAAAACACTATTTATAAATCACGTTATCACGTTGCCCCCGCTGCGAGAGCCGAGGGCTTTTTTAACGTCAAGTGTCTCAACGAACCCTTAAGTAGCGTGAATTTTTACAAAGCTACGCCCTTTGAAAGGACCCACTGGGAGAAAATTAATCACCCTTAATCGCTTCACACCTTTTTTTTAAGAAGATGTGTTGTTACATGTTTATGTGAATGAGAAGGTTGTATTTAATGGTATCAATCGAATCACAACACAAGCTGTAGAATGCGTCCTCTTTTGTTCAAAAATAGCTTTCAAAAAACTATAAAATTGTGTTTTTATTTTCCTTCTTATCGCCAACTAATTGTAAGCTCTTTGTTGCATGTAATCATTTCGGTATAGAAGATAATTACTTTTAGCTATTAAAGACTGCTTGTTAAGTCAAGCGTCAAGAAGGCAGTCAGTCCAACCTTTTCTTATGGAGACCTTTATCGATGATCATTTGGATACCCTTCTGGTGTGGTCACAGCTCTCTTTATACAGCCACCTCTTTAATCCGGCCGAGACTTGACTTTGACCTTTTCGTGTCCGTATAAGGAGGTTTGATTGTATAGATATAAAACCGTTACAATATCAAGCTAACATTAAAGACTTTGAGAATAAGCATAACAAAGCATGAGTAATTGCACCTCGTCGTGTTTTCTGAAGTTTTTTTTCCTGAGGCCTTTTAGTCGGAGTAACAAATTTCAAGAGCCATTACGTAATCATTGTTAAAAGCCGGCTACTATAGATAACGTTAGTTCACAGGAAGCGAAATTCCGCTACTACAATAGAACAAACGTGCTTTGATGTTAAAAAGGCAAATTACCGTAATAATGAGGCAACAGAGGACTTCAGTATGGTGGTAGATATTGAGCACAGTTTGAATTTCTACATTTCTCGGAGATTTTTGAGGAACCCTTAAACAGAGTTGAAACAAAGATTTTACATACATACATATTCCTACAAAAAAACCTTTTTATTAGAATTTCTTTACGATCACAGCATTTGTTTCTAGCTGGCTTGCAAATCTAGCTCATTTGACCACTTCAGCTGACTATAAAAATAAATGAATGCGCGGTTCCCTAATAAGTCCTAATACATCAAGCTCACTGTGCCATAACAGAGGGCGAGTTTGCAAACGTGAAAAAGTTACATTCTATTCACACGTGTTTGCCTTCAAGAATACCTTAGAAACTGTTTATAAGGTCTCTAGAATATCATTGGTCATAATAAGCGTTCAAAAAAAAAAGTTCATGACTGCCGAGAACGAAGGACCCACTGCCTTCTTGAAGCACGGTCACGGTCAAGGTCGGCGGTCACGTTCATATGAGATTGCATAATACTGATAATAGTTTAGAAGTAGTATCTTCTAGGCTCACTGAGGTAAAGCATTCACTTGCTCAAAATTTTATTCAGAACTTACTGACCGCCTATGGACTAGTCCAGGTACAGAGAAAATTCCAATCTTAATAAGGCGGACTGTCCAATAACATCAATTTATTCCTAGATAATATGCATGATGATGTTTAAGCGAAAACTCTTGAAAATTGAGGCTATTTTGTTTTCCAGATGACCGATCCTGCCGGCCAATTATCTCTTTAGATACGCACTCTAATAAGAATATCAAAATATTCTTCGATCGAAGGGGCAATATATTTGACCGTTGGCAAAAACGTTAATAAGTTCATAAATTCTTTGTAAAGTTTGGGGTTTTTCAAAGAGAATTTCTCTTTAACTATTCGGTATATCGGGTTCAAATTTTCAGAAATAACTAGAATTGTTATGCTCTTTAAATATTCAGAAATTTTCTTTTATTAGCTTATTCAGATAATGATAAGGATTCCGCTACTTATAATATAAATAGAGGAATCTAAAATAAACTAAAATAATGGTTTTGTTTTTATTACGAATACGATTTTATAATTTGATACATGTTACTAAACTGATACGTGAGCCTCCCCATTCTGGATTTCGTCGTCCTCGGTTTTGTCTTGAGCTCCTGTTCGATCATCGTCTTGCTCTCGGGCAAACTCAAGAAAAACCTGAAAAACAAGCGCCATTAATTCACTTTATTCTTTCGCCGCGTTTTTAACTAACACACTGGCAAACTGTGTATGGAAATCGTTATCATGAAGGTGGTTTTGATATTGGATATTAGTATAATTACGTTGATGATTATCGAAAATAGAGCGCTATGATTGGCTAGGAGCTTCGCTTCATCCCGCTATAATCACCGCGCGGTGATTATAACATTGAAGGCTAGCAGTTTTCAAAATGGAGGACAGATTTGTTGATGTTTCGGAGTTGGAAATTGATCAATAATTTTATTTTCTCGAATAATCATCAATGTAATTATACTAAATATTAAAAACTGAATCATTGGATAATGCAATTCTAGATCTCTGAGTCGCTTAGCCATCATTGTATATGAGCCATTATACCATGCTCTCCAAATATGGTAACTGTACGCGTCTGCTCAAAATTAAAAAACAAGCTGAAAATCGGTTGTTTTTACAAATAAAGTCGGGAAGAATTCTCGATATCTTGTGGGCGTTTTTAATGAAACGATTATTCCACTCGCGCTTGTTGGATATGATATGATTGTAGCCAACTTACCCATATCCAACGAGCACTCGTGGGATAATTGTTAAATAATCAACGTAAAAGTTTGGGAAATGTAGCTTTGAATTTCTTTCAAGAGTTACTGTTCATTTGACAAACTGTCAAACACTCGTTTCATCAGATATTCAGTAAACTCTCAAAAAGTAATAATAATAATAATAATAATAATAACAATAATGCTGCGTCTCGTTTTATCGGCGGTGACTAGAAACAATAGCCAGTTTCAGGCTCCAGATAGTAGTCGGTCGTGCAGTAAAAATCTATGCGAAAAACGCGCGGGGGCTGGGGTGAGAGACCATTCCCTTCCCCAGTTCTTGCACGTGTTATTTTCGCTTGGCTTCTGAGAGCCTAGCACAAGCTCATGAAAAAAAAATAAACATGAAAAGTAGACAATACCTGTTCAAGTGTCGACTGACTGAAGCTGTATTCTTCTATCCCTATCTCCTCCTTGCCTGGAATAACAAGTATGAAATAATCACATAACTACCTTCGGGTAGCTAAAGTAACTCGCTATGGCTTAGGGTCACAAATAAATACAGTATTAGTAAACATCATACCTTTTTCCAGCTTGTGAAAGATGATTGACAACACACCAACACCTTCTTTTGGAACCTTGTATACCACTCTTCCCCCGAAACTTTCAGACTGCGTAGCACCTGGCAACAACTCTGAAACAAAGCTGTGTAACCGCTCCATTGGGTCTACTGTGGAAGGTTCAGGTGACTGTGTTTGCTTGAGCTTAATTTCCAAGGTATAACCGCTGCCGTAAGTACTTTTTAAGTGTTGCGTTGAACCAAGACACCTTAAAAAGGAAAACGATTATCATTGAACTAGCGTACTTCATGGAGTTCGAGTAAAGAATTGGCTTGTGCCTTACGTTTGGAGTCCAAGAAGAGGATTCAAAGCAGACTATTTTGGATAGTGAATGTTGCCCCCAGCGTTTAATGCCGAGTAAGGAACTGAGGCCAGAGGTAGTGTCGTAATACCAAACCCGAAGTTATTACGCCGGCTATCATAACGCAGACACTTGTCACCAATAAACCAATCACAAGTTAATGCTAACACCGATGCAGCCGGCGTAAAGCGCGGGAAAAATACAGTGGGTGACAGACAATCGGTTTAGGTTTACTTCTAATTGGTTGAGAAAGTGGCGCGAGTTTTCTCAACCAATCATAAGATATCCACTGAACAACTAAGAACTAAGTAACAAAGAATCACTTTATATTGCAGACTCACTTGAGTCGACCTTTGACCATGATACCAACACGTGAACACAAGGCATCCGCTTCCTCCATTGAGTGTGTGGTAAGAATGGCTCCTCGCGTTCCTTGAACATTCTTACTGATTGTGTTCCTGATCGTGAAAAGGGGGAAAATGTAACAAAGAACAAAGGTGATGGTGATGATCATGATCATTATCATTCAAGGCGATCAAGCGATCAAGATGATCATATACAAACACCTCTGACGCGAAGCGGGGCGATCCGGAGAACTGACTAGTCTCCTTCGCTGGGGAGGAGGGTTGCGTAACGTGACGAGCCTAAAAACGGCTGCGAAGGAGACTAACAACTGACGCGATCGAAATAGTTTGTATAGAGTGTTTTCACTCACGTGGCCAGCATCTATGCAACTTTATTGGAACAAAAGAAAGCGTTTGCATAAGAAAAGAGTTCAACTCCCAGAGGATTGGTTTGGGACACCAACATGGCCGCTGTTTCATTGTTTTGGGACACCAATATGGCCGCCGTGACGTCATGTGAAAACACTCTATAGAACGTAAGACTATGTAAAGGCGGGTTTCCATATAAGCTCATATAATTGTCTCAATCATCTCGAACTCCCCCTAATCGTCCCCAAAAATTAAGGCATCGAGTTGACCCAGGCTAATACCTGGAATCCAAGCGTGTAAACTCTATTGAAGAAGTGCCTGCATTTGAATTGTCAAACAAAACAATTTTGCTGACAGACGAAACATGATATTATTAAGTATCCCAACTGAGGTTTACCTAGGTGATCTGCGACGTCATTGCGGGGGCCTGGGGAAAGAAATTTTAATGCCGTATCCCATAAACCAAAGCTGACGGGAACAGATTGAATTGAATTGAATTGGTGCGCGCGTTGGTTTATGGGATACGGCATTAAAATTTCTTTCCCCAGGCCCCCGCAATGACGTCACAGATCACCTGGACAGCAATACTTCAACACACACCTACCGATTCGAATTCCGAGTGGCTCGGACACCACGCCTCAATCCGTAACTCGTACATAAAGCTAATGCAACAATGCCAGGTGAAACACATATTTTAAATTAAAAAAAACCATTTGTTCCCGTACTCTATAGCATTTATTCAATTAACCCTTTAAGTCCGAGTAGTGTCTAAGATCAATCTTCTCCTTACAATTATCCATACAATGTATAGAGATAAGTTATGAGAATCAATAAAATGATCACCCAAGAGAAAATACTTTGATCTTTGAACAAATTCTCTCGACTAATTCTTTAGGGAAATGTATGGAGATCAGTTTGGAGAATTTGTATGTGGATACTGGGCCTTAAAGGGTTAAGGGAAATACTAATAAATAAATAACATTTCAGGTATTAAGGGTGCCAATAAAGCTTGTTTCTTACCACAAGAAGCGTCTTGCAGAAGGATCCATGCCTGACGAGGGCTCATCCAGTAACAGAAGTTGAGGGTCTCCAAGCATTGCATTTCCAAAACTGACCTATAAAAAGGAATCAAAAAAGGAGTCGTGTAACTAAATTGTCGATGATAAAGGAAGTCAGTTTGCGCCCTTGTCCCTACGGAAGCCTTCATAACAAGGAGGTTCGATAATGCAGACGGCTGTGGAAAGGGAAAGTTGATTTACAAGAACCTCATACGCTTTCCGTTTAGTAGTGAATAAAATGTCGGATTGAGATCGAGTTTTTCATTCGATCTCCAAACAAAGAGAATTATGCCGCAAAAAACCGAGTTCATTAACATTGATCTATTTTTTAATGACTTTTAATACACGTTTCTGCATGCTTTATATCTTCGTCAGTCAAGCAGTTATATTTGTTCTTTTCATTTGCGGAATCATGTTTTGAAATGAGTGATGTACAGTAAAGTTTTTTAGCAGCAATTTGCTGCAATTTGAATTGGATTATGCGATATCAAAACTAAGACATAAAAGTAAACCGTCTCCGCAATAAAATCAAAAACATAATATGACTGTTTTCTTTGATCGTTACTTAGCTTGTTATAGTCCCTGAAGAAGGTTAGCATTGTCTACCCGAAGCATTGAGAAACAAAATGACCCTTACCAGCTGTCTGATCAGCCTGGTATTTCAACTTCGTTGTTTACAAGCATTGCCCAGTTATCATTAAAGAAATTTAAAGTAAAACGTGTGATAGCTAACTACCTTTCTTTTCGTTCCACCTGAAAGATCTTGCGCTTTCTTCTTGGCGTGTTCAGTGATCCTCAAAGCAGACATATAACTAACGAAAGTATCAATATAAGCACCAGAATGAGTGAACTTTACTTGAATATCGGGGTATAATGCTTCAGAAACTAACGAAAGGCTAGAGCTCTCGAAAGTTTCTTGCTTTTAACGGATAAGAGTTTAAAGGCCCGCAAAATTTCTGCAGGCAGATGAGCAAGAATTAAGCTCGATTAGAAAATCCCCTCTTTGAAGAAAAACAATTTCTTACATACAAACGTATGGTCTATTGCAAAAGATTTGGCCATATTATCGTTCGCAAAATTCAGATCAACTGCTTCTAAGGTACAAAACGCTTGCTATAATTTTACTCAAGCATACTCACTGGTTAACAAGCGTCTTTACTTCATCCCAGGGTACTCCGCGAATCCTGGCAAAAAGTGTGAGATGCTCCTCTAAAGTTACAGTAGGCCAAAGAGCATCTTTCTGAGGGCAATAACCCATACACTGGAAAGCTTCCAATGGATTTTTACTGATATCATAACCAGCTACATACACCTGAACATGGAAACGAGTCAATAAGATCAGACAAGAGTCACAGGCTACCCACACGCCAACAGAAACAACTCAAATTCTGACGGGAAGCACGTCCATTGCAGAGTTGCTTCCGAGGCAAAGCACTTCAAATAATCAATGTGTTATACTCTATGAATATGTTAGTCTACATGGTTTACGTAGAAACAGATAATGCGGACGTGTTAGTGACACTTTCATTCAAAGGCGCTTTCAATGTTAAAAACTCGAGGGAAAAAACGAAAACATATTTACGTAAACTTCATCCTTGCCCGTGTCAACGAACGGTAAATGGAATTTCACAAATGAGACAGTTTTGGACACGGTTCAGTTACGCCTACCCTCCTCCCCTCCCCCATCAGTATGGTGTGTGTGTGTATCCATTCTTGACAAACACAAACCAAAGCCAAACGTCGAACGTTTCATTAAATGAACCAAATTGTAATTTGGGTCGACCTTAATTAAGTTATGTTAGTATGTTGGGTCAGACGCCGAACAAATGAAGCGTCGAACCCATCAAACATCATCACCTTAAACAGACGAATAGAACGTGTAGGTCAATCCAAACTGATTCAGACGAACTTAACTGAACCAGACGTCGAACTTGTCATGAACTTTACCCGCCCAGATTGGTTCGTCTCATGGAAAGCTCGAAGTTTAGCCTTGGTCACACTGATTTTAATTAGCAAGTGTTAGATAACTGCTGGTTGGTGGTCAAGAACAAAAGCATATCCCTTCTCTGGGAACTAAACTCTATTTTCATGTAAATTCTTCGAGAAAAGATTCTTTTGTTTTGACCCCCAACATGGCCGCCTTGTCACGTGGTTGCAAACCAAGAATACCGAGCATGATATGAAAAACTATGCAAGTCAGGGGTCGAAATTACATCCCAGGAGAGCTCCACTGTTTACGGTTTACAGACAATCTTACCTATACACATTTATATCGCCGTACCGTACCTTTCCTCTTGTGGGTGGGAAATCCGCTGTAATCATGCTCAGTGAAGTTGTCTTGCCCGCACCGTTTGGCCCGAGAAGTCCGAAAACTTCACCTTGCTCCACGCCAAAATAGAGATCTTTGACAACAGTTTTAGCAGTTTTACCAGAGCCGAACCTTTTCCACAACCCCTAAGTTAGAAGAAAATGAATTTGATTTCTAACGTGAAATAAACCAAGGCCACACACACCTTGCACTTCTTCCAGGGATAGACGCTTACGAAAGCATAACCTGCGATCAGGCGATTTTTTTTTGCCCAAAAAAGAAAATCGCCTGATCGCAGGTTAACGAAAGCATGACGGCAACAAGAGACAACAGGGAGCTTATGCAACGGCCACAGCAGCCAAAACTTTATCTAAAAAGTAAATTCTCACTGTTTCAAACTTCATCGCTTTTATTCCATTTGAGTCCATTTCTCAAAGCTTGTCTGAAGTTGAATTCTTAAGGACCAAGTTTAGAAAAGGAAAAAGAAAATCGTTGCCTTGTGTTGACGTCCTCTATAAAACGTGAAAATTGGAAATTTCACATCGTGATCGTGCAGTGACGGTAAAGAAATGTACAAAAAAAGTCTGCTTACGTGCAACGTTGTTTTTTGCTACTCTAAACCAGACAAAACTATTACTTTTTTGGCGTTGCCCTCGTAGTTGCAACAACAGTGAGTTTACGCAACAGGACGGCGTGAAGAAGAGGACGGCAAAACGCTCTTCTGTGACAAACGTGACAGGGCTATTACTTACGTGGTTTTTCGTGACCTTCACATAACATTAATGTTTTCTGGTCTTTTAGAAGAAGATCTGCTTAAAGGAATTTAGTGAAGTTTGCGAAAAGTTATTTCAAACAAAACTTCTGTCACACAATGTTTGCCGTCTTCTTCCCTCTCCCGTGCTGTTGAGTAAGTTTACCAACAACACAACAAGAACGCTGCAGGTGCAGCAACATTTTGCCGTCCCTGTACGACTAAGGAGTACAATTTCCTAATTTCACTTTTTACGGAGCACGTTCACACTCAACGGAATTTCGCGCAATAGGCCATTTTCACGCTGACGACATCCAGAATTCATAGCTGTAGTAAAATGATGTCATTACACAATTGTCCTATTCTATTATCATGCATCCCAGAAACAGAGCCACGTTCGATCACACCTGATCTCAGATTCAATGAAAACAAACATGCACATCAGCTCCAAAACAGGTTTGGTGAGATATATGGCCCAAAAATTACATGGAAATGAGACTGGTATTTCCAGTAACCAGAGGTTTTTATTCTCTCGACGCTTCGCCGGAAACTACCAGGAAAGAAAAAAAACCTGGCACTCGGGATCATCAGGGTGTCTGCGTGCATATGCGTGTGATTTGATTGGCCAGAGTAAGTCCGCTTTGGTTTTTCTTTTACGAACGTTTCACGATATTCAGTTGCAAAGAGCTTTAAATTAAACAACAAACAAACAAATTAATAAAAACAGACAGAACTGAAAAAAAACAACAACAACAAAAACACAACAAAGAATAACAGGTTCGAAGACAGCGTGATTCCAAGCTGGACATAAACGTACTAAACTGCTCCTACCTTGACAAAAACAGAGAAAGAAGAACTTTCATGGGAGCTGCTGGTTATGTGCATTAGCTTTTCTTTTTCTCTTTTAACATCCTCATCCTGGGTCTCTGTCTCTCCAAGACTGTTAAATCGCTTTAAGCTGGGAAATCGATCAACGGCGTTTTGATTGCTGCTGAGGAAAATACCACAATAAACACAGATAAGCATACACCCACATAGTCTGCTACACAGCCGTTCTTTGTGTCGTCAATCAACGCCCCTCCCTAGCATACTAACAACCGCAGATTCGGAATAGTCCTTAAAGTCACCTTGTTTAAAGTGGAAAACACAAACAGCATTACTTGAAAGTACTTCTGCGGAGATTTAACAGGATGGTTACAACACAGAAGATCAACTACAGAGGGGCAAACCATAAAATTACAGCAATGTATCACGCCTAGGTTTAACTTTGGTCCAGCGATACAGCATATCACCTTAGTAAGAGGCGATAAATAGATTTTACAAAAACCGGACATTTAGCTTAGGAGAAAACTACGGACTGGAAAGAAACAAAGAAAGAGGCGGATTACATTTCATCAAATTCGGTTTCTTAGTTGGCGTGAAAGAAATAAGGCTGCGGTCAGTGTTTTTAAAACCAAGGCTTGGGGCTTGTCGAAAATGGGGTATTGTATCAATCAATAAACTACAGTATATAACCCTGTTTTCAAGTCCGGTTTAAAAAAAAAAAAAGGTTTAAAGGCTTGTTTATAGTGGAAAGTGCACTTAGTTTATTCAGCTAGTTGACAGGCACTCCACTCAGATACTTAGAAACAAATAATTCAAATACAACATAACAGGATTACAAACCCCAACTGGCAGGAGGCAAGCAGTTGGCTATTTACTATCATCACCGAGGATCTGAACTCGGGACGACCGAGAACAAATCCAGCAAGTCGCCAGAGCGGGACTCGAACCCGGGATCGCCGGATTGCGAGTCCGATGCGTTGACCACTCGGTCACGATGCCTCCTGGACTGATACAGTAGGCCACTTCCAACAAGCCCCAAACCTTTACTTTGAAACAAGAGTAAGTGCAGAGCCTTAGATATGAAAACGAGTTTTTGCTCTACGTTGATCCATTTTGACAAGAAAGATGTAACTGCACTTTGCCCCATTTTGAAAGAGATTTTAAAATGCTCCTTTCGCCTTTTTCCAAGTTAATGCTGAAACCTCTAGTTAAAGAAAATAAATTTGTTCTTTCTTAATCAGTATTTCCCACAGCTAATTCTTACACGTTTGCTATATTTTAATCAGCGTAAAGAAGGCAATAACTGTTACCTGCGCTTACAAAAGCACTTGGTTTCTACACCAATATTACGTTGATCCAAGTAGTAAATGAGCACGGAAAACAGAATGATATGGACAACAGGCTGAAGAAAAAAAAAAGCAAAATTAATAAACAAAAATAGAAGCTTAGGCAGTGAGGGTAGAAAGAAGTCTAAGGCCCGTCGCATCATATATTGCACCCACAATGATGTATATGATGGTACAAGCACCGAACATGGTCAGAAAAGTACTACAGGTAACGAAATAAAATATAACACACTTATGGCGTCAGTCCTCCGTATACTTACAGCAATCATTGCTATTGGGATGCCGTTGTGTTTTGTCCACTTAAAGTAATGGCTAGCGGTCATGTGTACGTCTACTGCGATACCCCTGTTTGCATAGGCTGCCAAAATGGATTGCCATCTGTAGGCCTAAAAATAAATAAATGAATACACCAATAAATAAATAAATAAAATAAATACTTGCTTGAAAATAAAATTTTATGCCACAATTGAAACACTTATTTCACTTTATCATAATGCAAGGAGGTTGGAAGCATGGAATCAAGGACCTTGTTTTGAAATTTGAGACGGAGATGACGTTTACTACTAATGCTCACAGACCAGTCGTCGTGTTGAGTTCTTGATCTCATTGATACCAAACTTTTTCCTCTCCAACTCCCGCCTCTTCCTTGAACTCATGGTGATTAGCGTTGTAGCGGTTTGATTGCCCTCACCTTCGCAGGCAATACAGTTTGTATTGATATTTACATTGGCTATTCAGAACTTAATAAACCACCTATGTGTTACATCCCCAACGGCCAGTTTTTCTCTCTCATGTTTTTGCTATTGAAAATGCGAACAGAGCACAGCACATACTTAATTCTAAGTGTTTTCTTCTAAGGGGAGAATTGAAACATAAAAATATTTAAAGAGTCAATTTCACAGCAGTATGGCTAAAGTGGACGGGCAATTACATAAAATAAGTATTTATTCTTTTTCTAGGGGAGAAGGCACTGCCTGTTGCTAGTGAATAAAGCAGTCACAAGCGTGACCCACAATTCAACGCACAAATACAAAAACATGGAAGAACAAAGCACGCAAGCGCGTGAAAAATCGTCTTTCGCGAGAAAACCTCGCAGCGAGCGTGAGGCGAATTTCCACGCGCTCGAGCGTTTCGCTAGCTCCACTTGTTCGGCAATGAAAAACAAATTCCCAGAGACTACAACAATTAAACAGAAGGGCCTATACTTACAGCATCAATATAATACAATGCTCCAAACACTGGATAAGGAGGCAGCAGAAATACAAAGATACTATGAAGAATGATAGCTACGTCTCGACTTGATATCATGTCTATCAGTGCAACTGTCAGCCATGGAACAAGTCCTCCCTAGAAAAATAAATTTCACAAGCAGTTACACTGGAATCCTTGTGCGTATTTTGTAGAGTACACTGTGTAACCGTCTCTTTTTTTTTTTTTTCAGGGCAAAAGGAGAAATTTCGAGGACGCGCGCGCAAAAGGAGAGGAAAAGAGAAGGGGCGTCCTCTCCTCTTCGCGTGTTCCCCTCGCGCGCTCGATAAAAACTAGTCAAGAAAACTAATCGGCGCCTGCCACGCATGTTATTTGTTGAGGAGTGTGCCATGCTAATAAAACTCTTAACCTTTATCGGCTTACCAAGACTGATCACGCGAGAAGTAGCGCAGTCAAAAAGGCTACACAACCTCACACACCAACACACAAATTCAAAACTATCAACACCTTGATGAGATTAGTTTTACTTACATAAAGAAATAGTTGTGGCATTATCTGTTGTGCCGTTTCCCATTTGCCAAACATGAAGGAACAAAGATAGGAGAAGAGGATTCCAGAAGGGAAGTACAGTAATATACACAACACAAGGCTCCCCATGGCAGGTGCAGGGGATAGAGAAGGAAGCTGGAAGGCGGGGATCAGTATCAGCATAAGGACGCATGGAATCAGGAAGACAACGGCGTCAAAAAGGAAAAACTGCAGCCAGTAAATAATTGATGATACTCCAGATACACGGAGAAGATGACGCATTTTCTCCTACAGATGAAACAAAGGAGACTTTAGTGTTGTTGATAGACTGTTCAGTCACCTTATTTTTCCGTACGATCGTCGAGAACGAGTGCTACAGGCAGCCATCTTGATCGAGTCTAGCTTGAAGATGACTTATGTCTCATCTACTTAGGGGACGGAGGACGGTTTGGGTTTTTCGCGCCTTCCTTTTCCCCATCGGTATAAACCCCTACGCCCACTTCCTGGATACAATGGAAACCAATTACAAAATGGCTTTCAGTGACGGTGAGCGCTCGATCTCGAAGATCTCACGGAAGAATAGGGGACTGTGAACAGCCTATGTTGCTGATCAATGTAATCTAGAATTCCATTGTTTAATCCACTCTCCCATGGAAATGTTGGTGAAAAACCGGCGATGTTTCTGACCAAAGCTGTACCAAAAGTTATCTTTTAATCGAGCAATACGCTGCCTTCTGTTGCTGATGCTAAATTAGAGCTTCCGAAGTTCAGGCATGCGCAGACGACAAAATTAAAAGTAACACTGTCCCCCTCGACTTTTACCTTCCGCTTTCTCTCCTTCTCTTGTCTTTTGCATTTCTGCGCAAGTGATGTAACGTGTCGATTTAACATAAAAATTAACAGTACCGTGGTAGCAATTGAAATGAAGATCTTAAAATTTTCGTCAACTCAAAAGAGCTGTAAAAGTTTACTGACTTTTCCCTGACCTTGAAGAACACTTTGTTACCTTCCGGAAAGATGGGCTCCTGCTTCCGGCCGACTTTTTCCCGACCGTCACGACTCGGCACAAGCCTCACCCATCCCACCTAAGTATGTAGCTCACCTGGCGAAGTGCCACGACTTCAATGGCAAAACCACCTGGTATAAGAGCCAGACCCAAACCGATCAACAAAATTGACGTGAAGGATGTACCGTCATAGCTCCATTGAGGTTTGAGTCCAGGAAATGGTAGAATGTTAGCCTCCAGAGGGTAAGGTGTCAGATTCTGACTCTTCAGTGCATTCATATGCAGAATAGATCCCAGGATATTAACTCCAACAGGAACTGAATGCACTGTGGTGTCATTGTACCGCATGAAAAAGCTTGAGCTCAAACCCGCAAGCTGCAAGAAAGGAAAGTGATGCAAATTCATCAAGTTGAGAGAAGAAAAATCAAATGATAGCTTAGTCTGATTGTTTGTCTCGTGATAGATCACTTTGAGATTGACTCCGGTGATAACCAGGTGATCTGTAACGTCATTGCGGGGGCCTGGGGAAAGAAATTTTAATACCGTATCCCATCAACCAACGCGCGCACCAATTCAATTCAATTCAATTCAATCTGTTCCCGTCAGCTTTGGTTTATGGGATACGGCATTAAAATTTCTTTCCCCAGGCCCCCGCAATGACGTCACTGATCACCTGGAAGATCGCGCACTGCTGCCGCTGCTCTTCATGCTGTAATTATTCAATTATTTATTGGCTGATAATTTTCCAAGTGTCAAGTTCATCAGCGTGAATAGTGGCAATACCACTCTGTGAAATTCTAGTAATACACAGTATCCGGAACAACTAGAGAGTTTCCATTCGGCTGTGTCCACACTATATCGGATAGATTCTGTACCGTCACGTAACTCATACCAGATAGGGCTTTTGTTCACACACAAGAAGGGTTGTGGCGGCCCGATTTCTCTGACGGAGCGAAAATGCGCCGCGCTGATCTCGAAACTGGAGCGTAACATATCGGAGAGGTTTTATACCATACTTTGGTGCGGTGTGAACACCTAATTACATTAAACCCCAACAAATAAAACTGCCAGGAGGCTACAGATATCTCGTTTGCTCTGCAAACATAAGGATCTACATTTTAAAAATCCATACTTACACTGGAATTTGACAAATTAAATGCGGTGGGGAACTGTCGAATGCTGAATGCCAAGTTGTAAAGAGCATGTGAAGAACTGTTCAACACACTACCTATGGAGGACACCAAATCTGTGCCAACTTCATAGTCAGTCAAGTATCCCAGGATATAATCTATTAGATGACCAGTCGCGTTTTGAACCAAGGCATCGGTGGCATACGTTTCTTGGCTTCCAGGTTTAAGGTACAAATTAGGACTCAGGTGAAGGGGATCAGGTAGGCTAGAAGTCTTGGAGTTGTCCTTGGTTTTCAGTAACAATGCTAGACCAACAATTAATAGAATCGGTGGAATGATGACCATAAAAATGATCTTTGAAGGGGAACGAGCGGTCATCAACCAACGGATCTGTGAAGATAATAAAATTGTATATCCATTGTACTTTTAATCACAGGTGGCCCAAACTCGAAAGGATTATAGAGAGAAAAAACCCAACCTCGTCCTCAGGGCTTTTCCCTTAAAAAATAGGTGGAGCCACCCATTTTTTAAGGGAAAAGCCCTGGTGACGAGGTTTGAAGAAACCAGCTCAATTACAACGCATAAAATGGCCATAAATCGACTCGGGAACCATAAAGGAAAGAGAAAAGACAACGATTTTTATTTAATCCCTTTCACATTTAGCCTGCGTAACGAGCGTTTCCGTTTGGTTTCGGAGCAAAGAAAGACCGAGGAAGGGGGATTCTCAGTTTTGACCGCGCGAGAAATGCGCCCTTTTTCTCGCGTTCTTTGACTTCCGTTCCTCGTTCTTTGCTCCTAAACCGCACAGAAACGCTTGCTACGCACGCTATTTCACATTCGTAGGAAACAGAAACAATGTTTTTTTTTTACCGCACAAAGCCATATAATTATTTCGAACGTTATGCAACAATGCCATGGTCACTTTAGAGAAAGAGACTATTGCGACTATCGCACGTTCCGTGAAAACTGGCAGTGGCGGGAAAAGAAGGAGAGAGCGTTCTCTGTTCCCGGTCGCTCGCGTTTTTCGCTAACATTTTCACGATCTTTGCCCTCTACTACATTACTGTATCTTGGAGCCTGCAATAGGCTAAGTTCCACATGGGCGGCAATTTCACAGAAAAGTTTTACTGGTCAATATTATAGCTCACTAAAGCAATTGATCGAAGGATTTCTTGTACGGTCATTTTTGCAAAAACAGTTTCTACAGTCTGTAAGTAGATTCCAGAAGAAAAGCTACATACTAAACCATGATTTCACGAGGTATTTTTGTGTCAAGGCACAAGAAAATAGTTAGCATTAACACAAGTGTTAAAAATCATTGCGTTTGCACATGGATAGTCAACAGGAAAAAGAAGAGAAGCGAGTTGAAGCAAGAAACGTGATGTACATGTAGATCATGCAAACATACCGTAAGTAAACCTAACAACTGTTGCTTTTCCTTCCATAAATCTTCATTTGATTTCTCCTTAGCTGAACTATAATTTAGCTCTGCCCCTGCTGTGTAAAACACGTTGGTGGCGCTTTCCAAGAGTTTTGCGTTTTCGTCCTGAATGTGCTATGAAGATAGCAAATAATACCATTATTGTGGCGCTGTGACATACCTTCAATAAACCTAGCAGCTGTTGTTTTTCCTTCTGTGAAGGCGCCCGTGAGTTCTGTCTGAGTTCAGGCTTATTTAATTCTACACCGCCAGTGTTTAATGCATTAACTGAACCCGAAACCCTCGAAGTTCCATCTTGAACAGTAAGGACATCTGAGGGAGTTAGCAGCTGTCCAGTAGCCTCCCTCGCATCCTTAAATGAAACGTTAGATACATAGATAGATAATGAGTTCGTTAGGAAGGTTTAGTTTGTTTATTAGCGCCTTTGGAAGTTTAGGGTTGAATTACATACAGCTATTTCGAGAAAGGTTGTCGGAAAAAGTGCACGCGACAATCCCGAAAGGCATTGTGGGTGGTTTTGAGTTCACTGTTCTTCAGAGAAATTTGAAAGAATTGGCACGAAAGGCCATGAAAATGTGTTTGCGAGTGCTAACTGAAAGCAACAAAAGTAGGTTCGACAGCTACAGTCGTCAGGAACAGTGTATCGATCATATCCCATATTACCTTTCGGGATTGTCGCGTGCACATTTTTTCCGACAACCTTTCTCGAAATAGCTGTATACAGGTCAGTAATGTTAGACAAACGTTAATAGAAAACAGAAGCATATTTAACAGTTACAATTACGACTAGCAAAGCCATCTGTAGTGAAATAGACCTTCTGAGGAAGCTGGAGGAGGACTGAACCATGTGGATTTGAATTACAAGACTTTCCTGGACAAATTCCGCACGCAAAGCAAGGTGCGACGGCAGCGAGAAGGTCAAGCAAAAAAAAAAACAATTAGTTTACAAGGCAAAACTGACAACTTTGCGCGTGCATCCCACTTTTTTGTACATTTCTTTGTCGACACTGCACGACTACGACGTGAAAATGCCTAATTTAACTTTTTATTGAGGACGTAAAATAGACGACGAAATTTCTGAACTTGGACATGGTTCCCAGGAATTCAACTCCAGGAGGGTTCGCCTACATTTGACGAGGTAAGTGGGTAGGAATAATCACGATGAAGACTGGAAAAACGCAAATTCACTTTTAAGAGATGTTTCGATACCGTCGCGTTCTCGGATCTAAAAAGTCCGTAACTTCACCCACTGGAGAGAGACGTTGGGAGGGTTAGCAACAGCTGATATTAAACTTGTTCAGGTGTTACAACACATGACGAAACAAAAATTTCATATATTCAACAAATTACTACAGAGTACCTGATAGTTGTAACCCAAAATATACTGCCATTCAGGGGTTTCAATAATAACCGACGACCGACGAAGCGCGTCCGCTGCATTGCTCAGAGAAGTCGGATACTTTTCCCTCCGAAGAAGAAGCAACTAGTTTTAGTAATGTCATGGACAAAAATAAACGCTGGCAATCGCTTATTAGGGCTTTGCAATTTTGGAATTTCTGAGGAAGCATGCCCCCAGATACCCCTTGAGAACGTGGACTGCTCTTGATACAGTCGGTTACTCTATTCAAATCTGCTGGCTACTTCAATTTTTATTGAAACCCCTGGTCATTTTTGAAGAAAAAGCTAGGTTATTCTTTTCTCTTTTTACAGTTGTGCATGCCCCTTTTCTCAGGGTGGGGAGGGAGGGGACAACCTCATCCCCAATGGTTCTCGGAGAGAGCCCTGGGAATGAGGCTGGGGAGGGGGGATTTTGATACCGTATTTAATGAAAAGAACAGAGAAGACTAATGACCGTTTCACTTTGAACTCGCGTTGCTGTGAGGGAAAGAGTGCCAAACTGGATTTTCAAGACATGCAGGCAGGGGGCGGTTGGCTTATACAGCTATGCAGTATATTTCCAACAAAAATGCAGCAATTCTTGAGTGATTACCTACCTGAATTGGCTCATTTTCGTCCACAGACTCGCTTGTTTCATCACTAGTGTCTTCCAGCTGGAGAAAAACCTCTTCCAGGGTTGTCATGGATACACCATAACTCGTAACACCCAATAACGGAGCAGCGCAAACATCAGCACTGTCATTATGATCTTCAAGGGCTTTAAGTAAATCTGAGGAAATTATATTACATATATAGAGAATATTACATGGCCGCGCGGAGATACGAAATTTCTCTTCAAGTGTTGAAAAATATTTCACGAGTGAGTGCAGCGAACGAGTGAAATATTTTTTCAACACGAGAAGAGAAATTTCGTATCTCCAAGCGGCCATGTAATGTTCTTTTTATTATATAATCACCAATGAAATACCAAACCATTTCACTTTAATAGTTTTTTGATGTGAACGGCGCGATTTATTATATAGCCATAGCAAAGGTGATATTTTAACATGTGAAAATAACATGTTATTTTCACACGTGAAGATATCAAGTTTTCGCGCGAAAGCTCACCTAGTATTTCATTGGTGTTTATATAATAAATTATTATATTACATTTATAATATTTATTATTATAAATTGTATTATCATATCACATTTGACAATGTTATCAAACGTAGATTCTGATAGTCGGTGCATTATAAAATACTATCAGATGTTTCCCGAAAAGGACTGATCTAGCCCATGTTAGCCTGCACATAAGCTCTTGACTCTGGCTCACGATGGGGATGGGGATAGTAGACCTCACTCCCCACCCCTGGAGTCAAGAATTAGATCACTACTGACAGACTGCTGTACCCTTGTTGCTCCACCCACCTTGACTTGCTTCTGCTATTTGCCGTGGGACCAAATTTCATCCTGCTTTATTTATTAACTTTAATATGCTCTAATAGAGTACTAAAGTGATTACGTCATAAAAATTGAATTTGTGAAATTATGGGATTCGTCAGGATATTCTGAAAGAAACACATCCAAGAGGCCTTCTTGCCAAAAACTAGCATTGTGGGGCAAATTGTCTCTGAGATATTAGCCCAGTTATGCTCTGATGACTCCATTCAAATCCTTCTAAATTTGACTTGGGTCTTAACGTTTAGACCCAAGTCAAATTTAGAAGGATTTGTATGGAGTCATCAGAGCATAACTGGGCTAATATCTCAGAGACAATTTGTCCCACAATGCTAGTTTTTGGCAAGAAGGCCTCTTGGATGTTTTTCTTTCAGACTATCCTGACGAATCCCATAATTTCACAAATTCAATTTTTTATGACATCACACTTTAGTACTCTATTGTACCTTATTATACTTCTTTCACCTGTGATTAGGCAGTCCCACTTCCTTTATTCTTTGCCTCTCCGCTGAATTTTGCGCTTCCACGAAAAAAAGAGCGCCTGATCGCAGGTTAATATTTCATTGAAATTAATGTTCTTTAAAAATTATTGTAATAGGAACAGTTAGCATATTGTCAAAAACATTTTCTTTCCCAACTTTTTTTTTCTTAGTTTTAACTTAGGGCAATTACCAGTAAACTTATCAAAACTGGCTGGCCTGGCCAGACCAGTCCAGTCTGCAGGAGAATTCCACTATTAAGAAGGACTATCCAGCTATGCATATCAGTTGATTTCTAAACAGTATGCATGGCTGTAATGGGTTTTAGTAAAAATTTGTAGGAAAGACTGACATTTCATTTTTAAAATGAGGGGTCTGGCCAGCCAGTTCTGAGTTCTGACTTTTGGAAAGCACCCTTATTTTTTAATTTATTAATCTATTTATCATTGTAATAATTTTACAGAGGAGAGATAATTAAAAAGCTCTCCAGCTGGGTATCAGAGTCAACAATACCTGGGAAGGTAGATAGTTGCTCCATCGGAAGAGAAAATGCCATTTCTTTGCCATGATGACGAATAACTTCAGCACCTTGCACTTTGCTCTGAACAAGGTCAGTCAGGCAGTCTGTGTCACAATCATCTGCTAATGCCATGCTGGAAATTTACAACATGCAGATTTTTCCATGGCTACTGAGCAATCACGCATCTTTATCAGCTAGTATTTAGTTTATAGGGAAATGCCTGGATTGATAACAATTTCCCAGAATTGGCAACATCCAGAGATGGAGACACTACCTCAACATAAAGTCTCAATGCTACTATTAATAAAAGATGCAATTTAGTGAAAATGACATGAAAATGATGTGAAAATAACTTCTCCAAATAAGCCAGTTAAAAGTCAACGATATACAAACGGATTTGCTCACTTTAAAAACCAAACATACTTCTGGAATGTTAATTGTGTCAAAAGGAAGAAGCCAATCAGGTATGAGAAACCTGAACTGTAAGAAGCAATTATATGGTAACAACATAGTTTGTGGTTTTGTGGCTTGCTTGCATGTTCAGACGTCCTATGTAGCTTTTCAGCGTTCACAGTTTCCTGTGTTTGACTGTAATGAGACTAATGAGCATTTTTGAAAACTAAAAAATAATTGTGCTACCCTATCACAAAAAATGTTTCACATTACACCCTTATATGTCCCAATAAAAGCCACCTCTCCAGAATGGCCCTTTACCATGGCACAACTGGTGAAATAGATATTTTAGAGAGGTTCAACTCTAGTCCAAATAGAAACTTACTTTAAATGGTATCCAATTCCAAACCGATTCTTCAGGAAAAGTGAACTACCAGCACAGCGCACCTTTCCCTTTGATAAAATAGCCTTGTAATCTGCAAAAAAAAAGAAATTAATTACACATAGACATTGCAACTTAAAAGTCACTGCAGATAAAATTGAGTATGTGTTAAGAACCTTGGACTTAACTCTGTCATTAAAAAGAGTACAATTTTGTACAATACCAGCTAAAATATCAGCTTCATCCATGAAATGTGTTGTAAGAAGGACAACTCTGTCTTTAGCCTTCTCTTGCAACAAGGACCACATAAGCCGTCTAGAATATGGATCCATCCCACTTGTAGGTTCATCCAATATCACAACCTTTTTCATTAATAAACAACAACAAAAGAGTATTGTGAAGTGACCCAACTTTAATTTTTTTGGAAACATTCATTTGGCACATAATAAATTAGATGGCATAAAAACAATCTTTTTCAAGACTGCTGTCCTTTTCAGCATCAGGGTCTCGGATATTATGTGACGGTGAGATGTCACAATACATGTATTGATCTCATATAACACATCCGATTGCATAATCCACAAGAAAACTTACAATAAAGCATAATAGTTGCATATTCTGCACAAAATAACTATGCCAATAAGAAATGTTGAGAAACAACATGCAGAACCCCTGAAACTTTCTTAAGTTGTTTTGAATTAAAAAAACAGTAGGCGTTCTACTCCAAATCTATAAAAGTTACATTTTTTGCAGCATATGATGTGACCATGTGAACATTTTGCAGACTTAAGACTTATAATGCTTAAAACAGATCATAATCACCTTTGGATTTCCTACAAGTGCCACACCAACACAAAGCTTTCTTTTCTGTCCTCCACTTAAATTCATTGATAAAGTGTCCTTTTGTTCAATGAGGTCTATGTCTTTCAACAACTGAGTAACCTTGAAAAAAGAAGTAAAAAACTATTAAAAATTATATTTCCTAAACAACGGATCATTATATCTGTTTCTGGGAAACTGCCCACCAACCCCTCTCCTAATTAAGCCAACATTAATATGTACAGTTACTTCTCACTTAGGGCACAATCTTGGCTTAGGGGAGGGGTAGGAGGGCAGCTTCCCAGAAACATATTATTAATGATCCCACAAAACAGCATTTTAAGGCAAAAATGTGGCATTCTAAAATAACTTGATCACTCCGGATCCACTAGCTGAAAAGGTTGAGCTAAACTTGAAATTTTTGAAAACAGATGAAGCAGGAAGCACTATAACCAATCATTCAGAGCACAAATCTTGGTATGTGAAGGCCCTGAGTTCAAAGTCCTGCTTCGCCACTGCCAGCTGAATTTAAATATATATCACAGTTCAAGGTAGAACCGCTGCTCTGTCATGTAGTTAAGATAGACAAACTGCATGGTTTGCAACCTTCTGGCAGATGGGATTCGATCCTAACTAACGTTGCTTTATGTTCTATTAAACTTGTTTTTTCTCAGTCAATTGCTAGGCCCTTTTAGCCTCTATGCTAAAATGTGTGCACTAGCTAAATAGGGTCTTTAAAAAAATGGAAAGAAATATTTTTCTTGAAACTGTGTGCAATGAGTGCAAGAGCTACAGCACTACTGAAGTGTCCCACTACAAAATAATTATCTTGACTGCTTATAGTGTTATTACAGTGAGAAAAAATTCAAAGTATTTACTTTTGTGTCTGCCTCTTCTCCTTCAATTCCTTTCAGTCCACAGTAGAATTCTAAATGTTCCTTTACAGTCAAGAAGTCAAACAGAACATTGTCTTGGGGGCAAACACCTACGAAAAGAGCATATTTATACCCAGTTAACAAACTAGTCAAATTTTAATATTAATGTTTCAACAATTAAGTAGCGAAAAAATTGGAATAAGCTTAAGAACAGAGCATATCCAGAAGACAATGACACCTAGAACTGCAAGAATATCAAGAAATGGAACTGAGTCATTGAGACACAAATCATAGACCATGACCAAAATAAGAGTTCACCAAGTAACTGAATCTATGGCAAACACCAAATAATGGTCCACCAAGACTTCTTATAACATTATAACAGTGTAGATGTTTACTGTAAGGTTTACAGAATGTCGTCTTCCAATAAAATTATTATGATGGTTTACTAATGGAAAGCATCCAAGGAAAACATCTAAATCAAGTTACCAATTAACTTTCTTATTTCCTGCATCTGATTTGGGTCAGTGATATCCAATCCATAAACAGTAGCATAGCCACCAGATGCAGGAGCCACTCCTGTGATCATAGCAATTAGGGTTGATTTCCCTGCTCCATTATGACCCAAAAGTGCCGTGACCTGTCCTTCATAGATATCCATGCTTACTCCTGTTGGAACCAGCAAAAACCAGAAGAATGAAGCTCAGTTAGCTAAGATATGTTACCCTCTGTTTGACACAGAGAAGTTATCAAATTGAATGCAATAATTAACAACAACTAAATGTCATATCGATATAAGTGAAATCTATAAAATTATTTATAAAGGCATACAGATTCACAAAAACTTGAATACTGTATCTAATCATTGGTAAATTTATGCCAGAAATATCACGATTGACATTGTTTATCATGAGCAAAATATTTCTTTATTGATTACCATCAACAGCAACTATTTTTTCTTTTCCGTGGAAGACTTTCCTCAACCGGTGAATACTAGGAAATATAATGAACACAATAATTAATACAGTATATCTATAGCATCTTTGAAATGTGGTATTTGAGGTGTACATCTTACATATAGCTATATAGGAGTTTAATCTCAGACATTGACCAGCATCAAATTAATTTTTCCTTAGATTACAACTACTTAATCACTCGGGAGGTTTCAAGAGAACGTGATCACACCGTGCCAATCAGTTAATTTCTTTATCATTCACCACTTTCTCAATTCCATATATGCTAGACATTATAAGGCAACAAAGGAAACCACCAGGAAGGTTGAATGTTTTTTGTATACCGTAAAATTCCGAAAATAAGCCCCTCCAAATATAAGCCCCCCACACCAGTAACGCAAAAACCCTTCCGTTAAATCGCTCCTCCAAATATAAGCCCCCTGGGGGCTTGTAATTGGAAAATTGCCCTCAAATACAAAGTAAAACAAAGCAGAAATGGTAAATTTACTTCCAACTATAAGGCTAGCCCAATTGATCTTGAAACACAAATTTCCCTCTGTAGATAAGCCCCTCAAAAAGGAACTTTGAAAAATATAAGCCCCGGGGCTTATTTTCGGAATTTTACGGTATGTGATTTCAGCCTAATAATAAAGTGGAAATCACTGGGAAAATTTTTAACACTATGTGTTCTTTACCCCTCAAAAAGCCAAAGACCAAAATTTGGTTAGTTCCACACACATTGGAAAATTACAGAAATACCTAGGTGTGATTTTGCACTAAGGCTTTCAATTTTAGTGTTGTGAAAAAAAAGTTGACCTGCAGCTAGTGTACCTTATTGCTTCATTTCCATGCATATCAGCATGTACAGTCTCAATATCTTCAGAAGTCTCTTGCTCTCTTGCTGACATCTGTCTGTTAAGTCCTTCCTTTTTCTTGCCATTAAACAGGCTTTTCCAGAAAGAAGGCAAAAAGATGAAGTATGGTGATCTCCGCTGCCCATACTGAGTAGGAATCACGTTGTCAAGATAGAGTGCCAGGAAAAAGTAAAGAATGATGTCTACTATCAACATAACCACGTAGTTAATAGGTGGAAAACTTCCTTTCGTGGTCAAGTTGTTAAATTGTAGACCTTCATCATCAACAGCCTAAAAATACAATAATATTTTAACAAATAAAGTAGAGCTCCTGGTAATTAAAATACTAACTTTCTACTTGAAGTAAGGGTTAATGGTTAGCTATAAAAAATTATCTAGAAGCTAACCATTATTGCATTGATTAACTTTAAACCACTGCAAATTGAACCTACGATTCAAGGAACAATATATATCAAAAAGTAATATGTGACATCGATGGCTAGTATTAAAACCCGAGCAAACGAAACAATCATGGGATACTGGATACCTCAAATTTGATAGCTGACAATATAGGCCATTTCCGCTTTCCAAATTAAAACTCTCATTTTCAAAACCATGCTAAATGCAAAACCTGAAAATGAGTCTTATTTGCATAATTATAATGAAAATTTTGTTTTGATATAAAAGGCCTTCGCACTTAGCCTCACTTTGAAACAGAGGTTTGAGGTAACTCGGAAATGGCCCATTGACTTTGATACTTAGCAATCACTTTATAAGTGACAATACATTCTTGATTTTTATGTCTGGGAAAATGTGACATTTCAAATAATATATCTGGCTTACATGGACTGGCATACACTACTGTTCATTTGTTGATATAAAAAATATTGCATATGTACTCTATAAAATTCAACTAAAGTTAAACAATGTAATATGAGTCTACCATTATCATATATAATAAGCCATGGCTGTTGGGGTATCACAGCCACGCTTTTTTCTACTTATTTGTATAGTTGCTGAATTATGTGATCTTGGTGGAGTCAATTAAATAACAAAATTAGACAATAATAAGACTTTCATAAAATCATACCATGCATTGCACATTGAAGTAGGACACTCAACATGTTCAACAGTGTCATTGAATGAGAACAGAGATCATGGATTTATTCCATTCAACAAGTTGCAGCTTTGTGAACAACAAAAAAATCCTTTTAAAATGCTGACTTTGTTTTCTGCTATTCAGAGAACTGCAACATTGCTTACTGTTTGTTGAGAAACCAACAGTTTAATAGAGCCAAAAAAATATAGCTGACCTGAGAGACAAGGAGAGCAAAAGCAGTCGGCGAAAAGAGAGACACTCCCCATTTTGCTGGGTCTGCGACATCAGCACTGATGAGTGGAATAGCAATGCAACCCAATACAGGACTCAGTATCGACACCACTACACCTGCAGTCTTGGCAACCTTGAAAAACGGTGACAGAAAAAAGGCCAGCATAATGATTGACAAACCATACAAGAAGAACAATATGACCATTAGAGCATAATTGCTTCCACCCAAGCGTCCGGCTGGCACCAAGATGGCATTCAAGATGAGAGAGGCAACAAGCAAGACTACTCCGTAAGTAACACACCAAGATAACCAGTAGGCAATATCTGACATGCCCATGATTCTCATCAAGTCTTTGAGCTTCTTCTCCTTTTCCAGAACCAGATTAATTAACAGGATAACTATGTATGGTGTGAAGGCCAGCACCATGTAAATTGAAGCTGTTATTGCAAAACCTGTAAAAGATTGAGTGAAGGATTCTTTGGGCATCATTTTTGCTTGGATGTTTGGAACAACATAGGATGGCAAACTGGCTTCAACCTTCAAACAAAAAAAATCCAAACACTATATTATTATATTTGTAAGAGACTGTTACCCTTGGCAGAAAGGTATAAAAACATATTTTTTGTTTTTAGCTAAATTTATATCTTAGCCCGATGTTTACCCGTGTATAAATAAAAGTGATGAGCATGACGACGATGCAAACAAAACTTAGCCAAAACGGTAGACCCCAGGGGGGAGGGGGTTGGGTCTCTCCCAATGGGTCCTGATTTCATGATTCCTGATCTTGAACAGAATGGGATGTAATTCTTAAAATGCATGCAGCTTAAGCCATTTGAATTATTCAAAAAGACAGAAGTTGCTTCCCAAAATAGAAAAATTGTCTGAAACAGGGTATTGAAATTGAAATGGGTAACAGTTTAAGTGCATTAATTCTTTCTAAAACAGGGTCAAACCTTTGAGGACACACGGAGGCAGTGCACACGGACAAGCAACATACACACCCCCCCCCCCCCCCCGCACCCTCCTCCTTTATAATTTATTGAACCTTCTGCCCCAGACAAAATAGTTGGGACACTTGGTCACTTTCACTCTTCTCTGCCTGTACAAATCAAACGTCAAACAACACAGTGAGGTGGTGGAGGATTATACACCCGGGGGGGGGAGGGGGGGTCCAATATAAAAGTGAAAGGTATGCTCATTAGAAAATTGAGATTAAACTCCTAAGGGAGACCAATGTGGGTGTGGCTGAAACTTGACCCATTTAGGAGACATACTAAAGTAGATATCACAGCATACTTTGTAAATTTCTTTATGCACCCCCTAAGAGATACCTGAATGAACAAAATAATAGTGACTTTCTGTCCCAAACACCCTAAGTGAGACCAAAGTCTGCAATTACACCCCTGAGCAAGATGACGAGCATCCCCGAAACTTTTCCATGGGAGTCCCCCCTTCCCCACTGGGATTGTAGATCTCCTTTAACAGCTTGTAGATAACTTACCATGGTAATTGCAGCATCAATGCTTGCTTGTATGGCCGTCACATGTGCAAAAATGTAGGAGTTAGCAGCACAGGAACCCAAAGTTGGGCTGTTTGTATCACGGCATTGACCTTGACCTACATAAAAAATCAGAACAAAGACAAATTAAAGTAGTAGTTCATTTAAAAACCTAGCAGAGTGTCATGGCCCCTGGCTCCTTACTATTGTTCTTGTACAACTTAGAAATCTTAGCTTTTTCATAGAAATCCTATGCTGGGTATCCTGGATTACGCAGGTTCAGAGCACTGGGTTCCCCTCAATTTCTTTTTTCTTAGAGCCCGACCTCGTCATTTACCAGAAAAAATGTAGATCACTCACCCAGGGCTGTCAGAAAGTTTTGAAGTAGACAGTTGAGTTGTCAAAGTAAGCGGCCAATCCAGGGATATTTTATTTAAAAAACGCCATCTGTAAAGAAATGCCAAGGAGGGTAGCCGGCCATTACTAACCAAGTATGCAGCGATTTTCGCTGGCAGCCGGCTACTTTTGACAACCCTGCTCACCACCAACCTTCACATTCTTTTAAAGGCTTCAGTCCAAAAAAGACATCCTGTTCAAGATGCCAAATAATAAAATTGTATTTTGTATGTATGCCCCAGTACATCAAGATCCCCATAAAAACCATATTTTGTACCCTGTTCAGAGTCACTTCCCCTGCGAAATCAGCCTGGCTGGATATCTTTTTCTGAAATCACCCATACCCCTGCCCCCCCCCCCCCCTCAAAAGTCAAATGGTCGGCCACTAATGCCCGGCGATTAGCCCGGGGATTAGCCCGGAGGAGGGGGGCAGAGGGCTGGGCGCAGTTGGATTTGACCGATGCATAAGTTAAGTATGAAAACCGGTCCGGGTTTTGCATCTGGGTATGGCGGTGGGACTTAGCTATTATGTCCTCTTTTCTGACATGCAAATACTTAACATAAATAATCATTAATGGTAATTGCTTCGTGCAAAAAGACCGGTCTTTCTTTGGAGTGAAGCCAGAGACACAAAACACTTACCAGTGAGTCGTTCTTCGGGGTTGGGAATAGAGGCTGACTTCTTACCAACGTGCAAGGTGTAAGCCATCTTGTCGCTCTTGCCTTTACCAAATTCAATTCCCATCTCAAAGCCCGTGCTTTCGCTGTACTTTCTGTAATAATCTAACATGCCGTCCGTATCGTTGAACTCCAAATAACTCACCTTTCCCGAGAAGTTGTTCATATTTTCGATAACCCGGTGAGCGTTTTGAATGTCATTGATCACATATCCAACGATAAAACCTTCTCGCCCTGAACTCGATGGGGCGAGGGCTGAAACTTTAAAAGTTGGAATGTCGCTGTCTCTGACAGGAGCTAGTTTTTGCTTTGGAATGGATAATCCAATAACCAAGAGAAGGACTACCCACCATATTGGAACAAGCACTTCTTGTAATGTTTCTCGTAAATTTCGTCGTTTGATTAAATAATTTTTACGAAGAAGATATTTTGTCTGCTTTAAAATCCCCATTCACTGAATGTTTTCAATGTTCTCAATGTTTTCTTTGATCATCCACATCCAGTACCCGTTATTAACACCTTTGAGCACTGTCAGCACTGCACACAGCTGAATCGGGAACACACGGCTCACATTTATATGTGCAAATGATGACCTCATGGCCTGACTAAGAACCAATCAGAAGTGGCTCATTTTTAGCATATGACATATGCTTTCGAATGCACGTTTCCGTTATTTATAAGAAGGAAAACTCTAAACATTTTGGTGACTTCAGAATCCCATGATCTCTCAGAATAACACGTCAAGCGGCAAATCCACTTGATTTCCATAGAAACTACATTAATGTTTGTTCTCGCCAGGCCAAGACCAAGAGACTCATTTTCTTTTTCGTTCTGAGAAAATGAACTTTCTATGATTGGCCATATGGTACACACGGTAACAGGTGGAAATCTGTCCAAATCTGGTGTATTATTCATGCTTTGTATTCGTTGTGAGTGACTCAGATAGGCACAACTGAAACTTTCAGTAACTTGTTAAAGGAGCTGTGTCATACTTAACATAACATACTAACCTTATTCAAGATGTAAACAAGCTCTTTTTACAGGAAAAAACACAATATTAAAAGACATCTTCAAAAGGGAGTTGAGAGAGAGCCCTATATTAGAACTCCCAAACAGAAATAGAAAAATGCTCAATAAAAAATCAAATACAATACAAGTATTCAAAAATCAAGGCTTTAAGCGAAGCACGGTTCTGGTTTAAAATTTATTAAAGAGATAATGATGAAGGTTATTTTTGAAATGATGAAGGCTTTCAGCCTCTACTGTCTCTTGGTAAATCGTTCCATTTTGAAATGAAAAAAGATTATTGTAACAATCGAGTCGTGCGCTTTTAACATACAATTTGAAGGGGTGATTCGCTCTTGTAGACTCAACTTTTGAGAATTCGAAGAAATCATAAACATTCCAATGATAGTATCCAAAGACTAACTTGTAGCGCTCAATTAAAGATAGATAATTTCTACGGTCAGATAGAGACGGCCATTTCAACAATTTTCAACGATCGACATAAGGCATTTCTCCTTTGTGTTGGTTAAGTGCTAATCTAGATGCCCTTCTTTGTGTACTCTCCAAGAAGCGGATGTCCTTGACGAGGTAAGGTCACCAAACGGGTATAGCGTATTCAAGAATTGGTCGGACCAGAGATAAATACAGCGTGGAGAAAACATTTACGTTGGTGGTGCCAAGAGAACGTTTGATTAAACCCAATAGATTGTTATCTTTGTGAACATCTAAGCTAATATGATTATCCCTTGAGAGATCCTTCGATATCATAAAACCTAAGTCTTTGAAGCTGGTCACGTCTTTTAGGCTTATATTATCCAATATATATTGCGTGATAGCGAAGCTCTCGCGCGCGAAGCGAGCGCAGTGGAGCACCATGGGTAAGAAAATGTGGTAAACTACCCATCAAAGAAAATTTGGTAATCACATGACCGTACACCGACCGACCACCCGCCCTACCGTCCGTCCGCACCACAGGCATACAAATGTAAAATAGCTCAATCAACAGGTATAGCAACCCAAATGCAACTCCGTCGAGGTTATTTTGAGGGGAAGTCGCATAGCTAGCCGCGTCTTGTGAAGCAGCGGAAATTGGCTCCGTATCCGTGTTTTCTAAAGTATTAAGCTTAGATTAGTTGTCATTAGACTGCAAAACAGTCCGCATGATTTTTGCGTATTCAAGTAAGCGCGAGCAGTCAAACGAAAGGCCTGTGAGGCTCGCGCGCTTCGTGCGTGTAAGACTCTTGCGCCACGCTTTACCGATTTCCTTACTGATTTTGAGAAAAAAAACCGACTGTTTTGCAGTCTAAGTTGTCATGTCCACAAATTTGGAATATAGAGCAAAGGAAAGACCGAGAAAAAGAGAAAGTAGGCAGTAGGACAGCGAGGCTCAACGAGAAAAAGGGCGACAGAGATCTAGAGTGAGAGATAAAAAACAAAGGAGACATTTTTTTGTCGGAAGAACAACATAAAAATTTTGTAGCGGCGGTAACAAAATGAGAAATGCTAGCGGCCAGCAATGCAAGGTGAAAATGAGCGACAGTGAAAAAAAAGTGAACAAGAAGTTTCTGGAAGTTTCACATTGTAGTCGTGCAAACCAACGGCAACGAAATGTACAAAAAAGTGCGCTGCTCGTGCAAAGTTGCTTTTTTGTTTTTTTTTTCACCGTTCTCCGGCGTTGCCTTCGCCGCTTAGCATTACACGATTTTATATTTTGTTTGAGCAAACTATAAATATCAATATTATCGAGAGGTTCGCTTTTAACCCTGGCTAAATCTATATATTGGACTTATCGAAATTCAGCCAAATTAGGAAATTACAAAATGCCCGTTAAATTAAGAGAAACATAAAAATAACGGCTTTAAACTTTAAAGGAAGGTTAAAATAACATACGGGAACAACATATGCCACGGATGGGCAAAACTGAAGATGATTGAAACGGATTGAAATTAGGGTTTTTGAAAACCGTTCAGCCTGACAGTTTTTCAAAGTTGATCCCTGCTGCTTGCAACTTCAAAAATGATGCTCAGGAGACATATTTGTTTGTCTCAGATCTGTGATTTTGTCATTTACATGTAATTTCTTTGCTTACTTTAAGTTCCATAGCGATTGAGAGCGAGTAATTGGCAAAATTAAACAAAAATGAACTGGACTGCCATAACACAGCCCTTTAAGGTTTAAAGCAAAATTCATTCATTCCATTTCCATACCCATGCATTACCTATACGGGTATGTGCCGCCCAACGGGGTCGTGATTTTGAAGCTCCTGTTTTAGAACGCGGTATCCATTTCAGAGGCGTTTTCTAGAACGGGGTATAATATTTCGAACGCATGAAAGCTCCAGTTTTGTAAGCAGCCATTTGAAATTATTCAAGGACAGATTGCTTTTAAAAATACGGTTCAATGCGTTAACAAGCAAACTGTTGTACTCTTGTTGCACCCTGTGTTTTAGCGTGCAGGGCGGGCGTATTTTCTATTTCTAGAACGGGGTATCAGTTTTAAGGCGAATTCTAGAATGGGGTATAAGACATTGGCCCATTTCTAAAACGGGGTATCAATTTTAGGGAAAATTGTTTTTAGAATGGGGTGCCAATTTGGGGTCCCGGGCGGCACATACCCACACAAAAAATACTCAAGTGCGCCCCCCCGGGCTTTAAGGGATCATAGGAACACCCCTAAAAGGTAGAGAAACCAGCTTTATTGGCACGACTCAAATTCATTTTAACCGCTAAAAAAAAAGCCAAGAAATCAGCTGAGTAAGAAAATGTCATTCCTATCACTTTTCGCATCATGAGCCTTTGACACACATCAGCAGCCATTTTGTCCCAAGAGGCTAAAGTAGCTTTGTTTTACCTGTCTAACCTCGCTCCCAAGTTTTTAACTGCAAAGTCGAGGTTGGTAAAACAAAGCTTTTTCAGTCTCTCAGGACAACTGAAATGGCTGCCGTGTGAATAAGGCTCATGCCCTTCAAGGTCCCTGAAGGATACTGTAAAGGCTCCAATGGAGTTCTTCTTTTAAAGAGCATAGTCTTCAAATAAGCTTCCATTTTTGGTGACGTCAAGCAATGCTTCCCCCACAACACAGAGATCTGCTCAGTATGAGACTACTCTAAGCACGGGCATTTATTAGATAAGGGGTGTCACTTAGATCATTAACGGTACCCATTTAATTGCAATCTTAACCCTTAAAAGGTACGAGGGTTCTTTTTCCTTGGAATTTATGACATGTTTGTTTACACCCTGTATTTCTCAGCCATGCAACTGCAACTCAAACTATAATGTTATGGACACATGAGGGACTTGGTATGTAGACGTTCCTTTCGCAAACTCAAATAGGAAACTCACTTATATCCTATCAAGCCCTCTCTTAGAGTAGGGACAATTAGGAACTGAGTTCATTACAAATAGGAATTTACAGACCTTCACTGTATTCCAGTCTGGTGCACACTCACAGTGAAAATCACTATTTTTGTCAAATTATCCAAGCATTAAATTGGTGCCTTTGTTCACAGGAATTGGGAGCAAGGTGCCCTGGGAAGGTAATAATATTGATTCAGCTTTTATCATGAGTATAGATGTAAAGCAATTAGCTTCAAGTTGATTCAATAAATATTTGCAAAAATTACAAATCATAAGCCCAATGCATGTTATGTTAGTAGGGGGATTGGACTAAAACAGGACATGGTAGCACGGTATGAATAATATTGAATTACAAGGTCCATAATTGGCTTTCTAAGGAGAAAGCAACATTCTTTAATTGCTGAATTTTTGACAATAACAGTCTGTACTGTTCTTTTTTTTTCAACATCCTCAAAATATTTCCAGAGTTTTGTGCAAACTTGCAGGATTACTGGATCTGTAGCTCATTCAAGGATGCAAAAAAGGCACCTTGACTTCATTTTTTTTTTCTGTTGTACAACTCTTTGCTCCCAGTAGATTTGTTCTTTACGGAAAGTCTGTTTTCCTACCTAATGGTTAGGCCTACGTCTGTTTTAATGCTTGCACTTATTATGTCTTTAGTGATCATTTCTTTGTAAAACATTGTGCATCCTCACTTAAGAGCCCTAAGCCACAAGCCCTGTTTCAAAGTTCTCAGACCAGGTCTTACTACAGTGAAACACAAGTTTACAGCTACCAAGGTCCATCAGAAAATCTTTTGTAGTTTGTGACCATGCGTTTTAAAGCTTCATATGCTTTGTGATCTGACAGTTTGAATTCCTTGCACAACATTTCCCATCACAAATAATGTTTCGCACTTTCTATCCCAGTACAAAAGGTAAAAATAGGGGCCGTTTATTTGTTCTTTTTGGATGGAAGTGGGGCATTTTTTTGAAGTTCTGTATGCTCTGTAATCTTCAAGCGAACAGTTCCTCTGTTGGTTTGAACTCCTTGTACAACATTGCACCTCAAAAACTTCTCAGCACTTTCTGCCTTAGCTAGAAGCTCTGCAATTTTTGAAGGATCAGTCTCATTTTTGTGTTTTACGAACTCAGTTCTTATCCTGTGCTTGCCTGCCTCCAAGGCCTGTAGATCTCCTTCAAATACTTTGAGTCTTGTTCTGTGAAGTAACCGGTAACATGATAACACCTACAGACAAGACGATAAAAGCATTATTGGGGATTCAGATCTCTTCAAGGTACGATGGAATAAATTGCCAGCCCAGTGATAAAACCCACTTTAAAAACAGTTCCAAATTTCATTCCTTTAAGAAACTCAAGTAATGTATAGGTCAAATTGAAGCCTCAACATCCCCCCAGGCAACCCCCCAGGAAATCCCCCAGGCATTTGACTTTTTTGAAAATTATTGTTCAAATTCCCCACCCGGGCCAAAATGCCATTCAAATGCCCTACACTAGGGTCCATTCAGGTGATCAAAAGCCCCCACCCCGAGGACATTTCACAGGCACAAAAAAGATAGAAGGATGACAGAAATGCCTTCAGTTGTCGAACAAAATCTTTATAAATAGAGCAAGTAAATAATTTGCATTCAATATAACAAAAACTGAAAAACACTGTTAGCATATTTACTATGAACAAAAGTCTCGTGCAAAGCGGTGGAAATCGCTGCTACAAGGTCACTGAATGCCCAGTTTTTTGTGTGTGTCATGCAACAGACAAAGCTTTCTGTAAAAAAATCCCAGCTATTGATATTACTACATCACGACCATTTCACTGGCATGCATCATTGCTCGCCTTATCACTTAACATACATGCAGCAGGTCAAAGTAATTGACCTCTGTTGAGCTTTTTATTGTTGTATTGAATCGCCGGTAGGGGTATTGTATTTCATTGTAATGCACTTATTAGTGGCCATCCGGGGGGGAGGTGACCCCAGGGAACCCCTGGGCATTTGCCAAATGACGTTTAAAAATGCCCACTACCCAAAACCTAGATTGTTTTAAAAAAAGCTACTAATGCCCCACCCCTAGGGGCAAAGAAGTGTGCTCTGCCAAGTCAAAAGGTGCAATATTTCAAAAGAGTTCTACTTGCCATAATTAATTATCTATTTGCTATAATTATACATATGAGTTAATCAAAAATAAGCAAAGAAAGCTATTCCACTTGTTTTCTACACATGATGAGGTTCAGCTTACCTTGTAAGTCATGGAATGGGAAAGGAGAGAATATTATTGTTTCCTGGTAATGACGAACTGGGATTCCTTGATTATTTTGAAATGCTTCATATTATAAATATTTATAGATATTTACAAATCCCATGGGTCTTCCCCCGGGGATCCTGCTTGCTAAAAATGTGCACAAGCAATCCATTCCCCCCATCCCAGGCTTGAAATTATCGAACAAAGTTGACAAATCGTGCGCCATGCCCACGTATGTCCCCAGGGTTACCCCTCCGGGATGGCCGCTGATAAGCGCATAAACACAACTCAATACATTCTAGACTGTTCCAGGCTCCAAGATAGTTGGGCCTGGAACAGGCTAAATACATTCGTATATTCAAAGCCTCAATCCAATATTAAAAATGTTAAAATCTAAATACCTTCAAATACGGCACAAAGCTTGTTTAAGCCCTTTCTTCATAACCAATTGGCCACAAAGGGACAATATTCTCTACGAAAATCCTCGAACACCCCCCCATGTAGCTCACCACGCCAGAGATTTCACATGAAATCAAGGGTGCAGTTCAAATTCCCTACCCCTAACACATGGGGATCAAATTCCCCACCCCCTGGAAGACTCTGATAATTAAATTCCCTCCTCCCCGGGACGGAAAAGGTGTCAAATGCCCAGGGTATGCCCGGGGGGGACGTTGAAGCTTGGATTTGACCGATACACAACTTTGTACTTTTTTTACACGAGTGAAATAGTACGAAATTGCTGCATGCATAATAGATGACTGTACGGTGGCCCAGAAAGGTCACACATGCAAATTAAAAATGTTGCTGCAAATTAAAAATAGTACATGCAAATTAAAAATTGTACATGCAAACTAAAAATATTACCTGCAAATTAAATATAGTACATGCAAACTAAAAATTGTGCTGCAAATTGAAAATAGAAAACATATCGATGCAAATTAAAAATGAAAAGTCCTGCGCGCGCAGTATGAGTGATGAGGACCTGGTCCGAGCCGTGTGACCTGGCCTTACCGCCGTCGGCCCATTCATGTTTCATGTTTGTAATATTTTTAGTTTGCATGTACAATTTTTAATTTGCATGTCCTATTTTTAATTTGCAGGTAAAATTTTTAGTTTGCAGCAACATTTTTAATTTGCATGTGTGACCCTTCTGGGCCACCGTATGACTGTATGGGGCTGTACGAAAATCTTCGCTACAGCAGAATTTGGAATTCGAAACATCACAATTTATCTGTTTGTACTGGATCATCTTCAAATTCAAACGATGTCACCTCCCCCTTATTTGCCTGGATGCATCATCTTGGTCTTCAGTTCTCAGAGACTCTTTACGATGTTCAAAAAACACTAAATTGGTTCATTTATCCCTTACCTTTGACCTCAAGCCGCTCATTCTTGTTGTCGAAGGAGAAGGCTTGGTCGCAAAGGATATCGCAAAGTACTGGTACTAGCTTCGTTCTCAGTCCACTAACGGTAAAACACAAGATGGCGACGACATCGACAAAGAAAGCAAGGAAACAAATTTCTTCTCAGCCTACTGGTCCTCGCAGGTCGGATAATTCGTCCGGAATCACATACAATATTTGGTATAATAAGAAAGTTGGTGAAAGGGTTCATTCGAAGGGAAAAGTTAAGGCTAGCACACGATGCAATATTTCAAAAGACAGCAGAGAAACAAAAGGTAGTTTAAGGCAATGGGATGGAACTTTCCTGTGTTTGAAGTTTGCCAGAGGCTGTTGCCCATTTGGACATGAATGCTCATGGATTCATGCTGTGCCTTCCGATGAATTTGATGCAAACTTGGAGGCGACAAAAGACTGCTTTGGTAGAGAGAGGCACGAAAATGTCCGAGAAGATCAAAGTGGGGTTGGTTCGTTTTCATCTTACCCGCAAACGGCGAGGACCCTTTATGTTGGAGGGATATCTGTAACCCCTGATATCCAATCCATTGTATATGAACACTTCAGGGAATGGGGGGAGATTGATAATGTGAGGGTATTGCAGTCTAAAGGTGTGGCATTCGTCCGCTACAAAAAACGGTCAAGTGCAGAGTTTGCAAGAGAGGCCATGCAGAATCAATCTCTAAACAGTGGCGAGATCCTAAATGTGAGATGGGCAACAGACGATCCTAACCCATGGGTTCAAAAGCGAAAAATAGAGAGAAGCAAAGAGCAGCTGACTAATGCAATTTTAGAGGACTATGATGGACCACTGATAGTTCCTCAAAGAAGAGATATATGGAGTCCTCATGAGAAGCGTTTTCGAAAGAAAAGTGACTCTGTGGACCCTGTAGAAGCAGTAGGTTATTACCCAGATACTGATTATCAATATACCATCTCGGATTTTCAATCCAACTTACAGGCCAATGATATGCTTTCTAAACAAGTGATAAGCTGCAGCACAGCAAGTGATGCACAACCAAAAACTTTATCTGATCTTGTTAAGTGGTCAAAAGATCAGGCACTTCTTGACAAACAAGCAACAGAACAATCACATTTAACAGTCAAGAAAACTGCAAATGAGGCAAACAAAACTGAACCGGGAAGTTTGTCTCTGGTTTCTGCCTATGATTCCTCAAGTTCAGATGATGAACATTAAAATGAGAAAAAAGAATTTGTCGCAGGCACGGTCGCCCAAAAAGCACACATAAATACAATAAAGAGTATATAAAGAGTGAGTGGGTGCCCCCTGGGCATCCCGTAATACTACTTAAATGTAATAAATTCAATATGGCCACCGAATCGGTAAAAAGGTCCACTGGCTATTTCACAGGCATGCCCAAAGATTTGAACTTAGGACTACCAAGAACAAATCCAGCTAGTGGTCATGCAGGACTTGGACCTAGGGCCTCTGGAATTCAAGTTCAGTGCTCGAACAGCACAGCCAAGAAAGAAAACTTTGAAATTGAACCCCTGAAATGTTCCCAGAGTCTTTATTGAGTTATGACCTATTAAATCGCAAAAATATTTCTGATGTCCATTGTTTTCTGAGTTTCAAATTGATACTTCTCTTATGGAACACTTCTGGTGAAATTGTAGCCAAATAAAAAAGAAATAAAAATAAATAAATAATGGATAAATAAATCAATGTGCAAGAAAAAATACCACATCATAAGCTTTCATACAAGGCATTCAAAGGGGGAGGGAAGGGGGTACTTTTGGTGCAAGAGAACACAGAGGGCACATTGACTACTTGACAATTCTCAAAACTGTTAAGTTAAAAGATTTTCTAGTTTTTCAATGAACCTTTTTTCTTTTTCTGCACATCTGTTTTGCAAACTCATGCTGTTTGGCAGCAATTAATACCCTGCTAGCAGAGGCTTTTCCCTTGTGTTTCTCAGCGTTGTACTGCCATTCTCTTCGCTGTTTTGGCTGCTCGCGTTTTGTTTTGGTTGTTTCTGTGCCGAGGAAAAGACCTCTGCAGACAGCCGTTTGGGATTCCTGTTGAGCATGCGTGAGATGAAAATGCAGTTACCATGGAATTTCTGTGTCACGTGTCGGTAATACGATGCCACCGCCGGAGTTTGCTCATGTATTCATGTGTCAATTTTCCCACGGGAATGACTCGCACTCGCCATGTTGATATAGCGGGCTCACTTTTGCACAGCAAACTAGTACATAAAAGATGCGCGAGTTGATAAAACCGGTTCCACAACCGGTTTAGTCATGTGATTACCTCCTAGATCTTGGAGGTATCTAATGCGCATGCTCAACAGGAATCCCAAACGGCTGTCTGCAGAGGTCTTTTCCTCAGCACAGAAACAACCAAAACAAAATGCGAGCAGCCAAAACCGCGAAGAGAATGGCAGTACAACGCTGAGAAACACAAGGGAAAAGCCTCTGCTAGCAGGGTAGGCAGCAATGGATGTAAAAAGTCACTCACTGTAGTTATTTATTGTTATTATTATTATTATTATTATTTTTCTTTTTTATAAAGAAAAGAAAGAAAGAAATCTCAAAAGTTTTCTTCATGCCTCTGGCAAGTGTTTTACCCCCCCCAATAGGCCATTTGCACTAAGAGGTAATGTGACATCGTTTTTATGAAAATGGAAGTTATATGATTTTGTATTCGGAAAATGATTAGTGGGTCATATCTTACACAAAATAATAGTGATTTAGTTTTTCAAACCCGCACCATTTTCTTAAAATGAGTAAGTTCGTCGTTGCTCTTGCATGTAAACTTCAAGGAAAATGTTGAAAAGATGATGTAGTAACATTTACAGCATACCTGAGCGTAACTATCAAATTTTTAACAAGATATAGACAAAAAGTAGTTTTGGCCGCCATGTTGGAGGGCAAGAGTATGCCCTCCAACATGGCATGGACAATACAAATCATAGTGCTTTGTTGAAGAATCAAAGTGCCATAAATATCTCCCTTCAATGTGTTTCAAATTTCGGGTAAAAGATATTATTTTTATGTGCCCGGTCAATTTTTGGCATCAGCAAGATTCCAACTCATTGTTTAAAGGAGGCATTGGTCACTTGACATCTTAGTGCAAGAGGCTTATTGGCTAAGGGGAGTCACTTCCGTGTTGAAGGTACACTCACCGTGATCCTTTTCGTGCCGAGGTTCAAAATGGCTGACTTGAAAGAGAAACTGTAACGCTAAGTACAAGAGCGAAATATGAAGCGTTCTGTAGATCAACTAGAAGATTTGCATTCAAAAAGAGCTCGGCTCGATACCCCTAAAACAAAGAAAACCTTCACTGTCACACCAATCAGAGCCTTTCGTGGAGAACTCCCTTTCTATCGTCAGCCGGTTGAGGTCGGGTGCTTTTCTCTCGATGAGAATAGAGGCTTTCACGATGACAAACGACAACTGAGGATTTTTACTCCTCCTCATAATGTAGATTTCGACCTGCGTGCTGGGTTTAAAGAGTTTGTTAAAAGAAACGAAGATGAAAAGGAGGGATTGGGACATTTGTTGCAGTGGACTAACCGCCATCGGGAGAAGTTTGAAGTCATTCAGAGTCCTTCTGCAAAACGTTTTCCAAGCGAGACACCCTCCAGCACAAAGTAAGAAGAGTATACAGGGTAGCATTTAAGTAAAGATAAGAGAGGGAGACCTGCTTCTCGAAGCTCCCTTAAGTTAAGATATATTCTAAGTATTTTTCATATGTAAAACAACAGTGCATTGTTTAGTATGAACTACGTAATTAAAAATATATCTTAACTTAGTTTATAGGGAGGCTTTGGGAATGGTGATTTATCATTTTTTAGAGGAAGAAACTAAAAGTTGCTTCTGTTGAGACAAGGAACTGGGTATGTGCCAAGCAAAGAGAAAGGGTGCAAGCTACTCTTTCATAGTTTCCTTACATTTGCAGCCATTGGTTAGGCATCATAGGTGTTACAATGGTGCAACATAGCTACATGGCTATCCCCCTTGGAAGGCCTTGTGAAAGACCTTTTATGTGGTAGGGGAGTGCAGGTTAGTCCAGGAGTAGTTCCTGTTTCTAAATATTCTTTTTGTTCTTCAAAATGCAAACCTCCAACCACTCAGAAACAAGACATCTCTTTCTTTCAACAGTCAATAAGCCTCTGTAGTGGTTGACATATTTATGTCAACACACGTGATGTTTGAACATGAACTACATGTTTAATGTCTTATGACAGTGGCAATTTCAAAAGTCGACCCTGTAAAATCTTGTTTTGGGTGTAAATCTGCCAGGTTTTTCAACATTAAAATCCCTGCTAAGAGTTCAAAAGATCAAAACAAACATTGCTTTCATGTATCTTCTTGGTGGAAATATCCCTTAGTGGAAAGACTTGCTTTTTGCTTACTAAATATCTGTTAGAAAGCAGAGAATTTTGTTGAACTTTACTATAATCTTAAAAGTTGACAAAGTGTTGTTTACTAGCTTACACACAGATTTCATAACATGGCGAGGACACTTGACAAAGATCATGTGTACTCCATATGAGACAAGAGACACTTGGGAGATGGCAGCAACCCTACACAATGGAACCATCTACATTAGTGAGATAGAGACTGAAGAAAACAGAGAGAAGCGTGAAAATATGGATGAAAAACACAAAGAGATGTGTTACTGGGGTTATAACTTTGAAAGCTATGTGACATCACCCATAGACAAGAATCGTCATTGTAAGAATGGGGCGGTAGCAAAGACAGAAGGCTGTGCCAGTAATGACAGCGAGGCATTTATCACAGTGATCAGAACCAGGCTTGGCAAACACTCTTTAGTGTTTGGTGCTGAGGTGGACTGCTGTGCCAAGGTTTGTTTTTTGTATATACCGGTAGTCAAAGCTCTCATAAGTGACCACCTCAGAAATCGAAAAAGTGGTTGTAACTTGAGGTGGTTGCTTACAAGAATGAGCTCTTGTAAGCAACTGCATGGTAAAACAATAGAGGGTGGTCGCTCATGAGAGTTTCAAAAGTCATTAATAATTCATAAAGTAAACACAAGTTGGGCTAAGCGGTTGCTACAGAAATGACCTTGAACTTTTACAAATACAATACTGGACTGTACATGATCTTCATCAGTAAACTATTAGTGCAGTATGCAGTTTCATTAAAGTGTTGATTAAGAGTGGTCACTTTTGAAAGCTTCAAAACAAAGGAAAAGTCCAGTTGGGCAATCCCAAAAGTGGTCACAGTCTCTTACAGCAACAGTTCCTTACGAGAGCAATTTCATTACAAAGTTTAAGTCAAAGTTCAAACAGGGTTTCACAAAAGTGGTCGTAACTATAGCTGGCCACTAATGAGAGTGGTTGTGTGGAGACCTTCAACTGTAGTTTGTACTGAGAGAGTAAGAAATTATTTAGGAAACCTTGCTGCTTTCAAAAAGCAAGGTGGTTATAACAATGTAAGTTGAAAAGTGCCTAAAATATTTACTATCGGTTACAGTTTTGTGCTGGCCAAGGGCTTTCAATGTAAATGTAGCAATTCAAAGAAAGAACACTCAAAATTAGTGTAGGTAATCACATGATTTTGATTGCAATTTGGAATAAATAAGCACTTGTAAATTTTTCAAAGACCAACAAAAGTGCATGAACATGTGGGGTGAGTGCACTTTGTCGTCTTTGAAAAATTTACGAATGCTTATTTATTCCAAATTGCACGAGAAAAATCATATGATTACCTATACTAATTTTGAGAGTTTTTTATTTAAATTACTACATTTACATTGAAAGCCCTTGGCCAGCACAAAACTGTAACCGATAGTAAAATGCTTTCAATGTAAATGTACTAATTCAAAGAAAAAACATCAAAATTATAAGGGATAAAGGACTGCTCAACCACAAGGCACATTTGATGTGGTTACATCAGAGGCCATAAAATAATGTAGAAGTCTGTATGCAAGGTGCAAAGAAAGTCGGTTTTACAGCTTGCCATTCGGGCAAGTTGTCGCTAGTATGTACTAGCCCAATAGTCTTTTTAGGAACCCCCAAAAAATTTTGATCAGCAGCATTGATCACAGTTCTTTTGTAATTTGAATTTCCCGAAAAACTTCACTTTCCTTTCAGGCAAGTTAAGAACATGATTCACTAGCCCAGTTGATCCAGTAGCCCCGGGCTATCGGACATGACTTTCTTTGCATGCCGGTATGGTATGTATTTGCAATCTTAAACAGACTCATGTGAACTTACTTTAAGAGTTTTCATTTTTTATTACAATATACTGTAGGCAGAAGGTGATGCACCAGCAAATTACATAGAGCTCAAAACCTCCATACAGCCTCATCACCACAACCAACACTACAACTTCAAACGCTACAAGTTAATTAAGTGGTGGGCACAATCATACCTTGCCGGAGTGCCAAAGATTATCTGCGGTTTCAGAGATCACCATGGCCAAGTCAGGGAACTTCAAACATACAACACCTTAGCCATTCCTCGATTAGTGAGGGATGATGAGGGCCTGTGGGAATCGTCCATTTGTCTTAACTTTCTGGACAGATTTCTTGAGTGGGTGAAGACAGTAGTTGTAAAAAGTGGTCCTGGTGTTGTCTACTTGTTCTCCTGGAGGAGGCCTTTTGAGGAAGTAACTGTTTCAGAGGTTTTAGATGGGTCTCACAGTGTACTTCCAGATTGGTATTTGGAGAGTCTTGGGAGTAATGCCTCTCCTTAGCAACACTGCATACTTGTAGCTTAGTTACGTACCTTGGTCACTCATTAACCCTTTATGCCCCAGTATCCACACACAATGTACAAAATCTCTTGACTATCTCAGACTACAGCATGCAAAGAAAGTAGTGTCCTATAGCCCAGGGCTACTGGATTTTGCTATCGGGCTAGTGAATTCTTTTTTTAACTTGCCCGACGGGCAAGTGATGTTTTTTTGGGGAGTTCAACTAACAGAAGAACGGTGAAATCAAATCTGCTAGTCAAAAGTTTTTAGGGCTCGCTGAAATGATGTCTGGGCTAGTAAATGCTAGCTTCAGCTTGCCCGAATAGCAAGCTGTAAAAATGATTTTCTTTGCACCCTGCTCTATACATTACCCTAAAAAATTAGTTGAGAGAATTTGTTGAAAAATCAAATATGTATAATTTCCTTGCTGGTGATCATTTCACTAATTCTCATAACATTATGTATTGATATTGTTAGGGAAGAATTGAATTCTTTGGGACTTGAAGGGTTAAACCAAACCCTGAGCTGGTAAGAATTATATTGAAGAACTGAGTTGAGTTGTTCAAAGCTGGGTTAAGATAACTCAGGGTTAGTGCGAGATTTGAATTCAGATTTGAAAGCTTAAAAAGCATTCAGTTTTAATTCTTTTTGTCTATAGGTTGATGATTGGAAACTCTAAAAATAACAGAGAAAATTATCTGAGAAAATGCTTTTGAGCAAAAGAAAAGGAAACCAGGGTTGAATTTAACCCCAGGTGAAGTGTTAATCGGCCTTCGAACAACTGGGCCCTGTAGTTTAGATATGAAGCAAACACATGTAACTAGATGTACATGTAACTACTGCTAGGCAGAGGGAAATGTCTGTGAGTAAAGTATTGCTGGTTTTGATTTTGTTTTTAAGTGGATTTTTTATTCTTTTCTATTAACCAAAAGCTTGATAATGGAAATGCAACCCATTAATTTTGTAACTTTAGTTACTTTGGAAACAAGTCCATCTTTTAGACTTGTCAGTTAAGCCATATGATATTATATTAATTTGCCTTGGAGTTTTCATATTCCTAGGTGTATTTGTAGGCGTAATCAAATGGTGATTAGTGAAATAGCAACATTAGTATTGGTAACATCATGGTTTGTATTGTTATACATAATTTGAGACAATTTTGAAATTTCATGAGCGGTATTTATGCCAAATATCATGTACAAATCATGCTATTATTTGTTTATACTGCTACCCAAAAATGTTCTGTAATTTTCACATGTAGTATTTCAAATTTAGCTGAAATACCACTGCTCTAAGTTAATCAAATTGCAGGAATTTCTCATGTAGTAGTATAAGGAATGATATTTCATGTGTGTTTTATCCAAATTCTAAAAGTTACCATTATGAGTATACCATTTTGATTATTTTTATTATGAGTGACAAAATTATGCTCACAATTTTAGCCATTTTGTCAAAAGCAACATTGTAATTTCACAACAATGCTGTGAATTTTGCAGAAAATAACTGCATGTAGTGAATATATGGGTGTTTTGTTTACCAACCAAAAATGTCAGTGCTAGCCCTTCTATTTATGTGTTTAAACAAGTGCACTATAGACTGCTGTACATGCTTTATGTTTCAAAAAATCACCATGGTACCAGAACATTTCTTGTAGTTAAAGGGGTGTTTCTATTATTAGCATTAGTGTAACAGATAAGGAGTAAATACTTTCATTCAGGTCATGTAAAACAGTGACAATGTAGCATAATGTTAATATAAAGACAATTTATGATTTTGTAGGCATCTACAACATTTTGATGTTTATTTTTTATTTACAGCTACTAATAGTATTCTTCAAGTAGCTGAAAAAAGGGCAGTCAAATAGTATGCCAGTGAATAAAATTTATTCTGTGTTCATATATATCCTCATGTTTCTTTCCCAATTCTTTTGTTTCTTTTCATTGGCTAGCCTTTCTCTTCGACTGATTCTTCTTGGCTTGGTTACCTCCTCTTTATTGGTAACTTTTCTCCTCTTCACAGCATTACAGTCATTTGGACCAAAGTGCGTTACCCTTGGCTGTTGATGACCCTTGCTACCTAAACCCAGACGATCTCTTTTAAGGACTGTCTTAACAGGAAATTTCCTTCCAGCTCCTTCTGGACCTAAACCTGTTCAAAAGGGAATAAATTAAAGAATCTTAATCTTTCTTTGGTAACACTGTGTTTCCAAGTGTGAAGCCAACTGAACAATTTGATGGACTTAAAATAAAATTTGAAATGAAGTCACTATTATTAGATATTTTAGAAGGCAAATCATTAGTGTTTTGATTGCTTAAAGTAAACAGATTTTTTTTCTATGAGGACAAAAAGAAAAAACCGCTGCCACCATGGAGAGGTTTTATAGATTCTGTTCCACAAGGAGGCCATTACCTACCATGAGAGCAGAGCCTCCTTCTTCTAGATCAGCAAGGAAAAAAGGATCGAGGCTCTCACTGATTACTGTCAAGCCTTAGAAGTCTCCCTAGCCCGATCTTCTGGACTAGTCAATCTTTGAACATCCATTTCTTGATAAACTGATGATCATAATTGGGCCTGCTGTACCATTGAAGCGCCAGCCATTAGGCCTGAGTTGAAGACGTTATCATAGCAACATGCAGTCTGAGCATGCTCAACAAAGATCTGACTTGATTCATGAAGAGGCTTCTTGAGTACAGTCAAACACCTGCTACTAGCCACCTCCCTACAACAGCCACTTTCTTCTGTCCCCAAGGTAGCCGTTGTAAAGAGGTTCAACTGTACACCAAAATCAAGCAAGCGGAAGAACTGCAGGGTTCACATATTTGCAGTTTTTGGTTACTAGTAGGGGTTTTCACCAAACCCCCTAAAACATCCTTAGATCTTCCCCAAAGATTACTAGTCATTTCAATAAAATGTCCTTTTGACACAGATTGTTTTGAAAGATTTTGCACAGTTGGCTTATAGAACAAGGAATATTCATGCCATATGTTTTTCTTTGTCACATGCTAACTATACTTTGAGTGACCGAAATTAATATGCAGTTTTGCTACCTAAGTTCCTATCAAAATGACTTGTTTCAAAAGGAGTTTGTATGGAAAAAACCAGTTTCCTCCCAAAAGCAAAAAAGTTTTGATCTTGTGGCCCTTTAATATTACTTCTAAAGATTAACAATTATTAAAAAATTAACTGATCAACTGCAAAAAGAAAGAAATTAGTAAAGAACAAACCTTTGTCATCATTCCAACCAGATTTTAACATCATTTGATAGCCAACATTGCCTTCTGGGATATAATAAAATGTCTTCTGAGGCTTGCGTTGTATGTTAAACAAGTGAACTGTGGATCCCATGTGTATCTTTTCATCATCTGTAAACTCCTGCTCACAAACTGAGCACCAAAATTTTGGTTTCTCAGAGGAATGTTTATTTTCTCTCAGATGGGCTTTCCACTGTTTGGATTCGATGCAACCATTATAGGACCTGAGAAGTTCTACAATGTCAAAATGTTTAGCAACTATAGCAAGATCCAGTGCAGTTCTTCCTTGTAAGTCCATTTGAAGTCTCCAATCAGCACCTTTCTCTAAGAGGTATTTCACAACATGAACCTGCCCACTATGAGATGCACACATCAAAGCAGTCCAGGAAAACTGGTCACACACATCGATGTCTATGCTATGAGATAAAAGCATTTCTTTAACTTGTCTTAACCTTCCTTCCTGAGCATATTGCAGAAACTGATTTACACTTCTGTGCTTTGAAGAACTTGAAACACGTTTACTTGAAATTCTTGATCTTGAACAGGGAATTTTGTAGTTCACATCGCTACATTTACTGTCACCATCAAAATCATCATTACCATCTTTAGTCTGTTTAGTTCCACTAGGTGATATTAAATTATTCAGTTTGTATTTTTCTCTTTTTGAACTGAGTTCTTGTTCAGTTAATGCCTTTGTACAGTCAAAACCTTCTCTATTAGAGCTTTCTGAAGACAAAACAGTTTCGTAAAATGTTCTTGCTTCCTCGCCGGACATCTTTCCACATAACTCATCACATCTTGTATTTCCATCTGATGTACATGTAAGACTCTCAGATTCTTTGGCCTTTGCTGTAACAAACCTCTGTAAAACGTACGAAAAACTCATTTCTAGGACAGACATTGATGATAGCACACTGAAAATTCTTTTTGCATGAATTATTTTACTCAATATTATCACAGAGCCGTGACTTTCAAAAACAAAGGACAGAGCATATTTCACCAACGTTATCCGCCATCTTGGTTTTATGCAACCCAACCTCGTTTCTATGGACCTGAAACCGAGGTTGCTATACAACATCCTGTTATTCACTGAGGCGCACTGAGGCTCAGTGTTTCTGCACCGTTTGTCGCTATTGAGGTACTTAAATTGTCTTCGATCTGATCTTAGAACAGAGCATACAAGAATGAGATAGCTCTTTTAATGACTGGTGAACTGTCATCAAAACGGCGATGGATGACACGAATTTTACGGTTTAGTATGAACATTTTGTTAAACTGAACGTGAGTGATTCGATGCTTTTCGAATGACGCACTGATTTTCCACGAGCCGTAGTAAAATATTGGCGTTGAAACAGTTCCTAACATCATGGATAAATTCGTAATTGTTGGGGGATTTTTATGCTTTGCGGCCGATGTATTTGCAATCGCCTCGCTGGCGACTCCGGAATGGGTTGTGACAGACTTTGCTGGTAAGTTGAGCTGTAATTAAGAATTGAGCGCGACCTTGAGCGCAAGTCAAAAATAGCGGTAATAATAATGCGCAGATTATTTAGGCTTAAGTACATGTTTAAAAGTGTATCTTTTACCTTTGTACCAATTTTTTTTTCACAACAAATACTCATATCGTGGCTATCACAAGCCTTGACTGCAGCAGGAATCTTTAATTTTCTCAAAATTCCCAGGAGTTAGCGTTATCATTTGCAACTATAATGTAAGCGTACTTTATGGGTAATCTGCCTAATGATTTGTAATTTTTTCTGCTTAATTTTATTATTATACATTGTACTCACTATCTGTCTTCTCACTGGCTAAAAGCCTACAGCTAAATTTGGAAATCAGTGCAACCCACAGAGTAGTTAGTTATCTACTAGCAGATATTAAAACTAACTAATCTGTAGGCTGCGCGCGCAATGCACATGATTTCCAATAACTATACAATTTCAGGTTCCTTGTGACGGTGTGGTTGTCGTTTTTTTCTTCAAAACAGTGTCAGTGTATAATAAAACAGTTACTAGATTCTGTTTTTGTGATATCCTAAATAATCAAGGTCTGGGTAAGTGTTATCATCCGCGGCCTTCAGCTCCGCTGCTAACACTTACCTTGACCCTGATTATTCTGGATATCACAATAATTGTTTTTTATTGACTTCATTTCTAAAGAACCCTCAAATATTCCCTGATTAATGTCGACAAACAAACTGAATCACCTGATTATGGGGGTGGGGTGGAGAAGTGGGGATGGGGGAGGACACCCCGGGAGCGGAGCCTCTTTTTGTCTTCTTGATCAAGGAGGAGAAAAGTAGACTCTGCCTGAATCACATCAAGCTTTTGAAGTGGCTGAAGTTCAAATAGCTGGACTAGTTTTCTCTCAACAAACTAATTTTACAAGTGAAAGCAGCTGCATATTGATAAACCAATGGTCACAACTGAGACGCTGTACCCAACCTCATTCCCAGGGTTCTCTCCTACCCGTCCCTACGGAGCGAGAGAGAGAGAGACCCTGGTTGGGTCTGGTCACATGGTTACAGAACAAAATTAAATTGAATAATATTTTTTTGTCTGGTTCGTTTTCACCGTTCATACAATGATCGAAAGGGCAAGATAGATTTGCTAAGCCTCCAACTATAACTGAAATTCGGGAAATTTCTGCTTAAACAGAGCTATCACCAGATAAACAAGCAAATTACCAGCAGATAAATAAAAACCTCGTGTTATCGCAGTTAAACCGATGACAACAATTTGATACTAAAATCTACGATCCTGAGAAAGACACAAGCACGTGTTTATCCGCATTGAAGGGAAAATCCCTGTTCGTTGAACTTGCATTGAAAGACTCAGTGTTCGTCGGTGACAGCGGCTGGTAATCGGCCCGAATCAGTACATACAAAGCCTAAACCATTAGCGGTGACAAAACATAGCAGTTACGTTGAGAGCAGAGGATTCATTTTACATTCACGGTCAAAATAATATTTTAGCTCTAATGACTTTACGGAAAGCTGTAGTCTGAAATGTCAGCTTTCTCCTACCCCTAACCTTTTTTATGATGCGGCAACAGAAAAAACGTATCGCTTTTAGTGGTAAATAGAGGTAAAAAAAATATAATATAGTACGTGCATAAGCAAAGGATGACCAAAACGCGACTCTGAAGACAACAGGAAATAGTATAAACAGAGACAAAACAGACAACATAACCCAGTGATGACCTTCCAAAGCAAAAGGATTTCTTGTATACGGTCCAAATGAAAACTTTATTAAAAAAACAAATGTAGCTCAGTGATTTCTTTGAATCCTCTAAAGCATATACCTAACCCTCCAGAAAATTAAGCAAAGAACAATAAACGGTTGGCAGTCGTGCAAGCCATATTTTTTAACAAAGAAACTTATACGGCTATCCTGTTGATTTTAAACGAGGACAAAAATACAACACTGCAGAGCCGTTGGATAAAAATATACTCTTCCAAAATTCTGTTTACCTCTTTTCATTTGAACAATCAAACTGAGTCCAGGCGGCATATTCTCTCTTCCTGTTGCTTCTGTTTGATTTTAATATTTTCGAGGTCAGTGAGGACGGCAACGCTTGATACATCTTTTCGGCCCCCCTTCGAACTGCATAATCATAGTTTTGAAAATACATACGTTTGCTTTCCAAAGGTGGTCTCCATAACATAGGAATGGCAATTCAAGTGTACTGCATTTCGGTATGAATACAACTGCCTAAAATATTTTTGACTGCACAAGTGGTGAATCCGTGATTTCCTTTGCAACGTACGATAAACATCCAGATATTCTGCAGGAAGTTACGCTTTCGCTGTCAAAGGACTCGGCGATTGAGGTTTTGTCTTGACTAGTCCGGGAACTATAAAAACATGACCGTTTAGACAAGGTCAGATACACAGTTTCCACTTACCTCGACGTCCACGCTTTGTAGAGACAAATCTCACACTTATCCGCCCCTCCCCCAAGTCGTTTGTTGGTAATCTCCCAGATTCTGGGAGACATGTGACCAGACCCAACCAGGGTCTCTTGACAGGTAGGAGAGAGAACCTGGGAACGAGGTTGACGCTGTACCATGTGCATGGCTATTAGGCCTGGTTTCAAAACTGTATCGTGGCAAAACATGCAGTGCATGCTTTACAAGATTTTACTCATTACATGTAAAATCATTCTCAAATACGCTGAGATCAAGCAAGCAAAGGAGAGAATATGTCGGCAGGGTGATCGAGAGGGGAGGAGTAGGAACATTTTACATTATTGGCTGTTTGCCATCACATGAGAAAGTGGCCATGTTGGTTGACAAAATAAAATGCATGTGATGTTATTACCACTTGGTTGATCAGTGGTTTACACCTTCAATCATGCCAGGCAAAAGTGACAAGGATTAGTGGCAGATCCAGACATTGAGATAGGTGGTGGGAGGAGTGGGAAGGGGTCAGTCAGGAAAAACATTTTCTGGACTATGTGGCAATTTGATCTTAAAATAAGGGGGCCCTCCACTATATCTACCACTGGGTATTTGGCCTTGTTCTCTCTGGTTTGTCGTTTTATGGTCTCAACAGTCAGAGTGACTGGTCTACCTTAAATATTGCAGGTTCTGTTCGGCTTGGTTTGACTGTCATGTGTCAAAAGTCAGATGGACAGCCTGAAGTGTGCATCACCCCTGAACTACCCCAAGAGTGGCTGGCCACACTAGTTTTTATGATTTTGGGTGTTATAGCTTTAACACTAACTTGCTGTCTATTAGTCTTGTCACCTTGGAAACCAACTATTGTTGATGCAGCAAAGTGGATCGTTTTTATTGGAAGTAAGTCAGTAAATTTATGTAGTGTCAGTCTGATTTGGCCAATTTTTCATTCACCCTTGCCTTTTATGATATTTTCTACTTTTGTTTTGTTTTAGTGATTGTGTTCTGCCTGGCAGCTCTGACATTTCCACTGGGATTTCAAATGCCTGAAATTGGTGGCAGACCATACAAGCTTCCACATGGCACTCATGTTGGACCATCATTCTTCCTCTACATATTTTGTATAGTGTTCACAATTGCATCTGAACTATTTATATTCAAAGTTTGTCCTCTCTTGCTTAGATGATCAATAGGTTTTTCTGTTACATTATTTTGTTGTTTTACTTAATTTTTCTCCTTATGATAATGGCAACAGTAGTGACAGGGTACTGCATCTCCTTGAATAAGTGGCATGCACCAGAAGGCTTATTTAAAATTTGAAGCAAAAACAATGGTGCTTATTTTAACTTGGGAATAATGCTTATAAAAGAGCCATGTAAGCACTTCACCCTAGAGATAACTTGCACTCACTATACAGTGATAAAACTGTATTCTAGATAGTGTAGTTAAAGTTTTAAATTTAAAGTTATGAAAGAGGGAAAGGAAAGAGGCTTGTAACACCTGTACTACTGTGTAAGTGTTGGGAATCAGCTAAGATTTCAAAATCAATCATTCAAAATAATTATTTAGATTGACCTGGCCAATCAGTCATTGATTATAAGAATTATTCTTTTTATTTTTCACCTGTCTGTGAGTCAAATCAAAGGTTAGTTTTCCTACAATACACACGACCAAATGCAAAACAAACTAGGGAATTCTGCCATGCTGTGTTTTTAAACATGGCAAAAAAAAGTATGAATGTACCAGAAGGGGTTATCAATGGATTATAGCTGCATCTTAAGTCTGGCCATTAAATTAGACAACTTTACACTAATGCTAACTTTTGTCAACAATAATATTTATGTTTCTTTTAATTTTTCTGCGATAATCGATTGAACATTTTCTATAAATTAATTTTTGATCATCTTTATAGTTGAAGGTTTTCAATGAATGATTGATTGTAATCCATGATCGGCAAACCACTATTTATGCTGTTGAAGGTGAGGGAAAGGGTGGGGAGAGGATTCTTCATGGGGTTATTTATTTGCTAGATTAGCTGCAGCTAGAAAAGGGTCTTATTTGGGGAAATACAGAACTAACTGCAGTAGCCTTTTCCAGTCTCCAAGATAGTAATGAAGGGAGATCATAAAACTTGATGAAAAAGTGCCCAGGGGCTGGGCCAAGAGAAGATGCAACTGCCTTCTCTCCAGACCATGTCTTTGTTTGCCTTGTGTTGGTCAGATGTCCCCACTGTCTGAGAGCCTGCTGGCAAAGGCTATAACTGTGGAACTGCTCTGCAGCTTAACATTTTGTGAATTTTTGGTTCACTTGACTTTACACTGGCTTGATCAGGGCCGTAGGTAGTACAAGGCAAGACAATGGACCTGCTTCATCTTCATAGTTCATCTCAAAATTAAAAAAAATGTGTTCAATTCAAGGGAAGTCAAAATAATCCTAGCTGAATAAGATTGATTGTTCTGAAGAAAAATGCTTAAACTAGCAAAATTATTTTTAAAATTTTATTGTGCATGTCTCTAGACACCCAACCCTACCCCCCCCCCCCCCACCTTACCCCTGCAGATCTTGCTTTGCCTTATGCCAAAATGCTGGCTACAACCCTGTAGATTCTTTGTAAATATATGAAGTCGTAACACAAAATATTGTGGTTTCTAAGGTTTCCTTGGACCTGATAATAACAGCTGGGTCTGTTTTTTAACCAATGGAATTAGATTTTTAAAGTATGTATTTTTTTCTATTATTATCAATATTGGAGCGATTGAAGTTCAGATGCTAGGTGATGGTGAAAATTGAACCTACCAAACTTTCTGGGTGGAGCAAAGAATGGGTTCAGTATATTATTAACATTATACCAGCGTAAGGGCCAGGTCTCCTTTGCTGAAGTCTTTTTTTTTTTCAGTCTAACCTTGACAATAAAGAGCAGTATTTTTTAATTAGTGAGAGACAGCAACTAGTTTATCAGTATGAAACACTCAGGGTGTTCTAAGTTGGACTTTGTTTAAATAACCAACGATTTAACAAATCTCTCTTCTTTAGTGGGTTTTTATAAAGAAAACAATATAATGCTTTTCCAGTCTACGCCATATGCTTTCATGAAACTGTTCACAGTAAATGGTGTTTAAATAAAAGTGTTACTCTGTTTAATTAACTAGTCCTCAAACTTTTTTTTATCAGTATATCAAACAGAAGGTGCAGTGTTATCATCTGCTTTCTAGACTCAGGGAGGTGAGTAGGAAAAAGGAGACACAGCAATAAGGGTTTTTGTACTAGAGTGCAGGCAGTCTCTTACTTTTCTTTGCAAAGTTTATCCACACAAACCATTAATTTACATCCACATACTAAAAGTGAGCAATGAAGACACAAGCAGTGATTTAGGAGGGTCGAAGCCCAAAAAGAAAAATAATACACTGTTAGCTCTTTCTTCTGCATGTCTGGGGACATCAATCTCATTATCAAGTAGACCTGGGCCCAGTTGTTCGAAGGCTGATTAGCACTAACCCGAGGTTAAATTTTAACCCAGGTTATTGTTCCTGGGTTCAAAACCATTTTCTTGGATAATTTTCTCTATTCTTTTTTAGAGTATCCAACCATCAAAAGGAGGGGGGGACAGGGTGGTCATAACGTCCCACTTCCTGTACCCCCTTCTGCTGCCTCACGTACCTTTTTGTCTCCCAACTCCCACCCTTTGTTGTGTTCCTCCCATTATCTGACACAAGCGACTGACACAGTCGACACATGTGTACATGTGTCAGCCATCTCATTCATGACCTATGATGTAAGCAACTTGAAAGGTATTTTCACCGGGAGAAATCCTGTACTTTTTTATCCCGAGTACAAATTTTTGTTTTTTGACTTTTCTGTCACATAAAATTTTGCTTTAAGCAGAGAACGTTAAATGGAAGTCAGGAAACGTTGTTGGGTTCTTTTTTTTGACTGGATGATTAGTAGTAATGAATAACGAAAGCTTGAATTTTTCTCCTGCCTCATGCCATCGTAGAGATCCCGCTTCCCGCCCTTTCTTCTCCCATCTCCCGACACCCTCCTGTCCCCTTTTGTCCTGGACCCTGACCCCCCGTCCCCTCCCACTCAAATTGTAGACAAAAATAATTAAACTGAAAATCGCTTTTAAGCTTTCATATCAGATTTTGCACTAACCTCGGGTTATCTTAACTCTGCTTTCAACAACCGGGCCCTGTTTTCTCTGTCTCGTCCCCAGTCATCGTCATTGTTTGCAGACACTCTGGCTTGGATGAGAACTTGACAGATTCTAAAGGCTCTTTTATATTGGAGGTGGAGGACCCCAGGAAGGAGAGGTAACCCACCTGTCCATATAATAGGGAGCTTAAGCAACTACAACGACGACCACAACGACGACTTCAAAAAAACAATAGGTTTAATGATCAAAACAACAGCTCTGCACGTGCATCACGCTTTTTAGTACATTTCTTTGACGTCCACTGCACGACTACGACGTGAAACCTCCTAATTTGCCGTTTTATGGAGGACGTGAACATACGACGACGAACTTTCCTTCCTCTTTTTGAACCTGAATAAAATCCTTAAGAATTCAACTCCAGGAAAAGTCGCCTGCATTTGACATATTGAGCGGGTCCAAATAGACGCGATTAAGTTTGAAAGAAGGCAAATTCATTTTTTTAACAACGTTTTCACTGCCGTCGTCGTCGTCCTTGCTTAAGCTCCCTAATCTCTCATGTGGTCACCCCAAATGTATGATTTTATGGACAGGTGGGTTACCCAACCTTTTAATACCTCACCTACCTGGGGTCCCCCAACTACATGTAAACAGATCCTAGGAGAAAAGGTGGACTGCAAACAGTCTATTTTTGGACCTTCTTCAAGGTGTCTCCATCTTGGATGGAACACTGTGCTGACTGGAGTGTTTGATATAGCTTCCCAATTGATCATTATTTTATTGTTGAAGAAACTGAAAGTTAACATTTCTTAAATGTTTTGGTTATTAACTTATCCAATATCTAGGCCTTCTTCATACTCATGATTTTCAAAGTTTGGTTTTTCCTCTTCATGAATACTGCATATAATGTAATAGATGTCCAAGAGGGGGCCGTTTAATAGATGGGAAGCATTTGTTCTCATAATCGTAACAAGCTCGACAAAACTAAAATGCTTTCAGCAAAAATATCAAACTTAATTAAATTGAATTTATTTTGGTATTTAACTACTCTTTTTCTCTCGTCTTTCTTGTGATCTATCTGTATATATAATTATTACATACGTGTAACCACTGCTCGCCTCGACTAGCTAACCTGCTAACTGCGGGCAGTGGATATTGCTTTCTGTAAAATTTGTGATAATTAATAAACAGTAAACAGTAACAGTAAATAGCAGAATATCCACTCCAGAATTTTTGATATGTCTAGGCTGTCTAAAGATCCAGACCACTTTTTCAAATCTCAACATCAATGTCAGAATCCTTGCTTGTGGTCATTGTTGCCATCGTTAGTCTATCCTTACTTTGAACTTGACATTGAACAAGATACAACATGCCAACCCTTGTTACTCAAGCAAGAAAACTGAAAAATTGAATGATTTTACTCCTTTTTGCAGCCTATTTCCTAGTATTTTGGGGCAATTGTCATTGGGGGAAGTCTATTTATTAGAGAGGGGTGTCTAATACAACCTTAACATCGTAGAGGGGGAATTAATTACACAAGAGGTGTTTATTTGAAAGTGGGCGTTCATTAGATCATTTACGGTAATTATTTTATTATTATATTTAAAATAATGAGTTTGAAAACATTGTGTAAAATACAACAATATTAGACAAAATTACATTATTCTCACGAAAGAAGAGACAATCATGCACAGTTTTGTGGAGAAACTGACTCACAGTGAGGCTATGTGCATACCTTTAAAACATTCTATCAGCCTGGATTTTCTCTACATCACCATCACTGATCTGTTTTCACTCGAACAGCACATTCATGTTTTCCTATGAACTATTCACCGAAATGGTTTACATTCAAGTGAAACAAAAATAAAGCATTGCAGGATGTAATAATAATTATTATTATTACTTTTATGATTACTATCATTACATGTCCTGCTAGTCTCTTGTTATATTAAAGGAAGGCTGTCTCTTTTTTGGGTGACTGGAAATAAGTATTTTCATATCTTGTTAATGGATATTTTTTGTTAATAAATTTTTATTCTAATTCGCATTTATTCATAAAGTGGAACTTTTACTGACTTTGTATAAATTTTGCTGCTGCAGAAAATCCAACAGACATTAGCTCTGTTGAGCCTGTGTTACAATGGGGAGCTTAAGAAAAGACATTTTTGAGCGACGGACGTCAACCGAAAGTGAGGCCTTTTCCCTGTTAACATGCCTTGACTATACAAAATTTGTATTGCTCAGCTTCTTTACTCCTATAGAGACGATTTGACTGAACATTTGGGCGAAAAAAACGCTCAGGAATGTAAAAAATCCACTTCTGGTTGACGTACGTCGCTCAAAAACGCCTTTGCTTAAATTCCCTACTGTAGCTTGTGAGCAAGCTCTTCCTCTCGTGGGCTGGGAGTCACGAGAAGTCAAGCGTGAGCAGCCGGCAAAAGGAGACACAAGCGGGGACTCATTCTTTCTTGTGTGTCAATTGCGGCTTGCTTCGCTAGCCAGGAATGGAGAGCTTGCTTGTAGGCTACGCCCATTTCAACAGGTAATTTCAGTTTAACTTTGTACCTCTTTTTCCTGTCAGGTTTTTAATCAAAGATCCGTCCCTTAATTTCCAGTGATGTTCCATGGGGTTGTAAGTGTATGTAAGGCTTTAAGGCAATTAAAAATTCCATCACGCAAAAGCAACCGCTATACACATAATTTATGCCACAAATAAATCACCCATGACACAATAAAGGCTTGGTGAGATACGTGTCTAGTAGGGCTCCAAGGATAGAAAAGCAAACACCAACATCATTCAAAATTTGCTTTATATACATTTTATTTTACTTCATTTTGTAACAGTTTACTTCAACTCTTTGACGGCCAAACCTACCAAAAAAAAGGAAAGTACCGAAAATTAATGGCACAATGGCAAAAAAAAAACATGCAAGGCAAGCAAAGCTTTCAAAGAGAAGTCAAGACTGTGACTGTGAAGAAGCAAACTAAGAATAGTTGTTACTTTGGCAAAGATGTTTCAGCTTTCCCTAAAACAATTTCAAGAACTAATCCCAGTCAAAATGAGCTGACAGTCAGCAATTTTGCCACTTTCAGTGGAATATTTGCCACCTGCTTAACTTTTAGGCTACGTAATAAAAATAAATATTAAATGAAAACCACATAAATTTAGGCCTTTGCCTCCTGCTTTTCGGGTTACTTCGACTAAAAATTATTGTCGTTGCTGGAAATAACATGTTAGCATCTAAACAACAGAGGTCTGCTTAGATAACTCGTCCATTACTCACACAATATTTAAAGACCCACTTTTTATCTCAAAAATAGAGGGGGACCTGTGCTTAACCATGACAAGCAAAAAATAAAGGTGAGCAAGGTATTATGTACATGTATGCTTGTTGAAAGGAAACATAGCAGCTTAGAAAGTGTTTTTGAGCTTCACTACAGCAAAGTGTCTCTTCTGGTGAATGGTGCAAGCACTTCTCAGGATGGCATGGGGTGCACTTTTGACTGACTAAAAATTTGTGCATTTACTGTTGTTCTGTTCACACAGAACCTCCTTGGTGATACAAAAATTTGGGTGCCTAGTTGTTCAAAGTTCTGTGCAAACAGAGGGAAAATATTGATCAGTCCTGTTTGAATAAATTGTCTGGTCAAATTTTTAAGCTGGTTGAAAATTCATCAGGTCCCCTGTAAAGGTGGCCTTAGAATAACCCTCATATGAGATGACATTAGACAAAGTTATATCACCTGAATTCCCTTGGAAAATGCTTAAATATACTCGTTACAGAGAGTACAGTGCCTGACAACATTAAGGTATATTGGGCACTTCACGACTTTGTAGAAAGAGTGGATCGCTGCAAGGGCTAGTAAAATTGAGAAAACAGTTGGGCAAATAGAAATATTTCCAAGAATGCAAAGTAACAAAAGTGCGAACAGGGCTCACAAAAGTCTGGAGGTCTGGGACAACTAAATTTTCTTGCCAGGCAAGTAACTTTGTAACAGTTCATCATTGCTTTATGCCCATTGGGCAAAGGCCAGGCAAGTCATCTTTAATTGTCAGTAAATCATTAACAACCACATACATTCAATGACCCAGGGCAACCAAGATGTGAGAATAGCTTGTCCAAAGACAAGCTGGAACTCATGCTTCTTCAAGCTCTGATGCACTGCTTTGATAACTGAAGAATAATGAAGCAGATTCAAACAAACCTGGAGGCAGAGACTGCTTGAGTTTGTCAGCTTTCTCTTTGTCTTGAATGACCAGAGTGTAAAGATAACGACTGCATCGCACCTTGAACTTAACAGTATCTTTTATCTTCTTTATTTTCACAGCTATGAACAAAAAAAGCTCTCTTAAAAGTGGGTTTAACAAGGAGTGCATGAAACATAATAAGTGCTGTGGCACAGGAATTGTTCGTAAATCCAGTTTCTATTTATCTACGAAAACCTTACGAACACTATATTTTTCTCTAGTCTATCCATACTTTTTTTACTGCAACTTAGTTTGGGCCTCTACCTACAGAACTAACCTTAATCGTCCTGAGATTTTACAGAAATGAGTGATCAGAACTATAGCTAAAACCACTTTCGATGCACATACTGATCCAGTCTTTCAAAATCTTGGTATCTTAAAATTTCATGATATATACTTTATGCAACTAGGCTTATTCATGTACTCCTATCAAAACCATACTCTACCTTTAAGATTTCATTGTAAATTTACCTTACAAAGTCAAATTCATTCGTACAATACAAGAAACTCGTGTAAATTTCGTCTGCCTTTCTGTCGTACTCGAACCAAACAATTTTCCGTTTTTTATCAAGGACCTAAATTTTACAACACCTTAAACACCAATATCATCAACGCTTCCTCACCTTTTTCCTTTAAAAGAGCACTTAAGGCATTTATTTGTAATAATTATTAGTATACTCCAACAGAAATCTTACGAAAAAGCCTTTTAATATTCAACATTATTTGTAAACTTCCGTAATATTGATTAGTTTAATTTTCCACCTGATATTATTTTGTATCCGTCGCCGTAATTTTGGTACCATCTTCGAAAAATTGTAATTGAGGAGGCCTAATTAACATAAGCTTTATAGTTTCCTTTAGGCCTCCTCGCCATTTCTTCCTACATTTTCTTTGGTATTTTTTGGTAATTATTGTAATCGTGTGGCAAATAAATGCAAATACAAATACAACCTTTACTCGAGGGCAGCACTTATTCAAGTATATACAGTATACTATAACTCAGAAACTGCATACAATAAATTCTCTTCCAAAAAGCAGATGTGTTGACACCTACATGGGGAGGACCCCTGTGGTTTGATTCTCATATGCAAATACAGCACTGCTCAAAAGTAAGCTGACAGTCACTCACGTCTCAATCCTTGAGACTTAAGAGTGATACACTGTATATGCACGATAAATCTTTGAAACAGAAAAATTAATACTGATTTACGCTTATTGAAAGCTTGCCGAAGCTGGCAATTCAAACGGTTAAAGAACACCGCACTGCAATTCATCTGTCTGAATGGCTACATGACTGTACAACATGAAAACAAAATTAATTCCATGTAGAAACCTTGCTTCTCAAAACTCGAAGCGTGAAACTCAATACTCGGTCCTCAGGTCACAAAACTCAAGGCATTCGAGCTTCAAGCCACAAGGATAGAGTCTTGAGGATTGAGTCGAGACTGTCAACTTACTTTTGAGAAGTTCTGTACCTCCTGTAGGCAACCATTAAATCTTTGCATTTTGGGTTGTTGCTTGCAGGAGGTTTGACTTTAAGCACTTCGAACATCATGGCAGAGTTCAATTTGTCATTTTTACAACTTAACAAAGATGCAGGAAACACAGGACTATCAAGTCATACATAAATCTCTTTCAGAAATGCAGATTTGATGTGGTAATATATTTTGCAAGTTCTCCACAAAAAGTAAAATATGACAAACCTCGCTATTTACCACTATTCAGAGGTCAAAGCTAGATTGCAGAATACCCGGGCCACTAGCTAATATCTTGTTAACATAAAAAATTGCTACCGCAGTCCTGCAGTCGTCCGATTTGCATAATAAACTCTGACATCGATTGCAGGAGTGCAACCTGAAAGAAAACAAGTTACTTACATTTGGCATCCTTCCGTCTGGCGGTTAGGAGAAAATCTTTGATTTCGTGGATCTGTTTTGGCTGCAAAATAAGTTCTAGAGTTAAAATTAAAACAAACGTAAAACTAGTACGAATTCATATTCTCGTAGCCTTTATTAACATCCTAATTTAAGAACGTGAAAAAGTCACTTTGACACCAAAAAAATATCAAAGAAGTAGAACTAACCATTGTGAAAAAAACGTGATAGTGATGGACAGACACCTAAAAGTATGAGACACATCTTGTGAGTAAGGGTTTGTTATCTAAATAACAACAATCAGTACCATTTTTAGACATAAGGTGACTAAACTTTCATAAAGCTTTCATATTAATTGGAAAAATGAAGAAATTTTGCAAGGATGACAAAGATGAAGCAGGATTACTGTCATCATCAAACAACCTTCTAGTCAAGCCAAGATGGAAGTCCAAAGAGAACGGCTCCTGAGCATGCGCCTGGTTTTCACAGCGGTTTTTCTCTATAGACACACTGCGTTACAAATACACGAAGTTGTTACCTGAAACAACATGGCGGACGCAAGTGGCCGTAAGTTATTTGGTATTTCTTAAATGAAATCGCTTTTTCTTTTCGTTCAACGTGCAGCTAATTGTTTTCAATTTACGTGGACAGATGTAGTTAAAAAGAGAGCCCCGCAAAAAGGGAAAAGACGCCGAAATGACATCTACGTAAACAGAAAGACGGACTTTGCAGCACAACTTGAGCGATGCCAGAAGTCACTCGATTCAAGGTTTGTTTCAGTTTTAAGGGTAGGTTGGAGCTATTTCTAAGCTCTAGGGGGGAAGGTTACGCTTGGGGTCCTTGACATAAGTGTGGGTATGTGCGGGTATCGCTGCCGCTCATGATCTTAATGAAAAAGGAAACTAAAATTCCCTACCCTGTAAATTTGTAAGACGACAATTAAACCTCTGTTTTACAATCCTGTTAAGGGAAAAGGAGAAAATTTACGCCCAGAATTGTTTTTTTATTTTTTCTAAAATATCAGAAAACTGTCGATATCATGTCCTGACCAAAAGCATGAGCCTGTATGGCACCCCCGCCCCAATCCACTTCAGGGGATAATAGGGAGCTTAAGCAAAGGCGTTTTTGAGCAACGCAGTTCAACCGGAAGTGGACTTTTTGCATTCTTTGGCATTGTTTTTGCAGAGATTTTTGGGCAAATTGCCCCTTTAAGTTGAAAAAACTTACCAATTCAAATTTGATAGCACCAAGTCATATTAACACAGATAGTGTGTCACTTCTAGTTGATGTGTGTCACCCAAAAACATCTTTTCTTAAACTCCGTTTTGGAAACCTGCAAATAATTATTATTGTGATAATTATTATGGCATTTTTGCAGCTTTACTTTAAATGAGAAATTTAATTAAACCAGTTTTACTTTAAAAAAATATTCCTGCTTGCTACAAAATCAGATCAAATTCCAAGCTTTGAAGAGGCTGGCAGCAGCCCAGGGGGAACTGTGGATTTCAAGTGACAGGGATGGTCAAATGGGGCAAAAATCAAAACCCAAAAATCCCTATAGCTTCCAACAAAACTCAAAAAAATCTCTGGACGAGCAATTGACTCCCCAAAGAACCTATGTCAAAATAAGAGAAAAGAGATAGAGGGCCACCTTAATGCTATATAGTGTTTTTTGTGACCATCATCAGGGAAGTAAGAACAAATTAAATTTGTTCTCACTTTTTTAATATGATATTTAATAAATTTTTTTTTCATTTTTAATAGTGAGCAAGAGGTTACAATACATGGCTTGGGTGCTGCTATTAACCGTGCAATTAATCTGGCACTGCAGCTGGAACACAGAGGTCAAGGAACTGTTGAGGTATTTTTAGCAATATTATTGGATGAGGCTGAGTATGTTCTGAAAATTATGGCCATCAAGGAGGGTGTTATCAGCCGAGGCCAATAACACCCTCCAAGGCAAGTTCAGAAGATAAGGGATGTTAAGTTCTGCAGAATATTCTCCAAAGAGCAGATGTTGTCTGTTGAGTTGTAATTCTTGTTGTTCTTGCTATGTATTTAGGCAGTAGTTCGGCTATGTCTTCTTCGTGAAACATGTGAAATGTTCTGCCACAGTTTTGTACTACACAACTAAAACAACACAAGCTCATCCCCAGGGATTCTCACTAGCTGTCCATTTTTCTGGCTTTTATGCTGTACTATTGACCTCATTTTTCACATATCGCAAACATCTTCCAAAGTTGGCCAACGCTAGCTGGTTATGAAGAATTAGCTGTGGAATTTCAGCGAATCAGAAATGGAGCAATATTTTGCATGAATAATAATGTATGCTAATGTACCCCTGAGAGTGGGTGTGTTTGTAGAACTGAAATATTTACATTGTGCATGTTAAGGAACAGTAGTGGAGAGGTTGACTGTGCATTATCTGGTTGTCATCAAGATGCAAAAGATACTAGTTTTACTCCATAAAAAATACATTAAGTATTTTAACATTACACCTCCTACTTTCCAGGTATCAGCAACAACTTCCAGTGTCAAACTGATTGATGACTTTGAGCCAGAAGATGATGTAAGCATTTCTTTTAACTCCAATGGGTTTTTAATAATTCTACTTCTTCTTGAAAGTACATAACACAATAATTATTACCTCTCATAAAGAAATCTCAAAATTTAACAAGGATCCCATAGGTTCATTAATACTTCTGCCATACAGAAATTTAGAAACTCATTTTTCTGTTGGCTGATATTTCTATCAGTACTTAGTACAAAACAGGCTAGAATATTTACTGTCAAGCTCTTTGATCCATTGAAGTCAACTTTTTATTAATCAGTAAGCACAATGTGTATCCAAAATAAAGCAAAATATAAACAGTGACATCAACAAAGATTTGCCACAATGCAGACACCTTTGCCTTTTTGCAAATCTTACCTAGTACTGATCCCACCAAAGTTTTTCATGCAAAGAACTGACTGGACCTTTCATTTCTTCTGTTTTGCAGGACCAGGAAGGTTACTCCAAAGTACGAACAAACTCAGCCATTCACATAAAAGTGTATAAAAAACAACTGTCTCAAGTTGCCATAGAAGGAATCTCTAAAGAAGTCACTTGAAACAATGACATGTCAAACAACATCATGTGTTTCTGCTTCGTGTGTCACAAAGAGACTGTACTAAAGGGACAATGTGTTTTTCAACTTCAAAGATGGTTAGAAGAAATAATTATATTGACACAAAAATCACAAACATGTATAATAAATATTATTATAACACTTCCTACAAGTAGAGAACAGATGGCTACCTATTATGCGAAGGTCTTTGTTGCAAAGAAAAGAAGAATCTTTCACAGCCGTCAAATCTATGAGGCGGGTGGTTGATACAACTTCCTCGAAAAACGCCCTCTCTATCTCGTTCTGCCATGATCAGTAGAACTGAATGTCCTCGGCAAAAGTCTAAATCAGTCAAGTGCCAGAGTGACAACTGCATCATTTTTAGTTCAGGGGAATACTAGCACAGTCATTGCTTTCCAAAATTACTTGCTAACACTCCAAAAAAGTGGTGATCAGTCAGGTCAGTAACCTGCACCATAGACGAAACTAAACTTTGGTTAAGTCTGTCTGCAAAACAGCACCAAAATACTTGTTCTGGGTCCCCAGCTATTTACCTGAATTTTAGTACGTGCCATGATTGGCCTGTCAAAAAAGCCATATGATTGTTAATTTGCCAATCAGGATGAGAGAAAATTTGAAATGTTCTTCTGGCCAGAACAAGGATCTTGGCACTGTTTCACTGACATTACTAACTGAAGTTAAATTATGTGTGCGATGCAGCCTATCGTGTCAGTGACCTTGGATCATCTGAGAATTAACTTGTGATCAAAATGAACTTTTTTTTCATTGGACACCCTGTTAGATCTAACCTGTAATCAGACCCAGTAGCAATCGTTTACACTCTACCTTGCTCAGTTGCTTAAATTAATTTTGGTATTTCATACTTTAGGCCCCTGCAGGGATGGTTTACCAAATAAAACAAGAATAGAATAACCAGTTTATTTTACAAGTTATGTTGCATAATCAGAGTTTTATCTAATATTAACAGTTATCTGACATTGCTGTACATTTAACTTATTTCACATACCTATTACTTTAACAGAACTGTTATTGAAGGAAACATTCTTTTCTATGTTCTGGAGTCATGTTTATAAATAAAATCTATTACAGTCTAGACTGCAGAAAGGGTCTTTTTTCCTCAAGGTTGCAGCTTGCAAGGCACAAAGCACTGGCAAACTGAACTTCTCGCACAAAGTATGTAAACATCATATGCAAGGAAAGAAAAAGGTTTGCAGGATCTTGCAGCAAGGTGCAATCCCATGTCTGGTCAGCAAAGTCACAGAACAATCTAAACTGCAGATGTTACACCTTAATAGGGGCATAACTGGCAAGAAAGGTTTGCCAGTAACAAGCCATTTTCATGGCTTATTCAGTGTGATGGATCATCTAGGTGTTGTTGATATTTTTCACTCAGCCCCTTTGCTTGTTATTTCCAGCATATGTATGGTATGTAAATCAGATAAACTTGAACCACCAACATTGCCTTGATCAGCATCAAAATCCTTCAGAGGGATCTCAACACCTTGAAGTCCCCATTTATTCAGCAAATCTTCAATGGTGTGGCTAGAGCTGGAATATATAAACAAGAGATCAACACTTTAAGCCCAACTTGCAGATAGCAACCAAGAGGCCATTTGCACAATGACAACTTTTTACTACTGTGACCAGAATTCATTTCGTTTTATCTTTCATATTTAAATTTGGTAATCCCAGTGAGAATTGAATGACAAAAGCCCTAATTTGCACAAGAAAGCAAAATCCTGAAGGATTCTGGTAGTAGTAGCAACAGGGCACCATCGTGCAAATGGCCTATTTCTATGACATCAATGCTTAAACTGTAAACGACAAGAATTTTTTGTCACAATTTGTTTTTCATTCCGAGATATGTGTAAAATATGTATCCGAAATTTTAACTCGCCAAAAAAATTGCCAAAAGATGTCTGCCCTATTGCATGACCAAATTGACAAGTATGATGTAACATGATTTGCAAGAAAGTCGAATTATTTATAACATTGCAGCAAATACAAAGGATTTTTGTTGCTGACAACTCCACAATCATCTTCAGAATCTTCATTTACTTCGGCCATACCTTTGTACAGTCACCACAACACATGGCAATAACCAGAATTGGAAGGGAAATCTGAGCAAATCAGCTGACGTCACATGATGTCATTAGCCTTTTTTTTACCCTATACCCATTCCCAGTCTCTGGGACATTTCTGAAGGGAAAAAAAGCAGTTTTTGATCGCTAAAATTCAAGAAATGATTTGGGAGACACATTTTTAAAGTTACATATTGTTAATTAAACTTAAAAAATTAAAAAATTCGTGTCATGTGCACATTAATAACATAGGCACGTTAAACGTGCATGAGCTATTTTGAATGCTTCAGTGTAACTTTAATGCTTCGGTGTAACCTTACCAAGAGTGATGAATCTACCTCCTTCATCCTAAATGTAGATTGGGTTTTTGTGCGAAATTGCGTATTGTGGTACATAAATGAAAATGCGAAACGCTCAGCTGAATCGATCCTCAAGCTATATATTCACTTGCTTCTGTCTTTCCCTGTTACATCTGGTGCAAGTTAAACAAATCGTTGAAGTGAAATAAATTTCTACTCACCAAACGTTGATTAGAAGGAAAACTCTAAGGTTTCCTCGGAGTTTCTTAAGCCAAAATGTGACTCATCGAATACTGAATAGTTACGAAATACCAGGATTTTTATCATTGTGGTAGATGGTTTGCATCATCATAATTCACGAGGTTTTCACGTGCGATTCTACTCAGTCAAACAGTCTTTAACTCCGACAACTTATTTCTTCATGTTTTAAAAGCTATTGCTTCTCAGAAGACAAGAGCCTTTTTTAAGGATTTGGTTACAAAAGGAAACAGGTCTTCATACATCCAAGTTACTATTTATCATTGTGGAAAGCCAATCTGCATGAGATGTACAGTCACACAGCTGGCACGTGAAAGTGTTGGACTTTGCCCCCTTTCGTCGTTCGTACGTGAGGGAATTCGAGTTATCACACAGTAAACTAGTAAACAGATATGTAAAAATAACTCACGCACACAATTTGCACGTGAAGATGTTGGTCTTTCGCCCTTTTACAATTCGTACGTAAAAAAAGGCAAATTGTTTTACTACAAAATTTTCTCAAACGATTTTAAGAAACCACCTCGGCTTCATTATAACATCTGCAATTAAATTATGTTTCATGCAACGTCAAGGTTGATAACCTAACATTTATTAACATTTGTGAAACAGTCTTTAACTCCGACAACTTATTTCGTCATGTTTTAAAAGCCATTGCTTCTTAAAAGACAAGAGCCTTTTTTAAGGCATTGGTTACTAAACGAAACAGGTCTTCATACTTCCGAGTTACTATTATTATTATGAAAAGCCAATCTGCATGAGATGTACAGTCACACAGCTGGCACGTGAAAGTGTTGGACTTTGCCCCCTTTCGTGGTTCGTACGTGAGGGAATTCGAGTTATCACACAGTAATCTAGTAAACAGAATTATAAAAATAACTCATGCACACAATTTGCATGTGAAGATGTTGGTCTTTGGCCCTTTCACAATTCGTACGTAAAAAAGAGGCAAATTGTTTTACTACAAAATTTTCTCAAACGATTTTAAGAAATCACCTCGGCTTTATTACAACATCTGCAATTAAATTATGTTTCATGCAACGTCAAGGTTGATAGCCTAACATTTATTAACTTCCAAGAAAATTATCAAACTGCCGAAATATATTTCTACTTATATCATGTTACTCCACTCACTATGACAGTATCTAATTATTGTGTCAACTAGCTTCTTCCAATTTTATTCCCTAACGCTACTGTTTCTACTTTAAGTTACGCATCTTTACTAAATAGAACGAAAAAGGTCGGTTGAACTTTGTAAGCGAGAGAATAATATTTTTAAAGCTTGTTTACGGGATTAACAATACTCGATACAGCTTTCAAAAAAATAAGCTGCCTTTTAAACTTCTAAAACCATGTTTTATAGGGCGCATACTTTCGAATTAAAGTCTATATCTAAATATCAATTATTGCTTCATTGGAAGAGATTTGAAAATATATGATCTTTTATACTCTACCCAGTTGTAGCAGGTGAAACAGAACTCATACCGACGTGCGTTGTACCGATAGCCAAATTAGGTTAGAAATGCCCCGAAGCAGCAACCACACTTAAATATGAACCCTCAAACAGCTGCATCACTGTTCACAGCGTTTGAATCATGAAGATATTTTATGTAATGCTTCCAAACACCTGTACCCGTAATAAAAGACGAAAAAATTGTGAAGGATCAAGATGGCGGTCTCAAAGTGCCCTTGTTCGACCTTTACCAATGCCATGTTTAAATAGATGCCAAGATCTCACTGGTTCCTAAGCATCAACTCATAGTACCTTCAACCTTATTGGCTCTTGCAACAAACATCCCAACATACAAAGCCACAAAGCCACAAAGATACATACGCTTACACCACTGACATATGAGCTATTTTGTCAAAATAGCTCAAAAACATAAAGTTTACAAAAGTAAAGCAAATTCTCATCATTAGTGCTAAATAAAAATGTATAAAAAGCGTTTAAGAGAACTAGTGAGAAATGCCGGAACCATAATATTATGGTGCTTTACTTTAATTTGTAAACTTTATGTTTTATTGATGTGCACAAGACATGAATGAATTTTTTAAAACTAATTTTGGTCCCTAAATAAGTTTAATTAACAATATGTAACTTTAAAAATGTGTCTCCCAAATCATTTCTTTTCTTCATAATTATTATGAGTTCCTTCCCTGAGCCAATCTTGTAAGTCTTTTCTTAGATTTCTCAATTCAATTCCCACATTACCGGTATTTCATAGTCAAAATAGGATTAATAGCTGTTCACGTACCTTCTTTCTTGGTAAGTTGTCCAAAACTTTGCTTGTACATTTTTCTCCATCAAAAATGACACTGTGGCCAGAATGTCATCAAAATCTATATTTTGTAAATAGCAAGAGGATAAACACGAGTGTTCTTTTTTGCCCCAGCTACATTTTGTTTAAACAGCTGCTGACATGATGATAGTGAAAACTAAGCAGAGAATATAGACACACTGAAATACATGCAAAGTCAAGATCAAGGGAAGCATCTGTGGTGCAAACTATTTTCAATATTGTATACAGCCAGGACCCACCACTACTCTAAAATGGGTATAGAATGGTTTCTAAAAAATGTGGGCCTTGGAAAATTTCGGCCCAATATCAAAATCTCAGAAGCAACTGTGATCAGTTTCGAAGTCTCATTTTATAGTGATTTTGCATCTTGGTCTCGAATTTTGAAAGCGAGGTCTCACAGTCTTGTAAAGTCTCAAATTTACATTTTAAGAATGTTTTTAAATAGTTTACTGCATTTCCTTAAAAGAATGCCCAGGCATGTATTTAAAATTTTGGCTAAAAGGAGGAGCACTTATAATATAATGGAAGGAGGGCACTTAATTAATTGAGGGGGCACTTATCAAGGTTTTTTTTTTTAACAAACAGTAACTTTATTTTTGCTAAATCTTTAATTAGAAAACAAATACTATAACATTATCCACATAAATGTATGTTCAATATTTATGTCTTATGTGAGGGGTAGGAGAGAGGGGTGCTTATTCTGGAGAGGGCGCTAATTACAGCGTTTGCACTTGTTCAAGGAAATACGTTATCTTAATACCATATTCACCTTTGGTGTCATAGAAGCAATCAGAGCCAAGAATTATATCAGCTACTGGAAGTCTGAATAGATTTGGTGAAAACTGCCCCCAAGTTATTCCAGCAACTTTAATTAAATCTTGACCATTCACATGGCAACTGTGATGGCAATTTCTCAGGCATTCTGAGTATTCTTCCTTATCAGTAAGAGTGACCTTTGCACCGCACAATGAAGCTACAATTCCAGGAAGAGAAGTCCCTGCACCAATCTACCAGACAAAAAATAAGAGGCACTCTATTGGAGTGTCAATATGATAAGCACAAAAGTACTTATTAAGGACACTATGTTTATGTCTCCTATTAGAAATGAGACCATCACTTTATGTGGTCACCCAAACCATGCAAAGGTATAGCCTTTTCCAACCCAAAGGCAGTACCTTCATTTCTCAGTTCTTTTAAGACCCTGATTATTTTCCCAGTCACAGAATTGAACCCTTGACCTCTGATCCTGCAGTCAAAGACTCTACTAGTCCTGTCATGGTTAACAGAGTAAGAGTTTCATTAGATAGTTTAAAACGTGGCCTAAAAGTGACCACCCTCAAGCACTGTCCAGCTCAAAAGCTCCTAAAATTGAAGCTGTTAGAGTACAAGTTTTACTTAACATTTACAAAACATACAAAAACATGAAAATAACGAGACATTAAGTTTTATAAAAATAAGCCTGTACATTTAAAGAAAGACTTGGTCCACAAGTCAACTTAACAATAATAAATTGTACTTTTTTTGTACGCTCAGAAAGAAAAGTAAAAATAATATATTACCTCAATAATTTGTTTTTGTTTTACTTGATCTCTGTTGTGCCAAATGAACTGTGCAAGAACTGGAGCTGAGGGCCAAGTGAACATTCCATACTGAGGATCTACAATCTTAAACAAGATATAGAAAAGGAGACCGAGCATAAGTTGAAAAAAATTCTGAGGTCCGCCTTCATTCAAGATTAGCCAAAGTTTAATACTTTCAGTAATCTTACAGCCTGTTCACAGACCCTCAATTTTCTCTTTTATGTTCCCCACCCACGCTGGGGTAGGCAGTCAGGTTTACGGGTTCATGAGGGAACATGGTCGCAAGTAGTTCACTTCAAGAGCATTACAGGCCTCCCCTCAGGAACTTGGCGGTCTGGTAGAAGTGTGTACAACGAGAATTAAGTTACACTGTACAGTGGGTAAATCAGTGATGTTAAGAAAAGCTTACTTTTGGAGCTATGATAAATGAGCTATGTACAAACAACTTATTGATGAGATCAAGCAAAACTAACTATGAGAGAACGACTGGAGAACTGACAATTTGACTAACAATAGACACTGTCAACAACAACAGTCCTATTCAGGACTACGTTCATCCGGACGATCAAACTCAACCTACTTTTGATATTCTACAATATTGGGATAAACATTCCCAACTTTTTACATTGAATTCCCAACATGAAATCAGTATTTTGGGGACCAAAAAAATCCCAAACTGGGCCCAACATTTTCCCACGACATTTTACAATATTGGGATAAACATTCCCATCTTTTTACGTTGAATTCCCAAGATGAAATCAGTATTTTGGGGACAAAAAAAAAATCCCAAACAAGATCCAAAATTTCCCCATGATATTTACCAACACTGGGATAAACATTCCCAATGTATGACATCAATTTCCCAACATCCTTTATGAAATTGGATTTCCCAATGAAATCCCAATAAACAGGACCTGAACAATCGATGAAATCGATAATCGATGGTAATCGATGACAATCGATATCAATTAATCGATGGACAATCGATGACGACAATTTTTGTGACTATCGATTATCATCGATCATCGATATCAATCGATAATCGATGGCAATCGATAACAATCGATGACAATCACTATCAATTAATCGATTGATATTGATAATCAATGGACAATCAATGACGAAAATTTTTGTGATCATTCATTATCATCGATTATCAAGATCGAGGTGGACGTGAAAAAAGAAAAAGAAATAACAATAAGCTTAATCGTGTTTGAACGACGACTGCATCCCAGGTCAGTTGAATCTTTGCAATGAAGTCGAAGCTAAATCGATCAATTTTGTACTAACAACGAGGTATGTTAAGTGTCTCAATTATTTGTGCTGTTTTTCACGGAGCCACATCGATGAACAATTCTCAAACTTTGCTACTGAGGTTTAAAAATAATATACGATCTGCGTACACTCCCGCGATACCTGAAGATACGGAGACATGAATTTAGTGCCAATCGATGGCAATCGATGAAGTTCGCGACCACCTAAGTGTGATTATCGATTGATCATCGATTGGCCGATGCCAATCGATGCTAATCAACAGTAATTAATCGATTGTCATCGATTGATCGATTGATTTTCCGATCATCGATTTTCATCGATTGTTCAGGTCCTGCAATAAACTCCCAAGCATACCCCAGCACTGGGAAACAAATTCCCATAATTGGGTTATGAACTTGGGAATTTTAAGAAAATTCACAATTAGGGAACTGGTTATTTTTTCCTGTGTATAGGCTGGCAATTTTAAAGCGACTTGGCGAGACTAACATTCCTAAAGAGAGTAGAAGCATACCTCAGGTATTCGCACATTTATCTCCGTTTTCGTCGACTCGTCTCGAAAGTAAAACACTTTCTCCACTTGCATTGAGGTGTATAATACGACCAGCGAGACTTGGTGGCTAGTTACCAGACTTCTCTCATTGTCTAATATGGCGTCTGTTGTTGTGTTCTCTATGGATGTTTTGTGTGTGTTTTACTCCTTGTGGTGGTAATTCTTTGTTTTCAGAGTTTGTTAGTATCGTGTCCTTTTGTTGTTATGTCTAAGATTAGAGGATATGTAGTAAGTCTGATGTGGTCCACCTGTTTGTCCACGCGATAATCGATGTTTAGGGAAGTGGTGTTAGTCACAGTGTTTGTCTGTGTATGGAGTAAGGTTAGAAAGACTTCTCATTAGTTTATCTGACGCAATGCGAATGATTTTAGATGTTTTTGAATTGACAACAGCTCCTCAATGTTTGGACGTCTTTACTCATATGACACCAACCTGGTGAATGATTCGAACCGTCTTCCATAAGAGTGGACTGTTGTCGTCACATTTTAACAGATATGTTGGTTTATGATGATAGTTTTTCTGAAACCAACTATAACATATTTCTAGTTTAGTTCCTTATTATCGTTTCCAGCTGACTCACTCGATCTCTACTCCGCGCAGAGGCGTCGTTTTGTGGTTGGCAGGCTGAGTAGAGAGAAAAACGTGCGTGGGGGATGATGGGAAGGGGAAACAGCAGAATCTCGTGGGCTTGCTATTTTTCCACTGGGATACCCAACCGAAGCCTCTTTGGAGGATAGAGGACCGTTGGCAAAACTTTAGCCTGTTCCAGGCTTTCAGATTCTGGGGAGGACGCGAAAGTAAAAGGCACGCGAAGAGTTGGCGGGGCGGTTTCTTCTCGTTTTATTCTCGTGTTCGCACTTTCTCAATTTAGCGGACTATCTCGGAGCCTGGAACAGGTTAGCAAAACCATCTCGAACTTGTTGTCGAGATAAGCCCTTGTTTTCAAAAATCTCACTCTGGAGAGCATTGCTGAGAAGGTGTGTTTTCGACGACTGCGGTTTTCAATGGGAACCCATGGTCGGTGTACCAAACTAAAATATCTCCGTTTTCAAGCAAACAAGAGATATGTGTGCGGGGCCTGTATTTCACTTAATATACCCAAAGGAATAAAACAAAGTTTTGAGAAGAGGCAACCATTATTATGGGAAATATTAAAACTAATCCTGAGAAACTATTAACAATGCTCAAATAAGTTTAAATACAAAAGAAACAGCATTACTTATTAACACAAATTCAATGTACTGAATACCCGATTTAAAAATCATGAAAAATCATTCTGTGATTGGCCCAAATTGAGTCTGGCAGAGTAGCAAAAGGAATGGCATGCAAGCCATATTTAGAAGATTTACTCTCGGCATTTGCCACCCAGTCTGTTAAACAACTTTTTTTCTGTCAATACATCACCAACAAAGCCGGGCACCAGACCGTAAAGAAATCAATAAACGAGAATTAAAACGTCGTGTATTCTACGATGGTGAGGGATGCTAGCGTTTTAATGACAATCTTGGTTCATTCCTGTTTCAATATAAGTAGAGAGTTCTGTTTCCTGCCGCTTTCATTGTCCAACAAATTGTTCCCGTTACGTACGGTTCACCGATTCTTGGCGCGCAAATCTTGCATATTCATAAGGACGAAGGCAAACTAGCCCTTTCTTGCTCGAAAAACATTTTTTAATTTACCCTTCTCCCTCTTTTCTTCTTTACATTTCTATCGTTTTCCTTCTATCGTTTTCCCCTCACCACCAACACTAAACTGCTACGACCACCAAAAGCACATTTTTGTTGATTTCAAACCACCATTAAACGGCCGTAACTTCATCGGCGTTAATGACTTCTTCCGCAAGGTATTGCGATTCCTCCCCCAAAAAGGAGCAAAACACCCTTCTTATACTACTACAATGGTCACGTTTTTACTTTTATCGTTACAGTGCCCGTGTGAAATCAAGAAACCGGCATTAGGTTCTAGAAAAAAGGTCACAGCTTTGGCTTCATTTCTCGTGCTTCTGTACTTAGAACACAAAAAAAACACAGCTATAACACAATTAAAATGCAGGAAACGTAACGCAGGAGTCCTTTCCCGTTTATCTCTGGCCACATTTTAGAGCTATCACCCAATGAAACCATGCCAAAGAAATTGAAGGAATGAAGAGATGTAGCTACAACAATGAAGATGTTTATAATGATAGTTTAATATGCGCAGTTATTAAAGAGCGTTCAAATTGTTATTTGATGTTTCAACTATTTTTGTCACCGGCACTCTCGAAAGGTGGACAGAATACTGTCAAATTTTCATCTCCTAAGGAGTCAACCAATCCCCTCCGTTATACTACATCCAACTGGTAATGTGTCCCCTATCCTGTTTTCTAATTACATGATCAACTAATGATCAAAAGAGTCCTGGACAGCCTTTAGAATGTTAACGTTCTCTTCGTTTTTAACACTTTAATGTTCAAAAAGAGGAGAACGTCCCCCCACCGGGGACTCACTTCCGATGCTGGCATTTTCCGTATAGTCCGGGAGCTAGCGAAGTTTTGCTTAACCCAGAAGACAAGGTTTGACGATGGATTTTGATAGATTAAAGCACGCTCGTTTTAGCTACAGACCTCACAAAATAGCTAGCCAAAGAGGGTGCAGAAAAGAGTCTTAAGGATTCTATCATCAGATCGTTGTAGGTCGCGTAGTAGTATAGGACGGCGGTATAGTGTGTTTTTCCCATTTTTCACTTTCCCATTTTTTCATTTCCTCTTTTCCATGTTTCCATTTTTCATCTTATTAGACACTGAAGTCAAAATAACACCTCTTCTTCCTTTTGGCTGAACTTGAAGTGAAAACAAAACCTCTTCTTCCTACTGGCTAAAAAATTTGTCAGTATACTTACAAACTTCGGGAGTGGCCAATCAGAGCATCCTTAATGCGGATTGACCAATAACTATTTGCCACGTGGAAAGGGCTGAGCAAAAAGAGGGTGCTTTGATCTATCAAAATCCATCGTCCAACCTTTTCTGTCAACTGGGATAAGCAAAACGTCACTAGCTCTCGGACTATACGGAAAATGCCAGCATCGGAAGTGAGTTCTCGGAGGAGGGACGTTCTCTTCTTTTTGAACATTAAAATGTTAAAAACGAAGAGAACGTTAACATTTTTAAGGCTGTCCAGGGCTCTTTTGATGATTAGTTGTAATTAGAAAACAGGATGGGGACACATTACCAGTTGGATGTAGCATGACAGCGGGGATTGGTTGACTCCTTAGGAGATAAAATTTGACAGTATCTTGCCCACCTTCCGAGAGTGCCGGTCCCAGAAATAATTAAAACGTCAAACAACAATTCGAACGCTCTTTAATAACTGCGCATATTAAACTATCATTATAAACAATATCTTCATTGTTGTAGCTACATCTCTTCATTCCTTCAATTTCTTTGGCATTGTTCCATCAGATTGTTGGAAATGCTGTAATAACTTTATAGTTTGTGCGGTCATATATGACAGTCACTGTATGACACGGAACTTTCCGAAGTCCATGAATTCCAACTTGCTCCAAAAATGTCTTCTGTCTGACTCCGCGTTTTTTGTACGTTTTGTGCAGAAATTGCTTATCGGGCACGTTCATTGTCTCTCGAACAAATTTCTCAAAAACATAGTTCTTGTCATTGCTTAGAAAGTAACTTTTTGCTGAAGGCTGACTGGGCTGCATGTGGTTTCTGGAAATGTGCTCCATGACATTAGACTCCTCGCGGTGAAAGTTCTCTTCATGCTTCTGACCTCCTGAACGATGATTTTCGTCTATTCCCGGCCATTGCAAAGGGCTTCGGCTTTTCCTTTGACATAAGGCAACATCACCCTCCTCCATCTTGCTGAAAATGAAGGATTTCTTACCAGACAGATACTGATAACATATGAGTATGCTCCGCCCTTTCCACGTGGCAAATAGTTATTGGTCAATCCGCACCAAGGATGCGGTGATTGGCTACTCCCAAAGATTGTCAGGATACTGACAAATTTTCAGCCAATAGGAAGAAGAGGTTTTGGTTTTACTTCAAGTTCAGCCAATAGAAAGAAGAGGTTTTATTTTCACTTCAACTTAGTCAGCTAATAAATGAAAAGGTCTGGGCAGCCGTCCACCGGGAACTTTTCACGTGATGTGTGACCCCTTGCGTGACACGTCTAATAAGACGAAAAATGGAAACATGGAAAAGAGGAAATGAAAATATGGGAAAATGAAAAATGAGAAAAACGCACTATACCGCCGTCCTATACTACTACGCGACCTACAACGATCTGATGATAGAATCCTTAAGACTCTTTTCTGCACCCTCTCTATTTCGTCGGACAAATAGGCTGGCAAGCTGGAATGAAAGTCTGGCATGCATATTCTAGGACGGAACGAAAGCGCGTGCAATAAAATTGAATCAGGGACGCTTAGGCAAATAAATTCGTCGAGACGCTTTCGCAGTAATATTATCGACATGATCGTTCCATTTGAGGTCATTCCTTACAGTGACGCCCAATATTTTAGCTGATTTCACAATTTCAAAAGCATTACCATTAGCCTTAAGAGAAACTTTGGACAATGTATGTGTTAGGGATATGGGTCTCAAGTCCTTGTTAAAGTCTTCAATAGAGGCACCCTTTGGAACAGGTGGAACATCCGTTAGCTTCCATATACGTGTGACTTTTTGCATAACAGTGACAACCTCTCAAGTACCCTAGATAGAACCCTGCCCACATAGAAAGTGAGATCCGGACCTCCCAGAAAAAACACACGTCAACCATTTTCTCTGCCAAAATCAAAATGATATTTATGAAAAAATTCCTTTTTACACGCGGGACGTGTGACCCATCCTGAGTGGATGGTCGCCCTTTTTTTCCTTTAACTTGTGCGTTTAAGGAAAAGTTAAGAACAGCAGCAGGGCCCTGAAGGTGGCAGTGAGGGCCGAAGATCCAGAAAATGTCAGGTTGCAAAAAATATGACTTACAACTTGAAAATGTCATTAGCGGTCAAGTTTGATCATCAGCTTCATTCCATTCCCCATAGCCAAAAGGATATGATTCAAAAGTGCGGGAATCGAGGACACGTTTGCTAAAGACCACTTTGTATCGCTTAAATTGAGGTTGTGTATAAATATCATACGTGGAGGCGTCTCGGTGAATGTGAGAGCTGTTCACCACTTGTATTTCCCTAGGATCTTCCTGCGGCCGTTGCACCTCATCTAGGACATTTCTTTTCATCACCTCGTAATTCAGTTGAGACTGTCCCTCACTGTTGAGGCTAAACCCTCTCACCTTGCACTCAACCTTTCCGTCTCTGGTAACATAACCATAATTTTTGGGGCCTGCTGCTACGAACTCAACAATGACATCGCCGTCAAGCTCATCCTTCATCTCTCCAAGATAACACCCCGTTTTGATCTGTGGTCGACCAGGATTCCATTTGTAAATTATGGAATCCGTGTCAAAATACAGCACTTGTTTTCCCAACCGCTGAAGGGACTCGTAAAGATGAAGGCGAGCCCAGCAGGTGGTGAAGCACGCCACGAAGATATTTAGGTGCGGATGTACAGGATCGTTATCGGCGGTGTACTTAGAAAACACCTCCACTAAGTCGTCGTTGATAACACCTACGTGACGGACATCTCGTTTCTCATCGTTTAGGAACTTGTGAAACTTTATGGGGTCGACAAACTCGTGTACTTGTGTCTTGTTTGTTTGTTGTCCAAATTTTCCCCAGAATGAGTTTAACATAAGTTTGGCCAAGGAGCGTAATCCAGGATTTTTTTCAATGCACTCTGGACGGAGATGGACGCCTTCTCGCTTCAAATAATCTTGGATGTACTGGCATCGTTTCTCTTCGTCCTCTCCAACGTTTTTGGGCCACCCTTCTGCTTCCTGTTTGATGCGCAGCCATGCATCGATGTAATCACAGAATAAGGTGGTTGACGTTTGCGGGAAATTCCACACCTCGTAGACATGGCGAACGCGATAACCCATCTGGACGGCTTTTTCAACTTCTGGCGTGCACCAGGTACCCACCAGCTCCCTTTCTTCATCGTTGTGAGGGCAGCGCCATGATTTGAGATTTTTTTTTGCACAGGACATGCATAAGGGGAAGAGAAGTTTTTCGTCATGTCGAACGGGAAGGACCGGGTGATACAAGTATCTGGGTGGTGCGATGCTGCATTTCACAAATCCAAAGTAGTCGGAAAGGCTGGAAGGTTGAACTTGAGAGTGAAATTCGGGATGACCGACCGGATAGGGTTTATACTTATTCACAAAAGGATAAAGAGAGGTGACGTCTACGTACCTAATTTCCTCACCATTTGTCAGATCAGCCTGTTCGATTAACTTCACGGCGTTCGTCCTCCCTCCGAAAAAGGCTTCTCTAGGATTCAAGGGTTCTGTGAATTTCAATCCATTGCAAAAGGTAGCAACAGCTTTATTCTCTGCTTTCAGTCTTGCCCATTCACACTGCCACTTCTCGATAACATTGTAGCCCCTCACGTCTCTTAAGAAAGTCATCTTTTTCTGGGTGTTATGATACACGTCATGCATGGTCAGTCCGAGGTGGCGCGGATGTTCAGCCATTTTGTTTGGAAAACAACGAGGGCAGCCATGCCAAAAACACCCTTGAAATTCGTACACGGTGTTTTTTTATCGGGTCGTATCCATCGACGGTGTAGCTGCTCTCGGGAATCTTATACTCTCCCTTATTCCCTGCATGCTGGATGCGTTCGGTAAACAGAGGAAGTTTGCAGTCGGGTTTCACACAATGCGTCATATCGTCATGTTCTCTTTCTTTCTCCGTTATGTTTTCGACAGCATCCACAAGCTGTCGGTTACACCACTGAAGCCATTCGAAGCCCACTCGAGACTGATTGCGTTCGATACGCCACCCATGCAACGGTTCACTGGCCAAGGTGTTCTCTTGCATCCGATTCATTCTAAAGTCCCGGTTACAGGCAGAGGCAATGGTAATAGAGTCAAAAGGGTTGAAGCCTGCTGTCTTCAAAAATAACGCCTTGAATGTCTCACATCCCTTCTTCAACAACTGGACATCTGAGGTACAATAGGCAAGTAATTCGTTTTTAAAGTCAAATTTGTATTTCTCTGCTCTTTGCTTGTCATGCCACTGATCAAAGTCTTTTCGGGCATCGACCGACATGCTGTCCGGCATGTAGTAGTCTTTGGAAGGGAGGATACCAACGTAGTCTTGATGATCAGAAGTGTTGAACAGATGAGGAAAATAGCCCTTTTTTAATTCAGTTAGTCCGAACGTTGAGGGAAACTTGGAAAGGGCAAACTGACAAAAAGAGGCAGAATCGATGAAACGGATGGATCCTGTCTTCAACTGTAAAATCTTGGCTCCATTACGTAACTGTTCTACTTTTCGACTCTGTCGGTGGTACTCTTGCAATATAAAATAACTGTCGTACCCTTTAAAGTTGTGGGCCAACACAGTAAGGGGCTGACGACCTTCACTAGACAAACTGTCTAACCACTCGAGAAATTCTTCCACGCACCTTTCTCCTTGAAAAATTTCTGTCTCGACTTTCTCGTATTCTAATTCGGCCACCAGTAAATTGGCGACATGTCTCCCGTCCGTTTGGGTTGCCTCTATATCGAAGTAAACGTGGCAGGGTTCGGGCAAGCCGTTGTCTTCAACGTCATCTTCTTCCCTCTCATTCGCACGTATCGTCTGACAAGCAGCAGCAGCAGCCCCTCTCTTGGAAGGTGGACTGTCATCTTGGTGGCGCTTCCGCTTCAGGTTTCTCTGTCGTTCTTTTAATTCCTTCATGGTGGGTGCTTTTTGCACAAAACAGCGGTGGGATGCAATATCGACATAGTTCTTGCAGGCGGGGCAATCGGCGAAGCCACACCGGTGACGATCAAATTCCCTGGGCGAGCGTTTGGTGAAGCCACACTGCTTGCACTTTTGACGCGTGTCACAGATCGATCTTTCGTGGACGCCATCGGCGAGTTGGCCCGTATGACCTTTGGTCTTATGCAGCTTAAAGCAAGTGTCTCCAAAAAATGATCGAAGACAACGATCGCATTCTAAGATGGCCCGTTCACCTTTTTTTCTTTTTTCCATAAAATCGGGACATTTCTGTTGAAAACAACACGAACAGGTGTTGGATTCCTTGCAACGGTGCTTTCCTTTGGCATCGTATGGGGAATTACAATGGGCGCAGACGTAACTCTTACCAAAAAAACCAGGCAGAGTGGTGATAACATCATAATGTCCATCGTTGTAATAGAGAGCGATTTGTTTGTCCTGAGGCAGGCCAAAAGTACTCACTTTATATTGTCGTTTCGCATCCACTAGTAGGAGTTGGTAGCCAAAGAGGGACGGTGCCTGCGCAAACCTGTCCAGTTCGTCGTAACCACACGGGCCTATTGGTACGTCGACTTCGGCGTGCAACCTTTTAGCCTCCAGGGTTTGAATCTTAAATCCTCTCTTGAAAGATTCCCATTTGGGGTGAGGATCAACGTACGCCTTGGCCGTAACGATGGCTCTTGCACAGCATAGATTGTCTCTATTATTTATCCTCAAGATACTCTTTTTCAGAAGGCGAAAAGCGGCTTGGTTTCTTTGTCCAGGGCGATAGTATTGTGGTCGGGATCCGCGCGGTGCATCCAACACCTGGGTGAGGGACAATTGGAAAGAGTCATCGAGTCCAAATTGTTCTTGGGAGTTTAGATGTTTTGCTAAATCTCCCAACACACCATCCACGCGATCATTGCCCTCCTTCCAATCTCGCACCCGAAGCCCATACCCAGTGTAAACATTGGGAAGTCGATCAGAACTGACGCTAAAGTACAATCGATCGTTGGGGTCCAAATTATCTTGTTTTAACGCCTCGTCGATGGCGCGGAGTAGGGCTGTCACGATTTCCACTTCCAAGTCTGATCGAATGGGTACTTCAGCACGTCTCTGTAAGGTGGTTCGAAAATGTCGTTCTCTCACACCCAAAGCTGGGCTGTGGCGGTCCACGAAAGGATTTAGAGTAAACTCCAAAGCGGGATGAGACAGGTCATCTTCTTCAGCTCTCTCTTTTGTAGAGGATGAAGGTGGGGTTAGTGTGACAGTGTCTCCGTCGTTATCCACATCCCCTTCTTGATTGGGGTGTTCACCCCCCTGTTGTGACAGAGTGGTCTCGGTTACGTTGCCCATCCAGCTATCATCTTCATTGTTTCCAAAATAGCCCCAGGGATCATCGAGTTGATGCATCTCTTCCTCGAAACTGTTCCTGCTAGAACTTGTTTCTTCTAACGAACGTAAGTCATTTCGATCGTCATCCATGGTGGCTAAAAGCGATGGGAATTGCCCGCTGCAAGTGGTCACGTGTTGATCGACGTAAATATTCCTTTTATGGAAAGTAAAGCTACTGAGCGGCTGACCAATCACGTTATTGCTTTACCCTATTAAGAAAGTAAAAGAATGGAGGACGTCAGCATTGACGACAATTTTTTAAGGGAGTAAATCTACTAAGTTCGTGCTTTCCCAATAATAGAAGATTAATTGGGTGATTGTCAGGCCTTAGGACAGCAAAAATACCAAGTACGAGGAAAAGTAAACGTGGTACTTGGTTTATCGTATTTTGGGAAAGAAAACTAATTAGGGGATACACCTCCCTTTCCCATCAATCCTTCTCGGCTGTGTTTCAAACTCTATTTCTCCCATACAAACTCTCATATTACGCTTGGGCCACCTGTGATTTATCAATGCTGCCTTGAACTACGCATACGCAGTGAACGAGTGCTTCATGTATGATCACTGAATATCAAATGTTCATCGATGTATGACAAGAGTTTGATATGTGTCAATTTTTGGCATCAGCAAGATTCCCATTCATTGTTTAAAGGAAGCATTGCTCACCTGACCTCTTATATGCAAGGTAACGTTACCAACCTTAGTGTAGTACGGTGGCTCATATAAGCCGTCGACAATTTTTTTTTCCAATTGAAATGTTTATCTCATTTGTTTGTTACGAAACTGGTATTGTGTAATCATTTAATACTACAACTCAGATTTTTGCGTTAGAAATCCGAGTTGTGTAATTTCAAAATACACAAGTCGGATTTTTATCGAGTTGTTTAGTCTCCAAAATACACAACTCGGAATTGTAACGCAAAAATCCGAGTTGTTCAATTGAAAGATTAGTAACTATAGCAATTTTGCGACTTATGAGTCCGGGTTCGTGTATTTTAGAGACTAAACAACTTGGATTTTCTGCGGTAAAAATCCGAGTTGTTTAAGTGAAAAATTAGCAATTTGGATTCTTGCGTGAGAAATACGAGTTGTATACTTTAGAGATTGCACAACTTGGATATTTGCAGAAAAAAATCCGTTGTTTATTTGAAAAGACTTAGCAACTCACATTTTGTGACAAACATTAAGATGAAATTTTCAATCGAAAAAAGAAATGTTGTTGATGTCCAATATGGGCCACCGTATCTTAGTGCAAGTGGCCTATTTTCGCCTTTCCTGGTGTGGGGTTAATTTGTCTTTCGTCATCCAAAATATCAAAGGATCCGGACAATCTGCGAGCCATGTGAAAAAAAAATTCGAGGGCTAAACTAATCTTAGATTGCAATCTGAACGATCCACCTCCGCACTTGGATCGTTCAGATTGGTATGTCAATCTGGTTTCAGATTTTTGTTCCATTTAACGAAACTGCTTTTCGATCACCAGAATGTGTTCTTTCATCGATAAACATAGCTGGTTAAGGTCAGCACAGGCTAAAATTATTTCTACTCCTCCGTAGGAGTGTAGTATATTAAACTTAAGTTGCATTATATTTTTAGACCCATAAAGAAATGAAAGCGGTTGGAGATTCCCACCGTAAAATCAGTAAAATATCCTATGTGTGAGTTAAGAGTGAGTCCATGGGTGCACCAGGCAGGTGTGCTACATGCCATCTCTCCGATTTCAGTGAAACTTGGCCAGTTTAGAGGGTCTACCCCAAAACTTAAAATGACAAACTGGTTTGTAGTTTGGATCTTTACGGTGCGAGATAGCCCACCCAACTAGTTTAATTAGATATTTTACCAATAAAAGGGCATTAATAACAGGCAAAAGTAGGAAGCTCTCAAGACAACTGTTTTTAATCTTTGACTATGAGGGTTTGTATATATGTTGATACATCTTTAATGAATGCAAGAATATAAGTTTCAGTCAATTTGAGTGACAGCTTGTCAATCACAGGCCTTGAATATGGGACCACCTTTTTAGCCATTCAATTATTGGCTGATTTTGAGATCAAATATCTCCCCTTGCCAGAAAGCTATGACAATAATTTTGCTATTCCCTGCTTAACAACCCTTTGGTCTACAATAAACATGAAAAAAATTTCTGGGCTCTGCCTTTTCTTGGCGTCAGATGCCAATTGAAAACTACACCTAGAACAGGCTTATTTCCCGTTCATCTTTCCTGTAATTCAACAATAGATGGCTGCTTAAGTTAATAAACCGACACTTTTTAGCCCGTTATACAAGAATTGCAATTGAGGAGTTTAATACATGCTTAAAACGATCGAGATTTGGCGAGAAAATTCAAGATTTGACCCTGATTAGTAATGCATGTCACCAAAATATCGAAAGTAAAATCGTAATCTTTGTGAGCTCGTTTTGATTTTCTCTCAAAATCAGAGATTATTCTTCTTAAGAGTTTAACTATTCATAAGTCCTCTTATTCAAGTGTTTATTCTCTATTGTCTTTACTGTGAGAAAACCATGCTGCTCCTAATTTCCTGAGGAGATTTCAAGGCCACATGGTGCGCGGTTGTTGACAAACTTTGAGTCACGCCAGTGCATACCAGTCATAAAGCAACGTCAACTCACACATCTTAAAACAATCTGAAACTCTTCCTTCTAGCGATAAAGAAATTTAGCTCTTAAAAAATTCTTTTAACTTCTGGCTACGACCTCGGAAAAAGAACAGTTTTAGAAAGAAGAATGGTGTTATTTTCACTTACCCTCGTCGATCTACGCCAAACTAATGTATGCTGCGTGACCAGACAATATTTGTTCAAAATCCATCTCTTTGCTTTCAAGCAAGGCTTTCAGAATGGCCTACTTATCTCTATGACTATATTTGTCTCCTCCTATCTGCATTTTTCTGCAAATACAAGTTGTTCGAAACTCAGTCACTCGATCACTCTCAATCTCTGTTACGCCAAAGTATTATGTGACCAAAAAAAGAGCCTGCAATGTTTCGTTCAGCAAATTTCCTGCGCCTACCCTGGAAATCAAGATAAATTCTAAACAATTTTCGGTTGTCTAGACTGGAAGAAAGAATGAATGTAAAAACAGAACATACAAAAAAAATAAATTGCCTTTCATCATTTATGAATATACTGTCTTTTCATGGCGAAGTCCGCACATTTTTACCACAAAAAGTTGTTCCCTTTGAACGATAACCGAATTATCTTACTTTATTAGTGAATAACCAAAGTACTATTTTGTAATCAGTATGATTCAGTGACTGTACACAAAACTATAATTAATTACTTAAAATCATTTAAAGAAATTCTATTCTTTTGCAAAATTAAGCTTTATTGTACAGGATTGTACAGGCTGTACACTTGTACCCCAAATTCCAGACAAGACCGGACAGAATCATGACCTTGCCAGATTGCGCAATCATTGACTGAGTGTACAAAAGGCGTTCTTTTCAACCACGCGTTTAGTGCTGTGAAGTCGCAATATGTCTCAGCTTTCTTGTTCATTTGCGATCTACTGTGGAACGGAATGCGATTTCTCTTCGCGGTCGCCCAGACGGCAACAACTTATACCACTAAATTCGTGTGCCGATGGTATAAAGGCACACCTTAGAGATGCAAATGTATCTCTGCGTTGTATCCGAGAAAAAGCTCATTTTAGCTCGCGTTGGTTTGTTCGAAGATGATGACGGCCGCGATTTCACGATCTGCCCAAAACATCGCGCAGTCCTTGGAGTAAGATTCCGACCATCAAAAATATGCCAGCATCCTCTTCATGGCAGTCGAAAGGGCAAAGGTGACAGAGGAGTCAATCTGAAGACGGCAAAAGCAATCAAGGGAAAGTGGAACACTGTAGTTCCAATTAGTGCAGGTAATTAAAAAGATTTTATTTTGCATAGGATGTTGTTACTCCCTTGCTTACTTCCTATACGCGCGGCAACTGATACGAAATGCGGAGAGACAAACATACTCATTTGGACAATGTGACCCGAAACGCATAGATCACGCAAGGAAGGGGAGTGTGGGGAAGAAACGACCTTCCCACGAGGCTTTGGGCAACGTGGGTTAGTCAAACCCGTCCCCAGTCGTCTCTCATTGAACCTCTCCCTACTAGTGTAGGCGCGCATGGTTTGATGGGTATGGGTGTTACGAAGTCGACTGGGGACGAATTAGACCGAGACAGATTCGAAGGTGCTAAGCAATGTATCAAGCCAAGATTCACCGTTACTTCAGCTGTTTTTTTTTCACCTGTTTGCTGTTACTTTACTAACCTTTTGAAAATGAAATTCGTGTCATCGCAGGCGCCAGTAGCTTACACATCAGTAACAAGGCGCGTAGATGTGATAATCATTCTAGTAACTCAACGTCTTCAAGTCGTGGTCGAATTTAATTGATTAAATTAAAATTTTTCCTAGATTAAGTAGCCAGGATAACGGGAGTAGCGAGGGGGGAAGGGGTTGGCAGTTTATTAATAAGGCATATGTCCAAAATATTTTTTATTCTAAAAACCCAAGTATAAAATGAAGGTTTCATAGCTAAAATAATTCCTACGTACTAGGCATATGCAGATACTGTAGAGGTGCCCACTCTGATTCTATTAAAAGGCATATCCAAGTTAAAACCAGATGCTTAAAATATTTATCTGTCTTTCTGAAGTATATCAGCCGATTAAAGCAAAAAAAACGTTTGTAAAAGAAGAGAGATTGTTTTGTATTGTGAAAGACCCATCTTCGGTTCGGGGCCACAGCTGTAGGACGTAGTAATTACGATGTAGAATGGTCATTTCATTGCGAACCCTCAGTTTTATCCACGCAATTTAATGCAATATCTTTACAAAGATAACTGTTGCTATACAAGCCCCAGTGTTACCGAGAGTCTGAAGTTGAGATTTTGTTTGTTTGAGATCGATCGATTTTCTTTTACTCTGTAGGCGCGCACCTACATCCATCTGTTTGATGAGTGCATTCAGAACTGGTTTGCAGTGGCCTCCGTTATAGAAAATACGTTAGAAACACTGAAAGCACTGAGGCCAAACCTTAACCAAGTATATCTTAGGTCCGACAACGCCGACTGTTACCACTGTGCCTACCTTCTTCTGTCGCTCCCCAGTATTGGTGATGTCCTGGAGTCACGATTGCACAATACGACTTCAGTGAGCCGCAGGCTGGTAAAGATATCTGCGATCGTCGCACTGCTGCACTTAAAAGTCACATAAGACGCTTTCTTAATGAAGGAAATGATGTCAAGACGGCCAATGACATGAAAACCGCCATTGAGTCTTATGGAGAGGCATCAAAGGCTGCTATGCGGCTGTGTGTCTAGTTCAGCCGTCTGCGCAGACGATGAGCGAGCATAATATGACCGGGATACAGTCGCTGCCTAACTTTTCTTACGAGAATGGAGGCATGAGGGTGTGGCGAGCCTATAACGTGGGTCCTGGAAAGTTTTATAGTGCAGCTCAGCTTGCACGGTTTGGTACTCCGCAAGGTCCTACAAAGCTCACCATAATTCATCCTTTTGGCAGACCACACGTAGAAGTGGGTACCTATCGCCAGCAACGCGCTATGCCTGGAAGATCTTCGTCTTTGCCTGGGTCACATCAAGAACCACCTGAATCCGCACAGGCAGACCAGGTAGGGGAGAAGGTTATGTTTCATTGTCAAGAAGAAGGGTGTATCAAGACCTTCCAGTCATTTGCCTCGCTCCAAAGCCACTTGGACGTTGGTAAGCACATGGTGAGACTGGTAAAGGAGTCCACCTATGACGAGATCAGACGAAAATGGGCGGAGGCATGCCATTCCCTGGGTGGCGGCTATGTTCGGGGTGATTCAGCTACTTTCGACTTCAGTGACCAAGCAACGTTTGGCGAAGTCGTAGAGCTAGGATGGGCTCTTCAGAAAAATCGAAAACCAGTAGCCTTTTCAGAGAAAGCGAAGAGCTATCTGGTAGACGTGTTTTGGACCGGGGAGGAAACAGGAAAGAAGGCAAACGCTTCCTTTGTCGCCTCCAGAATGAAGTCCTTGAGAAACGAGAATGGGCAGAAGATGTTCACAAAGACCGACTGGTTGACAGAACAACAGATCGCTCGATACTTTAGCCGACTCTCCGCCCTCAATAAGGCTGGTAGATTACAGAGAGCCCACTCTTCCTTAATGAATGAGGATGAAGAGGCTGATGCCGATGATATTGCTGTAGAAGCCGAGGCTGTCTGGACAAGGCAGCAGATAAGGAGGGACCTTGAACTTTAATTTTTAAATATTGGTAGGAGTGTAACTACCTTATTACCTTGTGGCACTAAATTTTTGAGGGAGTTTAGTTTTGCGAATTGGCGATTTTTTTGTGAGTGTTTTGAGGGGACTAATTTTTGCAATTAGGACAGGTTTTCTTGCTGAGAATTAATTATTGGGATTTTCAAAAAGTCCTGGGCAAATCAAAGATAATATTTTCTTTTTCATTGAAGACATGCAATGGAAAACATATTCGTCAACAATTCTACTGTGTGTATACCCTTTTTAAATTCAGCAAGACAGATTACCTTTCTGTGGCATTCGATTACAAACACGTACAGCAAAAATTTTGTGCCACACGGTAACTTGAACAACCGATGGCCGATAGTACCCATTCAGTGAATGTCGCGTTTATTCGATTATTGTATTTCAGTTTCTTTTATAAGCCAGTAAAAATGACTGTGTTACATCCCAGCAAGAAAAAAAAAATACCTGGATGTTTTACATAAAATTTTTCAAAGGATTAAGCCTTGTTGTCAGTTTTGATGTTAAGTACAGTTTCAAAATAAATGCCGCCATCGAATAAACACAGCATCGACAGGAACCAGAAGTAAACACGTAATATGTAGTAAAAAATGGTCACGACATTTTTCTTTCAGTTTTGGCCTCAGGGGGACGAAAACAAAACAGAAAATATCTATTAGTTCCTGCATTTTGTTTTGTTAAGTTTTATTTGTCCTTTCTTCCTGTCTGGACAACCGAAAATTGTTTAGAATTCCGAGGTAGGCGCGCGAAATTCGCTGAACAAAACATTGCAGGCTCTTTTTTTTGTCACGTAATACTTGGGCATAATTGTGATTGAGAGTGATAAAACCTCGAAAAACTTGTATTTGAGAAATGTAGATAGGAGGAAACAAAGAAGTCATGGAGATAAGTAGGCCATTCTGAAAGCCTTGCTGGGAGGCAAAGGAGAATATTTTAACCAACTACTTTCTGGTCACGCAGCGTACATTAGTTTGGCGTAGATCGACGGCGACCCAATGGCGTAAGTGACAATAACAACATTCTTCTTTCTAATACTGTTCCTTTTTAAGAGCTTAATTTCCTTATCGCTAGAAGGAAAAGTTTCAGATTGCTTTTAGATGTGCGAGTTGCCGTTGCCTTGTGACTGGTATGCACTGGCGTGACTCAAAGTTTGCCAACAATGTTTAAGTGGTTTTGAACTATATTCTCGTTGGGCATAACTACGTGACCGTGCCAATCGTCTAGGAAATTAGGAGCAGCATGGTTTTCTCACAGTAAAGACAATAGACAGTAAACACTTGAATAAGAGGACTTATGTATAGTTTAATTCTTAAGAAGAATAATCTCTGATTTTGCGAGAAAATCAAAACGAGCTCACAAAGATTACGATTTTGTCTTCGATATTTTGGTGACATGCATTACTAATCAGGGTCAAATCTTGAATTTTCTCGCCAAATCTCGATCGTATTAAGCATGTATTAAACTCCTCAATTACAATTCTTGTATAACGGGCTAAAAAGTGTCGGTTTATTAACTTAAGCAGCCATCTATTGTTGAATTACAGGAAAGATGAACGGGAAATAAGCCTGTTCTAGGTGTAGTTTTCAATTGGCATCTGACGCCAAAAAAAGGCAGAGCCCAGAAATTTTTTTCATGTTTATTATAGACCAAAGGGTTGTTAAGCAGGGAATAGCAAAATTATTGCCATAGCTTTCTGGCAAGGGGAGATATTTGATCTCAAAATCAGCCAATAATTGAATGGCTAAAAAGGTGGTCCCATATTCAAGGCCTGTGATTGACAAGCTGTCAATCAAGTTGACTGAAACTTATATTCTTGCATTCATTAAAGATGTATCAACATATATACAAACCCTCATAGTCAAAGATTAAAAACAGTTGTCTTGAGAGCTTCCTACTTTTGCCTGTTATTAATGCCCTTTTATTGGTAAAATATCTAATTAAACTAGTTAGGTGGGCTATCTCCCACCATAAAGATCCAAACTACAAACCAGTTTGTCATTTTAAGTTTTGGGGTAGACCCTCTAACCTGGCCAAGTTTCACTGAAATCGGAGAGATGGCATGTAGCACTCCTGCCTGGTGCACCCATGGACTCACTCTTAAGGGCGCGCCTCACAGCATTTTGAGCTTTTGTAGTTGTCTGCTGAGCTTGTTTGGTTCAGCTTCCAGATATTTTTAAGTCACGAGGCCAAGTATGAACCGCTACTACTTAAAGAGCCTTACTTTTCCTTCTATTGCTCCACGAGAAGACGCTTAATATTAGCGGAAAGAAATAAAAACCGATGCAAGGAAATTAAGAAAAAGATCAGTGCAGCATGCAGCTATTGTATGGATCAATCTTTTTTTAGATTTTTCTTTCGGCTAGCAGGAAAGTCCAGACTATCTGGATTGTCTAAATCCGAAAAACGTTTATTAAAAGGAACACAACAAAAGTTTTGCCGAGTTGATGCAGTCTTTTAAAAGACTCAAGAGTTTGATTTCTCAGTCAGTATAAAATATGCAAAAGTTGGGATGACATAAAAGAGTGAAAAATTGCCAATTTGAAGAACATTTTTCGGATCATTCTCAGCAGCTGGGCACAGAACCTTATATAAAAACAGTAGCAGTCTCGGATACAGCTAAGTATTAAACCTTTTTTTAGTCAGTTTGTACGAGAAGTAAAGCAGAGTAAAGCGAGAGAAGCGAAAGAGACAAAAATACATGAATCACAAATCTAGATTCAGTACAAAATTCTGTTAACGCCCAGCACGGAAAAACAAATCTTCTGTGGGCTGGTTGCAAACACGCCAGAATCGTTTTATTTATAGTTTGAAAGAAACTGAATGCTTCTTCTCAAATTAACGGTAAAAAAATCAAACGATCAATTAAAACTAAGTAGAAACAAAAGGAAAGGAGTGTTTAAGCCCAGAAAAAGTTGAAATACTGAAATGTTCATAAGAAGGCTTGCAGTATGGTTTGAACTAGTTAAAGCGATGTTCATGTTTTACTTGGAAAATCCAGAAAACTTCCTACAGTCTTGTTGTTCAGCGTAGACGACTGACCTTACGTTAAATTCATTTGCGAACAATGGAAGAATTCGTACCGGTCATACTGGGCTATTTGAGGGGACCTTGTTACGGTTGTCTTTGTGAGTAGTATTAATTTTCACTAAGAGCCATTATGGCTCTTGGTTTTATGTCTTGGTAAAAGCTGTTGTGTAATTGCAAGAGATGATCTCTTAGTATTAAATTGTTAATATAAAATTTTCCCGCCTCGGATTGTTCGAATTCGGTTGTACGGCGAAAGTGCGCAAATTTTTCGCGATTCCCGTAAAATTGTTTTGTCTTTAAAAGGATGACTAAACTTCAGTAAATAATAAGGATGCTTCATAACTGAATGTTCCCGACAAAGACCAATTTCTGGTCTTTTCCCAGATGAATGCAGATCAATCTGCTCGCGCCATAATTTCCACTGCTCGCGTTCTGGTAATTTGAGAAACATTTTAACCGATTTTGCTGTTGGTTTGAGTGGCGAGAAGCGCAGTTCCAAAAATGCTAGATTATTTGAGACTTTGATTAAAGTAAGAGACGAAAATCACAAAACGCAACTGAACACGTGCTTACACAGCAATTTTTTTATCGAAGTGCGCGCGCCATGTTTGTTATGAAGAAAGCTACAGAAAAGGTACAGTGAAAAGACTGATCATTAATTAAATCCTAGAGCACTTTAGACCTAGCAGTTTGGCTCTAGGACATGCTAACTACTTATAGATTTGTTTGAAAGGGTTCCTAGACTCTAAAGTCAAAAAGCGGCAATAAAAAATGGCAAACAAAAAATTTTAGTACCTTGGACGAAGACGCTATCTTGTTCGAGAATTCCTCGCCTTTAAATCTCGCTCCCGGTGCAGGCAAACAATCTCTGTCGGTGCAGCTATAGAAAGTTGGGTCGTCTTCTTCAGAAGCGAATCTTCATCCGCCATGTATCATGAACACGAGGGGTAAAACGTTCTGTAGCATCCTCGCCATTTTAAAGTTCGCACTGAAAAAGAGCGCCAAGCGATGCCGCTTTTATAATCCAACTTTCCCGCCAACATGCCAACATGGAAGCTGACCAATCACCGTCGTTTAGGTCCTTATTAGGAAATCACTTCCTTGATGCAATACAACCTGTTTGAACATGCCATAGAGCGATTTTCGTATGACCTTGAAAAAAGGTTTCGGTAAGTGTTCGTTCTTTGTTTCATCAGCCAATGGATGAAAAGATCAAAACATGGCCTCTTTGTTTTCCCGCCAAAGAAACCCTAATATGGAGAAGGCATTGTTCGATTGGCCAATCGTGTTGTAGTATGACGTCAAAGCGAAGTATCGGTTGATTTCTAGAAAGTTCTCGGGCAGGAAGTTTTTCACCTGAGCGTTCGCTTAACCAATGAAAAGCCAGACGCGTTTGTCTGTCCGTTCGATAAACCAATCAAATTGCTCTATTTCCGTTCGTTTGTCGTTTCTGTTTTGTTTACGCGTTTTCATTTCAAGGTCATACGAAAATCGCTCTAACATAACCTGAGATCAGGCTCTATTTTTGTTTCGCTTGGTAAATTTTGGCGGGAATAAAAACGAAACGAAGAGAGAGCACTGACTCGACTGAGAATTTTAGTGTCATCAAGTTGGGCTGTTTACATCGAGGGAGGAAGATCCTAGTACCAGGATGATCTTAGAAGGCGGAACAAATTTGCGTTTGGTTTACATGCAGAAATTTCGGTCCGTGTGTTGCCCAAGTAGAGACTGTGTAGAGAAGGTTCGAGAAGGAATTAAACTGTGGCGGGCGACAAAAAAAATGATCACAATGTTAGCTCGTGGTAACGCCAAACGAAATGATCGGCCTTTACTGCCGAGATTAGCCACTGAACGACCCGCCGCTATCGTCATCTGGTTTGTCCCTGCTAGGATCTTCCCATGTTACTCGAGACGATTCGCAACGACCATTTTTAGCGCAACACAGCGTTGCAATGTTGGAACAATGTTGTAATCATTCGGAACAACGTCGCAACAACTCTCAATATATCCCTTTCCTCTTTTAAGAAAATACTGAAGATTAAATTATTGAGTAAATATGAAAACAGTTCATAAATCTTTCCATCTTCGACTTTTCGCTATCTTTTCTTCAATTGAAATTAAACAGCTCTAGCCCGTAGTTCGAGGAGGCCTATTGAGTTTTTTCACATGACGTCACAGCAGCGCTATAGAGTGTTTTCACATGACGTCACGGCGGCCATATTGGTGTCCCAAAACAATGAAACGGCGGCCATGTTGGTGTCCCAAACCAATCCTCTGGGAGTTGTGCTCTTTTCTTATGCAAATGATTTCTTTTGTTTCAATAAATTTACATAGATGCTGGCCACGTGAGCGAAAACACTCTATTGGTGTCCCAAAACAATGAAACGGCGACCATGTTGTGTCCCAAACCAGTCCTGTGGGAGTTGAACTCTTTTCTGATGCAAACGTTTCCTTTTTTCCAATAAATTTGCATAGATGCTGGCCACGTGAGTGAAAACACTCTCCTGTCTCCTCGCCACTTACTTTTTTCTACTTTGCCTATATTCTTTGAAATCAGGGCAGTTGATTTGACAATTTTGTTATAGTTATGATTAAGAAAAAAATGCCAGTGTGATCTACTAGTGTATTTGGTTATTTGCATTAATCGCATTGCTCATAAAGGCTGGTTTAATTTTACTAACGATGGACTGATTTGGACTCAATGAGATCTGTATTAAAACGTTATCACCTAGTTAGAACAACTTTCCGATTCCGCTTAAGGTTGCCGGAGTCGGAAGCAGAGGCGGAAGTACCAGACCAATCACAAAGAGTGGGAACGAGCCCTGTGAAAAGTTTATCCTTCCGCTTCTGCCTCCGACTTTAATTCCTCTAGATCGTAATCGATAGATTCATAAGCGCAAGATGGAATTCGGATTTTTACGCCACCAATGTTTGATTTTCATCAGGTCATAAGCGCTCTAATGACTCCACGTTTCGTTGCTTGCGAAAACCAGCGTTGAACGCACGCATTCCCTCTCCCATGCATCCAAGATAAGAGCGAACGATTGGTCTGTACATGTACAAGTCTGTGAGCAGGCTCTCCAGGTACGCTTAAGTAAAGCTTCTCATGCGAGGAACCAATGAAAGCAAATTTAATGCTTTTGTCCTGACCTTACACACACTTCCCTGAAAACTATACCACAGATGAGAATCATTCCCAGCAGAGAAGAGACCAAACAACAGTAGGAAGCGACGTTGAGCAATGTACTTGTGCTCGTGTTCTAGAGAAAGAGCGGAACCTCACGACCAGCTTTTCTCAGAAAACCGGAAATGCCTCGAGCCAGTATTTCACATGATGCGTGCCCTTTTCTTTTCCCCACTTTTTCATGTTTTCATTTTCTCAGGAGTGTCCCTCAAGAGGTCACACATAGCGGACGGTGCAACCAGAAAGTTTTCCCTATAACATCAAAATTTAATGTGGTTTGCATTTGTTTACAAAGAATAGGTCTCACTGCCCGGAGTGTACAACCGAAACAGTACCATGTCGCAAATCTAGCCTGCGTAGCAAGCGTTTCCAATCAGGCTCAATACGAAAGAACAACAGTTCTTTAGAAAGGACAACTACAGTAACCTACAAAACATTATAGTCTTGATATTCGCATAAGAAAAATGGCCCAGTTGTTCGAACACCGGTTAGTGCTAACCCGGGGTTAAATTTTAACCCGGGTTCCTTTATCTTTTTATCAAAAGCGCCCTCTCAGGTAATTTTCTCTTTTCTTTTAAGAGTATCCAATCATTAAATTGTAGGGAAAGAGAATTAACTGAATTTGCTTTTTAAACCCTCATGCCTAAGTTCAAATTTCGCACTAACCCTGGGTTATCTTAACCCAGCTTCGAACAACCCGGCCCAGGGTAATATTTTCTTGTTTTGTATTTCATGGACGATTGACAAAAACATTCATGCAGACATCTTTGGATAGGTTTTGATAATAACGCGCCACGGTTTTGAAAATTGTAAACGCTTGCAGTTTAATATTTCATTTATTTCTGACTTAAAGGTCCACGAAAGTGGTATTTAACAATTATTCCTCGAGCCCGAATGGGCTCTGAGTCAATAGCCCATGAGGCCGAAGGCCGAATGGGCTATTGACTCCGAGGCCATGAGGGCGAGAGGAATAATTGTTTTAGTAAAATCCAACTAGTTGGTCAAAAATATCGAGAATAAAATAAAGTTTAGCTAGTTAAAGCTAGACTATAATCCTTTTTTGCCGCCAAAAAGCCCGCGCTTTTCGCTACTAGTAGGCTATAACATATAGCCTAGTAGTAGCTCAACCAATCAGAATGCAGCATTGATGATAGACCACTAGTTGGATTTTACTAATAAAGAATAGTCCTATGAAGGGGGGGGGGGGGATCCAAGTTTTTGTAAGAGGGGGTGGTTGATGCCAATCGGCCACAAAACAAAACGTTAAATGTAATAATTGTTTGTCCTATGGAAGTAAAGTGCAAATTTAGTTAACTGTTCTATAAACAAAGATCTTAGTCGGCTTAAAAAGGGGGGACTAGCCACCCAATAAAACTCCCCTGGATCCGCCCCTGCTATGTGTTCAAATAATTGGCATTCAACAATAGACCAATAGTGTACATCCGGGACTTTCCTATAGGGGAAGCGGGGGAAGTCTGGGGTCAAGTGACTTGACAGAGTTTTGTTCCGTACTGTAGCGGTGAGCTTAGTAGAGCTCGTGTTTACTAGACTATATGCCCTTGGTGGCCTGTTAGAAATACTACAAGAACGATGTTCAATGTCTGCACAGCAGGGTCAATGTCTCTTGAGCAGGTCTTGCTATACCCATGGTCATGGCAAGGTAGTTTCAACTACAAGGCCAACTTTTAAAACCAGCTGCAATGCACCATTTTTGATGGTGATAGCAAGAAGCTATTTCCGAGTTGCCCCAAGCCTCCTTTTTCAAAGCGAGGCTAAGTGCTAAGTGGGTGTTTACATGACACCGGGGCAACTTTCGCGCCGGGGCGAGTTCACTCCGGTTCCCTCTCATGGCTCTACATTTGTTTACATGATATCACCACAAAATGTCATGCCGGCGCGAGTCGCCCCGGCGTGAGTTCACCCCGGTTGTCGCACCGGGGCGAGAATTTCACTCCGGTACGAGATTTCGCAACGGTATTATGTAAACGCGAAACGTCCACCCATTCCGGTGGAAAATTGGTCTGCTAGTAGACTGGAACGAGTAGCGCATGGGTAATGTTTGCGATTTTGAATCACACGTGTATTTTATCAACATGAAGTGTACCTTCAAATAACGAGATATGAAATGACCCAGTCATCATGTAAACGCGATACGAAATGAAAAAGTCATCCCGGTAAGAAACTCGCGCCGGTGCGAGTTTTCTCATGTAAACACCCCCTAAGTCATTGATATGAAAATGATTTTATATCCTCATACAAACAAAAATCATTTTCACAACAAAGGTTTTGCACTTAGCCTCGTTTTGAAAGTGAGAGTTTTTGGAACTCTGAAATGGTCTACTGACCCAGATTAACAGGCCTTCCATTATTGGACATAGGATTGACATGGTCAACGAATGAGTGATACTTCACTACCGTACACATGGAATACAAGATTTTGGACGGTGAGTACTGTCTTTTGTCACACGAGCTGCTCTGTCACGTAAATTTTCCTGCGTGAGTCTCTGTTCAATCTGCAGTTGACTCGTATAAGTCTTTAAATTCAAGCAAGCGAGGCTCTTAACTGGATTAATTGAAATAGACTCTTTCCTCGAATGTACTTGCGCACTTTGCGGTCGTATTTTGGCGATTTTTTCTCGCGCTTGTTCAGCGGAGACCATGATCTTGTTTTCCGGTGCCTTTAGCGGCTCTGCCACAGACGTTGTCCAACCACGCTTGCCTGGGGGCAGGACCTGCGTGCGATACGCTGGAGCTGAACGACTTCGTGTTATAACCCTAGAACGTCTATTATCCGGGATAGATGGAGGCTTAAGATGCGAACGCGCAACTTTTGTAATTATCATGCTCGCTGTGAGATCGTCACCAACCTCCGATGGTGTGACGTCATACTCGGTAAGCCCACGAGAGTGACGAGAAGTAGCGATCGGCGAGGAATGGGGACGTGTTTTTTGTTCTTTCTCCTTGTGTGCGCTTAAAAGTCTCCGTACGTGTGCATTCATACTGTTTAACGTACTTTCGTGGTGCTTTATTCGTGGAGGTGCGCTTGAAATCCTTTGCGGTAAATTAACGTTGAGGTCAACTGTTGGCGTTTTCATCTGTGATGGAGGTCTGGAAGGTAAACTGTCTTTAGTGTCAGCGCGCATGAGCTTGTGCGCTCGTACATGAGAGCGTGCTAGTCTTCGAGGAGGAGTCTTTGCATAGATATTGAGATTTCCAAGTCCTTCCGGCCGTTCAGGATCTAAATTAAAATCCCACTGCACAGCCTCGAAGTTGAAAATTAAAAGGTTGCTCAGTGTGTTGACAATCATCCTGGAAAAAAATACAAGCAAAACCAAATTAACATAACCGTAAATTGGATCATTTTGGCTGTGAAGTGAAATGCGACGTGCCTATGGCATGTTTCTGTTTTTTTCAAACGTTTTTTCGTAAAAAAGTGATTTATAATGAATCAAGTTGTGGTTTTCATTTCATCTTCTGTGAAACGTGCAACTGATTCAATCAATGGTATGGCCGTTTTCTCGTTTATGGGAGTAACAACAAATACTACTAGGAAAACCTTTCAGCTGAAATTAAAGTAACTGAAAAACCTCGACAGCTTTTCGCATGGGGCAACATTTCCCTTTTGTGGTAAACCGCTATATTATAAACAATGACTCTATGGAGAAATTTTCAACGGAGTGTCACAAGTGATATTTTGAAAACCACTTGCCACTTTCTCAGCCAATCACAAAACAAAAGCAAAACCAAATGTAGCTTCCTTGCACGCTTTTCCCGCACTTTTAGAGAGCAGGCTACGTACATTTGCTTTTGATTGGTTCCCTTAATTTGGTTCCCTTAATTTCCTGCTTTAGATGTGATTGGTCAGATTAATAACCTTTGTTTTGGTGACGTTTCTGGCTACGTCTAAAAAGCACCGGACGAATTTGTGATTGGTCTTCGAATTTTTGACCGGACTTCGTTCACATGAGACCGTTCAATATTTTCGCTTTGTTTACGCGTCTACTGAAATTTCGTGCGGCTAAGGTGGCTCCTTCTGCGGAACACCTAAACCGCACAATTTTCAACTGGCCGAAAATTCGCCCGGTGCCGTGAACGAAGACTTAGACTTTCAAAAAGAGCCGTGTAGTATATTCCTTATCGACTAAGAAATAGGCAGTTTATCATTTGTTAACTCACCTGTCACCAGACGCTCTGGTTGTGGTGATGGCATCATTTTTGCTGTTTCCACGGATAATCCGGAGACAGTCTCCATTCAAGAGGTTCCAGATACGCAGCTGAAAATGGCGGAGAAAGAACATTACAAGAAAAAATCTTGCGATGCATAAGTGAACCCTTGAAATTACCGTTACAGAAAACAAATTATTCTGCGGACAAAGGCGATTTGATGCTTCCTGCTTTCTAACGAGGAAGTCTGAAGGGCCTCTGTGAAGGGTTAAAACAAACAAACAACGAAAAACCTAATGACAAAATTAAAAGTCCAACCTTTCCGTCTGCAGAGCCTGTGACTATTCTACAATAAAGAAACTCCAGACAAAGAACTTCCCTGAAATGGTAAACAGAGCAAGGGAGTAAGTATCTTGCACTCAAGCTCTCTGTGGCAGCTCTGGAGCGGGCGAGAGGAGAAGAAAACCTGCCCCTCCAGATAGCTTGCTCGCAGGCAAGGGGTTACTTGTTTGCGAGAGAAAACACAGCATAACAAGCAAACGTAAGGCCAAAGCGAGAAAATCATGCGGTCGAAGCTGTCACTTTTAAAAAGGATGTATTTAAGGTCACTCACTACACGTGCGATTCATTGCTATTCACAAAAAATATGAAGTAGTGAGTGTGATAGAAAAGGTTTAAGACGGTATGAGTCTGCTCCGAAAGTTCAGTAATCAGACTAGTTTAAAAAAGGGCAGAGGCAACTTTCGGCTTGCTTTTTAATGGATCCATGGAGGGAGTGTGTTCATTTTTTACTCCAGTTTGTCTCGTTGGGCCTGTTGCTAGCTATGAACTTTAACATGAGCAGAGAAATTACTGCTGGCTAAATTCAAGGAAGAAAACAACCAAGTTAGGAGTTAAACTACACCAACTGCATCCCGCTTTTCGGTCTTCTTCAAATCGTCCACCCCTACCTTACAGTGTATTATACTTTTAACTGACCATTTTTTGGCGGCTACTTCCGCATGGCTGAATTTGCCTAAATCGCATAACACGCAGGGCTCACATAAAGCGTAATCTACTGCCCTCTAATATATTTAAGCGCGTTTTTATCCAAGTTACATCGCAACGTATTAAAAGAGCTTTTTCGTATTTTTACATTTGGGTCTTATCATGGTATACTCGTAAGAACAGAAAACGTCAGTGTGACATACTTTGGATGTCTAAATGCCTGTAAGCATTTCTTGTGATTTCCAATGGCGCTCCACGCCATAGCGTAACAGTCTAGACTGCCAGTTATGATGTGATAGTCGTCAAACTTCACACACGTGATCGCACCATGATGACCGTCAAGGGACTGGAAACAACAGACAATTGCATAGTAGTGAATATTAAGTGAATAGCACGTTCAGTGGTTTTGATAGCAACAATCTCGTTCCCAGATCTCTCGGCTTCGTTGACAAGAGATTTGGGTACGAGATTGTGATAGTAAGGTAAAAACAAGAGTAAAGTTGTACATCTCGCCAATGACAGCAAGTACAAATAGTGATGTGATGAGCAAGACATTGACGGGCAAGCAGACAAAGAGAACTCTTTCAAAGCTGAATGCACTAGGGAGGCACACTATTTTGAATCAAGGCAAAACATTTTTTCTTCCACGTCGCAAAGTTTGCGATCGCAACACTGTTTTCTAGTTTATTCACGTGCATATTCGGTGCTCAGTCTGCAATGCGAAAAGGAAGGGAAAAGGATGCGCGAGGGAGGGCGCGCAGGCTACCTACAGATAGCCCCTTCGGGACCAACTGTAGGCATCCGTTACTATGCGTGGCTGCGTGTTCCGTTGACCTGGGTGGCTGTGTGGCAGGTGCTTAAAAGGAGAAACACAAGAGAATCTACTCGCATGAAGCCCCACACGAATGAAGGAGGAAGAACTGGAGAATGTTTTAAAAAGACGTCCTTACCTTGAGTAGACATGCCCGTTCAATGTCCCAAACTTTTACTTTTCCACCTTCACATCCACTGACAACAAGCGTATCAGACACCTGAAAAAGCAACGAAACGTATGACATGTTTTGGGAACAATGACAATAGGTTGAAGGCTTGACGAGCTCTTCAACTGGAGACAAAAACAGCTGACATCATATGCCAAAACGACATTTCCCATCACCTCCAGGTGATCTGTGACGTCATTGCGGGAGCCTGGGGAAAGAAATTTTAATGCCGTATCCCATAAACCAACGCGCGCACCAATTCAATTCAATTCAATCTGTTCCTGTCAGCTTTGGTTTATGGGATATGGCATTAAAATTTATTTCCCCAGGCCCCCGCAATGACGTCACAGATCACCTGGCTGTCAGCACTTACTGCAAAGTTAAGTAAGAAGAAAACTAAGGGAAGAGGGTATTTGCCCCTCTCGGCTCCTTTGCCATGTCAGTTGCACGTCGGATTATCTTTTAATAAGACCACACAATCAAAATCAAGCTAACCCTTGCACTGGGGTGTTAGAAATGTTCCGGAATGTTATTTTATGGACAAAAGTACATACAAAACAATTTCATTGTGGCTGTAGTTAATACAAAAAGAACCCTTTTAAACTCAAAAAAGTATAGTTTAATAGCTTACATCAACTGTTTGTACCACATGTCGATGACGAAAAGTCCGCTGGCACTTGCCAGTAGCAAAGTTCCAAACTGAAAAAAAGACATTTTCGAAAGTAATTTAATGTCAGTTTTGAAAAAAATCTTAGTTGAGTGGACAAGAAACTCCCCCCAAAAAATAAATAAATAAATTGTATTGATGTCAAAACACCTTCAGAGTTCTGAGTTGTGACTCATGAGTTGAGTGTGGTTGACAAAACACCCAGCAAAACGGCAAAAAAAATGTGCACCAATCGACTTTACACGTTACACATTTGAGCTTGACTAATGAATGCACAAATCATGGATTTATAAACATCTTCATTGGATGATATAAACTATTGGTAAAGTCCTTTTCCCTATGTAATATGGGTCGCTGGACCTCTCATGAAATCTTGCTCACTCCGTCGCTTCGCACCTAAGAAGCTCGCTTCATTCGCTTTATGACTTTTCTGCTGGAAGACTCAAGGGGTAGGCTTGTGGCAATTCTGCAACCAATAAATTCTAATAACAAACGAAGCGAGAAAAGAGACAAGGTAAAAGGTTGGTTATGACTGCAAACAACTGGTAGCCCACAACGAATCTAGTCGCCATCTAATCATTCTTAACTCAAAGCTCTACTACCAGCTTAAATAAATATTTAAGAAAAAGAACCAGGGAGTGTGAATAACAAAGTTTTACAGTCTGGTTATCTTCTCCTAAACACTATTTTAATATTTGATTTTTTTATCTTTTATTTGTGTCACCAATTATGCTATGCGCTAGAGATTCTTGACACATTAATAAAGTTCACTACTACTACTACTACTACTACTAAGTACTACTTCTTTCTTACTGAAAACTGACTAAATTTTAATAGGATCTTACCTTTAACACTCTTGTCCCTTGCTCCGGATGCTAAGTGGTTTCCATGCAATGCAATGCAAAGCACTGTGGCTTGGTGTCTAAAAACATGAAACAGAAAATTTTAAATCGCAAAACTCAAGACTTCCATGATACATGTATATATCACAACCTCCAAAATGTTGCCCATTGGGGAAAATAAATAAAAAATTAATCAAGATTTAATGGTCACATTGGCCCAATTACTATGTCACTAATTTTTAACAATTTAGGCCAATATCTAAGCCTGAATTTCATCCAATTGCTTTGAGTCGTTTTCTCCTCTCAGCGGCTACTGAGGGAGTAATAACAATTCAACGTAATCGGATTGAAATTCAGGCTCATCAAGATCACAAGGGCAGTAAACTACATACTGAAATACGCACATCTTATAAACAGGTGAAATCTGACATACCCTCTAAATATGCATTTACAACTGGCTCTTCCTATATCCCAGCACCTAGTGAAAAAAAAACAGAAAAATGTCCTTGTAGTAAAGATAGCTAGAAACATTGAATCAATATAGGATTCTGGGAAACTGCCCACCCACCCCTCCCCTAAGATAACATTTTGCTTTAAGTGAGAGGTCTGAAACATTTTTTGCCATGAATAAGTTGCTCAAAGACAGTTTAATTATTTTATTGTTTTAAGCATGAAGGCAAAGACTCACTCTGTGTGATTATTCCAACATCACAGTGAACCCCTGCCAGTTGGGGTGCTTAATCCTCATAATTATTTTCTAAGTACGTTACTTGTTTCAAAATATCTGAGTTTACATAGTGCCAGCAGCTAGAACAACGAGTACAAGTACAAGATTTAACTTAAAGTTTTTGCACGCATTCTAAAAAAAAAAAGACACCCCAGTAAGCTTAAATTTACTTTTTTCACCAAAAATGTTACGGTTATTTATACTGAAGGAGGTTAAGCCCTCTCCCGATAGCAAAATGTTAAAACTTCTTACATTTGATGACGGTTATCGTGTTTTCCTGTCAAATGACATTGGTTCACATGCGCGCACTACTTAGTATTGAGAAAATCTCGTACCCATAGTCGTTCTCATCTTAGAATCTAAAGCTCTCTATTGTTTTCATGTAATCTAACTTGATTATCACCTTATTGAAGTGTCATATCCCCCACTGAGTACAATGCCCCTTTCCTCTGAGACAAAAACACAGCGGATAGATCCTGCATGGCCTTGAATGGTCCTCTCGCACTTGCCAGTCGAAGCGTCTATTAATCGCACTCGCCTGTCATATGATCCAGACACAACCAGTCTTCCTCCATTAAAGTTTGTACATCGGTTTGGGTCCTCCCTGCAAGCATAGTTGCAATACATAAACTAAGGCTTTACAAACAGCTTAGTAGGTATTCCTGATAGGTAATTTTATTTATACTTTCTGAAACAATCATGTGGTAATGCAGACATTCCGTCTTAACAGCATCTTTTTGGAACATTTGCATGCCTATTCTTATTCATGCCATCTACAGAGGGTAGATGAAATTGAGGCTACTGCATAGAGAAACACTACGATTAACAAATTAAAGCAAACAGCTGTCACATTCTCAACATGCTGTGATGATATTTTACTTAAGCTATGGGGTGCAATAACCCAAGGGTATTTTCAATGCAACTGATTCCACATGGTGTGGTTTCATGCAGCAACATAAGAGATTTTAGGAGAAGCACACTACAAAAGAATCACTTTACACTACACTATTTTATACATGGGTTGAGTATGATCGTCTGGGTGAACGTAGCGCTGAATAGGACTGTTGTTGTTCACAGTGACTCAAGCCAACAACAGTCCTATTCAGGACTACATTCACCCAGACGATCATACTCAACCAACTTATGAGATGACTCCCGGTCATGGTTATACTATTTTATACCATAATAAATTTTAATCTTACACACTATACTCACATGTCCTGAAGAACCAGTACATTGTAAGCCCCACAGTAAATGTTCCTTTCCTCCAGTTGAACTATTTTAGTAGAAATCCCTTCATAGCATTCTTTAAGGTTATTACTTGGCTCTTTGTGATGTTTACCTCCAAGGTTCAAATGTTCTTTTGTATTCTCATCAAGATCCAGTGGTATATGAACAGGCACAAATTTAGCATATCTTGGGTTCATACCTTTGGCAGATGCTCCCTTAATAAGCAATTATAATAAATTATAAAAAATTAAAAACACTATGCTTAATAAAAAATTATTATCTAAACAAGGTCTGGTCACTAGAGTACAGTTAAAATATTAAGATGTGCAAGTTACTCACAGCAATCACCAGCATTATTTGACTGGGACACAAACTGTGCAGATAAGAATGTCTCTGGCAAAGCAAAAATCATTGACACTGCATGGACAGAATCAAATTTGGGTGCTCAAGCCAATATGCTAAACTGCCTTGCATGTATACAAAACGACTGAGGTACATTCATTGCTTTGCCTTGACGTAATTTCTGAAGATTTCATTTTAATTTACGTTCACTGATAAACTCAATCACAGAGTTCTTCTTCTAGAAGAAACACAAGCAAATAAATGAGTAAAAACACTCATTCAAGCTGTTTGATGTGGACTTAATATGCTAATCTAAGCTTAGTTTTGGTTGAAAAGAACAAGTGGATATCTGTAAGGGCTATGGAAACTACAGGTCAAAATTAAATTCAGGTTAAAATTTCCTATGACTCCTAACCCTAATAATTCATGAATAAGGGCTAGGAGACAAAGAAAAATTGAGTATCAACCTGGGCTAAAACCTGAATTTCATTTTGACCAACAACAATGACAAAGAAAATTTGGTGTAATTCTATTGTGAACCCAGAAAATATCCATACCCACCCACTCTAAGGAGTCATGAGAGATTCTGTGAGAGAGGAGGGTTTTAAAAACCAAAATCCTCAAAGTATGAATAATTTATAACAAAACTGAAATATTTTCAAGAGAGGTGGGGGATGGCAGTTCAAACCAATAAACCATCCATAGGAGTATGTTTTATAGACAAGCACATTCTTTTGATGCGAAAACTAACCTGCATGAGCATGATTTCTTCAGTCATAATTTGGTGAACCATATAGTCCTGTTTAACTTCTTCGGCAAGAACTCTCCAGTGTTTACTCAGGCATAAACAGTTTGTTAAACTATTCTTGTCTAACATCCCTAAAATTCTCTTGGACAGGTGAACAGGCAGACATCTTAAAAAGTCTTTGTATTTTTCTGAACCAAAGCCACATTCTGGCTCATTTTCTGGTCCCGATGGAGTCAAAGAATTATTCACGAAATTCTCTTCATCTCCCTCGTCACCAGACATGTAGTCTTCACTAAAGAATTCCCTTTCAAAATCAGTCATCTCATCCGGGTTCTTTCTTAGTGACTGTCTGGAAGCTGGGATGGACCTTGATTGACAACGAGACAAAGGACTGCCAAAAAAGCCTGCTGAAGCATGAGATCTTACATCAGATTGTACGTCTGCAGAAAGTGTTCCCTTGTGAGACCGGGTTTTAGTGCTTGATCCTGCACCAGATTTACACTGATTTAGTTCAAGGTCATCACTGAATATTGAATGAATATCAGGTGTATCAGTTTCATGAACGCCTGAAGTCCCAGAATGGCTTGGTAGTGACTTGGAAGTTGTTAAAGATCTCTTGCTTTCTGCCTCTACAGCCGACTGAGTTGTACTTCCAGATACATGACTATATAGAGACATGTATTCGTCATCATCTGCAGAGAAGAAAAGGACACACAGTTTTATTCTTCTCTAACCCTTCACACTAGGGAGGGATAAGTGAGGAAGGTCTTAACAGGTCTGCAAGGGAGGCTACCCAATAAAATGTACTCCAATAGTGCTTTGCACTAATGACGTCACAAATTTCTGGTCCCTGCCGTTACTCAGACAATGAACCTGATCCATATAAGAGTTTTGTATGGGCAAGTCACTCACATTCACCTTCAAATTCACGTCATCTTACTCCTTAAAATGTGAAACGGCGTTATTCGAAATTCAGACAACTGATATATATACCCCCCCCCCAAAAAAAAGGACCTCATAATAGTGCACTATGTCAGAAACTAAGTACAGCATAAAATTTAGGACTGGCACAACCTCCCTTTCAGAAGACTACAGGCCTGCACTCAGACAACAATAATTATTACACAAGGTCCAAAAGCTCTGAACCTGTAGAATCTAGGGTGCCCAGCTATATATAGCCTGCATCACAGATTGAAACGTAATCTAACCCCAGTTAGTAACCACTGAGAAGCAGCTCAGATATTCTTGTTCTTTGACCCCAGCGGACTCAATGAATTACCGAAAATGTGTTTCGAATCACCCTTCAAACTGACTGGCAAATCGATGATTACATTTTCACAGGCCAATCATGGTGTGCACACTCAAATCGTGGTGCATCACTGGGGATCCAGAACAAGGATTTCAGTGCTGTTTTGCAGATGGACTTACCAGAGCTTAAGTTCCGTCTGTGGGACAGGCTAAGCTATATATTGACTAACCAATAATCCTTCTCCAAGATGGATTTCAATTAACAAATTAAGATTTAAAAAACCCGTTATTGGGTTCCAATTTTTGCAAAGTTTGACAATAACGATAACACTAAACAGAATTTAACACTGACAAGCCGCATGTTTTATAAACAAGGATGGTTTACGGTCGTTTCGCCTACAAGTCGTTTCACCAACGTCGTGTTCGCCAACTTGTGAAGTCGTTTCGCTTACGTGTTGCATTGGGTCAGTTCCCTAACTGCTTTTGCCTGATCGGTGGCCTCAAAGAAGGAGGTATATACATGCGTATCGCAAGTTTTTCTGAGAGAACGAGGCATATACATGCGCAGCGCTCGTTTCGTTCCTTAGCGAAACGACCGGTCACCACAAGGACAATAAACAAACCTCTGTCTATTAAACCATCTTCAAAAGCCCTTTGTCTCCTATGTTCTCTTTCACACAAGGCTCTTGTCTTTACTGCCACTATATGTAGAATATGTGTATCACACAACTGCATTAAGGCCAGTAAATAATTCGCTTTCGTCCAATAAGTGCTGACTGAAAACCATTCTAAATAACTCTCTATCGTTTCTAATAATTCATTTTCATTTAAAGCGTGGTTGGTTGGTGGACTTGAGGTGTCAATGATCAAGCTTGGCTTGCTCCGTGATCGCATGTAAGTGAAGTCCTTATATTGAAAAGATTGCAGCAAAGAGGTAACATATTCAAGCAGATCCATGGAGTCAAATCTTTCAACAAGACCAAGGATGAATCTCCTCTTAACTGGTTCCCCGCAACGGCAAAACCATTCCTTTGTATGCTTCAATTTCGCGCCTAGACAACAATCCTCGCAGATTCCACAAGATTTCACCGGACTGTTGACACACCGAAGTTTCGGGGCTCTGCTAATGCTCAGCTGGTAAAGGTTGGAACCTCGTTCTGGCTGGCGCATTCTTGGTTTTGAGAAGATCTCTAGAGTATAAAGAAGTGGTAATCAACACACATTATTTTGGATTAAGCTATTATTGATCAATACAAGGTAAAGTTTTCATCAACTGCTCTTTTGTTCAACGAGCGACTGTTATCGGCTTGGTAACCTAGCAACGCATGCTGATGATGGCATCTCCGGCCATTTCAAAATCTCAAAAAAACGCGATCCATTCAACCAAAATTCCGACCGGTCCGACCGGGATTTTTGGACCACCTCAAAAGGTGGACCCGTTTTTTCGAAACTTTTCCGGTTGGACCGAACCGATCCATTGAGTCTTGGACCGGAATTTTCGGAAATTTTGGTTGAATGTAGCCTGCGTACTAAGCGTTTCCGTGTTTAGGAGCAAAGAACGAGGAACGAGAGTCTAAAATGGCGCCATTTTTTTTGGCTCTTGTTTCATTTCTCGCGCGGCCAAAACCTAGAATACCGTTCCTCGGTCTTTCTTTGCTCCGAAACCAAACGGAAACGCTTGCTACGCAGGCTAGGTTGAATGGATCGCGCCCAAAGTATGTATGTATTACAGATCCACGAAAGGAAACGAGGACGTGTCGAGCGTTAGGTAGAGGGTCTAAGCCACTTCACTGAGTGACGCCTGGCATTGGCATCTCGACATTAAAGATCCGGCAAGAAAGAACCAGTCGGTTTTATTTACGCCTTGAATGAACCTCTGCATTCAAAGATTTTTACTACATATTTATGATCCTTAATGGAACCAACCAAGAGCCATAATGTCTCATTATGGCTCTTGAACCAACTGGCTTTTGATGACATGAGCGAGTCAGGAAAAATATATATGATGAGAGAGAACCCCCAAAAACACCTAGATGATAATAACGTGATTCTCTACCTCATCATATATGACTGATTTGCCTATAATGAGAAAACGAGAGGGATCAAAACAGAAGACAAAGCTGTAAGAACCTCTTGTAGCTCCCCGAAACCTTCGCAGGCTTTCATCAAAACTTACATTATTCAAGCTTAACCGCCTTTAATACATTTAAAATATTAAAATGAAACAAGTTATTTTAATGAATTTATGAGAACTAGAAAATAACTGAAACGGATTTAAGGAGAAATTAATTTATCGAATAGGATTCTTTTTATCTAAAGAAAACAGTCATGTTATCGTTTTGAGTTAGTCGATTGGAGAGACTGAAACTGAAATCATTTCCGTTTCTTTTTTAGTCGCCAAGTTTGCGCATACGCGATTCCTTTGATAATGTACTTCTTTTAAAGAGACTCAGAAAGTCAAATCAGTTTTCGTTGGAACAAATATAACGAGCTTCAAGTCACCATTATCAATAGTTTCATTTTACTGGCCAAAGTCACTGCTTTTTGGATATAAACAGTGACATTATATGAATTTTTGGCTCATAAATCACTGATAAATCGGTCATCATCAGCCACGTTTGTATATTTAAGTCACGTTTTTCATCAGTTAATTTTAATTTATGGACGAGACATACTTTTATAGCCTTGTCAGTCGCTTTCATGAATTCTTTGCACTTGAATTTCTTTACAGTGTTTCACTCGTTTTATAATTTTAGCTGATCAACAGAAGTAATAAAGATTCATGTCTAGTGGGGAAAAATGAAGCTCTCTTCTTTATGATGCTGAATTTTTCCGAGCAGTTGAGGCGGGAGAAGAGTCGGCTATACGCTGAATCAAGACTTCTGTGCTAGCAGAGGTCTCTCACGACGAGGCAAAAATGAGAGACCTCTGCTAGCAGGGAAAATCAAGACCGGACCAAGAGCTTAAGCTACATCCGAGTGTTACCAATAATATAGTCGCAAACACCACCAGTTTTGCAGAACTTTGAAAATTTGAACAGCAAGAACAGTCAGTTCATTACCCACTTGTGGTCCGTCCTTGGTCTCAAAAACCAGCTTCCCTCCCCCGAGAATACAACAACAACAAGCACTATAATGCGGACACCGATCAGTGCTGTTCCATTTGCTTCAGTGTAGTGTAACTCCTTATGGCACTCTAGCTGAATGTTGCCCTCATTTTTGGTCCCGATTTGGTCACTAACAACTTTCAGTTTGACAACAAGAGCTACATCAGATTTAATACTTTACTTACAACGGAAAGACCCTTGTTCTATCGTTACTCAGTTTTTTCACTCAATCAACTTTTAACTGATAATGCATCATAAAGCTTTAGAAATCGTCCTCGTTGCGTTGCATAGTTGATGATTAGTTACAGAGATGGTCTTAAATTAATAACGATTCATCTTGCTGGGCCGGAAACTTTATTGCTTGAATTTAATAAAAAGCCTATTTGCTGCTAAGTACGTTCGTTTTCGTTAAAATTTAATTACCGAGTGCGGTGTGAAAAACGAAACATGCAGTTTATAGAGTGAACCACGAAACTTTACCTTCAGGAATGACTTCAAGTGTCCCCATTGTGCTTCCCAGAGCGATGTTTTATAGCCAAAATAAATTCAGCCAACTAAATTTTACCGTTTGAGTTTTACAACGATTCATCGATTATCATAAAAGTGGCTTTGTTTATTCTAGTTGTTATGACGTCCCTGTCGTTATTCTGGTCCTGTGGGACTGTTTATTTTGATATTAAATGTTTAAGTGGAACTTTATTGTTTTCGTAAAGTACTTTTCAAACAAAAGATTTTCCACTGGTTAATGACTAGAGACCTAGCTTCCAGTCAATAGTCATTTCTTATTGTAAAATGACAGAAGAGAAACAATTCTTGTCATTTTGAAATATTTTCTTGCTGTCAGTCTTAATGTAGTCTGGTCTCCGAGTAGAGGCCTTAAGCCTCACGACGAACTTGTTCCAGTAATCAGACATGGGGTCATCTATGATCCCTTGACATAAGTAAGTTTTCTTTGACAAGCCAGTTTGCTTGACAAATCTCGGCAGCGCCACTACCAAGATCTACCAAGGATATTACGGTAATATCCTTGGTAGACTGAATAAAAATTAATCAATATTTTTCCCTCGACAAGGAAAAAATGCCCCATTTTGATGATTAACATTGTCAAGAAAAACATGAAGAAAGAGTAGGAAAGCTTGCTAGTGTGAATGAGAGTTCATTTTACGAAAATAATGTTTCCAGAGGGATAAGGGATTGCCTTAGAAATTTTTGGGAAAAAAATCATTTTGTGCAGCGTTAATCATACTCTTGATTAGTTTTATTTCCTTGACAACCGATATCTCTAGTTGAATGCGGAATGAAAGCAAAAACACCATGATCAACCCTACTTTGACCTACTCTCATGGAAAAAAGTTTTTTCCTCATTTTTAGATTTGAAATCATTTTCATTTTAGCGTATGTAATTAGAGGTTGATACATGAGAAAAACAAAAATAAGCAATAATACTGTTCATCTTTTAACTTATCTGTTTTCTTCGTTGAAAGTGGAACACTAGAGGAATCCTGAACGCTATTCATATATTTTGCTCAAACCGCCACTAGAAGAAATGAGCGGCGCGTCAACTCCAAGTTGAAATACATGTACAGTCTAATTGTTGACTGGAAGACGTGATCTCCACTGGTCCACCGAGCTTCCGGCTGGTCGGCGCGGATTTGTGGTTCTATTTCAGTGTGTGTTGAACTTGCAGAATCTCAAGGGCGTTTGCAACTAGCTTCGTTCGCAGAATTTTTTTTGCTGCTTCACCCCTTTATTTGCCTTTTCCTTCACTGCGAAGCACTCAGACAGGTGTGTCGATGAGGCCTTCTTGAATGAAACTTATCGCTGTCTTAGCTGACTTTCAAATACCCCTGTGATGTCAGTCTTTACTTTTTTTTTTTAAAAAAACATTTTTTATCCATATCAAATTAGCAGCAAGAACTGCATCGTTCTTTATTTTAGTTTTTTTTTTCGGATTAATTATAATGCCGGTAGTTGCAGAAAGTTCGCTTTTACTCTGGCTTTTACTGTTATGAAAATGCAGACGGTGGCATGAAGAGTATAAAAAAGAAAGCGAATACAAGTAAAAAAGAAAGATAGAAAACCATTCCTGCTTTAATTTTCTCTGTTACTTTGAATGACTTTTTTTAAAATTTCTTTTCTTTGTAGTACATGTACTGACTTTTCAGCTTTGCAATGCATTTTGTGAATTTTAAGTTACGCGCGCTCCCTCGGGACTTAGCAACGTGACAAGACAATGGTGAACATGGCAACTACTAGTCCCGGATGAATATCATTATCAAAAGTGTTGTCAGTGTGTGTTAGCAAAAAGTCAGGAAATCTACAAAGTTGCGGCATTTTGTTCAATTTCAAGTGATGATCCCTTTTGATTATGGCGGTTGGCTCTGATCCGAGATGTATGATCGTTAAAAAGCCATGATGATAATGAGTTCTTATCGAAGCTTTTAAATTGCGCTTAAACAAACAGGTAAATTTACCACAAGTGGCCTTCGCGCAGTTGGATCTTCGATTTTATGCAAGTAAACAGCCTTTAATATGCAGCGAGTAAAGGTGAGGAGATCTACCTGATTGTTCTGCATTGTTTACCTGTTGTGTCTTTGAGTTATTTTCTAACAGCTTCTTATCATTTCTGTTGCTATAATTTCAGTATACCGACAGTGGAGTTTTCAGTTGTTCGCAAACCCGCGGTCTTCCCGGATTGCCCCCTCTCCCGCCATCACACGAAACACCATCTGAATTATACCAGGTTCGTTTTGTTTTTGCAGCTGCGGGAGAAAATTCAATGCGTAAATCTTTGTTTTGTCTGATGCGACAATTTCAATTTAGTGAAGTGGGAAAAACCAGCTGCCCCGATGTGAGAAGCAGCATTGTCTTGTTGGATTATCCCACTGGTTTTGAAAACACAACTTGAAGTGTAAAACGGCGAGTCACTTAGTTAAGTACTAGTCATTCATTATTGATTTAGCTCAGGAAGTCGAGGTGACTTTGTTACAGTTGCTATGCAAGCGCTAAAATATTTGAAAGACAAGGAAATGGAAAAGGTTAAGATGGAATTGCTTGAAATTAATAGACGGATTCGAGAACAGGTATGGATTTTGTTCCATGGCATGAATTTGGCTCAGCCATGTCACAGTTCAATTCTTGTTTGTATATACCTAGGATTGTTTGTTATAACCGAATTTCGAAATATAATCTTTAACCCATGCAACCATGTGACAAAAAAAAAAAACAAGCTTGACTTAACTCTATTAAAAGAGATAAACTTGTACACAAAAAATATTTTTTTGTTTACAAACTTGAATATATAACATATCCTTTATTTTATTCAATGATTCATATGTTAGTGATTGTTAACATCGTGCTGGCATTAATCCCAATGCAACTTTAGAGCTGGTGAATGTTACCTTAAAAATCAATTAGTTGAAAGTGTATTGAGAATTTTAGTATTTTGTTTAATACCCCGGTAGGTGCTTTTCTTTCTGTGCCGGAATTGAACTTTACAGCGGGTCTCGAATTCTTAAACCAATCATACTGATATTTATATCGTTTGCCACCGCTAACCGTGATGAAACAGCATGAAGGTTTGCTTGTCATTAAAATCTTCCTCACTAACTGAAACCTGATGGGTCTGTGTATGTGTACAGTCAGGCTGGGTGTGTGGCTTCAGATCATTAACTTTTTGCAAAACTAAAACATAGAACAGTGGAACTTTCACCCAGCTGTTAGCTGGAGAGAAAATTACTCTTCAAATAAGAAGATGGGTGAAAGGTTTTTGCTCTGTTTTTAGATACAAAGTACAGTCAACCCTCTGATCTGAGATGGACACCTTTGACACTGGTAGTGACAGTCTAACGATGGTGTCCATCTGATAGAGAGTCAAATAAAGGGAGTAAAGAAAGGCAGGGACCATCTGTAGGTGTCCGTTTACGGAGGTGTCTGTCTTATAGAGAGTCAAGTAAAGGAATTAAAGAAAGGCAGGGACCAACTCTGGGTGTCCGTTTTACACGTGTCTGTCTCATAGAGAGTCAAATAAAGGGAGTAAAGAAAGGCAGGGACTATCTCTAGGTGTCTGTTTCACAGAGGTGTCTGTCTTATTAATATAAAGGTGTCCATTAAAAGAGAGTTGACTCTGCTTCTAAAAAGCGGTCCTATTCCCCTTTTAAAGTCATCTAAAGCAAGATACAGACTTGTGGCTTAAGGTGGCTGAACACAGTTTTGGCAGTTTGTGAGTGTATGTCATTTGCCAAATTATAGCAAGAGAAGGGTCGCAGCTCACAAGCTGAAACTTGGCATATGAAAAATATACTGATGAAAGATTTTGATTGACAGGTAAAATTTGACATTTTCGTAGTTTCCATGGCAACATGAACGATTGAATACAACCTTAAAATTTCACTTTTGCTCAGTTTACAGAAAATTCACTCATTAGATTTTCCTATAAACTTGCACATAGCTTACTATAATTAATCATAACCATTTGAAACTTATTTGACCAAATTTTAACAGAGGGGTTTTTAGATAATCAATAATATAATAATTATATTATTGTACTGTAATTATTAAATGTGTCACAAAAATCGTCTGTTCAACTTCCATTTTAAAGTTCTCATTATCTAAAATACTATAAAAGTAAAAATTCCTCCAAATATCACAAAATTTTAATGAGTAGATTTTGAGAAATCGTCTTCTTTTTACAATTGCTTTTTCGTCGCCATGTTTGTTTGTCTGAGTTAAAACACTTGCCGTCACGCGAGTTACCGCTGACCACCCGCAAAACTGTGTTCAGCCACCTTAAATATCCAGGAACAACCAGTAGATAGGTTGAGACAGAAAAAGAAACGGATGTACCAAATTTGTACAGGGTTAACGTGCTTCACGATATAGAGATGATGTTTTGTAGATTGTGCTACGTCACAGTGAACACCCACCAATAATGAAGGACCCATCATGGACCCGAGCAGCACCATTTAAAGAAACAGCTCATGCCAGAACACCAAGTGAATCCATTGCTAATAACTTCACACCAACTGCAAGTGGATTAAAGATAAGAAATCTTGGAAAAATACAAACACCCGTCAGACCACCACCAAGGGCTCCAGCTCAGCAGGCTTGTATCCTCAAAAATATGATTTACAGTAATAAAGTTTGTGTTAATATTTTATTGTAAGAATATTGTTATTCAACCTTTCCTGGTGAGGGTTTTTTGGGAACAATGAAAGTGGGGGAGGACAGAGGGGATGGGAGCCTGGGATATTAGGGCGTGTCAGGGATAAAAGAGGGGTGGGAGGAAAGGGTGGGAGATAGCCAGGAGTTCTATTAGGGTGGAAAGTGGGAGAAAAGGGTGATTATACCACTATGTTCAATACAGGTACAATCAAAAAAGGTGGAGGTCACCAAAAAGGAGTAGGAGTTGGGAATGCCAGGTATGGGAGGCAAGAGGTTTGGACCCCCTGTCCCCTCATGAAACAATAATTAAACATGTTGTAACAGAACTAAGAAACCAACTTGCGGGAAGTTATTTATTTGACATGGAAGAATGGATATCCATGTATGGCTGCCCACTCTCCAATATCACAAAATCGTTTATTTTTGTTATAGCAATTCCTGCAAATGGCTGTTGCAAGACCCAGTAGCAAAAAACACCACTTTTTGGGGGAACACAGCGAGTGTCCTGTAAGATGGGGGCAAGGGTGGAGTTTGTAATGCTTTATGAAATATTTGTATAAGATATAATAATAGTTTATACTTCTCTTGAAAACCAATGACCTTGACACATGGTAAAGCGAAAGATGCATCCTTGCCCAGGAAAAGAGTTGCTGGACCTCATGTTAGGAGTAAATCAGAAGGGGAAAAACCCAAGTACGTTTTTTGTCTTTAAATGTTACATTTGAGGATGTCATGGAATGCCCTAACAACAACAAATTTTTATTATATTGTACTCTCTATTGCCTTGTCAGAAATTACAACAATGAAAAAAAATATTGAAGTTTAATGAAACTAGAGCCCTGGCTGTCTGGAATAACCACAGAGGCTAACAGAGCCAGGCAGCCAGTTGACTCAGCATTAAACAGAAATACAGAACTATACAATTCTTATAGACATCCCTTTACTGTGGTTGATAGTAATTTTTAACCCAGTTTTAAAGATACCAGAATCCACACATATTTCTAGCTCTCCTCCATTAGAATATCTCCTTTAGAAGTAATTGAACCAAGGATAAAATAATATCATTATTGTACCACAACATACACACTTGAGTTTTACCCCTTTAGTGTCTGACAGGTGCGAAATGCAGCTCACAGGTCACAACTGCAGGTTTTAATAATTAGAGTACAAGTCACTGTGCTACAGTCAAATATGGCTATTTCGAGAAAGGTTGTAGGAAAAAGTGCATGTGACAATCCCGAAAGGTATTGTGGGTGGTTTTGAATTCACTGTTCTTCAAAGAAGTTTGAAAGAATGACATGAGAGGCCATGGACGTATGTTTGCGGGTGCTAAACGAAAGCAACAAAAGTAGGTTCAACAGCTACAGTGTCAGGAACAGTGCATTGATCATATCCCATATAACCTTTTGGGATTGTCAGGTGCACATTTTTTCTGACAACCTTTCTCGAAATAGCTGTATCTACAACTCTAAAAGTGTCTCCTAGCCTTAATCACAATCCAAAAAGTGTTTGAGCTTAAGGAAAAAGTGCCTATCCCAGTTATTTATGAACAGAAAAGTGATCTGTACTAGTGACCTGTGACCTGTGTTTTGTACATTCCATTTGGTGTCTGTATTAAGGATGTTTCACTGTAATACAGTAAGACTTGCAGTAAATGCTGATTGTTACTCTTTTTCTGTTGCCTTTAGTCTACCTCCCAGCCGAGCCATGACACCCGCAGAACAGTTAGACATTATAAGATCCTTTGAGGCAGTGGAAAGCATGGATGATGAGGGAGTCTCCAAACGAGATCTTGAGGTGCGAATATTTGACTGATATCAACAGTTTCCTTTAACTTCATCCATTTGGCATGGTTATTATGTTTTAACTTTAACAAAACAGCTTTTGTTCAGCTACACAGTGAAACCATGTTAATGTGACCATCTAATGAGCCTTCAGAGGTGAAGATGGTCAAATTCATCAGGCTTTTACTTAAGGAAATGAGTGAGTTTATTTTTACATTTGGGCTGTGCTGAAAGAGTGTGGTTGTATTAATGGGTGTTTTGTTCACCTCCTGGTTAACACAGTTGAATGACCGATAGAATGCCCAGCTGAAGTTTGCCAGTAAATAAAGGTTCAGGGTCTCTTAAAAAACTGTTAAGATTTAGATCAGCTGGATGCATTTTTCTCAGCTGCTGTGGTGCGTGCTCTGAGCACTCCTTGTGCCAAGTGTTTCAAGCATATTTCAGCATGTAGCTTTGTGGAATGTGTCCGTTCATCTTTTTGTTCTGCTTCTTTCTACCCACTTCCTTTCTTTCCTACCATTAACACAATGAGATGAGTGCATGGACGATCCTGTGTGGGGACTCATGGCTGTGTTAGGGTGTTTGTTCACTGTTGAGGGGCTGGCTGGTCGCAGTGGAAGCTCTATGACATCCCAAGCACCCTCATCAGCTTTCAAGCTTCCATTTGCTATATAACCTGCTTTATCAAAATATGGTGATGATGATGATGATGATGATGATGATGATGATGATGATGAAGATGGCAGGGTCTAACATCACATTAAGCCCCGTTAATATGCTAAAATCATATGGGCCAACTAAATGGGTGGGCCGGAAGCTCTAAGAACGGCTGACAGGATTGGTTTAGAAAACAATAGATAGCCCTAACCAAAACAAAACTGACAATGACCCCCAACTCTAAAACAATAGAACTTTGGGCCAACAAGAACCTATCAAATCAGAGTTTCTAAAGAGGTTCTGGCCAACAGAACTAAAGTGCATCTTTAATTTTCTTTCTTCTTTGGTTGGACGGGGAGGTAGGAAAACTAATATCTTTGAAAAAATACTTATCAAATATTTTACATTATTCATTAGAAGTTAAGTGAGAAGGTCCTATATAGATGTGTGAATTGATTTTTGTCTATGTGTATTAATTATTTTCAGCGCTATGAATACTACATTTCTCGTGGAGTTCCAAACCATTCTTTGGCAGCCCAAGATCCAGAAATAATGGAAAGAATACTACAGAAAAGAATCCCAGAGAAACTGCGGCGAAATACAGAACTTGATCCCCTTGTCACTGAACTCAAGCAGGAGGTGGTCAGTGACTATGACTTCAGTGTCCGTAAGGCAATCGGTGAGTTTTATAGACATACTAGGTAAACCTCAACTAAATTTGAGAGGAAAATTACTAAAAATTTTCCTTTGTAGCAAATTAACTCAACTTGTTTCAGTATAAGTCAGTGTCTCATGAACACTTCTCTAGCATCCAGAAACTGTGCTGCATATTTAATAAAACAATAAGTGAATAATAGTTATTTCACATTGAATGGTAGATTATGGCCAATTTTGTATTAAAGGTGGATTTTATGGCTAAGTATGTATCTTAAAGCATATTTCCGATTTCAGAGGTTCAAAAAAAAAAGCACTTTATTTGATTGTCAATGTGTTTAGCACGAAAGTACTAATTGGGGACACTATTTTTACGTCTCCTACTGGAGACAGGACCGCCATTTTACGTGGTCATCCGAGCCACGCGAAGGTCTAGCCGCTTGCAGTGCAAAGGGAGTACCTTCTTTTCTCAGTTATTTTAAGACCCTGAATGTTGGTCCGGTCTTGGGAATCGAACCCGCAACCTCCCGCTCTGCAGTCACACGCTCTACCAACTGAGCCAACACTGCATAGCTCTAGCTGCTAGCTTAAATTTAGAAGTTCTTAGAACTGCAAGTACAGCTCCTTGGTCTTGTTCATAAACAGCAAACTAATAGTTTAACTCCTAACAATCAATATATTCCTTACTTGTTACATTTAATTGTTTGTAAATAGTCATCACTTTCTGTAATTTGTTGGCCACAAATCTAGTTATCACTTTTTGTAATTTCTTAGTCTCGAATCTCCGTACTCAACACAACTGTACTGTTACTCTCAAATTGTTATTTTTTTATCACATAATGACCGTTATATTGTTTGTCCTAATTTTGCAGTTGATTACATTCTAATGGATTCATGTGAAAGACAAAGATTACACATCAAAGAAACGCCAAAAGCTTTTCCACTGAGGTATTTGCTTATTATTCTATCATTTTCTTGTATCTTCCCTAAAACCTATAATTTCACAATAAAATAGTTGTGGTGTTCAGGTGAAATATTTACCATATGCTTTTGTATGAAAGAATGTTTTGGCTGTCTTTTAACTTCAACAAGGTTTCTGGTGTGAGGCCTTAGTTTCTAAAGGCCTTATTATAATGTACCTATAAAACTAGGATTTTTTTAAAGCTGCATTAACACCTCAACTACTCCATGTATAATGATAATATTAGTTTTGATAGTCATATAGAACTTTGATACCTAACTTGTGCAGGCTGATAACATCTTTTACACCATAGGAGCAATCTTGAAATTTATGTTCTTGCCTTGCCTGATTTATGAAGGCTTTAAGTTTGCATCCAGAACAAAAGCCCAAATTAGTGCTGGCCTTGGAAACAACATTTTTGATAATTTTGCAGATTTTTGGCCAAAGTCACCAGAGAGCAGTTCAACTAGCCTCTAATGTCATGTGTCAGCAAAATTTTCATATGTTGAATGATAATGTCGTTGATGATGATTACTGGATGTTGATGTTTTGTTTCTTCTTCAGGACTGTGAGAGCACCTGTTCCATGGCGAAACACATATCATTTAGCAAAAGAGTCCTGCACAAAGAATCTCTTCATTACAAATCCAGTGATGATGAAAATTCAGAACCTTTGGTATGACAGGTAATAGGTGGTTTTATTTTTAATGTGTAAAAGTTGTGGAAAGACTTACAGACGTACTCTGTGAAACAGAGTGATGTTAGTTAGTCTCATGGACAGCTGAAGTGAGATGATGATTGCCTCCAGAGTTAATCAGTGATATTATCATTGGATGCAAATTTTTCTTCCTTTCATTGGCCGAGAGCCTACCCAGTGACCTGCAAAGAATGGTTTGCTCCTGGGCAAATTTGTGTTCCAACTGTGTTTGGCTGCAAATAATATTCTGCTCATGTGTAAATGAAACCACACTTTCTCCTTTTTGCAACCGCTCTTTTGTGAAAATGACAATTTGTTTTGCTTCCCACTGACAGATCACAATATTGTACTCAAAACCTTGGTCGGTAATTGTTAAATATTTAATTGGGTATTGTTCATTTGTGATGACTAAAACGTAATAAGGGTGTTTTTGCTTGCTTGTTTTAATTCCCCCCTCTCCTTGAATTGCACAAGGTAGCTCTAAAGAATTTTTGGAAAGTTCTCAGGTAGCAGGTTTAATAATGTTGTGCCTTAGGTTACTTTTGAGACCAAAATGATAATTTTTATTCTTTATTTCTCTGTTGTGTTTCTTAAGATTCTGTGATGTTAGGTTTGTTGATGGTGA
>JBBMOI010000009.1:22905000-22967500 GCA_038088405.1 Porites divaricata | reverse complement strand
CGTTTCGCCAACGTCCTGTTCGCTAACGACTGAGATCGTTTCGCGTACGTGTTGGGTCAGTTCCTTAACTGCTTTCGCCTGATCAGTGGCAGAGAGAACGAGGTATATAAATGCGTATCGCACTTTTTTGTATCATGGCTGAGAGAACGAAGCGTATACATGCGCGGCGGTCGTTTCGCTTCTTAGCGGAACGACATAAGACGTTAACGAAAGGACTCGTAGGCGAAACGACCGGTCCCTCTCCTATTACTCAGTGGTAGAGCATCTGTCCTTGTAACCAGTGTGTGTGTGTGTTTGACTCCTATTGGAAGAACTCTGAGTTTTATTTTCATAGTCGCCTGTGTCACTTACTAAACAAAAACCATCATTCTCCATACCTACTTGCTTCTTTTTGTGTTACATTTCTAGTTGTAGAACTGTAACTTTTATTTAATTAGTAAGCATTAACAAAACATCGCACTTGCATTTCAGACGAGGATCTGAAGTTGAACAGCACTGTGTTCCATTGGCCTGAGCACATTCAAAAGATCTTTGAGCTTAGCAAGAATAGGATTGGACATAGAAAGGATCTTGCCATGGATGAGGTCAAGAGAAAGTAAGTGAATATTATTTTGCAGTGTAATAAAAAGCTCTTTTTTGTGTTGGGTGTTTTGTGAATTTGGCAAATTCTGTGATCATTGGAGAAGTAAACATCATAGCAGATCTTTGTACCAAGTCCATCAAAATAGCTACTTTGTGGACCGGCCAGAGCTCTTTAGAATTTTTTATTAGGAGGAGAGTTAGCTAGGGTCTCGGCAATGTGGAAATTTTAGTAGCTCACAAATTCAGATTTTGGATCCTTAAAGCTGTGAAAACTGCCACTTAAGGAACTAAGATGGTCAAACTTTATGGCTTGAGTGGCTTGAAAAATTTTACGTAACAGTTAGTCTTCCACGTTGTCCTGCAGGAAAGAGCATTGCAAAACGACCCATCTAGCCTTCCAGCAGGGGCGTAGCCAGGATTTTTCAAAGGGGGGGTCACAGAGGCTACTCAGCAGATCACCATCCGGGGATCGCCAACTATATATGGTTTATACCGCTGCTTTCCCTCGTGTATCAGCGGGCTCAGTCGTATCATCGCGGCATGAAGGCCCTTATTAACTAAAGACAAGAGCCGTTGACGAAAATACTTTACAAAAAAAACAAATTTTAAAAAAGTGGGCTTTTCAACAATGGCTTTTACGGCGAAGATATTGTCATGGCGTTTTCGCCACCTGAATATTGTAGGTTGTTTGCTCAAAAGAAGGCCTACGGGGGGGTCATGGGCACCCCAGGACTCCCCCTAGCTACGCCCCTGTCCAGGGGTTCGAATAGTCGAGGGTGGCGCGAAATGGAGAGCGGAGAGGAAAAAGGCAAAGGAAGGAAGAGGGGAGGAGTGAGGGAACCTTCCATCTCTCCCTACCCCCACTCCCTGGCAGTTTTTTTGCTAGACAGGCTACAATCCGTCTGATCGCTCGCAGATCACATGACCTTATATAGAAAACATCTTCGTAATTCGTTGTTATTTATTTTTTTGTCCAGGGTCAAGGCATTTGAAGATAAACTTAATGGTTACAATAAAGAAGTTGAAGCATATAGAAAGAAAGAGGCAAGTGATTAAGACGGAAACCGTCTGGAAATTGAGTAATTTTAATTTTCAGTGGACAAAAACCTTGTACCAGAATGTTTTAAGCCATATCGCATTCTTTGTACACTTTTCAAGTTTATAACCCTCGAAAAGTGTAAACAAGAATGCAATATGATTGAAATTATTCTGATACAAGGTTTTTGTCCACTGAAAATTAAAATGACTCAATTTCCTAATGGATTCCGTCTCAAATTAATTTAGCTGTTTATTTTTGAGTGATGTGAATATTGTGTTTTTATCTTTCATTTTATAGTTTTCTTCGACTGTTCACATTGTTTCTCTTTTGAATTTAGATTATGGCAGTAGATGAAATGAAAAAGAATGTTGAGAAACTTGATGAACTTGAAGAAGCACTGAAAAATGCACAAGAAGAACTAATTGTAAGTTAAAGTTCCACTGCAGGTGATCTGTGACATCATTGTGGGGGCCTGGGGAAGGAAATTTTAATGCCGTATCCCATAAACAAACGCGCGCACCAATTCAATTCAATTCAATCTGTTCCCGTCAGCTTTGGTTTATGGGATACGGCATTAAAATTTCTTTCCCCAGGCCCCCGCAGTGACGTCACAGATCACCTGGCTGCAATACCCAGGTTTTAAATAATGAGTCTTGTTCGGTAGTTTCATTAGAATTCGTTAACTCGAGCTGAAAAGATATAATATTCCTCATGTCAGAAGCATAGAACAAGGAAAGAAACGAGTTTTTTTGGCGGAATTTAAACCCAATGAACAACTTCTCTCTACCTTTCCTGGCTGACAAGGTCTTAGAGTGTGGGAGTGTTTTTTCAAGACGCCGCTGTCAGAGAAAATTGCAACGGGATCTCAACTTAAGTCATCTCCATTCTTCTCGTGGATTGGCTGCTTTTGTGATCTTCGTTTACAACCGCGGGCGACAAATCTCGCCAACTACTCAGGCTACTCCCACTGAGCTATGAAGAGGCAGATGGCATTCTTGGTCTTTTACTGCTTCTTCTTATGTACAGCTGTATCAAGTCACAATCCTACTTTAATACTGCAAAGATTAGTCTCCTACGGGGCTTTTGTTGTGTCGTCACGCTGCGCTCCTCCTCAGACAAAAACGGCTGCGTAGAAAAAGACTATGCTAGGATCAGCAATGATGAAAGTGTATTGTGTGGCGATTAAAAAAAAGGCAATTTCCGAGTTCAAAACTCCCTCCCTTTCAAAACGAGGCTAAGTGCAAAACTGTTTTTGTGATAACGAGTTTCATCTGCTCGAGAATAAAAAGTCATATTCTAATCAATAATTTGGCACTTAGCCTTGCTTCGAAACAGAGGCTTGGGGAAACTCGGAAATGGCCTGTTAAAAGTGTGTTAATGAAATTGTAATATTCTTTATTCTGATTACTGATGTTCTTGTACTTTGCTTTGTAGCAAGTGAATACAGAAGAAGAATTGTTAGAGTTCGAGGCCACGCAGTTCCCGATTCTCCAAACTATGATCGCTTACAAAGAACCTTATGATAAGTTATGGAGAACAGCCTTGTCTTTCCACAACAAACATGAAGCCTGGCTTAACGGTAAGCAATGCTCTGTGAAATATGAGACTTTCCTTTTCAGTATAAAGTAATGAAGTTGGATGACCGGCAAAACACAATTACTTCGTGTATTAGTAAAGATAAGCAGTCTCATTCGACATTTCAAACAGGCTGGGTCAACTTCAGGCCTTAAACGTTTTCGCGCTTATTCCATCTCGTTTGGTTCGTCAAATGTTGGCAAATTTCTTTGGAGTTGAATTCTAAAGAATTGTATGAAAGTGCAGGAAAAAAAATAAAATTGTCGTTTTGTGTTCACGTCCTCCACAAAACGTGAAATTAGGCACTTTCACGTTGAAGTCGTGCAACGACGGCGCGGAAATGTACAGAAAAGCGTGATGCGCGTGTAAAGTTGATATTTTGCCAATCTAAACCTACTGATATTTTGCCGTTCTCGTTGCCGTCGCCGTCGTCGTTGCTTAAGCTCCCTACTTGTTAAAACACCTACTTAAGGTGGCTCGACTGGATTTTTTTGGGGGATACCTCCCAAGTTTGAGCATTGACTACGTCGCCATGAGTAAAGATAGGGAAAAAAGGTTACCACAACTGTATTATATAAAGATGAAAATTTCTTATGATCTGGGTTTTATCGCAATCGGAGTCGCCATGGCAACGTAACGACGCCATTACGTTTTTTATTTATCTTTGTGTTTCTCTGTACCAGGAGTTTTTTTAGAAAATCGCTTAAGGGAGTATGTACCTGCCATAATTGCCTCAATCATTGCAAAGTTTGAACAAATTCTATGAGAGCGTTTTCGAAATATATTGAAACGAAGTTTTAAGCATCATAAAAACAGCGAAATAGCATGCTATCCACACAATTAGCTAATTTTTTGAGAAAATGATAAGCTGTGGAAAAGCGGCTTCATCTCATAGTAGTTTGATCCCATTGAAAACCTCCTACAAAAAAAGAGGGGAATTGCTCTTGGCGATCGCGAGTAAGAAGAATTTTATTAACTTGCATTCAGTTGCCTTTGTTACAGCTTTTGCACGTAATTTGGTCCACGCCTACAAATTTCGCATTTTTCAAAAAACCGCTCGATAAATTTTTTTATAAATTTGATAATCCCAAGATCAATTGTCAATAAATATACCCTGCAAGTTTCAAGAACATTGAAAACAGGGAAGGCTTTCAAAACGGACCTCAAATATGACCAATTTTTCCTCCAAATTTTGTGTTTACAAGCGAGCGTCCTCATTATTCACTGCCATTGTTTTCAAGTTTCATATGCACGTGCACATTTAGCAAAAAGTAGTAAATTTGCATCAAAAAGAACTCTCGATTACTTTCGGAAGAAATATCCCGAATATGCTAATAATTGGTTTGTGTCACAGATAACAGTGAGGGCTGACACGGTGAACGTCACGGCTCATCTTGTAGGATGCAACACTTACTTATCTTACTCGGGTTATAACATCACAGAAACTATTACAAAGAGTTGCTGTGATGTTATAATATATCACTAATTTCTTTACCCGGTTATTAGCATATTCCGGAGATTTAACCGAGGGTCCTTTTTGATGCAAATTCTATCTTTTTGCTAAATTTGCACGCGCATATGAAACTTGAAAACAATGCCAGTGAATAATGTGGACGCTCACTTGTAAACACAAAATCTGGGGGAAAAATTGGTTATATTTGAGGCCCTATTTAAAGGCCTTCCCAGTTTTCAATGTTCTTGAAACTTGCAGGGTATATTTACTGACAATTGATATGGGGATTTTCAAATTTATAAAAAAATTTATGGAGCAGTTTTTTGAAAAATGCGAAATTTGTAGCTATACACCAAATTACGTGCAAAAACTGTAACAAAAGCAGCTGAATGCAAGTTAATAAAACTCTTCTTACTCACGATCGCCTAGAGCAATTCCCCTCCATTTTTGTAGGAGGTTTTCAATGGAATCAAACTACTATGAGATGAAGCCGCGTTTCCAAAGCTTATCATTTTCTAAAAAAATTAGCTAATTGTGTGGATAGCATGCTATTTCACTATTTTTATGATACTTAAAACTTTGTTTCAAAATATTTCGAAAACGCTCTCATAGAATTTGTTCAAACTTTGCCATAATTGAGGCAATTATGGCAGGTACAAACTCCCTTAAGCGATTTTCTAAAAAAACTCCTGGTACAGAGAAACACAAAGATAAATAAGAAACATAATGGCGTCGTTACGTTGCCATGGCGACTCCGATTGCAATAAAACACAAATCATAAGAAATTTTCATCTTTATATAATACAGTTTTGGTAATCTTTTTTCCATATCCTTACTCATGGCGACGTTATTAATGCTCAAACTTGGGAGGTATCCCCCCTAAAAAATCCAGTCGAGCCACCTTAATTAACAATTAGTCGGCGAAGGCGACGTGAATATCGGCGAATAGTCACCGAGACGAAGTCGAGGTGACTATTCGCCGATATTCACGTCGCCTGAGAAAATAAAAGTATTGATCAATTTCCGACTCCGAAACATCAAAAAATCTGGCTGCCATTTTGAAAACTTCTAGCCTTCAGTGTTATAATCACCGCGCGGTGATTATAGCGGGATAAAGCGAAGCTCCTAGCCAATCACAGCGCTCTATTTTCGATAATCATCAATGTAATTATACTAAGTACTATTAGCGGTCTTTGCAAGTCTCTTCACCATGCAGCAGAAGTCTTCTCTGGGATATCATCTCGTTTTGACGACTAATCATTCTACCTCTGTTTGCTTTCAAAAGGGCCATTTACTGACATTAACTCAGAAGAGGTTGAAGAGGAAATTGGCAGCATGTACAGGACAGTGTTGAAACTGACCAAAACCTTCGGAGATGCTCCAGGACCAAGAAGAGTGGCTGACAGCGTCAAAAGCAAGATCGACAAGTTCAAAGTTCACATCCCACTCTTGCAGATTATTTGTAATCCTGGCCTCAGAGAGCGGCATTGGGAACAGGTAAAAGGAATCTCCACTTCCCATGTTGATAGATATCTTTGGGGAGACAGGACTGTCATTTCTACATGGTCATCCAAGCCACGCCTTCTTCCTTAGTGCTTTTAGAAAACTGAGTATTGGTCAGGCGCCCGGGATCGAACTCGCGCAGACCATCATTCTACGTATCAACTAAGCTACCCCTTCGTGGTGATCAAAGTGGAATTCAGTTTAGTTTTGGTGTTTCACTAATAAACACCCTTTGCAGTTTGAAAAACGTATGGAGTAATTTCATACCCTGTTTAACTTATAAACATATATAGTTGTCTTACAATGTTCACTATAACTTGGGAGACAGAGATACCTTTAAAATCTATAGACATTGTATATATACTTGGCACCCAGGCTTGGGGAGCAAAACAAAACAAATCGCCTTGAAGTTCACGGATGAATAATACCGTGATAATACACTTCTTTTGCCTTATGTGCCCAAGAGTGGAACCAACTGTGAATTTAAATAAGTTATATCGAAATAATTCGTTTATTGATGAATAGGGTAGATATATTTGTGTGGTTGTTGCAGATGGGTGAAGTTGTTGGGTTCGACATCAAACCTGAGGCGACAACATCCTTGTGTAACATGCTGGAGTACAATCTTCACAAGCACACAGAAAAGTGAGGTTCTAAGTTACCATTCTCGCACTTCTTATTGGGGCGAACAGCACGCTAATCTTTGGGTGTCCTGTTGCTATTTACGCATTGCAATCTGGATTTTTGTTTGTCAGGATGATTTTTAGCAATTATGTACAGCGGTGTCATCATGACGTAATTTTAAATCGGAACACTCTTATTTCGTCATTTTTGTTACACTGCCAAGGTTCCCACATTGTAGAGCGCGCAAACAGTTTCAAATTATTTTTTTTGGCCAATTAAGACCCAAATCACAAAGAACTCGTGATTGTAGGACTCCCTTGTTGTCCTTTATCCCACAGCTATTAACTGACCTAATAGGAGGGTCTGTAATTACTAGAAAAACGCGTATCTTAATTCATTGTTTCTCTTCTAGTTTACTCCTCAGCATCTGCTCACAGCATTTACACTTTGTAACGTCTAGTGATAGTTACGTCGTAGTTTTTTAAAAATGATGGAGGGGTTCAGCAAATGTCAGTGATGTAAGTAACTGATTAATTTGTTTCCTTCAAGACTGGATGAGATAAGCGGTGCTGCTAGTAAAGAATTTGGTCTTGAGAAAGCCATGGAGAAGATGAAAATTGAATGGAAGGACATGTACTTTGAGTTCACTCCGTACAGAGATACGGTAAGTAGACAAAGGCACAGCAAACGTTTGTAGTAAATTACGTTCCTTGTTCAAAAAGTTAGACATTACTAGCTTCCTATCTGATCTCACAATTTTTTTATTGCTCCACTTGTCAGGGTGTATCCATTCTCTCTGCTGTAGATGATATACAACTGTTGCTTGATGATCACATTGTCAAGGCGCAGACCATGAGTGGATCTCCATTCATTAAGCCTTTTGAGGCAGACATCAAGGTTTGTTATCTTCGTCACCGATGCTGTGTAAATTGTCTCAGCACAAAAAATTCCCTGGCCCCTCCAGAAATTTTAAGGGGAATGAGTCCAGCTTTCGGTGCAACGATTTCTGGAATCTTTTGGGTGGAAAAGCTTGAGTTATGATTGGTCGATGCTAGCGTTAGGTATGATTGGTCAAGGCAGCTATTAACAATCATCATAAGTAATGCTTGTCCACCCAAACGATCCCAGAAAACGTTGCGCCAAAAGCTTGTACCCATTCCCCCTTATACTGTTTCTCAAAACCCACTCGAAAAGAAAAGATTTTGTGTTGTTGTTTTAAGGAAGTGGATTTTTTTTGATCGGATAGCCATTGGATAACAATGGATAACTCCTAGATCTTGCAGAGATGCCGTAACTCCCTTAATTGTATTCCAACTTTTGAACTGCTGTATGTCAAGACCTTTTAAGCGTTTATTTTTCTACATCATAATACCGTGATTTTTCATCTCACTGTGTTTCAAATGCAATACCAGACATCATTTTTTGGGGGTTCTTCTCAATGCCTATTCCTGCTGTAAAAATTAAAATGCTTTTTCTAAAATCTTTTCTCTCTAAAGGAATGGTGTGAAAAGCTAATCGAAATGCAAGATATAATTGATGCTTGGCTCAAGGTTTGTTTCTTCGGTTTTAAAATGCCATTATTAAATATACATTGTAGGATGAAGCTTGTTATCGGTTGTGTGTGTTATTGGACGTACTCTGTGAGCAGAGACTACTTTCATTGTATGGACTGGCGTACGTATAGTAGCCTCTGCCGTCAATTGTCCCACGCACGCGTGAACTGAGTCAGGCGATGACGCATATTTAATTTAGCGCGGGATCAATGCGACTAAAAAAATAACCGGATAAAACCACAACTTTATAGTCTTAAGTCTAAAAACGTGCGTTATTGTTTTCGCTAGTCTTGCAAAGCGTGCACATTAGGTAACACGACAGCAGATCGAGGTATTACCAATCCAGTCAAAATGAGGTTAGAAACCAATTATTTTCAATTTATTCGTCCACACATTTGGGTAGGAATAGACGGTTATCAGCACTTGCTCCTTTCCGCACGCTAGTAGTTTTGTGAAAAGGTAACCTCTACTCCGAAGGGTACCTGCGAGGAATTTGCGAGGGGAGAGGAGTCGCGCAGAAGGTTTCTTTCTATTTTTCTCTTTCTTTCTCAACAAATATCCTTCATATTAGATTAAAAAATGCTTACATAACAAGTTTCTTAATGAAATTTTTGCCTTGGGTTGTTAGTTACATCGAGTATTTCTCTAAAAGCATGATTCATGTTCAATGTCCATCTTCACTTCATTTTTTGAGGTAAAGCACAACCAGTTATTGTTAACTTGCTTTTGTTCAAACTGAACGCTACTACACAGTGTACTATGTATAGTTCTCTAAATTCGCTGTAAATCGTTAATTCTAATGTAGTGCCAAGCAACATGGCTGTACCTGGAGCCAATCTTCAGTTCAGAGGACATAATGGCTCAGATGCCCGAGGAGGGACGCAAGTTTGGAATAGTAGACAGCTACTGGAAGGACATCATGGGAGAAGCAGTAAGTGGCCGACTGATCTTATTTTAGGATTTATGGATAAAAACAATGCCATGTGGTATTTTAGGGGGTAAACAGGTGATAAAATTTGCCAATACGAGTAATCGCGTTCGAGTTTGTGTATTTTATCAAAACGAGACGACGATATAAGTCTTGCAAAATGTCCAGTTCGAGTTTCGGGAGGTTTTGTGTTAGTAATGCTTGCTGTAAGGACATATGCGTCGCTACTGCATCCAAAAATGTAACAACTATCACTTCCGCCCATAATTTAAGGTAAATGTCGAATTTAACTATGGAATTATTTTGGGGCCGCTATCACTTCTTTTAATGGCTCCCACTTTAGTGTTGCGCAGGAAACTGGGTCAAAATTCATCCCCCCAAATATTCCCATAGTCCAATTTATCACAACTCTGACCCAGCCTCAAGAGAAACCCGTAAATGAATGGTTTAACTTGCAAATAAGGCAAGAAATAATTTTAAGAAAAGCTATACGACAGTAATTTATTTAGTAGAAATCTTTTGGATGAACAGCATCCATCGTCAGTACATCAGAGCCCGTTAGTCTCTTTATATCACACCCACTAGCATCATATCAGTCGTAGTAACATCCTTCTTTTTGTCTTCTACAGCCCATGAAAACTTTATCCTCATTATACTTAATTGCTAAGTTTCAAGGAGTTCGCTTTCACTAATTTTGCAACCGTTACAAACGACATCAACATATTCTGTAAGATGTCCTCATACATATGAAAGATTTATACAGTCCCGCCTACCTTGTACCAGTACGATTTGACGTAAATATTTTTTCTAGGTGAAAGACACGCAAGTTCTTCTGGCAACCGCCCAGCCTAACATGCTGGGAAGACTGAATGAATCGAATCAACTGCTGGAGGAAATTCAAAAGGGTCTTAATGCTTACTTGGAGAAGAAACAACTCTTCTTTCCAAGGTAAATTGTCTAACCGCCCTACATTAATTGAAAGTTGGCCTCTTCCTCGTGCATTAGTCAGGGTCCCTGAACAACACCTCTTCGTGGTTAAACGAGTGACCACTAAAGACGCTGGAATCCTAGTGCAGAAAACTTGGGGCCAGTCTCCCTGTTTTTGGAGTGGCGAATAGTGCGATGTTGAGAGATTGTCGCAACAATTCTTGGAGACAATTGGCAGCAACTTCTCAGTGTACCATTTTCTGGTCGAGAAAAAAAACCTCTGTCCGTCGGTCACGGGAGCTTATCAAACCGTGAGCACGGTTTATTTGATGCTACAATAGGCGCCAAAACTGTTGCTACATGGTCCTCAAATGGGGTAACCTCGGAGAACAAAACAATCCACGCCCCTCCCCTCCCCTCTCCTTTAATAGTTGTGGTGCAGGTAGCTCGAACAGCAGCACAACAATGCATTGTGGGGGTGGGGGAGGGAAAGCTTTATGACTTGTCGAGCTCTCTTAAATTAGACTTTTTGATACTCAGGTTTTTCTTCTTGTCAAATGATGAGCTGTTGGAGATTCTATCCGAGACCAAAGATCCATTGCGAGTTCAGCCGCACTTAAAGAAATGTTTTGAGGGAATAGCCAGGCTTGAGTTCACGGAAGATCAGGAGGTTGTAGGAATGATTAGTGCCGAGAATGAAACAGTACCATTCAGCACTAAAATCATTCCTGCTAAAGCAAAGGTAACGCTTTTTTAAAATGTGTAAGAATTTGCTGTTAGAGCGATTCCTCGATTACTTTCAGTCAAGCTAGGTCAAGTGTACCCCCCACCCCCCAAGATTCCATTAATGGATTCATTATTTGAAAGTTGAATCCATCAGTTGTTGCCGCAACCAGTATCAAATCCAAATCCGCATTCCTGCGTGCGTAATGAATAGTGAATTTTTTTTATGATAACTTCTCTGTATTCCGTCAGATTGAAAAACCTTTGAATGGATAAAATTGCTTTGAAGATATTTACGTCAAATTCAAGAAAACTGAACGCTTGACCTGGCTTGACCGTAATAACACCTAAACCCAAGATTTTCCTGTTGGAAGAGAGCGTTGCACTTAAAACGCGAAGTTCTTTTGTTCGAATCCAGTTAAAGGCTTGGCTTAATCGTAGTTACACCGGCTGCATCCATCAGTACGCAAATCATTAAATCCAAACTAAGTGAGTGATTATAATTGCCTTCATCGCCGTTTTTTCATTTTCTGCGCTGTGTACGTTAGAAAACATTTTTCGGATCTTCATTCTTGATGATGTGAAGGTTGTGAGATAACTTCAACTCTGCCTTGCATTTCTAGGGCATGGTTGAAAAGTGGCTCTTTCAAGTTGAAGAAGTCATGATTAGCAGTCTGAAGAAAGTTACAGAGGATGCAGTAAATGCTTATAACCAAACTCCTCGCGGCAAATGGGTGCAAGAGTGGCCTGGACAGGTAAAATGCGCAATTAAATACAGTCAACTTCAGATTTGTTTTTGTCATGTCAATGCTCTGTTGATCAGCACCTAAGTTCGCCTCATATGTTAGCAATGACTCATTGCTACTGCTAGAACCATGCAGATGATAAGATATCTACTATAGGATCTAAGCGGAACTTGCAGACGCTATGTGAGGCCTGTGTCGTCAAGTTGCAATCTTACAAGAGGCGGTAGAAAAGCCAAGTCAGAGGTGGGGCCCCCAGAACAAGGATCTCGGCGCTGTTTCGCAGAGGGACTTAACCAGAGTTTAGTTTCGTCTGTGCGGCAGGCTAAGATCACTTTGTCGCGCTGTATTTGATAGAAACGTAAAGAGGATCTGAAGAATGTTTCTTTAATGCTCGAGTGTATGTATGCCATGTACATTACGTTGCCTTTTTTTTCAGATTATTTTAGCTTGTAGCGGTATATTTTGGACTGCAGAAGTGTCGCAGGCAATTCTGGAGAAAGATGGCCTGAAGGTAAAGTAGTTTTGGATGAATACTAGTAACGAAACTTCTTCGTTCCCGTAATTGTATATGATCGAAACGTTTTGAAAATCATGATCACTTTGTTTTCAGAATTATTTGGAAAAGTCGAATTCTCAGATTGAGACCATCGTGGCTCTTGTCCGAGGAAAACTGGACCGTGGTATCAGAATCACGCTTGGTGCATTGACTGTGATTGATGTCCATGGTAATGTACATGTTCAAGATACTTGCCTAACTTCCCCTTTTTTCAGCCCACTTCTACTTCCAGGAGTCAGGAAAAGAGAGACCTTGGCTAGATTGACATGAGTCAAAATCACATCAATTTGTTTCAGGTTTATGACCTATGTGACGAATAACACAATTTTTGTTATTCGACTTTTAATAGATTATTTTAGTATTCATGCAACACTTAAATGACATTGTCACCGTTAGCATCGATTACAGGCTGGTTCAAGTTCACTGCGGAGACTACGTATATGATGTACTTGTTGGTTTGTGAAAACTGAAATGTTCAATTCTTTTGTCTTTCGATGTTACTCAATTCATGCCGTACCATTTTTCCAGCCATGTCTTTGGAAAAAAAAGTGCCTTTTGACCTCTTGTCCCCTCGCCTCCCCCACCCCGCAGAGACTCCCGCTGGGTATTCCACTGAAAATAAAAAAAAGGAATAGTAGGTGCGCGTGGTACGATGGGAAGAGAGAAAGGGCTGGAACTCCTCTTCCTTTCTTTCCCCGTCCCATCATCCCCCGCGTGTTTTTATTTTTTTCCCTCTCCCAACCTCCCAACGACACAAAGCGACCTCTGCGGAGGAAAGAGCCTTTAGACACTTCAGTAAGCAGGCGTTTTTCTTATTTCCAGCTCGTGATGTCGTAGCAAAGATGTGCCAGGATGGTGTAAACAATACAAATGATTTCCAGTGGCTGTCACAGCTCAGATATTACTTTGAAGGCAAAAAGACAATTGTACGAATGATAACCACCAGTATTGACTATGGATATGAGTACCTTGGTAACAGCGGTCGACTTGTCATTACACCTCTCACTGACAGATGTTACAGGTAAGTTCACGAAAAGCACGAAAATTGAATGGAGTGTGGAAGACTGCAAGACTAAATTGTATTTTTAGGGGGTGCTAGGGAACTTTCCACGCCTGTATTTCAAACCTTCTCAACTAAAAATGATGAAATTTGCAAAATTTCGATCCTTTTACAACACTGCTCATTTTTAAGATAAGTTTTCAATGAGTGGTGCCTTAATTGTTGCAGTTTAAATCCACAAACGGAAAAGACTGCACTCGGTGAAATCCTCAGTTTAGTGTGATTAAATATAGAGTGATCATAAAAATGAACGCTTGACATACGCTGCAACGTATGAAGTCATATTTGGTTGAATGTCTTGGAAAAGTAGTTATTTTGAGCCCCGAGGTCTTGTAAAATAATGACGAGGGTGTAGTGCAAGGGTAAGGTTACAATAATCTTCTTTTTTTATGCAGAACTTTAATGGGTGCTATTAAACTAAATCTGGGTGGAGCTCCTGAAGGTCCAGCTGGAACAGGAAAAACTGAGACTTCTAAAGATCTGGCCAAGGCTGTCGCTAAACAGGTTCGTTTTACATGAAAATGTAGAGCTCTCTTTCTCAGACTGAGCTTCCCTTAGTAAATTAAATGAGTCAAATGCGTCAGAAGATTTACCTTTTTATTTTTGGTTGTCATTTTCCAACATAAAAGTTTGATGCTTACTGAGTGTTTAAGTCAGAAAACTTGGAGTTTCTCGATGATAGTAAATTCAGTTTTTCCTATACGCGAAATTCCCAGAGAAGAACGAACCTAATCAGGGCTTTTCTAATTGCTGTGCACACCTGGAGTTGCTGTCTGCTTGGATAACGTTTTTAAGAACATTGGACAAACGCTTGGACATAGATTTGATCTAAAGAAAACTGAAAACTTTTGTAGTATGATGAATATACGATTTGCTTTCATCACTGCTTTCTACTCATTATATGCAGTGCGTGGTGTTTAACTGCTCGGATGGACTGGACTACAAGGCAATGGGAAAGTTCTTCAAAGGACTAGCTCAAGCCGGTTGCTGGGCCTGTTTTGATGAGTTCAACAGGATTGAGCTAGAGGTTAGTGACACCAAATCAGTAGATCATATGCCATTTTTCGCACCTAAACATTTTCAAGCCCACTGAAACTTGTATTTTGAAGTTATTCATCTTACCCACTGCTTGGTTTCTTTGATGCTGAAGTTTCAACGTGATTAAATACCATTTGAATTGAAATTGTTTTGGACAAGGCGATCGGTTAAGACTTTCATTTGACGTAATTTTGACAGGTACTGAGCGTAGTTGCGCAGCAGATTCACACGATTCAGAAGGCCATCGCGGACAGAAAGCAAAAGTTCATTTTTGAAGGAACAGAACTTGTTCTCAATCCAACTTGCACAATGTTTATCACCATGAATCCTGGTTATGCAGGACGACAGGAGCTGCCAGATAACCTTAAGGTATGATAGTTAGTCAGATCGAGTTCACCTTAACTCGTCCAAGTCCACGTCTTTAAGACGCGGGTTTAGTTGACAAAACAACAACTCTACACGTGCATCATGCTTGTTTGTACATTTCTTTGCCGTCCCTGCACGACTACGACGTGAACTGACCAAAATTTAAGGGTTTTTTTTAGGACGGAAACGGCAAGGCGGTAAATTCTACCATCTCTGTCTGAACTCGGGTACGGCGCCCTCTCTTGAGCTCCAACATAAACTCCCTTCTTTTAAGTAACTGGACTTGGGACTTGGGATCATCGCGAAATGATTTGAAAGGATGCGGAGTCTATCTGATTTTTCAGCGACGTCGTCGTAGTCGGATCATAAGGTCCCTATTTTGAAGTTGTCTGTGCGACTGAATCGTTGTTTTGTCGAACTGCATTGTGGGACTGTTTTGGCGGGAAAAACTTGACCCAGTTTCCTACGCAACGTGGATATAGTCATCAAAGAAACGATATCTTCCCCAAAACAGTATCATGGTGCAATTCGAGTACAGCACCATGACAGATAAAGAGCAAAAGGAGTCCTCGACACCTTGACCTTCGTTTAAGTGGGTTCTGGCTAAGTAAACAAGTTGGCACTTTTATGAACCCAGTGACCGGCGAATCAGACGGACCCACCTTGGTCGACTTTGAAGATGTCAGTGCTGTAGCATATAGGATACGAAAAGGAATTTTAAAAAAAACCGACCGAGTTCCACGCGCGCTTGCAGTGTATATAACCCAGTCACAGGGACCTTGATTTCTTAGTACAGTCGAACTTTTCCACAAGGGCCAGCTTGTGGATCGAAGAAAGTGTCCGCTGTACGGAAGCTATGGTTAAGAGATTACACTAAGAGTGAGTGCATCCGCCGGGAAAAACAAAATTAGCCGTTGTGAAGAATAAGAAGTTAGTTGAGATCCCACTGTATTGCTTTGCGCAGCGTTCGTCTGTCGTTTGCGCGCATGCTCCAAACCTAGTTCATAGAATGAAGCCATTACGTTGTAATTGTGTTGAATCGTTTGTTTGTCAATGTAGGTTCTCTTCCGCACTGTGGCCATGATGGTTCCTGATTACGCCTTAATCAGTGAGATCTCTCTCTATTCCATGGGATTCTTAGATGCTAGAAGGTAATCTTTTCTTTTACTCTGTAATTCCATTATTCTCTGTATAAGACGATGGTTGAATTAATGAAATGGATGTATGTTAGCGTAGTATCTGCATTTGACAATGGATTAAACTTGTAAACACCGTTTGCTTCTTCTAGAACCATAACACAGTTTACTTTGTTTTTTGACACGCTTACTGTGAACGTGTTTGGGACGTTTAATCATTGGTGTTTTTGCTCAAATGTTTTATACATGACCAATTTTCTTTCTGTCGACTATATATTGGACGATTTATTGGTCAATTAACCGCAAAGGTTTTGCCGTTAAACAACTGATCTTTTGCAGCTAACATGACGAAGGGAGCGGTAGATTATCATGCTTGTTGGTTGCACGTACTGTACATGTGACTTGGCGTCTGTTTGTTTGTTTTATTATAGTTTGGCACAAAAGATTGTAGCAACGTATCAGCTGTGTTCCGAACAGCTCTCGTCGCAGTCCCATTATGACTATGGCATGAGAGCGGTCAAGTCTGTGTTAACCGCAGCAGGGAATCTCAAGCTTCGCTATCCGGACGACGATGAAGCTGAGCTTATGCTAAGAGCTGTGCTCGAAGTTAACCTCGCCAAATTCTTGGCACAGGTAACTTTAGTTTTTTGTCATTCTATTATTTATTAGCTTGCTCGCGGGCTAGCTTCGAGTCATTTCTTATGATTCTTCACGGTACCTGGAAAGGTATAATAATCATTCCAATGGTGGTCATTTAGTTGTAAGCACCCTTACAATCCTAACATCTGCACCAGGGTCACCTCCTCACTTTGCCATAACCCCCTCCCCTGTTATTAAACTATAAATGTAATTTGATTCCCTTTAAACACCTAACAGAGCTTAGAAACTCGTTGAACAAGCGTTCGTGCATTCCAGATCGGTAAAGAATTAGAAGCAAAAGCTGTTTTTAGGTAAGGAGAAAACCGTAGTGCAGGGGCGTAGCTAGGGGGGGTCCTGGGGTGCCCGTGACCCCCCTGGTAGGCCTTCTTTTGAGCAAACAACCTACAATATTCAGGTGGTGAAAACGCCATGACAATATCTTGGCCGTAAAAGCCATTGTTGAAAAGCCCACTTTTTTAAAATTTGTTTTTTTTGTAAAGTATTTTCGTCAACGGCTCTTGTCTTTAGTTAATAAGGGCCTTCATGCCGCGATGATACGACCGAGCCCGCTGATACACGAGGGAAAGCAGCGGTATAAACCATATATAGTCGGCGATCCCCGGATGGTGATCTGCTGAGTAGCCTCTGTGACCCCCCCCCCCCCCCCCTTTGAAAAATCCTGGCTACGCCCCTGTAGGGTACGGAAAAAGCTTCTCAAACGTGGTTGAAAACAAACAGCAAAAGAGCCACCCTTGCTTGCTTCATAGTCCGTAGCATGGGATGTTTATTCTCATTTTGCTTTATTATTTTCAGGATGTTCCTCTGTTCGAAGGCATCATCTCGGACTTGTTTCCTGGCACCAGCTGGCCGAGCCCTGATTACGGAGTTCTGATGGATGCTCTTAGAGAAAACTGCAAGATACGCAACCTACAGTCCACAAAGTGGTTCCTCAAGAAGATCATACAGGTCTGTTATCACATGTCATCCTTTGAACATCGCATATTAGATAATCAATTCCTGGACACCGAAGATGTTATTCTTGACTAGCTTTAAATAACGGTTAAATTCTAAGCAGTCGATGGGTCACTTTTAATCTTTTTCCGTAGGTTTATGAGATGATGATTGTTAGACATGGCTTCATGATTGTTGGTGACCCACTGGGTGGAAAAACAATGGCATTCAAGGTAAATTTGAATGTTCTCTCTATGGTGTGGTGAATATTCGGAAAGGTTTTTTTTATAAGCAACCACCTTTTCTCTGACATTTTGCATTGTTGGTTTTGTTTAGGTTCTTGCGGATTCAATGTCTGATCTTCATAAAGCAGGATACCCCCATCAAAGGGTAAGCATTTTGTAATCAGAGACACTTTACTTTAAGACATTTTGCGCCGCTATTTTTCCGTCGAATTTATGTTAAGATCTGTAATTTCGCTGAGATCCTAGATGTTTCAGCGTGGTAAACTGAGAGGGATACTCTAGTTCTACATGCTGCTTGAAGTTGGCGACACACGGCAAAATAGGGGCTTTAAGCGGTCTGTCTTTATTTAGTTAGACCCTATACTTTTTATCAGTTGGAGACCTGTTTTCGTGTGTTTCTATTAAGTTGAAATAGTTCCGCATTTTAGTGACTGTCGGTAATACCTAAACGTTCCGACAAGTAGTATGTAGAGAGCATTTGGAACTGTTCACACTTAACAGTTAGATCGTCCTCATTCTGGCAATATCAGTGTGGACATACAATGCAATGCCTTCATTGATTGTCTTATCCGAAAGCTGACAAGCGGGTGACGTAGAAGAGAAAAGTCGCTCGCAATCCGTTTCTTTGCTTGGGTGCTTTTGCCAAACCAACCAAAAGCAGCGTGCTTTCCCTCCTTTTTCTTACCCAATCAAACTACGTAACTGCTATTTGCTTTCCTTGATTTGTTTGTGTGACGTGTCGTTCAGGTTTAGTCCTCTAGAGCTAACACGAAAATCCGTTTTGAATTTCTTCTGTAAATTATTTTAGGTGATTTATAAGATCATCAACCCCAAGTCAATAAGTATGGGTGAACTCTATGGCTGCTTCGATCCAGTCTCCCACGAGTGGTCGGACGGTGTGCTAGCCAACTCCTTTAGAGAGCATGCGTCATCGACTACGGAGGACAGAAAATGGCTGATCTTTGATGGACCTGTTGATGCAGTTTGGATTGAAAACATGAATACTGTGCTTGACGACAACAAGAAAGTACGTCTGGGCCGAATGCGCTTAAAATGCTTGTGAACAAACAACTAGAATTAAAGGCGACTTATTCGCAAGCTAAGCTTGAAGATTCCAAGAATAATTTCCCACTTAGGAAGTAGTTGTTTTTGTTCGTAGAATCGTGAAGTTGACATGACAACCAAAGCAGTGAGTAAAAAAAACTCGTGGCTCTTAGAGACAAATCCACTCTGAAATAACTTGTACAGGTAGTAGTGGTCATCTCCTCTTTTCTGTTGTTGCCTTTAATCAACTATTCCTCACTGTATTTATTGTAAACTGGTAAGTACATGATAATAATAAAAAAGTATAACTTGAATTATCGTCTTAATCTTATACTTTGTTTTTTTCTTTTTGTTTTTTGTCAGTTGTGTCTGATGAGTGGTGAAATCATACAGATGAACAACAGGCAGAGTTTAATCTTTGAGCCGGCTGATCTGGAACAAGCTTCTCCTGCTACTGTTAGTCGATGTGGTATGATCTATCTGGAGCCTCATCAGGTGAGAAATGTGACCTTGGCAGCGTAGGTTTTTTCACTCGTGAGGGTCGAGTTACACTCAGCAGTCTTACGTTTCTTCACGTCCTTCATCTCTCTACTAAAAAACCACACAAAACCAATACCTCCTTGTTTTTTTATGTTGTCTAATTAACCTTATTAGCAAATAATTTTCATATTTTCCCTCCCATCAAAACAACACCTTAGTTTCTTTGAAAAATAAAACTTTCCCCATTTAAGTATTTTCTTTCTGTTCTCTTATTAGCTTGGATGGGAACCTTTGATGGAGTCTTACATGAACATACTTCCTAAGAGTCTTACCGCTGAGCATTTGGAGACTATCCGGGCGTTGTTTATGTGGCTGATGCAACCGTGTTTGTGTAAGTTATAGCTAGTGCCACTTTGAAGAGAGATGTTATGTATTGTGACAATTTATTCATTCTATGCGATGAATTATGTGTATGCGCTTAGAAAAATAATTTTTCGGTGGGGATGTGTGAGATGTATATTCCGTAGAGTTTGTATCGACCGAGAAAGAGAAGCCTGGCCAATAAGAGATTTATTATGTGGCTTAAAAAGCCCTGTTATGCGCAAACAAAGCAGGTGCTCCCGAGCGGATAACAATAGCTCCATCATAAACGGTCAGCACTCGTTAACATCCATCGAAAGGCCCTTGGACACCTTATGAAGGTTACACAAGGTAGATTAATGTATACATAGCATCCACCCCAACCCAAAAAAGGAACCTAACCAGTTTCGAAACAGTGCTTAACCCTAATCAGTAAAGGAAGTGCTTAACCCTAATCAGTAAAGGCAGTGCTTAACCCTAATCGGTAAAGGTAGTGCTTAACCCTAATCTGTAAAACGCATTGCTTAACCGGCTAATCCAAAACGATAAGGAATACTACGTTGTGTAAACTTCATAAGGTGTCCAAGGGCCTTTCGAGCGTTTCACCATTGTTTTCCCGCGCTTTCATTCATACGTTAAGAGTGTTTCAATGTCGTCTGATTTTCATGCTTTAACATATTTTCTTTTACATTAATCATCAGCTTTTCTCCGCCATGAGTGCAAATTTTTCATTCAAACATCTGATATGCACCTGGTGAATTCTTTTATGAATTTGTACTCGTGTCTGTTGGACGAGATAGCTGCGCAGGAGCATGCTGAAGGTGCCGACAGGATGTCTAGCTCACAGGTATTTATACGTCATCATCGCGTGATGTACTTGTCCTGTTTGAAACTGTTGTATACACTGTTGTCAGTTTTCTCGCAAATTTAGAATTACCATGAAAATAGCAGCTCCTTCAAGTCCTTCATATTGTACCTTATGCTCTAATATTTGACGAGTTTCGAATATCTTCGCCTGCAAGATGTGGCCGCTTATACCGCAAGATTGAAGTCTGGGTTTCACTCAGATTGATGTTGGATCCATTGTACTGAGGAATAGTAAGGGTGACCGAGTGCATTGTTACTCGATGAAGCACTCGCCTAATGTAGAGAAACTTGTTAAAGAACCCATGTTGTCCGAGCTCTTGCACTGAGTGTGGTTTTATATGGCATGAAGTACTTAGAGGAATTACTACTACCCCAGAAGGGATACTAGTCTATGTCAGGGGTACCCCCAGGAGTTGCTGGTCTTGACTTATACACTTAGTTGGAGAGAGACAAGGTGGACCAAAGTGTTTTGTCCAAGGAAACACTGTAATGGCTTGAAACCGAACCCACAGATCAGACAGACCATTACGTCTGCAATTAACGCTGTACGCGAGTTTTATTGTATATTACAATTTAATAACCTTCCCATTGCAGATCACAAACTGGCTTCAAGGCTTGTTTATCTTTGCCATGGTTTGGTCCATTGGTGGTACCATAAACGGAGACAGCCGCAAGAAGTTTGATGCGTTTTTCAGATTGCTTATCAGCGGAACAGATAAAGATCACCCTAAGCCCAACAGCATTAAGATGACAAAGGTAAAGAAATGTTGTTAAATTCCTAAACTCATAGTTTTAATTTGCTTACTTCGTATTTTGTAAAACTTGTCCTTAAAATTGAATAATAGTTTAACCAGCCATGGATATTGCAAACCATTCAGAAAGCAGCAGAATTCAAGGAGTGCTTGTTTAAAGTTTTTTGGTCCCTTAATCGACAGTTATCGATGGCATATTTTCACCTAATAATGTTGGTTATTATTTGTTATTGACATTGTCATCGTCAATGAAATTTAGCTGCTTTTTTTCTTCCTGCAGCAAAACGTGTTTCCTGACCGTGGTACTGTGTATGACTTCTACTTTGTAAAACAAGCCAGCGGTTCATGGAACAACTGGATTGAGAGAGTGGACAAAGCTAAGAGCGTGATCCCCAAAGACGCCAAGGTAACGTGCATTCTCACCTTTTTTAACGTAGAAAAGAAAGTTCTTGTGATGGTTTGCTAGATACCTTGTATAGAAAAAAAGGTCAGTTAAGTAATCTTATGCTAATAGTTAAATTTCCTTACTGACGGTCTCCTTGAGGACAGTTTGCGATCACCTTCCGACGTATGACAGTTTTACTGCAGGTTTTAGCGAATGAGGAGAGTAATTTGCGATTGCCATGTTTGTGCGTTGATAAACGTCATGATGGCCTAAAATTTTGTGCCACCCTCTGGACCGATCAGAAGAAAGACCCTAACGAATGCAAACATTTGCCTGCTTGGGTTTTCACGCGCTTCCAGCTGGCTACATCTATCGCTCTGAGCTTTGATTGTTTCATCAGATATTCTTCCCATTTTATGATCGGCCTTAGGTGATAACTACGACTCTGAAAAATCGCGCTTCGCTTCTGGTTGTTTTGGTCCTAAACCTCTAAGCACTGACTGGACTTTCGAAAAAGTCCTTTGTTCTATTAAGTATGGCCCGAGTGACGAAAGTTGACTTGTCACAACCTCGTCGCTTGCTTAGGGCAGCTTCGCGGCCTGTCCGCTTTTATTTCTGCTGTGAAACGCGTGAGATATACTTGCGTCAAGTCTAATAACCCACCGTCAACTGGAAAAGCTGATAAACTATCGACTTGACAATCAAGCCTTAAAATGAGTACTGTTAACTTAACGATTTCAATTTTTGTTTGACAGGTCAGCGAGTTGATGATCCCAACAGATGAAACTACGCGGCAGATGTTTTTCTTGGAAGCATTTCTAACTCACAACAAGCCAGTATTGTTCATCGGTCCAACTGGAACAGGAAAGTCAGCCATCACCAACAACTACATCATTGGAATGCCGAAAGAGAAGTACGATCTTTTTAAACAATTGTAATCGATCGTGTGTATTAAAATGACTATTTTAAAGTTATTATCAGGTCTCGTTTTATTTTGACACACTATAATAATATTCTGGTTTAAAATATTGCCGCATTTTTTAACCAATAAGAGTTGATACGTATGGCTTATTGCCCCATTTTCAGAACATGTATCTGACGTTTTTGTGGGGAGTCGCCTCTTTTTGGTTGTTTATTTTGCTCGATACGTTTTATTTTCAATAACGCATGTCCCCTTCCAATATCAAGTGAATAGGCCATTTCCGAGTTCCAAAAAGTTTTACTTTCAAAACGAGGCTAAGTGCGAAACCTTTGTTGTGGAAATGAGTTTTATTTGCATCATAATTAAAACTCATTTCCACAACAAAGGTTTCGCACTTAGCCTCGTTTTGAAAGTGAAACTTTTTGGAACTCGGAAATGGCCTATTAAATTGTGCAATTAGCAGACAGAGCAAATAAGGGCAATAACTGAACGACTTGATTGTTGTTCTCAGAACTACGATTTTAAGTTGTCTGTTGATTCCTTTGGTTTGTATGAAACCGCCTTTCTTCGTATTCCTTTTTTCAGGTATCTTCCAATCAACATAAATTTTTCAGCTCGCACCAGTGCAGGACAGACTCAAGACATCATCATGGCTAAGTTAGACAGGTAATCTGAACATTTCTGTTTTGCACTAATCTTCAAATGACAACCTCACTTTTTTGTTAATATCTCTATTGATGATTTTAAAATTTACCGATCGTTCTCACGCGTAATGGCTTCTACAACAGGCGTCGCAAGGGAGTATACGGACCTCCACCCGGCAAGAAGTGTGTTGTATTTGTTGACGATCTCAATATGCCTTCTAAGGAAAAGTACGGTGCCCAACCTCCAATTGAATTGCTTAGACAGGTGAGACGAAAAAGCTATACTCAAAACCAGATGGGACCGTGTATATTGACTTGTACCCCATCAGGCACGGTATTTTAGTTGATTGTATTTCCACCCGCGTTAGCTAATTCTCATTATTGTAATGTGCATTGTTTTTACTCATTTTCACAGTTTGCCGAACACGCAGTTCACTTTTAAAAGTTTCGTGCACAGCTCTTAGGGGACAGTTGTTGTGAAAACTTTGTATTTACTTTAGCTGTTATTTGCGTCGATTATTTGTTGAAGTAATTTTTAAAATGTTCTTTTTAGTGGATTGATCATTCTCACTGGTACGATCGGAAGGATACATCCAAGCTAGAGCTCATGGATATGGTAGGCACATTTATACTGATATACAAACGGTTTCCCACACTAACTTGTCACCTGCGCATTCAGAACCTAGACGCTGCTCCTGTATTTCCTGTGGATTTTGGATGATTTGAAGCGTTCGCTTTTGTTGAGATTGGCTGGTGTAACTACTGAGTTTGGGTTTTATGCAACTCAATCAAAGTAAAGATTGCTCTTTATAGGTCCTTTGGCCAAGTCATGGCTGTAGTAAGGAGTCTCTGTAAGATTTGCGTGTGCTGCGGCGAAGCTTTTGAAGTGTAAAATGTGTAACCGTAACTAATTCAGTGGACTTGCGTCTCTTTTTTCGCCTACTACCATTACAAAGAATACTCTATAAATTGCCTTTCACGACTTGGTGAAGACAGTTTATTATATTTGATTGTGATTTCTTCTATTTTCAGTTATTCGTTTCTGCCATGGGTCCCCCCGGTGGAGGCCGTAATGATATATCAGGCCGGTTCACACGTCATCTCAATATTATATCAATTGACTCGTTTGATGACAACACCATGACCAAGATTTTTACATCCATCGTTGACTGGCATTTTGCTAAAGGATTCGATGCGTCCTTTGGAAGACTTGGAAAGGTGAGATTGTAAAACAAAAATGGGTGCTCATAAGATTAAAGGAGCTGTGTCACGAAATTCAGCCAAATTAGGAAATTACAAGATGTCCGTTAAATTAAGAGAAACATAAAAATAACCGCTTCAACCCTCGAAGTTAAATTTTTCTTTTGGTGGCCATTTGGCGACCAACTCTTTAGGTTTAGTCGCCAAAGGATTTTTTTAGGCGCCAAAATATATGTTAACAATAAAGTTTTAATAATTGGTTAACAATTAATTTGGGCGTTAAAATGGTATTGTTCAGCCAAGACAATGTTGCTAAACGGCATGTACCGTATTCACAAGTGTATAGGGTAACTTATAATCCATGTCGAGTAACACTGCTTTTATTTGCTTCTAAACAGAGAAGATATCTTGCAAAATACTGCCTTTGTGACCGAGTTCACGGAGGCCATGAGCAAAATTGCAGCATAAAAATTGTCCTAAAATTAGTGAACTGCATCTAATGTATCGAAAATGACAACGGATTTTCAACAATATTTACCACGTCAAATGACCGTGTAAAAGAAATCTAATCTCAGAAAAAACGAAACTTATTCTTCTATTAAAACTTCCAAATCGTTTTCACTGGCAGTGTAAAATGGGGTTGACAGGCCTACACGACTCCCCAGCGCGTGTTCAAAATAGCCTTTTTTTCTTTGGTGTCTCATATTTTCCCGTAAACATTCTTTTTAACACTGGCGAAAAGTACCAGGACGTACAAAACTAACAAAATGTTGAGCTAAAGCTAGTCTTGTTTCAGTATTTTAGTAATGAAACCGCACATTGAGAATTTATTTACATCTGTCCTATGAAACAAAAATTGCCTCAACGACGCAGCCGGAAAAGACAAACAAAAATACCGCTTTTGCTTTACTTTTGGTTAAGACGTTTAAGACAATTGTTTTTCGCGAAGTTTAGGTTCGTCCGATGATGATGTTGTGTTGGTCTGCAAATGGTCGCTTTTTCTTTAATATACAAAAAACGATTCAACATTTCATGTTACTCAAATTTATCTTAAAATGTTCCATGCCGACTTAAACTTTCTGTGTTTTTCTGGCACCAATCAGAAGGCAGAACGGCGGCGACCGTTTTGGAACTGGTGTGGGAAGACATTGTCCCCAGGGGCTCCTCTCGCCGTTCTTTACTTTTCTTCGCGCCACATTTTTCCGCACGTTTAGACTTTCCCTCGTCCCCACTATCTGCCCCTGGGTCTCCGAGGGTGCTTGTCACGCGTTACAAGGTTAAAAACTTGTCACGTGCTAGGCAACGGACCTGTGCTCAGTGGAGCAGAACAATATTTTAGTAGAAATCTTAGCGAAGTAAGCGTTCGTTTGAATGAATATCAACGAGATCTTCTAATCTTCCCCCTCTGGGATATCAGCAGAGTAATCATTTCAGTACAATTCAGACAAATGATCATCTTTTTCGTTTCTTCAGTTTTTCTCTGGTCGCCAACTTGGCGACTATTTTCCGAATCAAGTCGCCAGTACCAAAAGTTTAGTCGCCATGGCGCCTAAAGTGGTCGCAGCTTCGAGGATTGCGCTTCAAAGGAAGGTTAAAATAACATAACAGAAACAACAGATGCCACGGATGGGCAAAACTGAAGAAGACTGAAATGGATTGAAATTAGGGTTTTTGAAAACTGTTCAGCCTAACAGTTTTTCAATGTTGATCCCTGCTACTTGTAACTTCAAAAATAATGCTCAGGAGACATATTTGTTTGTCTCGGATCTCTGATTTTGTCATTTACATGTATTTTCTTTGCTTACGTTAAGTTCCATAGCGATTGAGGGCGAGTAATTGGCAAAATTAAACAAAATGAACTGGACTGCCGTGACACAGCCCCTTGAACACGCCTTTGTAGGTTTGATATCATCGCTGTCGATAAAATAGATTCGTAGGTAGCCTGGAAGCAAGCTCTCCATTTACGGCTCGCTTTGCTCACAGGTTCCAGGTGATCTCTGACGTCACTGCGGGGGCCTGGGGAAAGAAATTTTAATGCCGTATCCCATAAACCAAAGCTGACGGGAACAGATTGACTTGAATTGAATTGGTGCGCGCGTTGGTCTATGGGATACGGCATTAAAATTTCTTTCCCCAGGCCCCCGCAATGACGTCACAGATCACCTGGCCTTAATTCGTAGGTGAAAACCAAAGTTGTAGATGTTACTGCACGACAAACTTAAATCGACAGTGTCCCGGATGATATCTCGTTTTGTCATTGGTATGGGTTTATTCGACTGGGACGTCATTTTACCTTACGATGACCAGAGGTCGTGCAAAATATGCGAACTATGGTGCTATGGTAAACCGGTTTGACAATAAAGCCGCTCACTTTTAGAAAGTAAGAGAGGTGTGTACGGGAAGTGATGGTTAAATTGAGGGATTTTCTAAGTAGGTTCGTTACATTTTGGGATAATCCAGACAAATGATACACTCTTCTTTGATAGCTTGAGAGATCATTAGCGCGAATATTTTACTTATCGTCATGTTACTTCAGCAGGCTTAAAGAGCACCCTTTCCACATTTTGTTCCTTTTGCAGATTCTTGTCCAGGCAACAATGCACGTGTACAAGACTGTTGTCGAGAAATTTCTGCCAACTCCCAGCAAATCTCACTACGTGTTTAACTTGCGTGACTTCGCGCGTGTCGTGTTTGGTGTTCTTCTCGTTCCCTCCACGCATCTTCAAGAGGGCGACAAGTTAATTCGCCTGTGGATTCACGAGGTTTATCGAGTGTTTTACGACAGGCTCATTGACAACAACGATCGAGTGATGTTCTTTGAAATGATGAAGGAAACGACAAAACAACAGTTCAAGAAAGACATGGATAGCTTACTGGACCATATTGTACCAACAGGACAGAAACTCAAGGACGATCACATCAGGTCAGCAAAATTTGAAATAAACTACTCACAAGATAGAAATGACCACAATATTTTCCACTCGCCTACGTGAAGAGTGATTCTCCGTTTATGAACCTGTAGCTTTCAAACGCTATTCAGGAGGAGATTAAGAACAAGCAAAACTGACTCTTCACTCCTTTTTGATGACCAGTTAAGTATATAAATTATTGGTTTGCAACAACTATTTTAAACACAGTACTAAACCGTGAGAGATGAATTGTCGTGTTGATATGCGCAATAAATAAATAAACTATAGGACAAAGCAACTTCGGTTGGGGAAGGAGGGGTGCTCTTTGAATTTTAGAGTGGCAGTATGCTGCTAAAACGTCAAGAACGTTAACCTATACTAGACAACGTCGGTTCAGCTGCTTTTTGCGACCTTAGTCTACACTAACTCATCTCCAACGAGACGCAGTCCCGGACAATGTTGATTAGATACCTCAAAAACAGTGGGTTGAGTATGATCTTCCGGGTGAACGTAGTCCTTGCACTTACACGTTCAGCCTTTTCTATTTTTATCCTATTTTAATGATTATTTTCTATGATCAAAACAAGTTATACGTACTTAGAGCTAAATTGCCGATGTCAGCATTGTAATTATTAATTAGGTGTTATAATCTTAAAAGGTGGTCCTATTCATAAGCCTTATTGGCTTTCTTGGGCTTCCTTGCCTTATTCTTTTTTCTTTTAATTTTTATATTTTGTGTGTATGGCAAAAATGATAATAAACAACAACAAACAAAGACTGTTGCTGACAGTGGCTGTGGGTTCAAACCTTTCACTCGATACTGCTATGGTTATTATTTTTTGGTTTCATTTTGCCTGCACTGCCTTCTTGACAAGTTGTTGTGTCTAGTGCGAAGCACAGACACTATGAGAAAACGCTAAAATCCTCTGGTAAGTGCTTCATATATGGCAAATTATTACGTCATACGAATAAAGTTTCACTGAGGTTTCTCCTACGTGACACATTACATGAAGCATTCTTTACTGAGTACCAGGAGGGTAATATCATCGATAATCACTCGTAATTTCTTCGTGACCCGAAATAAACAAACAATGACAATCGGATCCAATCGAATGTGTGTTAGTAGAGACGACAATTGCGCCAACACCATGTGCTTTCCACGACAACTGCTGATACGAGTTGTCCTATCGGTAAGTTACCTTTTAGTTTCTTACTTTGTGATGAATTTCTTAGCCGAACATACACGAAAGCTGTGGCGATTTCCTTCCGACAAAGTCATACTAGAACTCGTAATCTTGTTAAATATCACCCAAGGGTCGTTTTACTGAATCTTTCCATGTGATGGTTAGCACTGATGAGGTGTGCTCGTCGTGTGAGAGAGAATTTGATAGACATTGCAAAGTACAGGAAAAACCTCATAGAGATCGAGAGCCGTCAAGATTACCGATAAAAAAAGATTATGAGCTCCATGAAAAACAGAAAAGCTAGACGAGAGCTGAAGCGCATTTTCAGGAAATCTACTCCTAAATCTTCAAGTTTGTACAAGTTAGCGACTGACTATAAGTTATGGTATGTAACATACGTACACAGATGCGACTGTTTTTTTACCAACTTTGCAAATCTTAAAAGATGGGCAGCAAACAAGTTGTTACAAAATAGTAAACAAGCAAGTATACATTGTTTAGTTGAGCACAAAAAAGTGAAACCATGTAGCTGTACCAAAAGATATTGTGTATAGAAAATGAAGCTTTTGATGTCCGGTGATATCGAGTTAAATCCAGGCCCTGAGCAAAATGTCTGTGATCAAACTGCATTGTCAGTAGGTTCCACCTTATTGTTAAACTATCGATTACGTCAGCTGGGATTGAGACCTCTTGATAACTTTTTGTATTTCTCATTTACAACTAGTTGCCTTGAAATAAAGTTGTGTTCAATTCATTTCATCGTTACCACTGTGATGTTAAAAATAACAAATTCATAATAGTTAACACTACTTCCAGAAAAATGTCTGCAATAATTTCAACCACACCCCAAAGCAGACCAACCTCTACTCGTCCTTACTTTTCTATATCACCTTCAACACGTTTGTTAGTTCTAGCCATACTTCTTTGCTAGACTGTTGGAGCTTCACATTATACCCCAGCCACCACTCCTGTACGCTATGGCGGATAAATCCTAATTGCATTCACGAAGTCTAACGCAATCCTATATAACCATATACACATTACTCAATTACCCAGCACTAGACACATGTACGCATTGCGGACCTATTTTTTTATTATTATTTTCAGGAGCTTGTTTTTTGGTGATTACATGAACCCCGATAGTCCTGAGAGAATCTATGATGAAGTCACGGATTTATCGCAGCTGACTCTTCAGATGGAAGGGTGGGTATCACATCTGCTACATAGTGGTCAAAGGCTGTCAAGTTACTGTTACGTGTATAGTGATTTTTGAAAGAGTGCTATAAAGGGTACCTAGAATTGTATTCCAGCGTCACAGTATGAATACTCTTGACTCTGAATAGCAAACAGTGAAATTTAAAAAAATGCCAAATTGTCTTCTGTAAAAAACACCTCGTAAATGTTTTTTTTTTTGGCACTTTAAACAGACATCACCATTTAAACCTTCTTAAATAGTTATACAGGAAAGTAACACTTTGAAGTCTTCACACGAATGACGGAATTTAGGACTTGATGAAAAAAACGTAAATACTCAAAAAATACCTTGGTGTGGCCCATCCTTGTTATCGGGAGTTATAAAAGTGGAAGCGATACTTCCAGGTGATCTGTGACGTCACTGCGGGGGCCTGGGGAATAAATTTTAATGCCGTATCCCATAAACCAAAGCTGACGGGAGCGACGGGAACAGATTGAATTGGTGCGCGCGTTGGTTTATGGGATACGGCATTAAAATTTCTTTCCCCAGGCCCCAGCAATGACGTCACAGATCACCTGGTTGTGATTAAAATAATAATCTAGCAAATTTTCGTGTGAAAGCATTTATTACTGGAGTCTAACCCCTATTATGAAATGTTGTGTTTTTCAGGTATTTGGATGAGTTTAACCAGATGAGTAAGACGCCCATGTCTCTGGTGATGTTTAAGTTTGCCATTGAACACATCTCACGAGTCGCTCGAGTGTTGAAACAAGACAATGGACACGCCCTTCTTGTTGGTGAGTACATAGTCTTCTTTCCTTTAGATCCGTCATCTCTATCATCGCTATCCCTCCCAGTTAGTTCTCTTCCCTCCATAAAGCTGGTGCGCGTTGGTTAGAGGCGAGTGATCTTTTAAAATTATAGTCATTATTATTAGTAGTATTATTATTATTTAGTTCAGTAACTTATTACATCACACATAAAAAAGGAAAGAAAGAAAAACAATAGTGCATAGTGCAAAGGAAAAAAGACGGAGTGATCTTACCAAGGACTTCAACAACCGGTCTACCATTTCACTAGAGTGCAAAACAGCGCGTAGTTTTCCGTATGTGAAGAACGCGGACACGCCGGCGCTTTTTTTCGCACCTCGCTCAGTTGCAAATCCAATTTTGAGGGGAAAAAAACAGACTGTTTCGCAGTCTATCATTTCGGTTACTAAGATAAGGTTCATAATAAAGTATTGAATTGTGCGATCACCATGGTACAGGTTCTTGGCAGTCTTAAGAAAAGTCACAAGTCCAATTGTCTTTTCTCGTGCCTTTTCTAATGCGTGTTATTCAGTCGACATAAACAGCGGACTTTATGTGGTCTTTTTCTTTTTTCAGGTATTGGTGGAAGCGGTAGACAGAGCGCCACGCGTTTAGCCACTTTTATGGCGGACTACGATCTGTTCCAGATTGAAATTACACGAAACTATACCAAGAATGAGTGGAGAGAAGACGTTAAGAAGGTGGCTGTTACTGATAATTCTTGCTAGTTAGGGACAGCAAATTTGCGTAAAGAATTTGTGATCTGCTTGCTGCATAAGCCCTTTTATGTTAACTGTACAGAACGAACAGAAGCCCTAAGAACGTTGGGAGATTTCAGGGACTTGATAAAGACACCAGAAACATGTTTAAATAAAATAATTTGGAGTTTGAGTGTATAGGCAGCGTTAAAAGTAGGGTTGCTTGCAGAAAGTTGCTACATTGAGCAGACATTATTTTGTTGATAAAACTGTGCTTCAGTTCTATTGAAACCACAACCTCTGTAGCGAAAATATCGCTACAGAGTTTGTAATTCCAATATGTTTCTATTTCCCTTTTAAGGTAGACTCTATATCAAATTCATTTAAGATTTTAGTTAATATGTGGTCAAAGCGTTCATGTGAGTTAAAGGGTTTATAAAATTGTTTTACAGATGTTGATTAAGGCAGGTGTGGACGGCAAGGCGACTGTGTTTCTGTTTAGCGACAATCAAATTAAAGAAGAGTCGTTTGTGGAAGACATCAACATGATCCTTAACACTGGAGATGTACCCAACATATTTCCTGCTGATGAGAAAGCTGATGTGATTGAAAAGATGCAAACTGTGGCCAGAGTTGAGGTGAGAGAAGAAATCACTCCGGTGTGCTTGATTGACCAACTCCGCTTTCGGCTCGGCTTTCATATTGTAGAATATTCCATACCCAAACTGGCTTCGGCGTTTTTCATGCTTACTACAGTCAATTTGATTCTTTTAATCTTGTAAAAAAATTTTGTTCCCACGAAAACCGTTCAAAAATCGAAAATGAGGATCAGGGAAAATCGTGCCAAAAGCCTCGAAAATTCAAAAAAATTGTTACTTTATAACGAACGAAAGGCTTTTGATTTCAGTTCGGTCAGAGCATTCTAATGCGCGCGCTTTTTCAAGCGTGTTTGTTACGTAAATCCTCATTTTTTTACATTTGGCTGCAATTTCGTGTTCACAGTCAAGTGCAGCGAGCGTGTATTAACTTTGATTACTCTGACCTTGTTGTTTTGTGTCCTTTGGTATTTGTCCTACCTTATTGAGTAACGTTGTCGTCTATTTTCTTCAGGGCCGTAAAATTGAGTCTACACCGCTAGCCATGTACAACTTCTTCATCGAGCGAGTCCGAGCTAATCTACACGTGGTGTTAGCAATGAGTCCCATTGGAGATGCCTTCAGAAGCCGCATGCGAATGTTCCCTTCCCTTATCAACTGCTGCACTATTGACTGGTTTCAGGTAAAGCTGCATTGTGTGGTAACTCGGTTAGAGCGATTTTCGTATGACCTTGACATGAAAACGCGCGAACAAAACAGAAACAACAAACGAACGGAAATAGAGCGATTTGATTGGTGTATGAAACGGATACAAACGCACCTGGCTTTTGGTTGGCTAAGCGAACGCTCGGGTAAACAAACTTCATGCCCGAAGAACTTTCTAGAAATTGCTTTGACGTCATACTGCAACACGATTGGCCAATCGAACAATGCCTTCTCCATATTAGGGTTTCTTTGGCGGGAAAACGAAGAGGTCATGTTTTGATCTGTAAATCCATTGGCTGATGAAACAAAGAACGAACACTTACCGAAACCTTTTTTCAAGGTCATACGAAAATCGCTCTATTTGGCCTCCCTTTTCCATGTATCTTTTTATATTTATTGGTTATTTTTTAAATGGAAGTTGTTTCACCATGTAGGCGATTTTTAACTGTAAGGGAGTCAGATTTCACTGATACCGAGTTTCGATCGAGGTTGTTGTGGGTGATTTCACTCTGCCCTTCGTTCAGAATATGCGTTAGCTTCTTGCGAAACGTCCCTAGCGGCGTGGAGCGATGAGAGACGGCTGTATTTGCAGGTAAAATATACGTACAAGTTGACAAATTTGCTAGTAAATATTTCCGATATTTCGCAAACAGGCTTGGCCTGAAGACGCTCTAGAGATGGTGGCAAATAAATTTCTGGAGGAAGTTGACATGGCGCATGAAGTGCGGAAAAAATGTGTGTTCATGTGCAAGTATTTCCATGAGAGCGTCAGACAGCTTTCTGACAGGTGAGTCACAAAGCTACCCACATCATTTTTTTTGTTGATGAAATGTCAATAACCCTCATCTCTTGTTTGTACGCGTTTTAAACTGTTAAAAGTGTTAGTTGAGGAAATCATTTTTTTGATATCCTCTTGATTTCCTCTTTCCAGGAAGTTTTTCTGTTGCAGGATAGTAAGTTAGGATTTCGTTTATGTTGTCGCATCGTAGGATTTCGTCCTCAGCTAGAGCCCATTTACATGTCTCCAGAAGTTAGAAGTCTAAAAACAAACGTTCACTACGTTAATGTTATAACCACACGCCTCGAAGACCTTTACTGTCTGTAGCAAGGCCAAGGCAAGCAGTTTTCAACATGGCAGCCACATTTTTGATGTTTCGGGGTCGGAAATTGATCAATAATTTTATTTTCTCGAATAATCATCAATGTAATTATACTAAAACAATTAGTCGCCTCAGGCGACGTGAATATTGGCGAATAGTCACGTCGCCTGAAGCGACTAATTGTTAAATATTGACTGCATAAGGATAATCGTTCAATGTAGCGAATTGAACAAGTTGACTCTGAGGGTAAAAGGTTTTTCCCCTTTCCACCGCTAAAAGTAGCCAGCAACTAATTTCTCCTCAAAATAACAATACTTAAGTTAACTTAATGGTCATGAGAAAAAAGGGAATGATAACCGAGAAAAAGTATCTTGATTGCTAAAAAAGATTCTCCCCATTGGTACCATAAGAAATAGAAGAGCAGTGTAGAGAATATGTATGTTAATATTATAGGGTTAATTAGTTAATTATGTGGCTGAACCCTCGAGCGTTCAAGATGAAACGAATTCTGTGCTCTGATTGGCTACCCGTGAGGGTAACATGGGGCGCTCGGGATTTCCCGCGTTAGTTTTGCAAATTCTCTTATTGGCAGACCGCTAAATCCTTTAATATTGACCAAGCTTTTTTGGTCAAAATGGCTGGATAATTCCTTCGTTCTTTTTTCGTTTTTAATGACCTCGGCCTGTTGATAAAAACGCAAAAAAGTAGGGCTAATATCCAGCCATCTTGACCTCACACTGGGACTATAACGCATATGTACCATTGTACCTACAGCTTCTATCAGTCCCTGAGGCGCCGTAATTATGTTACCCCCACTTCGTACCTGGAACTTATCATGACCTTCAAAAAGCTTCTGGACATCAAACGGCAAGAGATCATGACTCTTAAGCAACGTTACGTCACTGGTCTGGAGAAACTGGACTTTGCTTCATCACAGGTGTCCGTCATGCAACAGGAGCTTAGTGACCTTCAACCGGAACTGATCAAAACTTCTGCCGAGACGGAAAAGTTGATGATCAAAATTGAACAGGATACAGTTGAAGTGGAGGCTAAAAAGGAGGTAAGAGTTTGTTAGGTTCACATAATTGTCTCCGTATAAGAAGAATTTGTGGTGTCTATGCCGAAGGGTAGAAGAACTTGAATTTTTAAAAGTTGTATCTGGTAGCTTTACTTGTTTAAGGTCCTTGAAGTGTCGTTTTTCTGGCAAACGGGAATGATGTCATGGAGACAGCTTTTTCACGCCATTTTCACTTTGTCTTCTGGCATCATGAACAACGCGAGTACTTGGGAGTTAAAAAAGGTATTATTTGGTCAATAATAAACAAGAGAGGCAAACACCCTTTGAACCAATCAGAACTGAAACATACGTTTAGCGGTCTGCTAACACCATGGATTTTGTTAATAAGTAACCAACAAGTTCACGTTTTGAGTGCTAAGGTGTCCCGTGAATGAAAGTTAAACACGGATTTCGGGAACCAGAAAAAGTGCCCCTTACCCCTGAACAGAGATGTCACTTCAGTAGAGGTAGCAGATACAAAGGCTAAGTTGATGTTTCTTTTGGGGCCAAATTTTGTGACTCCTGAATAGAGGTGTCCCAAAAGAGACCGTAAATTGATCCTTATTCTTGTGGGCTTGTAGGTGGTAGCAGCAGATGAAGCTGTAGCCAGTGAAGCTGCAGCTGTAGCTAAGGGGATCAAGGATGAATGTGAAAGCGATCTGGCTGAAGCTATGCCGGCCCTGGAGGCAGCCATGCAGGCGCTGAACACCCTCAAACCCAGTGACATCAGTATGGTCAAGACCATGAAGGTACCACCAACTCTACTGAGTGACTCGTTGATCTCTAGGTTAAAAAATGTACTGTCAAACCTGTATCAAACAGTCACCCATGCGAATGGCCTTACTGACCGCTTCATACAGGTTTGACAAACTTAAGAGTCATATTAAAAAAGAGCATGGTGAAAGAGCGAAATATCTATCCCACGACAAATTGACCTTTTCTAACATTTTACTCAAAACCTTTCCCTGGATCCATTTACAGAATTCGTAACAGACTGGGAAATTTGTCGATACAGTGATTGTATCGCAAGACCCCGATCTGGGAAAATCCGAGAAAGTGTGCACTGACATAGCCCTTAAAACGGTTTTACCAAAGAATGTTGTAAAAGTAAAGCCAAATGTCAATGAAGGTGTCAATCCAAATAACCAATCAGATTTCCTGTACTTGAAGCTGACTCAGAGCATGAAAAGGAATTCTAGTGGTTCAGAAGGAGCCACGGGGCGTTTTAGCCGATGACATGTGCACCAATGGAGATGCCCATTTCCGGTCTAAAACATCTCGTCCAAGTTGTTCAATAGGTGGACAACACTATCTACTTCACAACAGTAACACTCTTATCCAATGGATAACGTAATCGGTTTGCGTAATGATTATTTGCTGGATATTGACTTTTCCGGTATATAGCACTATCCATAAATTGAACAAGCGTGTCCTGCATTATCAGTCCGGTGTTGCATTTCTGTCCGAATTTCTGCCTCTAGAATCCCCCTGCAGCCGTGAAGCTGGTCATGGAAGCTGTTTGTATTATGAAAGGAATAAAACCAGAGAGAAAACCCGATCCCTCGGGTTCGGGACGCATGGTGGAGGACTTCTGGGGTCCATCACAGAAGATGCTGGGAGACTTGAAATTCTTGGAGTCCTTGAAAGTTTACGACAAGGACAACATTCCAGCCGCCATTATTAAAAAGATCAGAGAGAAGTGAGTGGTAAAGCTTCTGCTTAGAAGGTTGACATTTGTACAGCCCTCCTCACACTAGAATTTGGAGGAAAGGAACGCTTCACTTAGCTTATGCTATTTACTGTCGTCTCTTTGAACGTTTTATTTTAGACAGAGAAGTAAAAAACTGACAAAAGTTCAGCTTATAAGCTTAGACAGTTCTTTGGTCGTGCTGATGTTAAATTTCTTGCTCCACATAACATAAAACGGCTGAACAGACTATACTCTACAATGCAACAAGTCGAAAACAATTTTCCGCATTCTCTACTCTTACACGGTGTCAAACTCTTCAAAACTTTGCAGTGAAACCACTCGCCAGCGGTTCGTGGTTCCACTTGAGTTTTGAACATTTTGACGTCTTTGCTTTGGTCAATAATAGTAAAGATCATGGAAAATGTTTGTCGATTTGTTAAATACACTATACAAGTCTCTTTGAACACTGCAACAACTGGTGGCTGCATGTCACCTTCTGGTCCATTCAATGAGATTTAATTAGAAACTATATTAATATCCGCGTGTTGAAGTGCGTTTCGTCTTTCCTTAGGTATGTGACGAACCCTGATTTTGATCCCAACAACATTCGTTCAGTGTCTTCCGCCTGCGAAGGTCTGTGTAGGTGGGTTCGTGCGATGGAGGTTTACGAGAGAGTTGCTAAAGTAAGTTTCAGACTTAGCAAAATATTTTGCTAGAAATTCTTCAAACGAGTCTAAGAGTCTCATTTATTTTGATCTGTGTGATTGACATATCCTTGTTTCTAACCCCTCCATCTATCCAAGGAAGAGCGTTGTCGCGAAGCGGCTTTGCCTAGACCTGGAAATTTGACGCATGCTGCTTAATTTTACAAATATATTTTCTTTTTTGTTTTATAATCTTATATCATTATTATTTTTCAAAGGTTGTTGCTCCCAAGAAAGAGAAACTCGCTCAAGCAGAAGCCGAGCTTTCGGTACAAATGGAGAAGTTAAATGCCAAACGAGCTCAGCTAAAAGAGGTTTGTTGTTGCGGTACTATAATTGCTCGTTTAATCGAATCCAACAATGTTGGTCCATTATTTTTGGATGGTATTGGATCCGTTTGTATGGCCCAAAACTTAACCTGATCTAGCAATATTCAAGAACTTTCAGCGAGGCCTGGAAGGGAACGAACAATGCTAAATGAAGTTGAATGCGGGGCGTTACTGTTGTCATCACGTTAACAGATTTGTTGCATTTACATCAAGGCGTAAAGTGTTTGAGAAAAATGTCGTCATGAAGTATCTCGTGATGTGTAGAGAATACTCCTGGGCCCAGTTGCTCGAAGCGTGGTTAGCGTTAACCAGCGTTTGATACCTTGACAACGTATTGGTTTTGATACTGCTTAACCAATGGTTAGCGCTAACCATGCTTCGAGCAACTCAGCCCTGGCCTTTTTTTTTCCTGGACACAAGATACGCGCTGGCTATTGAAATTAGTCTTTCTGTAGCGGTTTTTCCAAGTTTTCATGCACTGCCTGTAGCCTGCAAGAGCAGAAGCCTTTTTCGGCACTTCTTTTACTGGCCGAGGAAAGAGCGTCTGCGATCCCAAGCTGGGACAGTCCTATGGTTTGTTCTCAACCAATAAAATTGATAGAAAGATGCGATTGACAACACGCGCGAATTTGCGAGGACTGCCAACTGTTCCAGAAGCGATATTATACAGCCATGGCGGGTGAAACAAGCGCCAAAAAAGGCGTCCACTCTTTCAGGCTAGTACTGCCCGTGCCAAACAAATCCTCTCCATAGCGTGCGTTGATTTATTGAGCTTGTTATATCTCTTAGTGTGGATGTAACCTTGTGTCAAGCATTTCTTATGCTTCTGATTATCATTCTCTTTGTACATTTATGCGGACTGTTAGCGTATTTGTTTAAGTTGTTTGATGTTCTGAATTGGCAGTATTTGCAGTTGTTATGTGGCTTTTTGCAATAAGCAATTAAAAACACTTGATTCTTTTCTTTTCGTTTTTTTTTCTCTATTTCTGTTAAGGTTGTTGACAAACTTCAAGCTCTGAACGATGAATTTGATGCCATGACCAACAAAAAGAAAGAACTGGAACACAACATCATGGTCTGTGAACAAAAGCTTGACCGAGCTGAAAAGCTGATCGGAGGACTGGGTGGTGAAAAAGACCGCTGGACGGAAGCTGCTCGTGTACTGGGAGAAAGATATGACAGGATCACTGGTGATGTACTTTTGTCCTCAGGCGTGGTGGCTTATTTGGGTCCCTTCACTGTGGACTTCAGGAATGTAAGTTCACATTTACCCGATCATTTTTTATTGTCTCTTCCCTGCTATTAAGTTTTTAAAAATTAAAACTGAGACCATGAACTGAAGAAACTTCTTCAGTACCTCAACCACTAAATTCAAGCCAGAAGAGACATCCAACACATGCGGACGACGCAACAAAGAAAATTAGAACAGGAAGTATATGGCGGTAGCCGGCACCAAGCGAAAGGGAACGCGTAGCATACTACATGCAGTTGTGTTTGGTTGGCTGGCTGTAATTTAATCAGTCCTTAGCTGTTTCAATTCTGCAGAAAGTAAACTTTGCAATTTATGCATTCATGCTTGCTGCATGCATTCATATATTTCTTATCATTTATTTCTGATGGTAGGAAGAGTGAATCCCGATTCGTATACTGCTCCCGTGAAAAGCGTTACCGTTGAAACCAACGAAGTGACTTTTGTCGTTCAATCACTACTAATTCGCGTTGTTTTTCCTCCTTTGTCATACAGGACTGTATATCAGGCTGGGTAGAACAGTGTAATGTAAAGAAAATTCCCTGCTCCGAATCATTCTCTCTGAACGCTACTCTCGGTAGCCCAGTCAAAATCCGCGCCTGGAACATTGCTGGTCTTCCAGTAGATTCATTCTCAGTCGACAACGGAATTATTGTGGATAATGCGCGACGATGGCCACTGATGATTGATCCTCAAGGTCAAGCCAACAAGTGGATTAAGAACATGGAGAAAGAAAACAAACTTTCAGTTATCAAACTCTCTGACTCCAACTACATCCGCACCCTGGAGAACAGTATCACGGTAGGAGAGGTTTCTTTCTTTTTTTTTTTTTCACTTTGCTTTTTCAGTTGTACGAAGTGGAAGTAGGGACTGTAAAAGGTTGAACCCAGGAGTCATTTCATAAGTACCTGGTTGAGTATGATCGTCTGGGTGTCAACGTAGTCCTGAATAGGACTGTTGTTGTTTACAGTGACTCACGTTTTGACAACCTGTGCGGTAGTCATCTTCAGAGTCAAATTGAGTTGTATCACGTCAGTTAATGGTATTAAATTCTGTTTAGTGAAGTGATTGGTCAATTAAGTCGCGACATTATTGGTCGTCTGTGTGTTCAGCCGCAGTCAACAACAGTCCTATTCAGGACTCCGTTCACCCGAACGGTCGTACTCAACCTACTTATGAAAAAGGGACTGTTGTTCCGCGTTTTAACACTACAGTCGGAAGGCTTTGTTATATTGACCACAAAAAGCCACCTTAAAAACAAGGGTACCCAAAAGGCTTCTTTAATCCCGCCATCTCGACCCATATTTTCGCTCATTCCCGTAATCCTGATGGTTTTTTCAGCATCTCGCATCCCGTGCTTATACTATTAATCCCGAATCCACTCCCAGTTTGCTTTAAAATCCCGAACTCCGGCGCCTTCAAATAAGACGAAACCCGCATCTCGAAAAATCTATAGAGGACCTTCGAAAAACGTCTCTTAACAGCTGCGTTCTTTGTGATTACAGTTTGGTACCCCTGTTCTGATGGAAAATGTTGGAGAGGAACTGGATCCAATTCTTGAGCCGCTTCTCTTGAAGCAGACCTTCAAACAAGGTGGCGTGGAGGTGAGTAGACACTTTTTCTAAGGTCAAAAGTTTTTCTTAACGCTGTCTCTTGATGGACTTAACACAACCTTCGTGCTACGCCGAGTGCGAACGAAGCTCTGGTTGAGGGTGTCCCTGCTCCTCGAGTGCGTGTTTTCCGACACATTCTTTGGCAGGGGAATTAAAAATGAGGGTGCGTTGTGGGAAATCCTGAGTTTTGGAATTTACCATTTGAACGCAAAATCCCAAAATAGACTTCGTGTTCGGATCTCGTGAATGGAAATCCACGTCGCAGACGAATTTCTGCTTGGCCAAATCCCTTTTTTGATTTTGTATTTTTGATTTTAAAATCCCAACAATTCAAAATGCACCATGAAATTGGACTTTGAAGAAGCGTTTACTTTTAACACCTATCGGAACGTTGTTGAACCTCAGCAAACTTTAGCCGGCGCTAAGCGACTTTTTTATATTACATAATACGTTTTTGTTATTCCAGTTTCTCGTGAGTAGTTAGCCAAGTTATTAAACGCAACAACTTTAACTTTGACGATGACTTCGCAAACAATTCCAAGATTCCTAGTCTTTCTTGATTAAAGGATATCAATCCCGCGATTTGCTACTTCTTTTGGCTTCATAACAGGTCTCTTTTGTTCGTGTTTATTTTGTTTTCCTGCCTTCCGCAGTATCTAAAACTCGGAGAGAACAGCATCGAATATTCACGTGACTTCCGGTTTTATATCACCACGCGCCTGCGTAATCCTCACTACCTGCCTGAGATTTCAGTGAAGGTGACCCTGGTGAATTTCATGATCACTCCCCTGGGGCTGGAAGATCAACTGCTTGGGATTGTGGCTGCTAAAGAGAAACCCGAGCTGGAGGAAAAGAAAAACCAACTTATTCTGGAAAGTGCGGCCAATAAAAAACAGGTTGGTTCTAGAAACGGTTAGTTTTAGTCTCAACGTTGCATCCTGTTTTATATATATATATATTTGTATTAAATTCTGGTTTCTTATTTATTTTTGCTTTTAGCTCAAGGAAATTGAAGACAAGATCTTAGAGGTGTTGTCATCTTCCGAGGTAACTTCTTACAGTTTAGTTCCTGACTAAAAGAAAAAACTTGATTGGACTATCTAAAACTTACATGTAAAAACTTTGGAGAAAAAACACAGTTGGAGAAGAACTTGTTGGAAGGTTATTTTGAAACAAATAGATGGCATAATCAATGTTTCACAATTATGGAGTAAAGAAAATTCCTTGTCTTTAAATAGAATAAGCGGATGAAAGGGTTATCGATGGTTCACCGAAATAGAACTCAACTGCGATTTCAGTCGTGCTTCATATATGCCAAAGAAAGTCGATAGTACTCTACTGAAGGCATGCATGAGTACTTAAGGTCTGAAGTTCAAAGAGAGAGAGAGAGAGAGAGAAAAAATTATGTGGATTGAATCGCTTGTGGTAGTGAAATGTTTCATAGGCTCATCCTGTTTGGTGATTGACTATTTCATCTTTTTCCGTGTTTTCGTGTATTGTGCAACGTTTTCAAACTTTTTCATTCATTTGTAAATAGGGAAACATTTTAGAGGATGAAACTGCAATCAAGATCCTCTCATCTTCAAAGGTTCTGTCGGAAGAAATTTCCGCTAAACAGGTAATTTAAAACTTGTACATAATTCTTTCAAAACCTGAGGGGGAAAAGCGCTTCCGAGGCTGCGCGAGCTGCGACTGTGACGTCATTCCTTCCATGCTCGCGAAGTTGTAATTTTAACATTATGATGTCATAACTGTCATACGTTTCGCGAGACTGCGGAGCGACTGAAGGATTTTCAGTGCAAAAGTTTTGTAATTTTCATTGTTGTTTGGCAAACTTACTGCGAAAAAAAGCTGCCGATAAGTTTTTTTTTTTTTAATACCGCCAGGAAGTATTTGTCGCGTTGCTTGAATTTGTCTCTGTTTTGTTTTATTTTTCCATTTGTGGCTACACGTGCATTTTCGCTGCATGCTAAATACGCGATCATTCATTCAGAAGCCCTTATATCGTGGTCAATGACCGACACACAAGTGACGTTTGTTCAAAAATTGTTTTTCAGGAAATCGCCACAGCAACAGAGAAGGAAATTGATGAGACTCGAAATGGATACAAACCAGTAGCAACACACTCTTCCATCTTGTTCTTTTGCATCTCAGATCTGGCCAACATTGAACCCATGTACCAATACTCGCTCACATGGTTTATAAACTTATACCTTCAGGTAAAAAATATTATTCAGCCACTGGCCAATATTGAACTCGTGTGCTAATACTCAGTCCCATAGTTTATAAACCTATACCTCTTGGTAAAACATATGATTCATTTACTGGCCAATATTGAACTCGTATGGTTGATCACTAGTTCACTCAAACTCAGCTCTCTTGGCTCTTAGAATGAGTGAACTCAAGTGCCATTAAAAATTCTGACTTTATCTCAAATAAATGCGAACTTAAGCTCAAAAACTAAACAACGAAGAGAGAGCTAAAAAATCAGGAAAAATACGGAACGAAGTTCAAACTTACGCGCGAGCACATACTGGGCACTTGTTGACTAAAAGCGAAAAATTCACTTTAAATCACGCGCGTGGACAAAAACATACTAGGGGAGAATGGTTAAGTTAAAAGACAAAGTTCAAAGATTCAAAAGTTGGGCCCATCCTCGGTGTAAAAACCTTTTAAACTCACGGGTGACGTAAAACAAAGAAATCAAAGAAGTCAACACAATAGAACTTAGGAAAACAAAAGGAGGAAAAGAAGAAAGTTTGCAGGTTATTATAACGAGGTAAACCCAAAAGTTGAAAATGTCAATTCAAAGAGTTCGAACACCATGTGCAATGTTCCTTCTAGACATCATTCGTATTTTACTACATTTGTTTTTGTTTATTGTAGTCGATCAGTAACAGCCGACCGTCTTCAGACCTAGATGAAAGGATAGAAAGTCTAAACGAGCATTTCACTCACAGTATCTACTCCAACGTGTGCCGCTCGCTCTTTGAGAAAGACAAGCTGCTCTTCTCCATAACTCTCACCATTGGAATCATGCAGGGAAAGTAAGAATCTAGAAAAAATAATAATAATAGTGGGTAGAGTGAGCCAAATACACGAACGTGTGTGAAAATTGCACTCTCGTGGAAGGTGAGACCAGAACTGAAGGGAGGACTGTCCAACGCCATGAACCATTCGACCACTGCCCTCCTTGTTCAGGAGTGCGTCGGCTGCAACGCGCTCAGCTTTTGGTTGGTTTTACTTTGCTTTCAAGGAAAAGTGAGGGAATTGGGAACTCAGAATATGGTTATTGTCTTTCACTGCATTCGTTTTTGAGCATTATTTAACAATTAGTCGCCGAAGGCGACGTGAATATCGGCGAATAGTCACCGAGACGAAGTCGAGGTGACTATTCGCTAATATTCACGTCGCCTGAGGCGACTAATTGTTTTAGTATAATTACAGTGATGATTATTCGAGAAAATAAAATTATTGATCAATTTCCGACCCCGAAACATCAAAAAATCTGGCTTCCATTTTGAAATTTGCTGGCCTTCAATGTTATAATCACCGCGCTGTGATTATAGCGGGATAAAGCGAAGCTCCTAGCCAATCACAGCGCTCTATTTTCGATAATCATCAATGTGATTATACTAAGATTGGTTATTCAGTTTAGACAGCGTTCGTTATTATGATATTTCACAAGTTGCGATCATCGTTAAATTTCGCAGTTTTTAAACTATTCATTTACCTTTTAACGTACAAACTTTAATTGACAGCCATGTGTATTAAAATGGTGATTTCTTTGATTTCCAGGGGTAAAGTAGATGATCAAGTTTGGAGGTTCCTTTTAACTGGCGGAGTAGCCCTGGATAATCCATTTCCGAATCCTTGTTCGGATTGGCTGACCGAAAAATCCTGGTCAGAGATCGTGAGAGCGTCTGAATTACACAACTTAAAAGGACTGAAGGACAGTAAGTGTAGTCTTATATCCAATTCTGTGGAAAAAATAACTTTTTTTGGATTGTGCTTACGATTTTCTGTTGTTGTGGCCTCTAGGTGTCCGTAGCAATAGCACGTATGTCAGCGATGTGTCCGCAATAAAAATAGCAACAGAGTCATTGCACAAACAACCCTTAACGTTTTCCAAAAGTTGTTTTGTCGTAGCGGGGGAATAAAGAAAAATTATAGAATAAATGTCCGTTATTTACGCTCGGCAGTATTTATAGAGTGTTTTCACATGACGTCACGGCGGCCATATTGATGTCCCAAAACAATGAAACGGCGGCCATGTTGGTGTCCCAAAACCATTCCTCTGGGAGTTGTACTCTTTTCTTATGCAAATGCTTGCTTTTGTTCTAATAAATTTGCATAGATGCTGGCCACGTGAGTGAAAACACTCTATAGCACTAATTCTAGTGGGGCCGAATAAACTCCTGGAACAAATAATTTAGATCAAACATAATGGGTATAAGAATCCCAACTGACCGGAGGGAAAACCAGCTGGTTATTTACAAGCGTGGTCGAGGATTTGAACTCGGGACTTATAACCGAGAAGAAATTCAGCTAGCTGTCAGAGCGGGACTTGAACTCGGGACCTCCGAATTAAAAGTCCGTCGCTCTAACCACCTCCTCCAATCTTCTTAGCCTGTTCCAGGCGTTTTGCTCTGCTTTCCATTTCGCGCCTACTCTCAGCGAGGGCCCCGCTAAATACAGCTATTTCGAGAAAGGTTGTCGGAAAAAGTGCACGCGACAATCCCGAAAGGCATTGTGGGTGGTTTTGAGTTTACTGTTCTTCAAAGAAATTTGAAAGAATTGGCACGAAAGGCCATGAAAATGTGTTTGCGAGTGCTAAAGAAAAGCAACAAAAGTAGGTTCGACAGCTACATTCGCCAGGAACAGTGTATCGATCATATTGCTGCGTGCACATTTTTTCCGACAACCTTTCTCGAAATAGCTGTATACGCACAAAAAAGACTAAAGGCAGAGATCCTAGTTTCGAATCCGAAAGGAGATCATATCTTTCTGATTTGTCACGTAGCACTCTTGACATTGATTGTTGCTGTTGTTGTGGTTTCCCTTATAACAGAAGGAATAATTTCGATTAAGCAAGTGAATGATTTCATAATCTTTTGTTGTTATCAGGTTTCCCAGATCCAGGTTGGAAAGCCTTTTATGACTCAGCTACACCTCATGTAGAGAAGATGCCAGATCCTTGGGACGCTGTGTCGGGTCTCGATCGGTAAATAAACAGGCAAACGTTCCTCTTTTTTTTTCTTTCCAAAACAGAAATGTCCCACAGCAAGGATCTCTGAGTAGCTCTTTGTTTGATTCTTAAAAGTAAGACGGTGTTTTCCCACAGAATAGCCTTAAATTTAGTACCAGGTAGTCTTTTCCGCAGAAGAAACATTTCATGCCAAAATAAAAACTTTCTTGTCCGTGGTACTTTGAACGGTCTCATTTCAGGGTTCCTATACCTGGCACGGTCGCAACACCAAAATTTAAGACATTGCATACTGCGTTAGCCATCTGTCTCAAAAGGGAGAGACAGAGAAAGAAAAGTTTTCTTTGTTTGCTTCAGAACTTTCACACAGTCTCTAAAGATTTCCAGCTTGTTTAAAGCCTGTCTGACCTGCTTAAGGGCCTAAGTCACCTTTAAGTAAGTCTATTAGGGATGTTTCTTTACGCTTCCCCGGCAGAGCTTGCTTGAATTCACACTACACCACATCACTTCGCGACGCTCAAGTCATCGCCTCGTTTTTGAATTTTTCTTTTTTTGCAGGCTGGTGGTTCTTCGATGCCTCAGACCTGATAAGGTCGTTCCTGCCGTTCAGGTGATTTATCACTTTATTTATTTACTCAATTTAATTACACAGATAATCAAAATAATGCTGCATATGAAAACAAATAAAGAAAAAACTAATTTATAAAAGTGATATCTGCTAACGATCTAATTCACTTTACCCTCATACATGCTCTGATATTTGACCATTTTAAAGTAAATTTCTCTTTGAAGATTTCTGAAAATGTTTCATTTTTGTTGTTGTTTTGTTTTCATCTTATTGGTGGTGGTACCAGTTGAATGACAATATGTTTATTTGTGAAGTCTATCGGACATTATTTTACTGCACTGTACATTTTTATACGTTAATAATCATTTGACCAATAATTTACAGGATTTCATCGTGCAAAACATGGGTCGCTCGTATATTGAACCGCCGACATTCAATTTACAGTTGAGTTATAATGATTCCCACTGCTGTGCACCTCTGATATTCGTGTTATCACCTGGAGCTGATCCCATGGCTGGTCTGCTCAAGTTTGCTAGTGACAAAGGCTTTGGTGGAAACAGAATTCAGACCATTTCACTCGGCCAAGGACAAGTGAGTTGCACTGGTGTATTTTAAAAACGCACTTTGAGTGTCAATGTATTTAGCAAGAAAGGTACTAATCGAGGACGCTATTTTTACGTCTTCGAGTGGAGATGCATGGCACCGCCATTTTACTTGGTCATCCGAGCAACACCAAGTTCTCGCCGTTTGCAGGGCAAAGGAAGAACTTTCATTTGTCAGTTGTTTTGAGACCATTACTATTGAGATTTGCAGTCAGGGGCTCTACCGTGTCAGCTAATCCGGCCGCCGTTTTTGTTAGAGTGTCGTGAATGCAGACTCAGTCATATCTTTGACTAATCACATCAAACGCAGACAATCCAGTTAACCAATCAGAATTCACAGCAAATCAAGGAGCCGGTGCCAAGCGCGGGAAAAACCTCCGAGCAAGTTACAGCTGGTCGAGTTTTGTTTTCTGATTGGTTGAGAAACAGGGGCGATTTCTTTTTTTAACCAATAACAATATTCAAAACCAGACATCAAATTACTTTAGACACTCTAAGAGCTGTATCACTGCTGAAACGAATTTCGAACGACCAATTAATGCCACTCCTCTGTAACAATGGAACTTGGTCTGACGAGTTTTCTATCTGAACAGAGGAGGAACTTGATTATCCACAAAGCGCCTAATGGCACATGTCTGACACACACTTGAGCGGCGTGGGGCAAGGGGGTGGGGCGGGGAGCTTTGTTTTTATAGAGAAGCGGTAAAGACACTTATTTGATTTGTAGCATACCAATTTTCTCTTTTGTCTCCCAGGGCCCCATAGCGACACGCATGATAGAACAGGCTTTAAAGAAAGGCACGTGGGTTGTACTTCAGAATTGTCATTTAGCAACCAGCTGGATGTCAAAACTAGAAAAAATCTGCGAAGATGTCCTCGTTCCGGATAACACGCACAAGGAGTTTAGATTATGGTTGACCAGTTATCCTTCACCGGACTTTCCTGTGTCCATCCTGCAAAATGGTATGAGAATGGTTTGAAGTTAATCATATCGCAGGCGGCATAAGAGAACACATAAGTCGCCGTGCGTCCATGTCGGGCTGGGCGCCCTATATTCATATGTGAAGCGCACCCCGCATACTCTTAGGATTAAGAATGTGAAAGCGTGCCTCGCTTTTGTTTCCACCAAATCACACGGTACAAAAGCCATAAATTACGTGGTTTCTGCAAGGTAACCAAACCATAGGAGTATTTTACTGTATTTAAACTTACAATTTTAACTTAATTATCTTTATTGATGTGTATAATTTTACATTACATTTATGTAGCGGATCATACTGACGCATACAAGTATGTCAGTTTTTTTTCTCCTTTTTAATACTAATTATTGTTACTAAAAAAAGCGTTATTTAAAGTAACACCAATAAAATGTGTGTACTGCTACTCCAAAACTGTTCAATAGCAGGTTAAATTTACCACGAAGGTCGATGTGTATAAAGCAGTATATTCATCCTTCAGGAAAGCTATGGTTTACCACGAACGAAGTTTTTTAAAATTACTGTTGATGCTTTTTAGGAGTAAAGATGACCAACGAGCCCCCGAAAGGTCTTCGTTCAAACTTGTTACGCTCGTACCTCAATGATCCCATTTCAGACAAGGAATTCTTCACTGCTTGTAATAAGGTCAGCAGTCAAGGTCTTGTTAAATTCTTATAGACTGAAAATTTTCAAGAATAGAAAGTGAATGAATTCTTTGAAGAAAGACAACATACCAGCTTTGTGAGCAAAAAAAAATCGGCGTGCGAAGCGAGCCAAGCGGGGGACTGGGAAAGGGGGAAGGGCGCCACCCTTCCCTCCCCAGACTTAAGCTCGGTTCGCTTCGCTCGCCGAAATGTTTGGCTGACGCCGAATTTTTTTTCCACCTTTTTCCCCACTGCGAAGCCATGTCCCAGGCTATAACACCTAGAATCCAAACTCAGTACAGAAAATCTAAAAGGTTTAAGGATAGGCAAAACTGGAGAAATGTGAACGGATGGTACTTTGAAAAGCGTGGAAAACAACTTCCCTGCTTTTTTAAATTCGTTCTTGGTTTGGTCTGTTAAACACGAGTTTCTCGCCTGTTCAAGGCATTAATGTATATCTCTCTTTATGATGCTCTTTGCACATAAAAATTGCTTTTCTTTTCCTTACTTCTTTCTTTATTCCATTTTAGCCGGCGCCTTGGGAGAAACTGTTGTTTGGACTCTGTTTCTTCCACGCCTTGGTTCAGGAAAGAAGAAAGTTTGGTCCCTTAGGGTGGAATATTCCTTACGAGTTTAACGAATCGGATCTAAGGATCAGCATGAGGCAATTGCAGGTATTTTGAGTCGTTTCCAGTGTAAATATTTTTCACTGAGTTCGTACCTTCTCTAGAACGTCACAGACAAAGACGCAAAGGTGGTAAAAAAATTACAATATAAACTGTCCTCGTAAAGATTTCAAGCCATTTCGATATGGAATTTTCAATAAAGGTGTTTTTGTTTTAAAAACTGTGGGTGGATCTGAAGCTGTGATCTTTAACTACCGCACATTTCCTCCCAAAGCCATTTATTCCCATTTTTCTTTAAAATGTCCATGTTACCTCTTGCCTCTTTACCTTTGTGTGAGTAAAGCAACCGAAAGAAAAAGATATTAAGCAGAAGGTTGTTCAGTGGCGGATCCAGACCCTTCTGATAAGAGGAGGCCCGGTCACCCAGACCCTGAGATAAGCGGCAGGGGCGGTCTCAAAAAAAATTATTTTCGGCTCTTCGGGCCTCAGTTTGGTCTAAAAATAAGGGCCCCCGGCTCTCTCCCCGGGATCCGCCACTGTTGTTAGCTGTGATCGTATAATAATATATTAGTATAATTACATTGACGATTATCGAAAATAGAGCGCTGTGATTGGCTAGGAGCTTCGCTTTATCCCGTTATAATCATCGCGCGGTGATTATAGCATTGAAGGCTGGCAGTTTTCAAAATGGCAGCCAGATTTTTTGATGTTTCGGGGTCGGAAATTGATCAATAATTTTATTTTCTCGAATAATCATCAATGTAATTATACTAAAACAATTAGTCGCCTCAGGCGACGTGAATATTGGCGAATAGTCGCGTCGCCTGAGGCGACTAATTGTTAAATGGTTTGTATCTAGGGGAGCTTGCCTTGGTTGTTCAAAAGGTAGATAGTGCTATCCACCAGATAAATCACCATCCAGTGCATAAGTATTAGGGAAACTAATTGTGCTATCCAGTGGATAGAGATTTATCCAGTGGATAGCATCATTCACCTTTTGAACAACTGGGCACCGAATTTTTCTGAGTGAATATTAAGTAAAGAGATTGAGGAGACAAGACGCTGAGCTATATTCTGTTTACGTAGATGTTTTTGAATGACTACGACGAAGTTCCGTTGGACGCGCTTACGTATTTGATTGGTCAATGTAACTATGGTGGGCGCGTCACTGATGACAAAGATCGTCGATTGCTGGTCTGCCTGTTGTCCATCTTTGTGTGCGAAGACATCATAGGCAAAGATGATCACAAGTGAGTTAACTCAGTCAATAACACATTGCTGTTTTCATATGGGCACGTCCCGCTCCTGGCGTCGTCCCACACACGAAAAGTGATAATTGACAATAAAATTGGATGAGGCTGAGTACGATGTGAGTAATTATGCAGATCGAGGAGAATGTTATCGGCAGAGGTAGATAGCAGCTTCCGAGATCAGCATATTTCTTAACGTCATTCGAAAACCTATTTAAAAAAATTGTTTTATTATTCGTTCACAATATTTCTATAGTTCTAAAAAAAGCTTAACTCCTCGTAGACTTTCTCAGCACGGTTTCAGAAGATGTTTTTTCTTGCATATACTCCTTAAACCATAGATAACATCCATCGAGCGATATGTTTTGCTTATACTTGCAATTTACGTTCAGTTTTATTCGGAAATTCAGCTATTTAGGCTTCGGATAGCCGTGAAATCCTTCTTTTTTTTAATAGTTCACTGTTGCCCAACCAGCCGCGTTTCCAAACCAGTATACAATATACCATCGAATTGATGGTACATTGCTTGCATTTTTCAAATGTAGTCAACGCCGGCTGGTTATGAAGAATTAGCCGCGGAATTCGAGTCAGTCAAAAAAGGCGAAATATTTTGAATGAATAACAGTGTGGTATATACATGATGAGTGTGATCGTAATCTTCTGAGGTTCCTTTAACAAAGGTTCTCAGATAGTGGTACATATTACGCACCTGCCAAGGGAGATTACGAGGCATACGTGGACTACATCCGGGAATTGCCGCTCATACCTCACCCAGAAGTGTTTGGTCTTCATGAGAATGCCGACATTACAAAGGACCAGAAGGAGACTCAAGAGGTGAGTGACACCTGTCAATCGTTTCTTGTATATGCGCGCGGATAACGCTGACCTGATAATCTTCTTTTTTGGCATAATGGTTTGAGTTTTAGTTGAAAGCTATTTAGTTGATAATCTTAGCTGTTTGAAAACAGTCTCATTTTTTGTATTTGTTCCTCAGTTGTTTGACAGCATCTTGTTAACCCTGCCCCGTCAATCGGGTGGAGGTGGGAAATCTTCCGCTGAAGTAATCGATGAACTATCGGCCGACATCCTATCCAAGTTCCCTCCTCCGTTCGACATTGAGATGGTGATGAACAAGTACCCTGTGATTTACGAAGAGTCCATGAACACTGTTCTTAGACAGGAGCTAATCCGGTTTAACCGGCTTACCACTGTGGTACGAAGTACGCTACAGAACTTGCAGAAGGCCATCAAAGTAAGTCTGACAAATCTTGTGAGTGTCGTAAAACTCAACCTAAAGTGACTACTGGGCAATCACAGTACACATCAACATTTGAAAAAACTAATCACATCTCGAAACAAGTACTTGTAACCGGTGAAAAGCGTGGGAAAAAAGACGCGTGTCAGCAAACGGCCATGAGTGATATGGTTTTTGCCTCTGACAGGACAAGAAAGGGGCGCGAGATTTAATAGAATGACGAAGGTCTTCATGAAAATGAAAAGTGGCTTGAAAGGATATACTCTGTTTGGCTCTGGCAAATTCACATAAGTGGCAAAGAAGAAACCCCACCCAAACAGGCTTCGTTTTTTTTGTCAACAGCCTGTTGCTTTCAAAACTGAAAGCAACAATGCGTTTATTGCGTTCATGTCATTCTGATACCACTTCTTGTCCTGGTTGTATATTCATGCATTGACAATGCAAAATAATAATCACACATTGTTGACACTGAGGAGAAGCTACGAGGTAGTTTTTGAAAAATTAGATGGAATAAATCAAAGTTATTTCTAATAACTTTAAAGATTTCGCCTTAAATGGTCGAAGTAAAATTTGCCGTGACATTTTTGGAGTTTACATCGTTAATGGAATGTCCTCCTTTGTTGAAACCCTGATCGAAGAGGCCGTGCCCTCGCCGTGCCCTTTGTTTGTCGCTGAGTCTATTTCAGTTAGGTACAGTGCCTTATTGTTAAACGTTTCCTACACAACAGGTGCCCATCCATACTAAACTAACTGCTCTGGTGATTGCTTGCAGGGTCTCGTGGTAATGTCAGGTGATCTTGAAGATGTGTTTAATAACATGCTTGTTGGCAAGGTGCCGGCTGTTTGGTCTGCAAAGTCCTATCCGTCTCTCAAACCACTTGGTAGCTACGTGGCTGACCTTTTAGAAAGGTATGTCATGTAGCTCGTCATGCAGTGTCTGCGAGCGAGGCTATAAGCCAGTTCAAAAGTTACTCCACTGGGGTAAAATTCAGTGGGTAGTACTTTCCCGACGGACTGAATACTGCTGAATATTTGCAACTTGTCAAGATTGTAATCTTCCCTACTTAGCCGGTAATAATTCTTCTCTTATTAGACTGACATTTTTTCAAGACTGGATTGACCATGGAAAACCAAATGTGTTCTGGATCTCGGGATTTTACTTCACTCAGTCTTTCTTAACAGGTTGGTTATTTTCATTGTAGCTCTGTATGGATTATTGCTTCCTGACTGATACACCTTATCATCTGGGCCCAGTTGTTCGAAGGCCGATTAGCGCTAACCTGAGGTTAAATTTTAATCCGGGTTTCTTTTCCTTTTTTTTTCAAAAGCATTTTCTCGGATAATCTTCTCTTTTCTTTTAACATCATCCAATCATCATATTGTAGGTAAAAAGAATTTAACTGAATGTGATTTTTATGCTTTCAAATCTGAATTCAAATTTCGCACTAACCCACCCTGGGTTATCTTAACCCTGCTTTGAGCAACTCGGGTCGTTTTCACATGACATCACGGCGGCCATATTGGTGTACAAAACAATGCAACGGCGGCCATTTTGGTGCCGTATTAAAAAAAATCCTGTGAGGATTGCTCTTTTTTCCTGTAAAAATGTTCTTTTGTTCCGAGAAATTTGCATAGCGGCCACTGATCACATGAGAGTGAAGATGATCTAGTTTACGATGGGCTCCTGATTTAACTGATAAATTTGTTTATTGGTAGGGGCGCGCCAGAATTTTGCACGGAAGTACACAATTCCTATTGATCACGTGGGCTTCCAGTTTGAAATGATGAAAAGTGAGAAAGAAATGGACTCCCAGCCTGAAGATGGCGTGTATGTTAACGTAAGTTCTGAAGACACCTCTATTACTGGTAGCAATCATAGATTATGGTATGCGTTCGTCTGGATGATTTTTATAAGCGACAGTCTCACTTAAGTTGTCAAATTTGGTTGTCTTTTAAGCTTGCTAACAAGGGTGGCCAAGTTCGCGTTTATTCGCAGCATCCAGAAGCAACGCATATTTTTCTAAAATAAAGTAAAATGCTTGGAGCAGGACTTCACGTTATAACGAACGAGTTTTTCCGCCGGCCCCTTGGGAAAGTTATATCGAGGTGCCACCGTACGCAGGCTTACCAGTCTCAGGTAGGCAATACCCCAATATCTCGTCCTAAATTGATTCTATGTTTTTTCGTTTTTGCAGGGTTTGTTTTTAGAAGGAGCTCGCTGGGACAGAGAGCAGATGGTGGTGTCTGAATCTCTTCCCAAGAGTCTTTTTGATACTTTGCCTGTGGTATCCTTTGATAAAAAATAGCTGAGCCATCATCAGTTAAAACTCAACTAACATTTTTATATTCGTTGAGACTGAAATAAGAGAAGCACTGACCGATCTTGTAACTACCTGAATGAACGAGTGGTTGACTGGATTGCTGGTACATCAAAAATTTTGTTCTTGACAAGTGGCTTACATAGGAAAACCGGAAATTCCGGTTGGAAAATCAAATGGTTCGCTCCATTCCGTTTTGGAAGCTTTAGAAAATATGGGCTGTGATTTGGAGCGATGCAGTTCTTCCACACTTTTAAGCGTCTTCAGCTGATTTCGATATATTTTACATTGGGTCGTTCTCCCACGGTGACAAATTTTATAGTTTTACGCCCAAGATTTCCGCCCAGGTGGTCTGTGTAAATGGTAAGCACTCCTACATAGAGGCGACTGGAAAATTAATTTAAAGCAACACAAGATATTTTATAAACATCGGCGCTTAGTCTCGCCATATGTATGTTTACTAAATTCCCACTATCATTCTTTCATTTATGTGTTTTGTTGCTATTCCTTAACCTGTTTTTCTTGCAGATGTGGATTATTCCTGGTGAAAAGTCCACTTTTACACCAAAACCTTCGTATGCCAGTCCGGTGTACAAGACAAGCGCGCGCCGAGGGACTTTATCGACAACCGGGCACTCCACTAATTTTGTTATGTACGTTGACTTGCCATCTAATAAACCCGAGAGGCACTGGGTCAACAGGGGCGTAGCCTTGCTATGTCAGTTAGATGACTAGCTTTAGTTTGTTGCGCAAGATCTTCGCTGAATCCTCTTTCCATTCCTTTGAAGCTGGTAATTTGCACTGCTTTATTCGTAATGTTATAATCAACACTTGTTATCTCAACAAGTTACTGTGTTTGTATCTTTAAAAGATGTCATTACATTTTTTTACTTAAGATTTACACCGGTTTTGAGTATTCATACTTAGTTTTCTCGTGTTAAAGGTTCTCAAAATTAACTCATACGTGTCTCCTTTGAGAGTTAAAAATGGTGTGTAAGAATTTTGCCGCAAGTTAAAAGATGTATCGTATTTATTGTGGGGAACAGGCTGTTGCAGAGCAACAGATTGAGTATCCTGGACGTGTGCATAAACGGAAGATAAATTACAGTGTGAAATTAAATGTAAAGAGTGTTAACTAGTTAAACTATCTGACTATTTTTATATTCAAACGATGTGTGAACTTTATCGCAAATTGAGTAATAAAACTGTTTGTCATATAACTGACTCGAATGTTGATAACTCTGTCTTATTTGAGGCTGTCCACAAAAGAAAGATAACTACACGGCGCGCGGAGATCTAAAAATCGACTTGATCAATGACAGAACGGCATATTGCAACCTCGTCAGGGTCTTCTCGTTTCTGCCTTCGCCATTTTGGAAATCGAGAAGACTTTGGGGACGAAGCATCCTCGGAGACCCAGGGGCAGATAGTGAGGACGAGGAAAAGTCTAAACGGGCGGGAAAATATATGGCACGAAGAAAAGTAATGAACGGCGAGAAGAGCCCCTGGGGACAATGTCTTACCAGACCAGTTCCAAACGGTCGCCGCCGTTCTGGCTTCTGATTGGTGCCAGAAAACTTGTGCTTTTCTGGCACCAATCAGAAGCCAGAACGGCGGCGACCGTTTGGAACTGGTCTGGTAAGACATTGTCCCCAAGGGCTCTTCTCACCGTTCTTTACTTTTCTTCGTGCCATATATTTTCCCGCCCGTTTAGACTTTTCCTCGTCCCCACTATCTGCCCCTGGGTCTCCGAGGATGGGGACGAAGTCGGGCAAGTCGCGTCCAGTCCTTTCCGCATGCTTCGGATTTGCGTGTTTTTTCGCTAAATCTACCTTATCACCCGTTTAAGAGAGTATTCAGTCTCATTTTTGTTTATGAAAATATCTGTTTACGATCGCTTATATGTAGACGTGAGGTTTCTGAGAAACTTGGGTGCACTCCTGTGTACATATTCCACTTTTAAAATTAACATCAGTCAAGTTTTGTTTGCTGAAGTTTCGATTTTTCAGTTGCGAACATCCATATTTTGATTAGTTGATTTCCATTGAAGCCGGCTGCTACCATCTGCCACTGATGACTACGATTACTCGTATGCCTTGTTCCAGACGTTTGATAAACATTGTTCAGTTTAATACGGGCCATTTGCAATCATATGGGAAAAATATATTTTTGGCTTTCGCACGTATCTGAAGATTTCAAACTCAGTGTTTTTTGTTCATAGAAATGCCATTTCAACGAGTTGAGAAGTACCCTTGATGCCCAGGTTTGAGAGGATCTCAGGTCACAAGTAATTTCAAATGCTGTAAATGTTCGGTTTCACCTGTGTTGAATTTATTCGGACCATCCATTTCTTTTTCCATCCTTTTAACTCGGCCATTTCGGGTGATTTCATTTGATGTTTTTAGCTCTGTTTTGTTCTTCTGTCAACTGCTCATTCATTCCTGGAAAGTTCAATATCGGAATCGTCGTGGATTTGGTATGTTTCTCCCACAGGTCTTCTTAGACCCAGCCAAAATATCGCCACTTCGAATTGAATGATAGCGATCATGAGATACGTAAACCAGCTGTCGGAGATGAGCTTGCCGAATGCGACAAGCAAAACTGCAGACGCTATACCAAAACCAAGAACGTTGAACATCTTCGGGTATATATTTCGTCTTGTCGTTTCTTTTTGGAAGACGAAATTTCCAGTGAACTTAACGTTTTTGTTGTGGACTGGGTGAAAATCAAATTAAAAATCTCCAAGAAGCAATAACGCAACTAAGTGGAAATGCTCTCTGTGGCCTCTATCTCTAGCTGACGACTAGTTGCCAAAAACAAGAGCGCATTTAAACTGGCAGAGTACGGTTTTAACAACATAAGAAAGGTTGACTGAGAAGAAACCACTAGGAAGGAAAGCCTAGCAAACAGGATGACCGACAGTCCCTCAATGGTGATTGTCAAAGTACTTTTTTGCTAGGATATTATTTGAACGACGCAGGAGAACAATTAAAGCCCAAAAACTGCAATTTCCTGCGATCAAATTTGCATGCTTTTGTTAATTTTGAAGTTTGACACAAACTGAAACAAAAGCCATGAAAAACGAAAGCAGCTGTGGAGAAGACCATGAGACAAGACGGTGCCACCAATGAAAACGAATAAGCACTTTCCAGTTGCAAAAGGAGGAGGCAATGGAAGTGAATCCTCTTAGTTGGGGAAAACTTATAGGGCTACAGGATGCGATGTTCAATTTTCACTATTTGGCCTCTTGAACAGGGCCTTTTGGACCGGAAGTCTTTAAAAAAGAGCGTTAGGGTTGGTGATGAGCACTGCTCATTTCTGATACCAAGAACTTAAAAAAATTACTTAACTTGCGTGCGAAACGAAATGATTAGCGTCATGAAATAAAACCGCTTGTCTTAAAGAGGGTAGCGAAATGAACGGGCCCCTGGGGCAACGTAGACCATTTCTGAGTTCCAAAAAGACCAAACATCTTCACTTGAGGCCAAGTGCAAAAACTTTCATGTAAAAATTATTTTTGTTTACACGAAAAGAGAGTGATCATTTCCATATCAACGAATTGCAGAGGCTGGCAGGTGGCTTTTAGCTTTGAAGATGAGGAAAGCTGGCATGGACTCCAGGCAAAGCAGATACTGCCTCAGGTACGATGGCAGAACTCGTCAAGTCTATTCAAAACAATAAAAACTTGTCCTTCATCACCCTATGTTTGTAAAGTCCTTATTGCACTTGGTACGTACAAAGGGAATTGGTGTTCCTCTCGGTTCTTCGTTTTTTGACAAATTGTAGAAAATCCTTTTCTTTTTTTTTTCATTTAAAATTTGTTTGTACACGGAGCACTTAGGAGTTCTTAAGAACCTTTTTAAACGTGCCCGTGCGGTCCAGATCGAATTGGAATTAGGAAGTGTTGGTCAATATGGAGTGTTGAACTGACCGGAGTACCCGGAGAAAAACCTCACGGAGCAAAGGAGAAAACCAACAACAAACTCAACCCACATATGGCGTCGACGCCGGGATTCGTACCCCGGGCCATATTGGTGGGAGGCGAGTGTTCTATACCACTGCACCAGCCTTGCTCTCCAACATAAAGTTACGAAGTTATAACATGTAAAGTTGCGTAGCTAAATGATATGGTTGCATGTACAAAACGCACGAAGCTTAATAATTAAACTTGGGAACACTGTAATGCCTAACGTTCGTTTTCTTCTGACTCTTTTTGCTCATGAATTTATTCAAAACAGGTTTACCAAGAGCCAAATTGAACAGCCTATTAACATATTAGCATGATACCCAAAAAGGGTTCAAACATCTTACTACCTATCAAAATTAAACAGTTTCTTTTTCAATCAGATGTAACACCTTTAATATATTTTCTACAGAAGCAAATTAACTTTTATTCCATTTTGTTTGTAGTTAATTATTAACACGAGGCACTAACAGCTCCAGCTTGTGTGATCAAAGCCTTCTATACAATGACTATGCGTCTACTGTCAGGTGCTATTTTCTTGACTAAGCAGCGCGCTAAATATCTTTATTTCCGTATTGTTTATGTCAAGCCACTCTACAGCTTCGCAAGACCTTAAAGTGACATTCACTCTCTCTAACGGTCCACCATGTTTAGTATTCCAGCTAAAATGCCTATATATAATTTAGCTTTTGACTGACTGTCAATCTAGATCGATCACCAGTCCATGCTATTTGTCAAATTTAAGACATTTAAGTTATGACTTAGTAGATTTTGCGTGTTTTTTAAGTTTCAAACTACCAGTATTTTATAAGTCAGTCGATTCTAACGTTCCCTCAACAGAAAAAAGACAGGGATCACTCGCTGAGCAGTATAACGCAGCAAGCTTTCTGCATGTTCTCGAACTATTCACTGTTCTGTTTCTTGCCAAGTCGTTTCCTCCACGATCCTTTCTCACCTTTATCTTCATCTCCTTCCTTTCCCTTTTCTTTTTCTTCCTTCTTCTCGACTTTCTGTCGTCCCTTCTCTTCTTCTTTCTCTTTCTTCTTTTCTTTCTCTTCCTCTTTTTTCTTTTCCTTCTCGCTTTTCTCCTTTCCCTTCTCCCCTGCTCCACCAGTCGTTTCCATTCCAGTAATCGGTGGTACACTTAGATTCTGCCTGGGACCCGACCTTGAAGGTGAACTTGGGATGCCGCTTTCTCTTCTTCCCTTATAATCTTTCTTTGCCTTTTGCTTATCTTTGACCCTTTGTTTTCTGGGCGAAAATTCAGGGTCTTCCCCGTACGTAGACACTGTTATTTGCGGTGAGTTAGATCCATCAACCATGTGCTGACCCTTTAAACCAGCGGGCTGAAATACGTCGTATTTTTCTTTTGGCTTGTCCAACGAAAAAAGCACAGCCTGGAAAAATATAACAACTCCCATCATGTAAGGGAAAAATTGGGGCAGGAAAAACTTGCCGAAATTCACTACAAGCGTGGCAACAACAAGTCCAAACGCAAGTGCATGAATTGTGTTTTTCAAAGAACCTTCGATGACCGGAGGTGGACCAGCCATGACTTTCACTCTACAGCATTCAAATGAGCGGGTCACTGGTAAAACTTCATTATGAATTTCAAAAGTAAAATTTTCACTGTTCGAACAAAAGACCACCAGTAATTTTAGCTGACGCTATGTACGCGAGTAAACAAACCCTGGAAGGTATTTCCAGTGCCAAAATTGTAACAACGTTCCTTCAATGGCCAGCATATTTATAGATTGCTCTAATTTTATTAGAGTCAATAAAATGGACAACGTCTTCGTATTAATTTGAAGCAATTGTAGAAGGGAACTCTACAAATGCATATCACGAAGTAAAGAATCTTCAATTTTTTTGTTAATAAATACTGCACTTTTAAAATGAAATGTTTTTACTAAAATTAAGGTGTTTATTCAACTCCCGCGTCGATTCCAAGGCCTGTCTCAAACAACATATCAAATTTTTAAATTAGCCTAATGAGATTAAAGAACGTTTATAACTGTTTTACTCTCGCTGTCAGGATTGAATTTGGTACATTGCCAAAGTGTCTTCGAATATGAGCTAAGACAGAACTTAATCCAAATAGGCACGACAGTTAAAGTTTAAGTTTATTGATACTTTACTATCCATAAAATGATTTAAACTCTAAAAAGTAATAGTAGCATACGAATTAAAACTGAATTTCCATTCTAGGGCTACTCTTCAATCAGAAATGTAAACTGACTGGTATATGCACACAGTTGTGTTAGCAAATTGTCAAAGCGCCAAGAAGGGCGTCCTTTTGAGTTTGAAAATATGGAACTTTTAGAGCTTGCAGGCTTTTTTCAACCAATCATCCCTTCAATCCAAAATTCATAATTTGCTCAACCCCTGTGACGCTCTGCTTTCTAAGATAAGGAGAAAGCTATAGCCACATCACACTTAGCTTCAATTAATACCCCTCCGGGTTTCCAGTAAGGTAAAGATATTGAGTCACGAATAACTTGGTTTGCATTTATATTCCTACTTTGACCGCGAATTTAAAAAAATTAGATTATTTTCTTTACCCTCGCAGCCTTAATAGATTTCCCACTGATTCTGTAGAACAAAACCGCTTAGTTTAAGACTACGAGTAGTCCCCAGTTTTCCTCACGGATAGTAGAGCGAGCGAGTGATTTTCACGCGCGCTCGCGTTTCGCTCACTCTACTATCCCTGAAGAAAACTGGGGACTACTCGTTGTCTAGCTCAGTTGCGTTTTGACTATTTGAACATTCCATTATGTCCTGCAAGAATCAGATAACCACTTAAAGCAGCATAAGAATCGAAACACTTTCCATATTTTTTTTCCAGGACACAAGAAATATTTCTTCATGTTTTCAATGCATTGCGTTTTACGGGCCCTCGCATAGTCAAGAAAGTGAATTTTTTTCACTCCTTTTCTCAACGATGAACGTCAATGATTTGGATTCCCATTCAAAAGACATTTTGTTCAACGGTGATGGTTTCACCACTTAACATGGGATATCAATTTATCTCGTATTTTCATTATCGGGAGCATAGACTGATGTTTAGAGTACTCACCTGCCAAAAAGGTAGAATGCGCAACAGCCGGTTTTTCTTTATTTCTTTTTCCAAAATCGGTTTTCAAGGGGCGAAGCGAGCGAGCCAAACACGCCCCTAGGGCGTTTGAGGCGTCACCAGCCTGACACTCCGTTTCCACCATCGCTCTAAGGATTTCGTTGGCCGCCCGCGCCTTCTTGACCAAAGTAAAAATACGGACAGTTTTGCAGTCTATACCCCGTCACCAACTTGATTTAGGAAGGCTTAGAATCTAGAATGCGAGTTTTCTTTTGTACTCCGGTTTGCCCCTCTTCTCAAAAACCAATATTTCCAAATGTCAATTCAATATTTACCCACGACAAACCAAGTAAATGTGCTGTCACTGAATTAATTATTTTGTTTTATTTATGTCTTGTTCATATTACTGCATCCCATAAAACCTCTTATTTTAATAAATAACATATGAGAGACAAGTTAAAACAACATGCATAATTAGCAATTAGCAGTGAAAATAATACGAATGTTTTTTTAGCGAGAGCAAAGGTCTAATATGCACCAAAGAAAATGTATAAGGACTTCTACATATAACAAGAGCTTCGACATTAAGAAAGCAGGAGGAGTTTCATAACGCAAAGATAATGCTAAGAATTTCCAACATGTTAGTTTGGGCTAAAACCACCCGTACAACCCCACCCAAAAATAATTAGTTAACAAGGAATGTTTTCTCGGCTTACATTTTTTATTCTTAGGTATTGGTCATAAAACTAGAACTGTTTAGCGATTTTTAAAGGGAAACATTAGAGAAAGTAGAGAATCAGTTCGATTAGAATTTCTGTTGAAAGTCTTTCTGTGATAAACAGCAAATCATTCGAAATTAAATATAATTCAATACACCGGCCCTTTTGATGTGTTTGCATCAAGCCAGCGAGCTTTTCACTTTGTTTGAGTTCTTTGACAGTCTCCATGGTTTAATTTTCTGCAGACCTTCGGCAAATCCAACAGTTATATATCCTCTTTAACTTGTTGCCAAATCTTTTTCGTTGTTAGCATCCGTATGATCTGCTCCCTTAGTTTCCTCTATTTTCTTGTTTTTTCCAAAGAAAACGAGCACGATAACCTTAAAAGTCCCCTTTATGATCAATTTGATGCATTTTGTAAAGATTTCCAAGCCGTACGACCATAAGAGTGCAGTTAGAACAGCACACAAGAAAACTGCCACTACTCCAAACAATGAAACGTCAAACATGCCTTCCTTCCTGAGGCGAATAACCGAAGTCAGAAACTTCTTTGTTACTTTTTTCTTTGCCGCGTAAAGCTAATACGCTGGAAATTGTTGCCTTGAATTCTTTAGGTCCCTTGTTTGTGTAGCTTCTGTTCTACAATCAGAGATTTCCTTTTTTACGGCAAGGCTAAGTGCTTCACTCTATAAGGAGCAAAGATATTACTGCAACGTTGTCTATCTGCATGGCTAGCTGCTCGGCGTCTGGGCCACAAAACCGTTGTGTTTGAAATTGTGTGACTTGCCTTGCGGTATTAGTTGTAGGCTAGCCAGAATCTTGCTGAGAGTACAAACACCTGCCGTTTTTTTACAAGTAATTAGCAAGCCTGCGTTTTGAAACCGCTGTTTATCAAAACCTGAAGTGTCTCATTTTTTCATCCTTCACGTCTCATTTCTTCACACCGTTTCGCTGTTTATGGTCCATTTGGCGATTACAGAAATATTTCAAGAAAGAAGAGAAATGGTTTAGTAATATGAACTACGAGTTAGCGTTTTGATAATGTTTCAAAGTCGCGCATAAAAAATTCATCAGTTTGGTGGCCTGTATTTAGCTAGCTCACGAAACAGTATCTTTTTCCAAGCGCAAAAATTTGTTTTGCAAACCGCAAGGGCTGGAAGGA
>JBBMOI010000009.1:22477500-22900000 GCA_038088405.1 Porites divaricata | reverse complement strand
ATATCATAAAATAAGCAGCCTACAAACCACTTATTCAGCCCGGCTCGCGTAGCTTGAATAGAAGAAAAATGTAGTCATTTTTCTATATGTTTTTATTCGGACAAAAGAAATGTTGAACACACCTTTAATTTCCTAACAAATATATTCAATCTCAGGGGATCCCACAAAATTGTTACTGAAATTACATTCAATTAAAATAAATCGATCGACCATTTCCGCGACGTCATTAAAGCCACTACGTTTTGCTAACAGGTAGAACACGTGTGATTCAAACCAAGATTTGCATTTCTATACAAATGCAAACAAAAAGCGACTCGAGCTACTTTTACCGAAAATTTAAAGACATGAATTTTAATACACATCAGCGATGACCCTGAAATATAAATCTCCTATAAACAGCCTTTTTAAAGAAACTGATAGCGCTTCAAACGATCGAATATTCTCCAAATTAAGTAGTGGCTTTTTTGACTATTCAATATTGCAAACTGCTTTATCAAGAATTCCATGCAAACGATTTTATACGCAGAAGAAATTTCTTTCCACTCTATTCGAAACTGAAATTTCCAAAACTGGTTCACATATTTGGTCGCTTTCATCGAAGCGATAAACTTTAATCCCCCAGTAAGATTTATTTTCGCTCAATTCTATGCTAAAAATGCAATTTCTTTGAGTGTGAAAAGCAAAGGGCGAGTGTCTTTGTTTTCCGTCGATGCTATTAATGTTTATTGACTTTTATACTTCGATCTTCGGATAAATTATTCCCTACACACCTTAGTATCGACCCAATCCATTCAGCGTTTCATCAAAATCTGATTTAATATCATCAATTTTCTTTTCTTCCTCGCGAATCTTGTCTTTTAAAACGTTACGTTCACCCTGAAGTCTTCCAACCTTCCTCTCTGCCGCCTCGTATCGGATTTCCTCATCCCGCCTCAGTTGCCACAATTCTCGTATCTTATTTTCATATGCCTCTTCGCGATCACCTCGTTTCTCCTCATCAATTGCCAATTTACGCAAGTTTCGGCCAACTAATCTGTTCTGCTCCTCCAGCTCTCGACCTCTTGCTTCTGCGACTTTTAATCTCAGCTTATACTTTTCCTTTTCTTTAGACATGTTTTGCAACTTTCGCCAGCATTCGGCGCATTTGTTCTCGCTATAGTCGGCCGATTTCTTGTACTCTCCTATCGACAATTCGAGTTTCTCCAGTTTTCGCTCATCTTCCTCCTCCATTTCATCTAGGATCTTTCGCTGTCCGTCTTCCCTTTCTAACCTCGCAAGTTCCTCACGGTACGACTTTTCTTTGTCGAAAATACGATCTTCCACAGAATCGAGTTTCGCCTCAAGCAGCCGTTTTCTTCTTTTCAATGCCTCGACTTCTTTCTCTTTTTCATCCGCTTCATGCTTTTTAAATTCAAGTTTTTTCGTCGCAGCTTTTCCCCTGTCCTCAGCTTGGTCGATTTCGTGTCTTAACCTGCACGTTTTTGCTTTAAACTCTTCCATGCTATCGTATTTAGACTGAATGGTCGCTCTCGGCGTATCTCGTTGTTTAGAATTTCGTTTTTGTAATCAGAAATTCACCTGTTTCGGAAATCAGAATAAATTATAACACCTCTGCACCAATAACATGTCAGCTGACGGGCTGGTGGCTTGTTTAAATGTTTTGACCAATGTCCGTAAGGATACTGCTAAATAAATACAGCAAAAGAAGGTAAACTGCTATCAGACGCAACAGCAGTTAGAAAAAAAAATACCATAACAATAATCACTGTTCATCAAGAGAGATGTAAAATTAAATTACGTCTTACTCAAAAAAATTACAAACTACAAAATGCAAAATTAGCATGGATATCAGTCATTGAAAGCTTGATCTCAAGAGGGTTTGAACAGTCAATCCTGTTTCGTTTCTTCCATTTAATTCTATGTATGACAAATAATTCAGCAAATGGCCCTCAAAAAGGGTCGGTTTTCCGTCAAATTTCCTGAGTTTGTACATTCTTTTCTAAAAATGCTTTTCAAACTACAGATTTCATTATTTCTCAGATCACTTCGTAATTCACTTTTATAATTTCGGGATAAACTTGGTCGTGCCACAAACGCTTTTTGACTTCTTTTTTTTCGCGTTATCGTGTCCGAACCGAACATTTTAAAAAAACGTTTCCACCCTAAAAGATTTTTTTCAATAGCTTGGAGCCCAATTCAACAGGTGTAAATACTTCACGCTGATTTAAAACTATTTTGTCAGAAGTGTTTCCGTCCATTTATCTGATGAAACCGGTTTATCATTGTTATCTCGCTAACTCCAGCTGGTACATTTGAAAACGCAGAACCAAGTTCAATACAAACTGTGAAAACTGGAATGCAGTATTTGAAGAAGGACAAAGGAAACTACAAAACAAGAAACCAAATTATCAAAAAATAGCATTTTTCCCCTTAAAAGTCAGAATTGCCTTCGACGTCTTTTAATAATTAAATTAATCATTTAATAATCTGTTTTCATTTTTGGCATAAACAGAAAAATCCGATTCCACACGAACCAAATGTAATGTATGTAATTTGGTTTTTAAACCAATGAAACTTTACCAGTTTATTACTTGATATTAAGATAAAGCCAAACAAGCATTGGTATTAGGCTTGAAATCTTTGTTGGCAGAGGAGGTAGGTTGAAAAATAGCTCCTCCCCAAGGTAAGTCTGATTAAGAAAGTAGTACTGGGTCAATTAAATAAAACTTTTACAAGTGTGGTCATTGTTTTCGAGTCTAAATACAATAGCTACACTGTCTTGTAAAAGGGTTATAAAAATTAACCCCTGGTGTCAAATGGGTCCTGTATAATTATGTGATTGACCAACTCTTAGTCAGGGTTGCTTACCATCTGTGGGTCTGTGGTTGCCCAACCTAACAAGTCAAAGGACGTACTAAATCGGTAATTATTGGCTATAGTCTTCGCACACAGCGCAGGCGCATTTTTTGGGTAAATGAGCCCTCAGTAGTTCTTGCGAATTATGAAGTCACCACCTTTGATTTTGAAAGTAGAGGACGATTGGGGAGAGTAGAAACAATGCATAATAACCACAGGGATCCCACACAATCTGTATAGTAACAGTTATCTTCATCTGCAGCGATATATCGTATAAATATTAGTCAGAGGCAAAGAGATCGGCGAGCTAAAATACTTACAAAAACTTAGATTTTAAACCTTATGAATTAGAATTATTGTCTATTTAAGTTGAAGTAGTTGGAATAAAAACCAGGCGTAGATTAAGAAAGGTGTTTATTAACGGCAGAAAATGGGACAAAATTATCGTTTCATAATACAGCTACTAAATACTTATATATATGTATAAAACAAACAACAAATTGCAAAATCAATGTAAATATAAATGTTAAAGAAAATGCTTGGGAATAAAAATCAAGGCTAATCTCGACAAAATACTAATATTAACCCGTGATAAATTACCAGTGTTTAACCAATAAGGAAAACAAACAAAGCCAAAAGCTCTTTCAATCCCCAGGTAAAAGCAAAATTTCTCAATTTTTGCAAATTTTTAGGGACACTAAATAGTTCAAGGAAGAATCACTTCACTTGATTTTCCTCGCCTTCTTCAGTTTGCCACATTCTGAAAGTTTTCAGAACGCGACTCTGAACGCTATGAATTAAAAGAATTGCATATTGAACAACAAATAAGAATTGTCAACAATACATAATTTGAAATGATAGGATTCAAATGTACATAAAGAAAACTTCCCACAATACGCTGCAGGTTGGCAGAGTTGGGTATAAGATCCCTAGTCTGTTGTTCTTGAAAATTAGCCGTTGCCAGTGAAATCGCCATTATTCATACAAACCAAACGGTTCGTATAAAGCCATCAGCTGTTGAAATAAACCCAAAAATGTCAGTTTAGACAAAGTTTTCAGAATGAAGAGAGCAAAAAGATTTGGTATAAACTAATAAGTAATCCTTACCAATACTATACAGAACAACCTTGGCCTAGAAAGAAAGAAGACAGGCGATTGAGTGATAGGATATGAAAAATAATGACTCGAGTACGTTAAACTAACACTGCTGTACAAAAAATCAAGAGCGAGGGGAAAAAGTACTTACAATCCTTTCCGTAGCCATTTCAAACACGTAACAATAAAAATTCTTGGCCAGGGTACATGTTGTCTCCCTGAAAAAATACGATATCAACAGATGAGCTGACCCTCGTATGTAGGAAAGGTAGGCTTTCTCCAAATTTTGCTCGTCGACAGGGAAACACTAAATTGAAGGTGGCGCTAAGTTCTGTTCCAAGGCTCAACCACTTTAACGTCAGTGCCATGTCCTCAAGTGGGTTTTTCTCTTCTAGTGATTTTGCATGTTATGCTATTTTCATTGACGATATACGTCCACTATACCCATATTACCTATATCTGGTAAGGAGTGGCGATAGTGGTGGCGGTGGAGGTATACGAGAGCTTTTTTAAAAACGGGAACTGACTTGTTTTATACTAGTAGCTTAAGGGTGGATTTCCACTGTCGAGTAATTTTTTCTTGCGTACGTGCGTAAAATTTCCGTTCGCAAAGTAAAATAGAGGCAATGCATGAACCTCGCTCAAGTTCACGTTTAAACTCAACACTTTTTATCTTGCCTCTTCTTTATTACGTAATTAAAATTTACGTGGGGCTAATCACTGGTAGGACCCCATATAAAAGTGACGGGGATGCTCGTCGTCTGGCTTTGGGGTGCAAATTACAGATTTTGGTCTTACTTAGGGTGTTTGGGATGGAAAGTCAATATATTTTCCCATTCAGGTATGGCTTAGTACTGTGCATAAAGAAATTTACAAAAAATTCCCTGACACTGATCACACAGAAATCTTCCTTAGGAGTTAGTTTAAGCTTGAGCCACACCCACATTGGTCACCCTTAGGGGTTAATTTGAATTTTCCGACGGGCAGCACCGTCACTTTTATATGGGAGTCCCCCAGGGGGATAATTCAAAACGAAAGACAGTAACGATATAAACATTGACTCGTCAATAACAAGAGATAAAATGGACTAACTAACCGACTACTAACTGCAGAGGGAATACTGAGAAATTATGCCAGATCCCTAAAATGGTAGGCTACGAGAAACTCCTTATTTTCCTGTAAATGATACGAAATACGCGGGTGCGTGTGAAATTGTCACACTCGAGGAAGGTGTCATGAATAATGGCAATTTTTACGCGCGCGCTCGCTTGCTTTACTACCCTTTGGAAAAATTAGGAACCTGCTAGTAGTTAATCAAAAAGTGATGGTTACCAATTGCAAGTTAAATATCCAAGAAAAGAAAACTTAAACTATTTACCCCGAAACAAAAGCTATCATCTCTTTTCTGTCCGCTCGCCGACCACACGAAGACGTCTCAGTGAAGGAATGAACTCCTAAGACCTGCAAAAACAGATACCGTAAATCTTCTATTAACCCCCCTGGAGGGGCTTATTTATTTCAAGCTCATTCGAGGGGGGGGGGGGGGGGGCTTAATAGAGATGGGGGGCTTATTTCATTTAGAAAAGACGATGGTATCAGTTATCCATAAACAATTAGGGTACAAAGTTGAAAAGCTCAAATACAAGAAGGTTGGAGGTCGTGCAGCCAAGGATCACAATCAAATCCGAACTTCCAGTTGGTAAATAAACCATCCCGGATCGGTCCACACGAAGTTTTACAGTCGTGATTAATTAATACAGTCTATTATTTATTAGTGAAGAATATCTAGGAGAGGGGAGGGGTTAATAGAGAGGGGAGCTTATTAACTTTCTTCCCCTGACAGAGGGAGGGGGGCGTAACAGAGGATTTACGGTATAGCTTGAACATTAATGCAGTCCGGGTCCCACAGTCAGGGCAAACTGATATGCCTTGTGAGGGAAACCTGACGCTTCATTAGTTGGACAGACACAAGAAAATGCACGCCGCCTGATTACCTCTTTAAGATATCGGAGGGGAAGGCCAGGGTCGAGAAAAGGTGAATATATGAACATTCATACACTTAAAGTGGGGAATAGGATTTAACACGTGGAAGATCATCGCAGTTTATGTGCGCAAATTAACGAGTTGCGAAAACAAAACTGCCTAAAAAAGTTTAGGTTAAATGAGACTCAACCCCATGACCTCTGCGATGCTGGTACAATGCTCTCACCACTGAGCTGTCAAACCAACTGGGATCTAGTTGCAAAAGATTGTTAAGTCGTCAACGACATTTAAGAGGAAAAATACAAAATAAAAGCACTTAATTTGGAATTCCATCATAACAACTTGCCCTCCCGACCGCCAGAGCCTGGGCACCACAATTAATGCATAGGCTCTGGTGCTGAAATGGGGTCATGTAGCAGCTGCTCGGAAGAGAAGTCACCAATGGTGCGTTTCCCTAACCCCAAACAATACTAAAACAATGGGAAGAATGACATGTCATTGTTTGCAGTGACCAATTAGGAGAGACCTTACGAGCAGCTGCTACACTACCCCTGAAATGAGCCATGCAAGTGCCACCCATGGCGGAGAATAACTGTTTCCATTCTGGCACCCGGATAATAGTACGGGACCGCTAGGGTCTAAGTATGAAGTCCTTGTACTTAAGTCCACTAAGATGAGAGGGCAAGCGATTTTGAGGATGTGTATGGTTTATCTCTATCTGTAGCTGAATTACAGTCTGGAAGATTACCTTGGACGTTTCTTGGTCTGTGACAACAATGTTTGTCTCCGAAAGGTTAAGGAAAACAGCCTGGTTTAAACAGACAAGGAAAAAACAAGAAGTAAACACATAAAAAGGGTTGAAATGAAAGCAATACAGACGGGAAGGCTCTGATCCAAACTGGTGAGGGTCAGGCGAGCGTCAATCCTGTTTATGAGAAACGTTCATCGCTCACCCTTGGTTTGTTTGCCTGTTTTAAGACGTCCAAAATGGAGTCTTCTATCACTGCTACGCTCCCATCCTGTCAAGGAAAGGGAGAAAAGGAAATCATTAGTCGGCGTTATGTATGTATAGCGATTCCAATTTGCATAAGTATGTTTTGTTAGTGTTTAGCAAGTTTGTTGTCACAATTTTTTGCTATTTCCAAGGCCCAGTTATCGCTTGGTTGCATAAGCTCCCGATGAAAAAATGTTGCACCGGCTCGCTTTGTTCTTCATGTCTCAGTCTGCTCCATTTTTTGTTTGTTGCAATTATCCCAGTTTATCAGATATTTAAGGGAAACCGCGTGTCAACTTTTGGACAGTGGGAGTTTGTTTTACATTGATGAAGAACGTGACCTATGTCGTGCGCTTTCTTTACCGGGATTTAGTATAATTACATCGATGACTATCGAAAATAGAGCGCTGTGATTGGCTAGGAGCTTCGCACTATCCCGCTATAATCACCGCGCGGTGATTATAGCATTGAAGGCTAGCAGTTTTCAAAATGGCAGCCAGATTTTTTGATGTTTCGGGGTCGGAAATTGATCAATAATTTTATTTTCTCGAATAATCATCAATGTAATTATACTAAAACAATTAGTCGCCTCAGGCGACGTGAATATTGGCGAATAGTCACCTCGACTTCGTCTCGGTGACTATTCGCCGATGTTCACGTCGCCTTCGGCGACTAATTGTGAAATAACAACACCTGGTCTCTGTTACCTGTCAGAGCGTTCATAAAAGAAAAAAATTGGGATCAATTTAGGTATCTGGGAAACTGCCCACCTACCCCTCCCCTAAGCCATCATTTTGCCCTAACTTCTAAGCGAGAGGTAAGTGTTAACGTTAGCTTAGGGGAGGGGTAGGGGTGCAGTTTCCCAGAAATCTAAATTGATCCAAAAATTGTTCCTTGTGCATTGTCAATCGCGCCATAAGCTCGTGCTTCTCTAGCACTTCTATCATGTTCTTAAAAAATTCAGCGTGGTTTTAAATTGCACACTGTGCGATTTTCATTTCATTCCAAGACATCCATTAACATTTGCCCAACTGCACATTACAACGGGAAAGCATGGTTGGCAACTCTGACTAAACGAACAAAACGTTTATAATAACCTAAAGCCTAAAGACAAGAGTGTACCCAAAGCAGTGTGACTTACTTTTCCGACGTCCAGCTTTCCATAGTACGTGGCTGTATATGTTGCACTACAAGCGGAAAACAAACAAGTCAATTATTACAACTGAAAAGCGAACTTAAAGGGGGATTTTCTGAACAGTTGTTTGCGACTGAGGGATGTGGACAAGGATGTTCCACGAAGATACGGAACTCTATACCAAAACATCAGTAGAGTGACTTTGCCTTACATTCGCCTAACATAGTTAGATGTGGGAAGATGGAATAGTGATCGCAGATTAAAACACTGAAGCACCATTCCTTTGCTCTTCCAAACTGAGTTACGAAACCAAAAAAACACGAGCACTTTTACATTAACTCCAGTTTATCGGTAAAACAAAGCTGTAGTAGTACTCCAGCCGAGATCAGCGAAGTTTATTGTAAACTACCGTATACAGTGGAACCCCGTTATTACGGTCACCTACGGGCCAACGAGGTGACCGTATTAACCCCTTCACTGTCAGAGTGCTTGATAGAGTTCTGTAAGGTGACTCTAACTTTTGACTCTGCGGACCAAATCCTATGATGTGACCATTCAAATGAAAGCTCTCTGCCTGTACTTACACATGGTGCTATTTGTTTTACAAAATTTCACAAAATGAAATTTGGTCGAAATTTGCTTTTGGCTAAACTTGGCAGTGAAAGGGTTAACGAGGGTTTCTATACAAGAAAATGTATGGGCGTTTTTACTGGGCGGCCAAAAAAAAGTGTTCGTAATAACGAGGTGACCGTATTAACGAGGTGGGCATAAGGCGAGGTTCCACCGTACACAATCTATTTTTTCAAGGCCTTGCGAGACTCAGATGGAAGGGACGATGGTTGACGGTATTACGGATTACGGTACAGATGAGTGAATACAGAAATACATTTCTTAGTACTTTTGCCAAGAAGTAGGTTGTTGCAGTTGAGTTAAATAACTCTGCAACCTTTTTGAATCTTGTCATCTTTTATTAATCAATTCAACTCCAAAAATCATTTCAAGAAAAGGCCTAGAGCCGACCCCCTTTTTTACAATGAATCACAGTACATTGTATCTGATGCGTGAACGGGAGTCTCCTCGAACCCTGCCAGCTGCTGAGGTGCTGTATCCAAATCATTATGACCTCCTTCCTGGTATGGGTCAGCGGCTATTACAGCCATGCGCTCTGTAGCCGGCGGAAAACCTTTGCCATTGTAGAATTTACCCTAAAACAAAATAAAAAGCGTACTTTCAGCAAAATTATCACTTCGGAACAACGCTTTTGCGCTCTCTTTTTGGTAACTCCTTATTAAACACATAACTTCCCACATTACATTCGAATTCATTCAATTTCATCTGACCATTAAAAAGCGACGAAAATCTCGCGATAGCCTTAGTCTACGTAAACAAACAAGGTTCAACGAGTAAGAAATCACCTTCACTAAGGTACACGAAATAGGCCTTCCAATGTTCCGCTTCAGCAACTCTGCGACCTGAGTTTAAACGCAAAAAGACGAAACAAAATGCACTTATTTTGAGTGTCAATGTATTTAGAACGAAAGCACTAATTGGGGACACTATATTTACGCCTCCCACTGGAGAAGGAACCACCATTTAACGTGGTCATCCGAGCCATGTAAAGGTTTAGCCGTTTGCAAGACAAAGGCGGTACTTTCATTTCTCAGTTATTTTAAGACCCTGAGTATTGGTGCAGCCCCAAGAATCGAACCCGTGACCTCCTTCTCTGCAGTCAAGCGCTCTATCGACTTAGCTTATCCTGCCGCGGTTAATGGACAAGAAAGTAGGGTTGAAATAAGAGGGTGGAAAGAACAGATTAAGTGAAAGCGAAACATGCATTTGGTTACCTACCTTAGCGGTTTTTGACTTATGAAGGACAATTCCGAGCATGTCGTCCAATGTATCACCACACTCTATGCCAGCCTGAGAGGGAACACAAATATTTTAAGGCGCTGTTTAGAGAAGGCATTTTTTCTGTAGCTTTGTATACATGCCTTTGAGTTAAGAGGTCAATAGAATGTAAACGACAAAACAAAGGCCAATTTTGATGGGAAGGTGGGACCGACACAGTAGGAGATAATTGGACCTTACTTTTCCCTGGAGAAACAAGTGGAAAAGACACAATAGAGCAGCAATCGAGGTTAAAATGAAACATTTATGACTATAGTTTTCAGGTTTTATTTAGCCAAATGTTAAAAGTCGCTTACATCTTCTGCTGCGCTGTTGGTCCTTACACAAGCAACCATGACTCTTCCGTTAACGGTCCTGTAAAAAAAAAGTTTTAAAGAAAGTTACTACCTAACATTAAACCTACCTTAAGGTTAGACATAGGGACAGGAGCAACCGTTTTTTTATACTCGTGGACGGGTAAAGACACGTAGGGCGCACCCATCACATGTAGAATTATTTACATGTACCAATTATTTGATCCTACAAAAATTTTAGCAAGGGCTACACAGCGTATTTTTTCCTCCACGGAGCACCTATATATTTACGCTCCTACAGAGATGACTGAAAAGTTCGTTTAACCCCTTGCGTTGCTTGCAAAAGAAATGAGCCAGAAATTTGTCCATCGAACAAACAAACGAGTCTTCAAAGAGGTTTTCTAAACATTACATCAAATCCTAACTGGCCACGTAATATGAAAATAGTTGTAAGGTTTCCTAAACGGGTACACTAGTCCATTACACGCTTGATGCCACAATGAAAAGACGACGACGAAATGAAAAAAGAAGGAGCATGCCCTTCGCCAAATGACTCTACCGTTTTCATCTCGCTTATGCACACGCAAACCAATTGCGCATGTTACGTCACAAACAAAGTACAGTACTTTACAAGCGCAGAGCGCGCGCTTCCATTGCGCACGCACAGTACCGAGTAAAAACGAGCTTAGAAACGTGAATACAAAGGTGCCCTCGTTGGTTTATGAACTGACAACTTCACTGCAGTTTTATTTAGTGGGAAGTTTTTAATCTAGTGATCGGACTTAAGGATTGTTTAGAAGCGTTTAGAACAACACTCTTAAAGAAATAACAACAGTAAAGAACAGCTGTCACGCAGTGGAATTTAAGTGATTCAAAGACTAATAAACAAAGCAGGTTAAATGCTTGTTCCTCACCTCACGACCAGTCCTAGCTGTTTACATGGCACAATGTCTATATACCTTACTTCCTACACGCAGTAGAAAAATGAGAAGATTGACAGCCAGTTAGGAAATCAACGAGGCTGGGGAAAACAGAATTACTGACAACGAAAAAAGGAAATGAGTGGACGAACTTACAGGAATAAGCCACGTTTCATCCAGAAAACTGCAATTCTGTCGGTAAAACAGAAAACCGATGAATTACACTCGAAAGTAAAGAGAAATACTTCGTCAACTACTACGCTTAACTTTGTATTGTTACAGTCTTTCTGACAACAACAAAAAATGGTAATTTACCTTCAAATCCAAGGAGAATATAAGTTTTCCTAGCCCTTTTAAAATGTTCATGAAAGATTCTAAAGCAAAAAAAATATGTTAGGTAAGAAAGTATTAGGTGTCCCTTTGTCCTTTGCGAAGTGAGACACAGAGACGGTTATACAAGCGGAGTCTAAGTCACAACGCGGTTTAAGATAAGGAGTGGTAATCCAGATTTGCCTTCCAGTCGTAAACATTGTTTAGACATCACTCACAGCTAAATAATGGTTTTTAAACAATGGCAGTAGCTTTCCCGCCGTCGGTGTTTGTCATTTTGTGGAAGGAAAACATTTTATCTATTTTCAGTGTGGACGGAAAACGTTTGCTGAGATTTCGGAGTGGAAACGCTGTTTACAAACATAACTGGCGTAGTGCGGAAGAGTGAGTATTAAGTTTCGAGGCACAAGGGAGTATTCTTTTCCAAGGGAAGGGTGGAAGATACTTAACTTGTGCATGTACAATACAACGGTACCGATAAACAATACTATTTGTCTGCAAACAGAAAATAAAATCAGTTTGTGATACGAACCTCTCATGACTTTATCCCGCAAAATTGCCGTATCATTATACCAATACTACAAAAAATGGAGGCAAAACTATTGTAAGAAAACGCCAACCAATGATTGTGTAAAAGAGAGGTTGTTATAGTACAATACAATAACTTTATTATCTACTCCCGAGGGGGCTATTCCAGTGGCGGATGCAGGGGAGGGGCCCGAGGGCCCGGGGGCCCCTTATTTTTAAACCAAACAAAGGCCTGAAGGGCCGAAAAAAATTTTGTTTGAGACCGTTGGGTTGGGTTGGTTTTGTTTCCATTCTTAATTTTCCAGTTCCCCTTCCTTGTTCACCGTTTCGGTTCTTCGTTTTAGTAACATATCTCCAGTGAGAAAGTGATGTACTGTTGAGGAAAGGGTGGTTAGTGCTGAGACCTTCCCCAGTACTGGGTTATGAATCTTTACTAGAGTACAGGCGAGGTTAGCCTCCGTAGCAGGCGCCGGGTTTTTTAAGGCGAGGAGAGAAATTTCCAGCACCAGCGCGCGTATGAGGGGGAAAAAGGAGGACCCGCGCGCGTACAAGGGAAAAAATGGACAGGAGGAGTGAGGAAGCGCGTGTTCCCCTCGCGCACGCTATAAAAAATAACCAAACCAAGTAACCAGCCACGCAGGCCTAGGAGAGGCTTTTGAAGCCAAATAGTGTCTCAGGTCAACCTTAAACTCTCTCTCTCTCAATGAACTAGAGTCGAAAACGTCTTGGAATAGAAGGCTTAATTTCGGACCAATGTTATTGTACCTTTAGAAGGGCTGAATTAGAAGTAAGATTCTGGATCGTGTATGGAAGCAGCCTCTTCATCAGACCGAGGCGGATAAATTGTCTGCCATATCCCTGGTATGAGTTAATCTGCGATAATAAAAAAAAATGATAGTAAACAAAACTGGAAATATTTTGTCATACAAATAGAAACAAGGTTCTTTAAGGACCGGAGTTCAAGGAATCGTCACAAACAAAGAGAAACAAGTTATGACTATAAATGATTAGAGTAGAGCAACAAGCTAAAAAATGAAAGATATTCTCACCTTCTTACAAGATTTTACAAACGTAACTACGTGTATATAGGCCAGTTTCCCCCTTAAAATAAAAAAAAAAACATTCTTCAACAACTTGACCATTTTCGAATACCCCGTAGTACATTCTGTTGACCTCCCAAAGTATGAGTAATTTATGGTTTCAAATGCTCTTGGGAATAAGCAGTCATCCAAGGAGCATTTGAAAACAACTGTTTCTGTAAAAATTGGGGGGCAAACAGAGTGTATTATGGGGGATTCGAAAGTAGAGAATGCAAGCTAATTTATCTCTACTGTTAGTGCACAAAAGAAAAAAGAAAACAGCAAAGAAGCAGCGCGTTGGAAATATCACAAACGCTAAAAAGTGAAAGTTGCTCAAACTGAATAGTTTTGAAGTACTTTGCTCAGGTTTTGCACATTTCTCTCGTTTGTCCGCGGTGAAGGTGTGCAGTCTCCTCGAGGATTCTAGAGGGGCTAACCCGCTTACTATGAGAACCTGAAAAGTAAGAGGTCGAGTTCACATACTTGTCATTTTGAAGATTATTGACAAGCGCCTCTATCCAGCACCAGTAATCCCATTTCTTCAGACCAAACACAGAACCTGTAAATGTTTAGAATAAATGACAATTACTGAATATATCTCGTACCAAACGAATATTTCCGCCAATTGTTTAGTTGAATTAAGTTCCTCTCAGAATTTAATAGTAGGTGTTTTAAGTGAACATTGATTCGCTCAAGGGATTCACTCCAAACACAAGCGCGTCAAAATAGGCCGAGGATTTGAACTTGTAGGCTTCCCTTTTTCGCCTCTCTCTTTGCGCTTTCCCTGAGAAACGCCAGCAACTCCGGTTATAAGCGTACAGCTGTCTCATTTGTTCGTTGAATTTTTTTTATTGTAATTCCTACTGGCAAATGCGATGGCTATACGCGTATGTTGCAATACATTAATCCACCTATGGAGTTTCTTTACGGGCGCATCTCATCAGTGTTTTTCTAGACCAATCCTCGCCCATTTTAAAACAGCTTTGATATTTTATAAAACAATAACGTATTTGTTAACAGGTAATCGGGCAGGAAGAAAATAGCAAGAGGTATGCAAACAAAGCCGTGTTTTGTTGAGTGAATAAAGAGCCGTACACAATAACGAAACGCAAAATCAGTGTTTTAATGTCACAATAAAAACCCATTTTTTATCAACGAAATTAAGGCGCGCGTCCACAGTGGTAGACATCATTTTAATGTAAAGCGCTGAGTTAAAAGAACATAAATTTTATGAATCAAAGGGCACAACTCTGGAAAGCATCCGATTGTTCAAAATTGCGCAAATTTCTTTTCTCTATCTACGGATCTTACAGCAAGTGAGTAAGACAAAGATCTACAGACTTCAAGATGAATTTAATTTTGTCCCCAAGCGCTCTTCTTTTGACTTAGTGTAATTAAGGAGCATAAAATTGGTGTTTGGAACAAAAAACTGGACAAAGCCAGCGAAAAATGAAAGCAGGGCAATTTCATTCTTTCAGTGGATTTCTTTCGCAATCCCTCGATCTTTCACAAGACATGACATGACGTTATTTTCAACAGTTTTCTTTATTCATATAGGACTTCGAACATAAAAGTTCCGAAATTTAGGTTGGCACACTCCATTTCCATAACTGGTATCTCCGAAATGCAATCTAAAACAATTTTCGAATTTTGCTGTTAGGCTCTTTAGTGTTTTTCAGCAAAAAGTCAACAACTGCTGGTGATTTTCTATAACGACCGAATACCACGCGGTGAATAGCTATGTTACCACAAAGCGTTATCTGCTATTCATATGACAAAATACATCTGCAAATCAACAAAAATACGATAACCGCTAAGAAGGGAAAGCTGTCTGCGAAACAATCGTTAAAGTATCTAATAATTTATAATTCACCACTGAAAAATCTCAGACTTTTGAGCACAGCAATAATGGGCGTAAGTTGTTAGTTTGTGCACGGTTGAATGGTTTTGTAATGGTTTTCAGGCGCAAAAATTGATTCTGTTCGTGGACAAAAAAGAATTAAAACAGAAAACTTTTTAACGACTCAAGATGGCTGATGAGCCTGGTATCGGCCTTGAAGGAATCTTGAATTTTCAAAATCTAGGCCACTCTTTTCTAAGCAAAGGGCGCCGGGTAAGGGTAAAAGAGGTTTCGAGATTTAAACAATATTTATAAAACCATTCAAGTTTGACAAACACTTTTAGCGCTAAGTTGGCAGTCTGAGTAAAATGTAAGACAACGGGTTCTTGCAACACCTGTTAAGTTACAAAGGAAAAATCGGAAAAATATAGTTTCTACTCATGAATCAGTAATAATTCTTTGCGTTAAAACTTATCTGATCGCGGATAATTTATGCGAAAGAGACGAAAACGTTCAAGCATAACATATAACTGCAATGTCTCTCAAAGATGTTAATGAAGTCAAGTCCATGGGGAACTCCACGAGGTGAAACGGCATTAAAAGAAACCGCAAAAAACTTCCTAGAAGAGGCGATGCAGACTCACAACTTGAAAACTTTGTTGTTTTAAAAAGCGCGTTTGCTTGCTTGTTGCGTGGACACCGATTTATGACACAAGCACGCGGCGAAAAGTCGAACCATTTGCAAACGATCGAGTAATTCGCAATCACAGCGAAATTATGATAATTTATGTCAGTTTTCACTTACTCTTCAATCCTTGCCTGAAAACTGCCTCGATTCCTCCGCAAACCGATATTAACAGAGGATTATCATCTCCTATAGGCTTCTTCACAGAGCCCTCCAGCCCTTGAGCAGCTTCTAGAAAACGAAAAGATCGCATTTTAGAGGGAAAATTCACGCGGGAATTCTTCTGTGAAGCGTTTGGTAGCTTTACCTTTAAGATGACAGAGACGGGTTTCTGCTTGTAAAGCTGACATCTGTCGACAAAATGCTGTTCAACTGTAGGCAGTTCCTCCTCTCTCTTCTCACGGCATTCGCCTGGTCTACATTTTGGCAGCAAGTTTGATCCGCAATCACCAGGCACAAATTCACAAACTCACAATGAACAAGCCAATTATTTTGATTACAAGATGACGATGATCATTGGTTTGGAACAGGAGCATAAATAAGTAATCACTTTAAATCCTTTCTATAGACCAACCAAGCATGTAAAGTGTCAACCACACACAATGCGCGTTAACCAAATTCTGCAAATTGAAATTCAGTTTGATTGTAAAGAGATGTGTTTATGTGTGTAAGAAACACAAACCAACTAAACAGAAGGAATGAAAATTCCGATAGAAGTTTTCGCGTAAAGGTAAAATATTCTGCTCAAAATGGATTGTTTTACAGCCGTGTTGTTTCGCAGACACACTGGGAAGCAGATAATAAATTGATAAGGAAGAACAAGGTCTATCAATTAAAACCAACCGGAAAATAGTTTTGTTCTAGCGAGTTACTATTGGGTGCAACGATAAAACTGTTAAATTTAATTTTGAAAAAACAAGAGAGTTTATAGAATTTAGGTTTTCGATACATTATGAATTTTTTTCAAGGACTAATATTGGATAAAAACTGAACATAAAGTTTGCGGCAAAAGGAGCTTTTCTACTACTAAAGCATTTGTTTGAAAAACAACGAATGGAAAAATTCCCCTCGCTGTCAGAATTTTACTGTTGCGATAACGACAAACAAATATAGTTTTGGAAAAAATATTTATTAGCCCTAGGAGTATTTTTTAAAGACGGTATAAGATAACTTTTATAAAGAACATCTTCTCTTATCAAGAAATAGAAAGCGGAGAAATGTCTATTACAGTTTATGAGAAAATTTTGTTGATTAAAGCGCTTTCAAAACTGATCTTATCGGCTTTATTCAACTGACATTATATTGTTGGATAAGAATGAATATTCTGGGACCGTGGAGGTTGCAAGCTGATGTTATATCAGATTTAAAAGGGCTATTCATGGTGAGTTCCACGTTTTTTCATCAAAGTGAACTGAAATTTTGACAAGGTGTTTTTAGTCATGCATCTGTTGTTATACTTGGAACTCCAAGAGAAAAATATCAAAGACAAAAAAAAAGCGTGATCTGTTTTAGATCATTTTTCTGCAACACAGGAGCGTAACCTGTAAACGTTGGTCCTGTTTTTTTCAAGTTGCAATCCCAGAGATGCCAACCTCTGGAGACCTGAAATCGGGAGACTGTCTTTTTTTTTACTACCCCCCGGAATTTCAACGACTCCTCCCCCGAAAAATTGACCCAGCCCCCAATGGGAATGGGGACATTATATGACGTCTTACATGATGTGCATACTATCAAAAGTCGATTGCTAGAAATAATCTTTGTAAATGACAAAAATGCCCCAGAAACAGTATTGCGAATAATAAAAATTCAAGTTTTGAGCTAAAAATGGGCTAAATCTCAAACTAAGTCTGTTTTATTTTTTACTACGTATTCAATATTTATAGTGGACTTAAAAAGCGGGAGAGCGGGAGATGAGGCAAAAAAGCGTAAGTCTCTCGCCAAAAGCGGGAGAGTTGGCATCACTGCAATCCCTTTCCATCTTGGCCATCGAAAGCCAAAGACACAAACTTACAGTCGGTTGAGGGCATAGTAGCAGTAATTATTATCTATGAATAAAACTGAACCATTATTTCAGGGGTTTCATTGATTCCAACGTGTTTTGAAGGTCTGAAAGTAGTATCAAAAATCGTCCCATAGCCACTTTAAATCAGAGTTTCAATTTTTTAGGCCCCCTCAAACGAATCCCACATCATTCAATGATAAAATAAGGAGGGCAAGGCAGGCAGAAGGTGCTCACGCACGCACTGCACGCCGCTATAAATGGGTCACCATAGGGAGCCGACCATTTGACTTTTGAGGGAGGAGGGGGGGGGAGGGGTATGGGTGATTTGCGAAAAAAAATTCGTGAAGACTGATTCCGAGAGAGAAAATTCTTGCTAGGAAATACCTGTCGAAAAAAAATCCGACACTGAAAAAAAATCTTTCATAGCGTATAATGCTGGAAAAAAACTTACACCTTTATATGTTAGGAAGAAATTCTATCACTTAAGGTTTGGGAAAAAAAGAATTCTTACACAAACCAAATCAGCCATACCGCCCCCTCTCCCCTCAAAACTGAGTCAAATAGTCGGCCCCTTATGAAGATCTTACTCCACAATGAAGGATCAATGTTAGTCAGTTTTTCAAAGTAATAAATTGAGTATTTCTTGGTTTCTTTCTCGTCGCTGTATTCTTCGTTCTCTAGGAGTCAATGCTCGCACTGGTCTTGTTTCTCCTTTCTCGTCAGTCGTTTCCTTTTCAAACACTTTTGCAATAGCGGGCCTGAGTTTGTGCAGTCTGGGAAGGTCACTAAACCGAACCTGTGGTAAAAACAGAAATGATCCTACATGACAGGTGCGATAAACGGACTACATTGGGCCAAGACAATGAGATATGTAGGTCATCATTGCCTAGTCCCTGGTCCTTGCGGCCTATCAGGAAGCCCCTGTCTTCCTGGTTCGCCGTTAGTCTCGGATACATCACCGAAATACATTGACCGCGAAGGTCTGACAAAACGCCGCAAATGTAAAGTTTCCCGTGACGCTTCCCGTATTATGACCTGCGCCAGAGGTGGAAAAGCATTGTAGGCGATCATACCAACGCGGAAGAAAGAAAACAGTATGGACCTTAAACAACGACGACAACAACGGCAGCGAAAACTTCACCCAAAAATAGGATTCGCTCTGTTTCAAATTTCATCGCTGTTATTCCAACTCTTCTAGTTTGTCATAGGTTGGCGATTTTTTCAGGAGTTGAATTCTAAAGGACTATATCTAACTTCAACAAAGAAAAAGAAAATCGTTGTCTTGAGCTCCAGTCCTCCACAAAACGTGAAACTAGGAAGTTTCACGTCGTAGACGTGCAACGACGACAACGAAATGAACAAAAAAGCGTGATGCGAGTGATGAACGTGCAGAGTTCTACTTCTCAATGAAGATAAAACGGAATTCCTAATGATTGGTACCAAGAAACAACTAGCCAAAGTTAATCCAGGTGATCTGTGACGTCATAGCGGGGGCCTGGGTAAAGAAATTTTAATGCCGTATCCCATAAACCAGCGCGCGCACCAATTCAATTCAATTCAATCTGTTCCCGTCAGCTTTGGTTTATGGGATACGGCATTAAAATTTCTTTCCCCAGGCCCCCGCAGTAACGTCACAGATCACCTGCATATTGATCATATTTTAATTGGAGACTGTGCAATTAGACTAAAAGGGGTAGTTAAGAACTTGGGGACATGGTTAGACTCGACTCTCTCAATGAATTCTCATGTAAATAATACTTGTTCCAATGCTTTTTATTACCTGTATAATATAAGAAGAATTAGGAAATATCTTTCTAGGCGGTCCACTGAGACGCTCATTCACGCATTTGTCTCAAGTCGTGTCGACTATTGTAACAGCTTGCTCTATGGCCTGCCAGCTTACCAGCTTAATAAGCTACAGAGGGTCCAAAATGCTGCCGCTAGGTTAATTTTCCTGGAATCTAAATACTGCCATGTAAGACCGCTGCTGTATAATCTGCACTGGTTGCCAGTTAAATTCCGAATTGACTTTAAAATATTATTGTTAACGTATAAGGCTATCAATGGCTTAGCGCCTTTTTATCTTCAGGAACTTATTAGTCTTAAAGAAGCATGTAGATACAAGTTACGCTCTGATTGTGATGGACTGCTACTAAATCCTGTGAAATTCAAGACTTTAACTACGTTGGGAGATCGATCTTTTGCTGCTGCTGCTCCTCAACTATGGAATTCATTGCCCTATTTAATTAGGAGTAGCCGCTCAGTAGCATCTTTTAAAAAGACACTCAAGACATTTTTATTTCGGAAAGCTTTTTTGTGCTCTTATGTGCTTTTTAATCTCGCCTTTAGTAGGTTTTATGCAGTTTTTTACAATTTAAGTAGTCTAGGTAATTTTTATAGTTTTAGTGTTGACATAATTGTTTTACTCTTTTTGGTTGGTTCATGCACTTTTTGCATGTATACTTTATGCACTTATTATTATTTTTATTTTATTTTATTTTAATTTTTATTTTAAATATTTTTATTTTTAAGCGCTGATGAAAATAGCAATATTGATATCGGCGCTATATAAGTATTATTATTATTATTATTATTATTATTATTATTATAGAGTTGCTGTTTTGCCAATCTAAAGGTGATGTTACACGAGACGATTCGTAACGACGATTTTTAGCGCAACACAGCGTTACAACATTGTTGCGACATTGTTTCGAATGGTCACAACATTGTTCCAACATTGCAGCGCTGTGTTGTTCTAAAAATCGTCGTTGCGAATCATCTCGTGTAATTGCCTTTTTGCCGTCGTCGTTGCCGTCGCCGTCCTCATTGCGTAAGCTCCTTAGAACCAAGCGCAAGAAAACATGCTCATTACAAATCACCATAATATATCAGCAAATTTCAGGTGCAAGGGGAGAGTAACTCACTGCTTAGCCCTCCCTGCTAGCATGATTTGGATATATGAACACTGACTCAGTCACGTTTGCCAAACTAGGACGTCCTAATTGCTATTCATATTCAGTACACGTACCGTCATAAAGTCAAAAGCCGTACTTATCCCGGGTCCCAGCCTTAGATTGCCACATTCTTGAGGCCAGTAATTTTTCCAGTGCTTTGAGAAGTGTGTAAGAATGGTGTAGCTGGCATGCATATCTCGACTCACTTTGATCGCTTCTGAAAGGGTGCTAGGCAAGAAAACATAATGTTACAAAATGTTTCACTCAATGAGTTTATTTCTGCGGTCAAAGTACCACTAAAAGTATCTTACCAGTGTCTCCCTCTGACTGGCTCATCCTTAGGAATCTCAAAATAAGTTGCCTCGTGGATCAACAGCGTTGCATTTTTACCTGAAATTCAAACCTTAAGTTAAATAATAAAGCGAAGTATGCAAAACTAACTAGAATTATCAAAAGACTTTCCTTCTCTTGCTTAAAATAGTAGTGTTGAGAAATTTAAGAAAAAACGACAGAAGTGTTAGCCCTAAAGATAGCGAAGCAGGAGGCCACTTCGAAAAACGTCGCCTTTCTTATCCTGATGGCACAACGGAATTCACAGTATACTTTTGACAGCTGGAACTATAATTATCTTTCTCTCTAGTTAAGGAATCCTTGCAGCTCAATTCTCAAACAAATTGTACGTAGGCTTCTGAACAAAGCGAGGTCAGGAACTACACGACAATGTTTTTAGCTGACGTTGGTACAGCTGCGTGGTCGACCAATATTAGGGAGCTTAAGCAACTACGACGACCACAACGACGACTTCAAAAAACAATAGGTTTAATGATCAAAACAACAGCTCTGCACGTGCATCACGCTTTTTAGTACATTTCTTTGACGTCCACTGCACGACTACGACGTGAAACCTCTTAATTTGACGCTTTATGGAGGACGTGGACATACGACGACGAATTCCCCTTAATCTTTTTGAGCCTGAATAAAAATCCCTAAGAATTCAACTCCAGGAAAAGTCGCCTGCATTTGACATATTGAGCGGATCCAAACAGACGCGATTAAGTTTGAAAGAACGGAAATTCATTTTTTTAGCGACGTTTTCACTGCCGTCGTCGTCGTCCTTGCTTAAGGTCCCTATTATCTGTATGCACACACTGAAACACAGCACGTGCAGCTGGGACAAAAAATGCTCATACAAGATGTTTGGGGCGCTTACCATTTGTGAGGAAAACCACTTAGTTTGGTGGGAAAGGAAATGGATGGGTCATTCCAAGTTTAAAGTGGAATGGCAAAATTAAGCGTCGTGTCTTCACGTTCTCTGTAAAACCCGCTTGAATTTTATCATTTGAAGTTATTGTTTTGCAGGGAATAGCAGAAAAATTACAAAACTTAAAACTCACGTGCAAAAGCATTGTTTTGTTAATCAATGTTTATTGTGTTTCGAATTGGTACTGTTACATTTGGCGGGAAATTCTCGCCAGTTCTTCCATAGAAATACATGGTCAGCGGTGATAGATAGCGACCCAGACCTGCGCTCAAAAACAATATTTTGGCATATTTAGAAATCAAAACTGCTGTTCTAGCCTAATCAGAGGTCAGTGTGAAGAAACCGGAGATGTAGCGATGATGCTTTCTCACCTTCCTTGATCAGGTTATGCGAAGGTACACAATCTCCTGAATACACAAGCTTCCATCCAGACGGATGATTCAAAATGATTCCATGGCTATCTCTAGTGTGAAGTACTGGAACAACTTGAAGCTAAAGGAATATAATAAACTCAGTTTAAAAGGGGCAATTAGCACGAACGAAATTTACGTTTATTCACAGGCTAGCCATCTATCTTTTTTTTTTTGCGTGGTGTGCTGTGTACCTGTCATGGGCCTACAGAAAAAAAAAAGCATCAAACTATCTAATGATTATTAACACACTGATGTTTCGCTTAAAAAGAACGTCTACAAAGAGTCGTGTTCTATGTGGCGATAAGAAAGGAAGTAAAAGAAAACTATACATGGGTTATGTTTGCTCTGACACCTTTTGGGTCTTTAATACAAAGGTCTGCTTTAAGAAAAGCGCATGTGTATCCTTATCTTCATTGGTAGATTCAGATCTTTGAGTACATGGGGGACCTGCTCATCCAGACCCTAATTTTTCTCAGACCTGCGGGCTTCAGGTTTGATCTGAAAAGAGGGAGCTTAAGCCCGACGACGGCGACGGCCATGAGAACGGCAAAAAAAGCAATAGCTTTAGATTGGCAGAACAAAAACTTTGCACATTTCTTTGCCGTCGTTGGGGAAATCTCTATTCCTCATAAGCTCGACTTCTCGGAGATTTCCTCGCCACAGTCACTCCTCCCAAGTAATGTACAAATTTCAAATTTAATGTTAATTAACCTATTTATTATCGTTTTTATTTTGCTTGTAATTCATAGCGTGTGGCAAAATAATAAAATAAAATAACATAAAATAGTCGTGGCACGACTACGACGCGAAACTGCCCAATTTCACGTTTTATGGAGGATGTACACACTAGACAACAATTTTCTTAAGCTATTTTTCCTGAACTTTCATACAGTCCTTTAGAATCAACTCCAGAAAAATTCCCCAACGCTTGACAAATTAAATGAAATAGAATAAGAGGGATGAAGTTTGAAGCAGCTCAAATTCACTTTTTGGGTGACGTTTTCGCTGCTGTTGCTGTTGTTTAAGTTCCCTAATAAGGTAGGGCCCAGGCCCCTACCCTAGACCAGCCACTGACATTGCACTTTCAAAGAAAAAACCAGCTTTGCCTTTGATATTAGGACTTACTCCGCTTAGTTCCAGTGCATCCAGAACTTCCTGAATTTGGTTGTTGACCTTATGCGCCTTTACTTCTCCAAAAGGAAGAAATCTGTAACCACAAAAAAGAAACTGAATAAACATGACCGCTCACTGTGCTTTTTTTAGTTCACGCATGTCTACTTCAAAAGTATAAAATGCAAGGAGGATATTTTAACAAACTTTTTTTTTTTACCTGATAGGAAGGTTTCGCCCAATTGACTTAAAGTGCTCTTTTAGCCATTGATGTAATCTCCATGGGCCCACAATTGTTATAAAATTGAGCTGAATTAAAAAAATAGTAAAATAATCATATATAATCATAGTAAACATAATCATAACGATAATAATAATAATAGAACAGTAAAATCCATGCAGTCACTTAAATAATAATACAATATTAACAGTAATTTTGTAGGAATGAACGTTTATTCGTTCGTCTCACGATAGAATCGCTTTGAGATATTGATCGCGACGTTTCGACCGCAATACTGCTAGTCTTCATCAGGCGATGAGGTCGATTGTTTACGTGTAGCGATTTATGCACGTTGGTTCGCTGTGATTGGTGTATTTCGATCCTCATTATTCCGACTAGCAGATGATGTTCCCTCAGGGGTCCGCTTTGTAGTTGAACGGCTGTTATGCTTTCTGATCGTAGGCATCCATGCTTCAGGAATTTCGATTCCGTTGTCTCTATTGATGTTATTAGAATGAAGTCTTATTTGGATAGCCTCTTTGACCCTACGTGTGTATCAGTGAGGGTGACGATCGATAAACTTGACTGGATTCCATAAAGGAAGATGCCCCGTTTCGTTTGCGTGCTCCGAAACTGCGGAGGTTTGTGTATGAGCAAGCCGTATATCTCTGTCATGTTCTTTTATCCTGTCTTGCATTGCTCTCCCTGTTTCGCCTATATATACTTTGCCGCATTCACATAGAATTCTGTATACAATACCTTCTTGTTTGCCTGGTTCTAACCAACAGGCCACTATTCGTTTTACCATGGAAACCGAGAAAGATAACAGCATTCCCTTTCTCGATACGTCAGTTATAAGGGACTCAAACGGCCTTCTTACTACCAGTGTGTACAGAAAGCCCACACACACTGATCAATACTTAGCCTATGACTCACACCATCCTCAGTCAGTGAAGCGTGGTATTGGTAAGTGTCTATATGACCGAGCCAAACACCTCAAAACAAAACCATCAGTTATCTCTGAAGAAAAGAAACGTTAACATTTATCATCGGTACTTGTTTCCAACGGTTATCCTTCTTCGTTCATACGAAAACTTGTTAAAACCACAAGACCAACAGCCAACAACGAACCCACGCAGGAATTTAAATATACTGCGGTTTTACCCCATGTTAAAGGTGTATCAGAGGTTCTTCGCCGCTGCCTACAACAACAAGGCGTTCGTACCGTCTTTAAATCTGAAACAACTCTTCGGTCTTACTTAGTACGACCGAAAGACGCCCTAGAACCAGGCAAACAAGAAGGTGTTGTATACAGAATTCTATGTGAATGCGGCAAAGTATATATAGGCGAAACAGGGAGAGCAATGCAAGACAGGATAAAAGAACATGACAGAGATATACGGCTTGCTCATACACAAACCTCCGCAGTTTCGGAGCACGCAAACGAAACGGGGCATCTTCCTTTATGGAATCCAGTCAAGTTTATCGATCGTCACCCTCACCGATACACACGTAGGGTCAAAGAGGCTATCCAAATAAGACTTCATTCTAATAACATCAATAGAGACAACGGAATCGAAATTCCTGAAGCATGGATGCCTACGATCAGAAAGCATAACAGCCGTTCAACTACAAAGCGGACCCCTGAGGGAACATCATCTGCTAGTCGGAATAATGAGGATCGAAATACACCAATCACAGCGAACCAACGTGCATAAATCGCTACACGTAAACAATCGACCTCATCGCCTGATGAAGACTAGCAGTATTGCAGTCGAAACGTCGCGATCAATATCTCAAAGCGATTCTATCGTGAGACAAACGAATAAACGTTCATTCCTATCTGACACCACGATGAACAATATTCACATCTTTAATGACAGTAATTTTGCAACAAATAGTTTTGGTGAGTCCTGAGACTCAACTTGTGAAAAATGATCAATCTGAGTATTAAAGTTTACTGAAATAAAAGTGTACTCCTTCTATTGTAAAGCCCAACAAAGACTAAACGACAGCCACAAGAAAAGCTACAGAAATCACACAAACAGGATATTCTAGAAAAACATCTTCACACTGATCGATCGATCTTTGTGTCCTACGGGATGCATGCAATCAATTATTTTGCACCTTTTGGGATTTTTATGCGTTAGGGATGCAGGATGCAGGACGCAGAGGTAACAAAATCACTGGTATTAAAATAAAAAAGGAGACTACTATGGAATCAAAGAGAAACTAAACATTGATTTATTTCTGAGTGTGTTTAAGCCAGACCACTCGCATTTCTTCTATTCTGTGGTATTGCAAGAGTTTGCAGAGTTACAGGTTCCAGTTTATCCTTCCTAACTGGCAACGTTTTGGAGCAAATGAAGGACAGTATAGTTTGGTGCCCACCCCCCCCCCCCCCCCCCAAAAAAAAAATTTCATGATCTGCCCCCTCAAAAAAGCAACAGTTGAACACAGTTGAAAAGAGAAATTGGGAAGGGCAGCAATGTTGTTTGAGATCTAGATAAAATAAGAAGGAAATGAAATCAACAGCCAGTCATATTTGGTAGATACAGCTACAAACAGTATTTACCTTTCTTTTATCAAATAGTTTTTCATATTCAAGAAGTAATCGCATCAGTCCCTGTCAATGATGAATTAGGATTAGAATACATGACAATCAGTCATTTGACTTTCACATCTCTCAAGCAAACGCCTTTCCCAGTATGGGTGTTTGTTGTGCTGAGTGAGGTATTTAAGATCTGAGTCGTTAGCATGCAATCACATTCAGTCAAAAGTCACTGAGCATTTCCCTTATAGTCTGATTTTCGAATGGTCCAATGCCACTCCTTCAAAATCTTCTCTCTCCACAGAGTTAAGGAGCGACCAGATACTAGCTGAGAAATACAGCAATACAGTAAACACCCGCTAATAAGACACTGTGGATTAAGAACCTCCTAGCAGAAATATGCCACATTAATCCCCAAAATACAAGAATCTGTTTAGCCAAACAAGATCAGCAGGTTCTTATATGTGGGTTAAATTATGACAAACAGTTAAACAAAGGAGTGCAAATGTAGTTGAGTTGTAAATGTAAGTAGAAATGGAACACACCGAGCCATTTAACTGTATATAAATTAGGCAATCAGCTTTGTTAGGGTTATAATTTAATGCAATGTGAATTTTTCTGGTCATCAACAATATATTATCTCCTTCACAAAAATTAAGAACCTAATTTAGAACCTACATGTAGTTAGCCTAAAATTGCCAATACGTACCCCAAATTACAATATAATTTGAAGAGTACTGAGGCTATATTTTCCTTTCTTACAAGGTTGTCCCTACATTCGACTTAATTTTACAACAATGCTTATTTTATACTGAAGCCGCTGAAGAAACTTTTCTGAAGGTAATAACTGATAGTGTACATTCTAAGAGCTAAAAACAGTGGAAATAAAAAAAATCATTTCACCATGTGATGGTCAGGATGCCTGTGTGATATAAACACACATTTAAGGGAAGCCAAAATATCTGCTGTCTGTTCCTTATACAAACAACGAAGTTGAGAAAATGTCCCTTCTCCGCAGTCCAAAAGAATTGATCTGTCTTCCCTGTAAAAAAATAAAACTGACAGTTACATCATGTTCACTGGAATGACTATTGCATTACTAGTGCACAAAATAATATTGTGAATAAAAAGTATACTACACCCCACCCCATCCCCAACCCCTCCACCCTCTCTTGAGGTTTCTTGACTCACTCTTGAGTCTAGTGAAGGAACATTGGCCTTGGGTTCTGCAAAATAATTGATGTTTTTAAATTGTTAATAATAAATATGCTTTGTTACCTGACAAAGAACTGTACTATACCCATGGTGGGGTAATCTGACCTGTGATGAATAGGCTTCCCTTCTAGGGAGGAGTTAAGCAACACTCCTATTAGCTGAAGCTAACAGCTTGAAAGCTTGATACTACTGCTCAATGATACAAGAATTAAGTTTTATTAACTGAGTGGACAAAGTAAAGTTGCCACCCATAAAAACATCCAAATGCTAAAATGTTGAGTGCTAGCCCCTTAGAGAGCTTCCCATGACAAGGGAATAGTACTGGAAATATCAGCTTTTGAATCGTTTAACTCTCCTACCAACACAGCTACCCCCCTCCCTAACACACTTATTGAACTGATATATCTTAATAGGGTCTAAGCCAGCATGATTTTACAGGCTTTTTAGAGACCCTGATGGGTGGTCTGGCCTGCATTTGAGCTTTCTGCTCAGAATACTGAAACTCCACCAAATGAGCTCGCCGAGCAGCAGTTCTTCAATGTTCATGTCCAGGTTGAGTGCCTGCTTTTCTTAGAATGCAAGTTTAACAGGGATGTCCCTTAGATTTCAAGTTGCCTGGTAAATACAACAAGTAGGTGGGGAATCAAACAGCTATAGATAGCACGTGGTTCTATTTTTCTTGCGTTCTTTAAATGGAAGTACCGCTACGTGTTCATAGTAACTGGGAAAAATCTCTCACCCCTGGCCCCAAATGACAGCCCTGTTCAAGGGTTATAGTCTCGTTGCAAGGACAGTAGCCAAAGATGGCTCTTCATATCAGAGCTGCCTTCTTGTTGGCCATTACAGCCTGTAATACTATTACATCTTAATCAGATTTACCTTGTATGAACAACTACTGCACTTTGGCCACGACAGTAGGAGGGAAGTGCATAGCCAGTTCCAAGAAATGTAACTTTGCTGTCAGACATTGTTTGTAAGTTTTCTTCTCCAGAGGTTACAGTTGAAGTGCCAACAGTAGCAAGAGTCTCATCATCTAATTTTTCTGAAGCCTTATGTAACCTTTTTAACATGTCACTGAGTCCATATCCCACACGTAAATTCCTTCTCGTTAATCCCTCCATTTTTAGCGGACGAAATTGATAAGTCAACAGATTTTCTGCTGAGGTGCAATTGTCTGGTAAACTGATGTGTTTTCCCTCTGCAGGACTTTCCAATATGGGTGGAAAAATTTCGTTATCCACAACAGAGAGTGCAGTCTGGAATGCGACACTTTTTAAGAATGGAGTCTCTTGCTTTACAACCTCTTTGTTAACTAGAATATGTACAGTTGTCTTGCCAAACTGATCCTTCCATAATTTGTAAGACTCAGATCCAAAGATTTCTAGTGGGGTCATGTGTACAATAACATGTGGTGTCTTCGAGTCCGCACTGCAGTGAAACTGAGAAAACTCTTGATTTTGTACCAATTCATTCCTGATTTCCACTGATGGGCAGTCCACAATCATAAAAACTTGTCCTGGTGTGGTAGGGGACAGGACCTCAAAAGGTTCAACCTAATGTAAAAATAGAAAATCCATTAAAAGACTTAATGCTAAAAAAAGCTCCTGACAAAGCAAAGGAACCATAGAAAACCCACCTCAGAGTTGTGCAGACTACACTTGGTGACCAAAATGTGTCCTTGCATGTTTATTAATATGCATCTGAAATTGTTTAACCTAGATTATAATGAGCTAACTAGTCTATTTTAATTTTAATCATTAGTATTCATCAGTTTTACTCAAGAAAGTAAAGATGAAGAGCTACATTTTTCGAAATGCTATCATTAAATTATTACCAGTAATATTGTATTAAATATCACTTTATTAAATTCTTCAAATTTGCATGAAAATTTCCATTAGTTTAGAAACATATTTCATTTTTTATGAAAATCTTTACTGAAGCTTTCTACACATTTTATGAGACATTATTATTATTATTGTTGTTATTATTATTGCTTTTATTATTTATTAGTGGTAGCAGCCTAGGGGGAGGGGTACTGCCATGGGACTATAGAGGTATGTGCCATTGTGAAAGGGTATAGAAATCAGGGAGTTTAGGTGTAGAATAGGATATCACTTTTGAATTTTCAGGAAACTGATCATTATTGGTTGAAGGTATTATCGGGACTAGGGAAACTGGGAAAAGAAATTTTAAAAGCAAAGCAAGTGCTCAACCTTGCAGTTACTGGAAAACAGTAACTCTAGGATAGGGAGGGATATTGGGAGTTGAGTCTAGTACAGGTTAGCAAAATTTAGCTGAACTAGGTCTGGTACAAGGCTAAGGGTTCCAAGGTCCCAGTGGTACCTTCCCACCCAAAAATTCCTTAAATACCCCCCTGGAGGTGGGGTACTTTAGGAATATTAGCAGTAGCAATGTGCTACCACTAGTGCTAGTAGTAGTAGCAATGTGCTACTACCACAGCCCCCTACACCCCCACCTCCCCCAAGCAGTAGTAGTAGCACATTGACAGTAGACCATGATACCTTTCTTCCTTGAGATGTTACGACTGGATTTCCAATAGCTAGCTCATTAAACCATTCTGGTGTCACACCCAACCTTTCTGCCTTTTCACGAATAAAGTGCCCAGGAAGGTCTTCAAATTCACAAATGTAGCAAACTGACTGCCTCTCAGACTGGCAAGTATCTTTATCCTTTCTGTCAAGAACAACAGGTTTGATGGTAACATTGTCATCGATGTATGGCTCAAGCTGGCCTTGATCAGAATTGCCAATAAATTCTAAGCTACTGAAAAGCTCCAGGGATTGAAGTCTGCGCAGGCCAGTGCTTGAGAAAGTTGTAACATCTCTGAGGAACTTAGTGAGTCCCTGGGGACCATACACAATTAATCCTCTTCCTTTTAATGATCCATGGCACTTGATCAATGTAGGAAGACCAGCTATGTGGTTTTGCCAAGTCATTCCAGTCAAGAAGACTCGAGTGATGTTCATTTTCAGTCGATTTAGTTCATGAAGTATTCTTACAGTGTTTTCTCCACAGTTAAATAAATACCTAAAGAAAAGAAAGACACCAGTCAAAGTTATAGGAGATTTTAAGAATGGAACCAGTGTTGATCATTATTATAAACCTCTTATTATAATTTGCTAATGGTAGCCATCCTTTCTTCCAGTCAAACCAAAATCTAAATAGTTATTTACATTAATGTCCTCTGCCCATTTTACAGTGGCAGTTAGCATTATCATTTATGTCACCTGTTCTCATATAAAATGTGCCCACCGTTTATTTGCTCTTTAAACAAAATGTTCCTTTGTTCCATTGGTTGAGCATTTGAATGACAAAAACTGTTTACAAACATGAACTGTCACTATTTTGAACATGTTCTTTGAATTGATATAAAAAAAAAAGTCCAAAGATTGTGCGCACAGAGAACAATCAGAAGGGCATTTTCTTATACCCCTTAATAGCTTTATGCCACTAAAATAGCAAGAACAACTCAGCTGAGGTAGTGAAGGAGTGTAGGGTATTGCAAGGGCATGGAGAAATGAACTGATACTTCCAAAAGGGATGGTTCTCCTGAAAGCATGCAAATGACCTAAGAAGAAGGTATGTTGAAGTTGCTCCCACAAGATAAATAAAAAAAAATGAAAGTCACCTATAAGAATCAGTGAACAGTAGAACGCTTGGTGAACTATAATCTGAGCTTGTTCCCAGAATCTGAAGATACGTTCTTGTTGACACGAGTTTTCCTCTTCCCCCATGTCTGCCACACCAATGCCAGCGAAGCTGATATCTTGTCAGTCTATGGAGTTCACGCAAAACGTCATTCCCTGAAGTTCGGGAATTTGTTCTGCCAAACAAACCCGCTAAAAGGCTCATACTTGGACGGCAGCATCGGCCATTTTGAAGAGCGATATTGGAAAAGTACTCGAAACTAGTCACCAGGCTTTCCTTGCTATCGGTATGTACTCCATATAAAACACAATCTTGCATCCAACTCCAACATGGCGGACTCATTGGTGGGGATGTGAGATTTCAACGTCTTTTCACCGGCACTTACATGGAAAAACTTGTACAAATTGTGAATGAGGTTATTATTCAGACTCACCAGCATTCAAAAACAAAGATTTCTGAAATTTATGGCTGCCACCTCTAGTACTAAAGCGTCTCCCAGAGTCTACCTTCAAGTTCTTGGAGCTGAAACTAAGGACACTTCTCCTTCGCTTTTCATCTTCGCTGATTCACAGAGGTACAACAGTTTATCTGTTGCTAAAAAACTGCAATTACCACAATAGTCTTTGTAGAAATTAGAAGTACATAGAATAATTTTAAATCAATTAAGGTTATTTATATTGGACTCAATGACACTTTGAAAGCCTGTATACTGACGCCCCCTCCCCTCAGTAAAACAGTCGGTTAAGGGAGGGGAGGTAGCGTCTTTACACAGGCTTACACTTTGCAGGATTATACCTGCCAACTCTCACACATTATGTGTGACTCTTGCGCTTGCAGACTAAAGACATCGATCTCACGCATCAAGGACAATTTCTCACGCCTTACTCACAAATCTGAACAAATTGCTTTTTAACACATGATTAATAACGAAAATTCAATTAAACTTCCCCAAAAATGTTCCAATAAGGCATTGAATGATGACTTTGTTTCCCAACGAAATCATAACGCGCTTAAATTGTTGTCTTTTATATGGCTTTGGAAGTGGTCAATTTTTGTTGGAGCATCTTCGGATGTGTTTGGCAACATTCGGAAGCCTTCGGAAAATCGTCGGAAATCTTCGGAAGTCACTGGGACATTTTCGGAAATCCCGTCAATGACAAGGCAAAAGTCTCACTCATTTGACTCAGAAAAAGTTGGCAGGTGTACAGGATTTAAAAACAAAAAACCAATAATCCATATTTTATCCAAAGCCATCATTGTCAACATTCAATTTCTCACAATACATTGTAAATTTTTTGTTATTGCCAGATATCTTTTTAACTGTGGAGAGGGGACACAGAGGATATTTAATGAACAGAAGTTAAAACTTTCAAAAATAAACAACATCTTCCTAACACGGATATGCTGGGAGTATGTTGGAGGTTTGCCTGGTATGGCAATGACTTTAAGGGACAATGGAAAATCAGAAGTCAAGCTACTTGGACCTAGCAACCTATCTGATTTCATCCATGCCACTAGATTCTTTTTGTATCATGAAAGCTTGAAGTTTGATTGTGTCGGATTTACTGGAATTGATGAGGAGGAATACAAAGATGAAAATTTGACAATATGGCCTGTTATCATAAATGGTAGGTATGATCAACCTGTCCCATAAGATACAGTATTAAATTGAAGAATTCAAATTCAAACTAATCCATTTTGACACCCATTTTAAGATTAAGCAGCTTTTAAAAGATAAGAATCAGAATAAGAAAGTTCTTTATACAGATGGCTTATGTCACTCCAGGTGGTTTGTAAATAGGACATTGTACATGAGAAAATAAAATTGCTAAGATGCAAAAAAATACCAAAAACCTAACATTAAAAATATCAAATTGAACAAAGAAAAATGTCACAACCAAGAAGACTGAAATCGAAAAACCTTCTAAGGTACTATTGAGATTTAATTATTATTATAAGTAATGATATTCTAAAAGCATTATAGGATAGGTTTCTTATCTCCACAGGGAGGGTATTCCAATCTGGTAAGGCATTGGTAAGGCACTTAGATGAGAAGGGTGGCTGAGGATCCTTGGGTGTGGTATGCAACCTGTTATTGGGGAGCACCCCGTCACCTCAAGGTCATAAATATAACCTAACTGATATAAGAAAAATCAGTATTTTTATTTGCTAATTTACATCAGTCCAGCCTAGTCTCTAGGTGTTCTTGGCTCGCTTAAACCTGGACTTTAACATGAGCTCTGACATCACCACAGGAGACTCACCAGCTCCTTTCTATACTTTGCACACAGGCATCATTCCAGTATTCTTAGATATTCACACTTGATTATTGCTGTATTTCCTGCTGTTACCTCATGCATTAAGAGCTCATGGGCAAAGTACCTTCTAGGAAAAGGAATAATCAGTACTTTGTGCATACTTTCCACCTAGCTCTTTCTTGAATGTTATATATAGGTACTACTCTTGACATGGTTCACTAAACCAGGTATGGTCTTGTGTGAAAACTTTCACATTCATATTGTTTAATAGATTCGCATCAACTCTCAAGTAGCCATGAACATGAGGCTGAGCCAAGCTCCAAATCATTGCAAGACTCATCCTCTTCTTCAAATGGTGAAGAAGACCTGCCATTGCCAAAGAAGTTGAAGCTTGATTTTAAGGTGTCTACTGCTATTTCATACATCTGTCAACTTGCCCCACTACCAGGGAAGTTTTTTCCTCAGAAAGCTATTGAGCTCGGTGTTCCAAAAGGTCCTTTGTTTGGAGAGTTACAATCTGGAAAAACTGTCACATTACAAGATGGACGTCAGGTGGGTTTAGTGTTGCTAGTAAGCTGTAGCATGTAAGTGTGCTACCGCCTTGAGAATGAGTGTTGTAAAATTAAAGCAAGGAAGTCACCATGATATAAAACTGTTGTCCTGCACTTAAATTCACATTGTTAAACAATTTTTAGAAAAGTTGTAGGGAGCCATGCTCTCTGAGCCTATGAAATCAAGGGTGCCAAGAACCTACATGTACGATTTGTTCAAAACTAAGTTTCCCTTCTCACCACAAGGCAAAAGAACTTTACCACATGCCACCTGTCTACATTGGAAACAACAATGTTTTAGATGATTTTACCTGTTCATAAACTAAAACGTCTTAAAGCATGTAGGTATCTGATTCAAAGAAAGTTCAGTGTTATGTTAGGATTGAACTTATATTTTACTCGGTACAATACTTTCCAGATCCAACCAGAGCAAGTGATGAAAGCAAACCAACCGGGACCATTGTTTATGATTATTGAATGTCCCACAGTGGATCACATTCCAACTCTGGTGACCAACAAACAGCTAAACCAGTACTGGGAGGAAAACTCACATGTTACACCTGCTGTGATTGTCCACTTGACGCCAATGATAGTTTTTGAGAATAAAGAGTACAAGCAGTGGAGAGAGAGGCAAGTTAACCCTTTAGGTCCCAAAATTGACCAACATTAATTTTCTCCTAACAAAATCAGCAGATCATGAAGAGTAAAGGTTATGAGAATTACTAAATTGATCACCAAAGGGAGAATGCTTAGATCTTAAACCAAATTCTCTCAACTGTTCTTAAGAGAAATGTATAGAGGTCACTCTGGAGAATTTGTATGTGGATCATGGGGCTTAAAGGGTTAAGATGGTTTTAGTCAATAAGCTGGCACTCATTTCTCACCTCAGAAACTGTGGTGTGTATTAGATTCTCTGGCTGGATGTTCATATCATTTATGTGAGTTGAGTTTGTTGGGATCATTATATGTATGTTTCTGGGAAACTGCCCACCTACCCCTCCCCTAAGCCAACATTAACACTTAGATCTCACTTAGGGCAAAATGTTGGCTTAAGGGAGGGGTGGGTGGGCAGTTTCCTAGCAAAAGAAAATTATCTGTTTTTTGTTGGCTGTTGCCAGTCAGATGAAGAGTTTTGTATCTAGGTTGTTTGGTACCCCCCCCCCCCCCCCCCCAACAAACTAGGATCCCTATTTCCAACTCGATCAGGGACGTGAGTACCACAGAACAGTTAATGTTTGTTGGTCAAAAGATCTCTGTTCTTTCATTTTTTATATTTTTATACTGTGCTAATTGTATGTATTTATTTTAATACTCTTGGGGGGTGATAGGCCGGGGTATTGTCGTCTCAGTGGTCCATTGTCGTTTCACATAGGAAAATGTTTTTGTTTTGAAGGTCATAATAATTATTATGCTTCAAGTTCTGGCCTCCAGTTTGAGATTAAATTGATCATTTAAGTTTGCATAATTTTTTGTCACCCACTTGCCATATTTAATGGTCTCATTGAACCATGTCCACCTCTTACAGCACTACTAGTGGAGTAAGAAGTGGCTACCCTGTAATTTTGAGTCATCCGCTTGTGTATATGTAAACCATCTAAGAAACTGTCTATTTGTTTTCCAGGTTTGGAGATTCTGTGTCACATTTGTTAATTAACAAAGACGTGTGTGCAACACCCTTGATCTTTCAGTCTCAAGCAACAGTTCAGTGTAAGCTACATTGCATTGATCCAGAGATTTTTCCTTTACTGGAAACCAATAATATCCCTGTGAGTAGTCATGGATTTATTAAGCATTAATGATATAAATATTGTTGCTCCTTTAAAATCTGCCTTATGAAAGAGATGTCCTGAAGTCTTATCATTTGTCAGCACTAGACTATAGATAGGTAGGTTAGGGTTTATTGCTTACAGTGAAAACAGTAAAGCAGTCCTGATAAGGACAAATTAAAAATCAAGTTAATTAAAAATTTTAATCCATTGTTTTGGTACACCAATTTAGCTGCTGTGGCATCATGTGAAAATGATCTATTACAAAATATGTTTCTTTCTCGTTCATGGCATTTTAAATGCAAAAGTCTAAGCCCCCAATCTAATACTCATGCACTCAATGGGTGTGGAAGTTCGACAGCGTGGTTTCTAAAATGTGTATAATCACTCAACACTCCCCTATATTAATTCCTTATACTTATTATTTTGGTATGCTTCAGAAACAATCATTGAACTTAATGTTGTTGACGTGATTATTACAAAATGTCCCTGTCAAAAAAAGAGTTAATGAGTGGAGTAATCTTGATTTCAAGACAGACCTCTGACTTCTTGATAGCACTCTTTTCTAACAAACCCTTAAGGTTTTTTTATGTAAAATATGATTGTTGCTGTTTTCTACAGGATGTCACAGCTTTACCAAAGAACTGTGTTTCTGGAGAAACTTTCTTGCAGTTTCATCTACGACCACTAAAACAGCAAGGGTTTGATAAATCAAACATACCACAAAAATTGAACATTGACTCTACTTTACAAGAAACTAAATTTCTCTTGGCTGGCAGTTTAAACACAATAAGTGTCCCAAGTTTTCAACTAAGAAATCACGACAGAACAGAACTAGCCACCTCACTTGGCTTAGTGAGGTCTATTTCGACAAGCAGTTCATCTGGATCACAAGACTTAATTATTGATCTAGGAACAACAAAAACAATTAAAAACAGTGTAAGAGATACCTTAGAGGCAGTTGGAACAAAAGTGAAGTATTTGGCAGGGTCAGTGGAAAGGAAAATGCAACAGTTCTTTTCCAGTCGTGAAAATTATGAAGTTGTTTTCCTTGGAACTGGTGCCTCTATCCCTTCTAAGTACAGAAATGTTAGCTCAACACTTATCAAGATGAGGTAGGAATATAACGAAAATAGGGCCGGAAATTATTGTTGTAAAGGGTATGGGGTTTTTAAGCAGTTTAGTCTGGGATAGGGTCTAGAAGTACATGTAAGAGAGTTTGGGTGTAGAAGAGGGCATCATTTTCCAGAAAACTGATCATTATTCATTGAAAATTTTAGTAGATAGCCTAGGAAAACTAGGAATTATTGACAATTGGCAAATTATAAGTTGCATGTTTAAAACCAAGGAAGCAATTATCGCAGTAGCTAGTTTCTGGAAAATAGTGAACCTCTAGGATAGGTAGTGAATTTTGGAATTAAGTATATATAACGACTGGCAAAATTTAGCTGAACTGTAACAGTACTCTGGTAGAGGCTAACTAGGTTTCAAAGGTCCTTACAGCACATCCCCACCTAAAAATTTCTTAATTCCTAAAGTGCTCCCTTTTGGAAATATTTAACGTCAATCCTTCCCAATTTTGTAACAGCTTGAATTTTGTTTGGTTTTATGAACATGTTCTCAGCAATCAAGGTTCAATTCTATTAGACTGTGGCGAAGGAACATATGGACAGCTATATCGGCATTATGGAAAATGTGTGGATCAGGTTCTTTCACAGGTCAAGTGTGTGTTCATATCACATATTCATGCAGATCATCACTTGGTATGAGAGAAGAATTCCTAATTTTTTTTAATGGTAATTGAACAGAGTGGAGTGCAGTTTGGTCTGAAGTCATACGTGTACATGATTTTAAAATCGCGCGGGTTCGATTAATTGAAATCACAAGTATGATTTCAGACCAAAATTGCACAACATAACGTTCAGTTACCACTTTATTACAGCCATTTTGAATTCTCAGAATTCAGTCAGTACCAATATTTATTTCACCAAGTAGCCGGTTGTAGCAAAGCGGTTAATGCAGAGTGGGCAAGACATCCATCCCATCATTCTTACCTGGCCAGCCAAAATAATAATAAAATAAGGATGCATGTATTTACAAAATTCAGAATTTTTTCATCTTCCCTGCTCATGGAGTCAGCCTTATAATAAATCACTGTTACTGGGGCAGACTTGTCAGACTGGTCAGTGTTATGTGATCAGTCGATCTGACACAAAATTCACTAAAATTAATCATCAATGCCAGTCTCATCACAAACAGCCCTTAATTCAGGAAAATACTCACTAGGACAATCATGATCAACCTACTAATAATTTGTATGTAAAAAGTGTTTGCTTGAAATATCACTTATCTTCCAGTTATGGTAACTTGTTTTTTTTTAAATATAGGGTCTGATACGGATCCTACAGAAAAGAGACACTTTGGTGAGTATATCCTTGTAATATACATGTGATAAGTCTGAAGAGTTAGAGGGTTATTTATTTCCAGGCCTCAGAAAGAGTTAAAGGAGTGTGTCTTTACAGCTGTGTTATTGTAATGCAGTTTTAATCAGCAGAGAAATATCGCTACCACCCCCCTCCCCCCCCCTGCCCCCCACTTGTTTTGAAAACATTAACATAGTGTTAAAAACATCAATGTTTATTTTACCAGGGGAAAGAGATTAGTTGTGATCCTCTGCTGGTGATTGGTCCTGATAAGATAGGACAATGGTTAACAGAGTATAACACAGTGTGTGAAGACATCAATTACAGGTATATGTCAGCATTTAAAACCTTTCATTCTGAAGAGAAGTGAAAATAAAATTAATGTATTAAATGCCCCCTTTAAATAAAAGTGCACTGTTCCTCTTAACTCCAGATATTAATAGTACCCTGTGATTAATTCAAGCATTAATTAATTTGATGTAAGATAATAATATTTTATGAAAGTAAAATGTGTCCACAGACTAAAGGAGATACAATTTGGCAGTCAAATTGTTAAAACACTATCCTCAAATGGGGTACTTAAGTTAAGAAAACAAAGCAGTCTGCACTTCTCACCCTCCCCCTTCCATTCAAAGTTGGCGTATTTATTGTTTTTCACAGCTAGCTCATACAGTGGCACAAAATTGCTTGGATGGGGTGGGGTAGGGATCAATTTTCACTTTAATTTGAAGTTGGCAAAATGTTAAAAAGTGCCTTTAAAGCAAAGTGTCTCTTACTAATTTTGTCGCTGATTGTTGATCTGTGTTAGGGATGTTGATCCAGGTATATATAATTGACTCTGGGATAAAAGCCTTCATCATTCAAAGTACGATCAGAGACAAGTTTAATTTAAGACAACTCTGGGAGAGAAAAACAGTTCTTTGTAAGAACTGAGGCCTAAATTAAGGCTTTGTTGGACTCTTTTTATCATGAATAATTTCACATTTATTTATTTGTTTACAGATTTGTGGACAGTAGCGATTTGGTTGTACACAGAGATGGAGATCACTTGAATGTTTGTCGTCATCTTCAAGCAGAGGAGGTAAGTTTTAAAAATAGTAGCAATTAAATTGTTACACTGTGATTTTAATTTGAATGACAGGGTTGTGTTTTACCTACTTTGGTAATTAAACAGTGATCCAGGTAAAACAGTACATACAACAATAAGATTCATACCGTCTAGTATTTTCTACTGTTCTGTGGCAAGGCACTCTTCCAACATGGCCATGGGAAATGTTTCCATTTGAGAATGTTCCAGCCTATAGGAAAAAGGTTATTCAAAATAAGAGGTAGAATTATTTTGACACAAAGTGAAGGGATGCTTCTTTTGCAGAAAAGTTCACCAAACATAATAGTTGCAAACAACAGACATTGATGTTACTGAAATTTGCCAATTTTTATATGTTATTAAACATCAAGAAGAGATTTGGTTACAAGGGAGTTAGTTGATAACCTACAGGTCAATATTGTACATGTAATTATTGCTTTATGACATTCTAGAAGTATTGTACAAACAGTGGTTTTCCTTGCTACTATGTGCCACCGGGTGCTGTCCTTATCAGGACTGTTTTTTTAACACTTGAAGAATATTATGTAAGGACTACATGCTGACATGCCACCTGGCGAGCTCAGTTGGGAGAGTGCCGGTCTGCTGAGCAGGGGTTCATGGGCCAGACCTACACTCAGGCCAGTCTTTAAATAACTGAGATGAAAGTGCTGCCTTTGTAATAACATCTGCAAACGGTCACACTTTCTAACTGTAGGCCCCATATCTCACAGCACTTTCACTTGTCTACATTTTTTGGGACATAAAAGAACCCACACCACTGTTCAAAAAGAGTAGAGGATGTAGACCCTGGTGGTGTGGCCAACCTTTCCTGGGCTGAGCGGGTTATCTGTAAGGAGAGGTCTTAATACAGGGATAATCTAATGATCCTCCTTCAGGAGTCGTAATGGCTACCTGTAAAACAGTGTACATGTGGATGAGTTGAGAACTTTAGCCCGCTAGACTGGTCAAATAGTAGAATTTCCCAAGTATGAGCCCACTGAAGCAAAGAAAAAAGATTGGGGCAAATAAATAGTAATTTTTTGTCATGATCTTATTAGGTTTTGACAGTTCCCGTAGATCACTGTCCTGAATCCTATGGTTTGGTACTAAAGCACCAACATGGGTGGAAGGTTGTGTACTCTGGTGACACTAGACCCTCCCCTGCTTTGATTGAGGCTGGTAAGTCATTCTCTCTAGTTCAAGTTCAATTAGTAAATACAATAGTCAGTCATGTAACGATCGAGACCAGGTCTTTGTTGGTCTGCAATAGGTGCAAATTCTGAAGTTTCTCTTCAGTCTGAAACCATACTTAATTACTGGAAATGCACAGTCATTCACCTCAATTATTTCAAGTCAGTCTACCACCACCAAATTAGCTCAGTTGGTAGAGTGCCTGCCTGCAGGCAGATTGGGAGGTTGGTGGGTTGCACTTCAGGGCTGCACAGGGTCTTTGCACTGCAAATGGGTTGACCTTCTAGTGGCTTGAATAAATACGTAAAAATAGTGTTCTCAATTTGTATTTTGGACTTGAATTCAATAGAATGAACAAGGTTTCTTTGCTGCAAGTCTCAGCCTAATGCACTTGCAGCCATTAATAATTAATCTAAGTAGAAAGGCCCATTGACTGTAGAGGGATCCTTTGTAGACTAGGGTGTGTATAGCTTAAATTCCACTGTTTGCTCTAGCCACACACTCCTGAGAGAAGACGAGGCCATAGAGGATATGGGTACCTGCTTTATGATCTTGAATTGTGTTTTTCTGATAGCATGTCAGTTTTTTTCTGTTCTGTTTATAAAACAAGGTTTAGTTCTGTTTATTCTGGTACATTTAATAATATTGTTTCAAAAATAGGCTATGGGGCAGATCTTCTCATTCATGAAGCTACTTTGGAAGATGAACTCAAAGCTGAAGCTCTGGCCAAGAAGCACAGGTTTTGTTAAAAGAATAATAATTATCTTACTGTCTTTATAATTGCTTGTTTGCCGAGCTAACTTGTGGTGAAGAGTGATTCTACATGCAATTTGTCAAGTGTTTCCGGGGACAAAGCAATATTTGTGGACTTACACTGTATACTGTACTGTAACAACTCAGAATATTTATGTTGCCCTTTAATGACAACAAAAAAGGCATAGGTCATATGGTATCTCTAAAACTGTGAGGTGCTACACACATTCCCATCATGGTCCAACTCTCACACAGAGCAAGTGACCCTTGGGGGGAGCGTACTGCCACATATGTTCTATTTAGGTATGTGCCACTCTAAATGGTACAGTTTTCAAAAAGTTTAGTCTGGGATATGGTATAGAAAAGAGGTTAGGAGATTAGGTGAAAGGAAAGGTAGGTGGGTAGTGGAACAAGATTTTCATGGAGATTTACAGGTCAATCTTGCATGGTTTTTTGCCATTTTCTTCGGTATCCTTGACTGAATTGTGCCCATTCTGGTTAGCGGGCAAAGTTGGCCGTGACTGTTAAAACTGATGACGTCACGAGGGTTAGAAAGGACGTGGATCCGCACGGGCGGTTACGGGCAGTCCAGGGGTGAATGGGTTAAGGATGTCAGTTTCGAGTACACAAACTGGGAAGTGACACTTGTGAAAATGAAATCTCAATTTCAAATTTACCCGCAACTTAGTTTGATAGCAAAGAAAATGCATCAACAGATTAGATGGAAAATAGCAACTCTAGCATAGGGGGGAATTTTGGGCGTATAGGTTAGCAAAATTCAGCTGAATTAGGTCTGGTAAAGGCCATGCGTTCAAGGATCCCAGTGGTATATCCTCCCCCCCCCTGCCCCCCATTGCCAATCCCCAGGTTTGACATTGTGTCGGTGGCAGCTCATGTTAGATTGTACTGTTTTAAAAAATTGACAGCATTACAGGTAAAGTTTTATCCCCAGGGAAAAAGATGTAGCATATCATGAGCATTTCCTTTTCATTTCAGTACAACAACTGAGGCAATTGAAAGTGGAATGAAGATGGAAGCAAAGTTTATCATGTTAAATCACTTCAGCCAGCGCTATCCCAAGATTCCCATCTTCAGTGAGCAGTTTACAAAGTACACTGGGATCGCATTTGACCACATGAAGGTAAATAAATTACCCATAATACTTCTACTTAACAATAAGTCGCCGAAGGCAACGTGAATATCGGCGAATAGTCATTGAGATGAAGTCGAGGTGACTATTCGCCAATATTCACGTCGCCTGAGGTGACTAACTGTTTTAGTATAATTACATTGATGATTATTCGAGAAAATAAAATTATTGATCAATTTCCGACCCCGAAACATCAAAAAATCTGGCTGCCATTTTGAAAACTGCTAGCCTTCAATGCTATAATCACCGTGCGGTGATTATAGCGGGATAGTGCGAAGATCCTAGCCAATCACAGCGCTCTATTTTCGATAGTCATCGATGTAATTATACTAAAGCGGGATAGTGCAAAGCTACTAGCCAATCACAGTGCTCTATTTTCGATAGTCATCGATGTACTAAATGTATATATGGCCACATGCTCAGGTCTCACCTGAAATTTTGCTGTGGCCATAAATGGGCAGATTTAGGGGTGGACCGAGGGGGCCAAGGCCACCCCTTTTCCTTTGAAATTTTGTATTATTTTATTTATAGAATTCCATCTCAGAAAAATAAAAAGTATCTTGAATAGAGCTGTTAATTATCCAGGCCACCCCTTTCTGCATTTTCTGGACCCGCCACAGGCATATTTTGATCGTATTGGTCTGAAATTACATTATTTGCATCTACATTCTATGTTTACCTCGTGGAAATTTATTTATTTTAAAAATAAAATAAATAAATTTCCTGTTTTACTTTGTATTGCAGAATTACTCTTTTCACAAATTATGTGAGAGTTCTGACCCTTTTGTTTCCAATTAACATTGTGCAACAGACAGGAAAATACTGATGCTAAAGTTTGAACTAAATAACTTGTTATTGCAATATTGCAGATTAACTCAAGTAATTTGTCAAGGATTCCTCAACTTTTGGGGCCACTTCAAACTGTATTTGCAGAGGAAATTGATGAAATGAACAAAAGCAAGTGATAAGAGACTCCGAGGGAAAAAAAGAAGAATATCATTCTTGTTTTTATTAGTATTTACAATATGTATAAACTGTTTCCTCTTCAGAAAGTACAAAGCTATTTGCAGATGAAAAATACATGTTTTCTCTTTAATAAAAAAGTTATTCTTGTAACTTATTTGCTCAGGTATGTCTTATAAGCTGTTTGTGTCCCTAATTATCTTCATCTCATTTTTTAACACATTATTAACGTAATTATTTTTATGAAATCAAATATGAAGGGATGCACAGCAGTGTCAGTGTTTACATTAATTATTATTATCACTTGGTTTACACCTTAACTACAAACTGTCATCATAATAGAGTGTTTTCACATGACGTCACGGCGGCCATATTGGTGTCCCAAAACAATGAAATGGCGGCCATGTTGGTGTCCCAAACCAGTCCTCTGGGAGTTGAACTCTTTTCTTATGCAAACGCTTTCTTTTGTTCCAATAAATTTGCATAGATGCTGGCCACGTGAGTGAAAACACTCTATACAGGGCTGGGGATTTCCCCCTGACTATTTTCATGGAAAATAGAAGAAAAATAGAACCACGTGCTATCTATAGCTGTTTGATTCCCCACCTACTTGTTGTATTTACCCGGTAACTTGAAATCTTAGTGACAGCCCTGTAATGACTATATAAACTTAAATTAAAAGATCTTTTATGCTTGATATGAGATAACTCTTACCAAAACATAACTGAGACATCAAAATAACAACAAACAATGACATACAATACCTCATGTAAACCCTTCGTGGTGCTAAAATTCTGACTTGCAGAATTTTCTGCTGAGGCCAGCCCTCAGGATGGTTACACTGACTGAAAATTATTTTCAATATACATAGAGTTCTGCAAATAAAATCTGATAAGCAGCCAGCTGCTTTGATAAAATAAATAATATAAGGAAATGTTACAAAATAATATCATTGAGGGTTTGAAATGTATGAAATGTGTCTCCAAAAATATTACATTATTTTGTCATTGTACTCTGAAAGGGATGTCTGCAAGCCACTAAAAAGTTCACAAAATAGCAGGGACTAAATACTGAGCAACAAAATTAATAGTTCACCATTGCTGCATTGTGATTTTTAAAATTTATAAATTAAACTACTACAACAAAATTGGGGCTAAAATTGGTTACATGTACATGAAGTAAACAGTAGTATTGACATTAAAATACCTCTGCCCTGATAACTTTACATGACTGACTTGTAGATTTTACATTAACCCATCTCAACTGCAAGACAGCATTGTCTTGCTACAGAATTGAGTCCAATTTTGCACAGTGCAGATGAAATACTACTCAGACTGCATCTATCTGGATAAAGATCACGCCATGCTACCAACACTTGGTATGCCATCTCCTGCACACCATCCTTGCTGCAGTCATTCTCAATTTCCTTAATCTTGCTTTCACCAACACCCAACACACGGCCAAGTTGTCGCCATTTGCTATTTCCAACAAGTTTCTGTGCAAGATCTTGGAACTTCTCTTCCCAGTTTATGGATTCTTGAAGTCTTCGTTTTCTTGCATTCTTTTTTACACAGGGGCATATCTTTGGTTCCATTTCTATTATTAATGATGAAATTTACTTCAGATTGTTTAACATAATTATGTTATTATTTTATGCTTTCCAAATGCCTTCAGACTATAAAGAACTTAAAAACCCTTAATATGTAATTCAACAGACGAGGAAAAGAACTGAGAACAAACTGACATAATTCAGTAGTATAGTGTAACTCACGATTAATTTTCATAATGATACTTCATGCTCAAATACAGCTCTATGCATTGATTAGTGTGTCTAATATTATGGACAACACATTTTAACAACAAAGTCAAAGTTACCATTATTTTACGGTTTGCAGAGAAAAGCCTTCACGTAGGTCAATATTGATAAACTGTTAGATTGTCCTTCTAAATTTCCTGAAATTTCTTAACAGAACAAGGATTTAACAGTATATCAAAAGTCACTTAGAGCCTACAGCTGTATTTCCATGCACCCCTTATTTATTTAATAACTTTATTCCTTTGTCGTCATCTCACCAGATCTCTCTTCATTCATCACTCTTGCCATCTTAGTTCTATTTGACATGTGTTGTTTAGTCAGGTTGCCAGGTGAGCCAGTTTTGTAAAGAGCTGAGATGAACTGATGTGGCATCCCTCCACGACGTTTGTAGTCACCAATGACTGCTGCCATAGGATTGTCACAGCCACTTAAGTTGCTTATTTCTTTTGGAGTGTAACCCAGACTCTCTGCAACTTCATGCCAGACCTCATCCCCCATGTCTTTCTCAGCCTTAATACTCAACAACGCTAGAATTAAGACAATCAGTCTGTCAGTTAATACAAGCCTGCATTTTGACCTAAAGAACTGAATTTTAAAGCCAAGCACACCCTAGAGGGAAGAAAGATTTAAAGGGGCTGTGTCAAGGCAGTCCAGTTCATTTTGTTTAATTTTGCTAATTACTTGCCCTCACTCGGTATGGAACTTAAAGTAAGCAAAGAAATTACTTGTAAATGACAAAATCAGAGATTTGAGACAAACAAATATGTCTCCTGAGCATTATTTTTGAATTTGCAAACAGCAGAGATCAACTTTAAAAAACTGTTAGGCTGAAGAGTTTTCAAAAACTCTAATTTCAATCTGTTTCAATCTTCTTCAGTTTTGCCCATCCGTGGCATCTGTTGTATCTGTTGTGTTATTTTAACCTTCCTTTAATGTTTTGAGCGGTTATTTTTAAGTTTCTCTTAATTTAACGGGCATTTTGTAATTACCTAATTTGGCTGAATTTTGTGACACAGCTCCTTTAACTCTTAAATAATGGACCATTCCATGGTTTTTTCAACTTTTGACACGCAACAGTTAGGGAAAATCCGTATTAGTCGAATTGCCAAGTTTAAAAGTGATACGTCTTAATGAGCAAAGATATATAGCTAATTTGCAAAGTTGTGAAAATTTACTGATATTTGACTAGTAGGAAGCAAGTTTGTGCCCGCCACCATACAAATGGCTAAAATTTTGCAACTTTGTGGAACAAAATCTTTCAATGATAGATTTTTCCTAACTTGCCCATGTCATAAGTTAAAAAAAACTGTGGAAAGGTCTATTGTATAGGGGCAGTGCCTCTAATGAATTTTTCCCTAAAATAAAGCAAACAAACAAAGCCTTAGGTATTCACCAGTTACAGTGAAGTTAAGCTGTATCATGCATTTGCCTTTGTCATGCCAGTTTCTCTAACTTACCTGTAAGTTCTTTAGTTAACTGTACTTCCCAGTCCAAGGAGCAGTCTGTTGCTTCAGTATCACGAGGCTTAAATAAAATGTGTGTAAATAAAATTAGAAATGAGACTCACTAACATGCACTTATAACTTGTAGCCAAGAAGTACAAGTCTACGACAGAGAAAGCAATGGACAAACAATAAAACCAAATACTATGCTAGCCCTAGTGAGAGAAATAGTAAAACTTGGTCATGACAAAACCTTCTTGTACAAATTCCAGAAAATGTTCTTGTACAAAAATTTAATGAGAGTCAAACATCAAGTGAGAAACCTCAAATACATGTATATAAAACAAGAAACACTCCAGGTGTTTATGTTTATGCATGTACAAAAGCAAAAAACAAAATGCATCTTGGTGAAACAGATATGTTCCTTATGCAGATGAAAAGGAAAATATCAGTGATCATCATTGCCAAGCCATTGCAATTGTCCATACAGGAAACTAATATGATCACTATCATGGTTACTTTTCCATCGGGCAATTCTATAGCCTGAGAAAACAGCCTACATTTCCTGAGGCCACCACTGGTTTCCCTAAGGGGATGTCAACATGATGCCAGGGTGACTTTTGCGCCCGCACAAGTTCACTCTGGTTCCCCTTGTGGTTCTGTATTTGTTTACAAGATACCACCACAAACTGTCACGCTCGGGCAAGTCACACAGGGGTGAGTTCACCCTGGTTGTTGTACCGGAGCTAGAATTTCACTCCACTGTGCGAAATTCTGCAACGGTATTGTGTAAACGTGAAACAACCACTCATCTTGGTGTGAAATCAAACTGCCAGTAGACTGTAATGGGTAGCACATGCGTAACATTTGCCAATTTCAATGGCACATGTATTTTATCAACATGAAGTGCACCTTCATACAAACGCGATATGAAGTGACCCAGTCTTCATGTAAACATGATACAAAATCAAGAAGTCATCCTGGTATGAAACTTGCCGGTGCAAGTTTTCTCATGTAAACACCCTTAAATGACATCTAAGAACCAGTGCAGAAATTCCATAACAATGATGCGTCACTTTCCAGATCTGGGTTACTATTGCTTCTGATTGAATGAAGCAAATTTTCAATTAATCAGAAGCACTGCCACGATCTGGATGGTAACACATTCAGTATAGAATTTCTGCACCCATACCTCAAATGTCATTTTGCAAGGAAACCTGTGATTGTATCAGGAAATGTCTGCTGTTTTCTCAGGCTAGCAAATCTATACACAGCTTTTTTTATCAATTGTAAGAAAACTTGTGGCCCTAAGCTGATTTATTGAATGATAATTTTTGTTACTTAGTACACACACCTTATTTAAAAGAAAGGAAAGAACAGGTTTGTTTTCACCATACTGTGATGGCTGCTCTACAATGACACTTCCAAAGTTACCATGATCAGGAGGCTCACCAGTAAATTTACATCCAAACTGCATCACAAATGGTCGACCCGTGAAGTTCTCTATTGCCACAAGTTCCTTCACCCCTACTGAGGGGTCTGCTTTAAAATGATGTGATTCAAGTCTGAAGAAAATAAACAGTGTACAGTAAGTTTTCAAATGTTACTAACTTTATGTAGTACATAACTTGACCCTTCAGTTGAATGAAGTTAACATGTATCAGCTAAAGAAGTAAACAAATTAAAGGTTGAAAAGTAACACTTTCCATGCGTACTCAATACTACATGTACAAGAGCAGATGCATGCCTTTACTAGCCTCCCACGCAGACATTCTTAGGGGTTTGTCACGTGTTCCTGCCCCATGGGAGAGGAATGATTGTGGGATGAACCCGTAAGAACATCTACGCGGGAGGCTAATATGCCTTTACTAGCTTTTGTTTTGAATGCAAGAAATTGGCTCATGAAACAAATGTCAGCGTTTGGACCATATTTTACTCCAATGAACGCTAACCTTGAATAAGCAACTACCCTGAATAAATGCTGCATCCTTCACTAACAATGAGGTACTTATTGACTTCTACTGTTTCTTGACTTTGCTGATGCTGTTTAGTATTGCTATTAAACTATGTATTGTTATTTATTTGAATCTGGTAGTTAGTAACAAAGGCTTTAAAAAAAAACTTCTAACACGTTCTTAAAACAAAGAAAAGAGAAGACTACATTGTACATGTCCAATATGTACACCTTATTGTAAAGTTAAAACATGCTGTACGAGCAATTAAAAAAGATTTTAATTGTGTGCCTAATGATTCAGAAGCTCTTTTCAGTAATAAAGGGGTTTTATGGTATAGTAACAAATACAAGTATTCTACTTAGTTACCTGATTTTTAACTTTCCAGTGCTTAACATCTTTGGTGCAATGCACTTGCCCACAAGAAGAGGAAAGTTCCCAATTCCCTCTAGAGGCTTGCCAAATCTGTAGCACACTACACAGATTCCAAACCTTCCTCCAATGCTGCTGATTTCTGACATCAATGCTTGAAAGGACACATTAAAGTGAAACAAGGGTATAAGGCTGGAGACACCAAGCTTTGCTTCCCACAGGACTGAATCAATGATGTCCCATAAAACTCTGAAGTATGAGAAATGCTCCACGGAGAAGTACACTGAGCACAGATTATCATTGTCATTATCAATGTGCATGAACTTAGGCTGGAATTGCTCCCAGTTAAGTTCTTCACCTTCCACAGTGGAGCTACACCAGAAAGTAAGCTGTCTGTCTTGAAGTTCATACCTCTCTTGAATTTCCTTGCCATCTGGTAATGGCAAACGAACAGTCACAAAATCATATGTGTCAGGATTGAAGACACAGCCATGAGGACCAAACTTGACAATAGGTGCAGCAAGAGCAAGTGCATCTGGATCTGAATGATCCACATTATAAGGCTCATCTGCATAAAGAACCTTGATGGAGGCTTCAATGTCATAAAGCAGTGATGTTTCTGGAAAAAGAACTTCCACGCCAGGAACTTCAGAAACATAAAGACAACCACCAACTCCAGCCCTGATAGTCTTGCGAGCCTCAGGGTAGCCTTTTGAAACAACAATGGCAAAGAGACTGAAGTGGTAAGCTTTGATTTCCACATGCGAAGCAAACACATTGTAGTCTTTAGGGCTCATTCTATCCCATTTTACCCTTTGTCCAACACCTGTGTCACTGCAAAGACATAACACATGATCATTCTTTCCCACTTTGACATCATAAGGTAGGCTTATAATAGCAGGATCATCTTCATAAAACCTTGCTCCATGTGGCTCCATCTCAATTACTTCACTTGCAACAACTTGAAGATGACCAAGCTTAGGGTGTAGTGACACATCCTCCACAACATCAAGAGTGAATTCACACTGAAGATGCCCAGTGAGGTTTTCTTCAGGAATGATGACACAGATGTTTCCAAGAGTTATGTGTCGACACCTGTCAGTAAGTGACTCCACCTTTGAATCAACATTATAATCATCATCAGAGATACCACTTAAGCATGAACTGCTGCCATCACTCCAGAGGTTTCTTATTCTTAAAGCTTTATTGTTGTTTACAGCATCATCTGAAATTGACTGATAACTCAAGAATGAATCTTTTCTGAGTAAAGGCAAGTGCATTGCCACGTCAGCACTATTTGTAAAAGACGAGCATGTTCCATACTCACTAGTTGTCATACACCTACGTCTTTTGCCAAGGTTCTCTAAATCAAGACTAAAATCTAACTTCCTCCTTGAGAATGAAACATTTTCAGGGTGATGCTGGTTCTTCTTTTGTTGAAGATAGTCAATGTTAAGCTTTCTTATCTCTTGCCTCAGCAGGATCTTTTCTCTTTGCTCTTTTATGAGGTTCAGTTGATTGAGCTGTGATTCCATTAATCCTGACACTGTGTGTTGGTGTCGGTCTGAGTATCCCAAGCTGAGTGGGGTCTCAGAGGATGGCACAGCTGTATTGAATAGATCATTGGACAAACATTTAGAACTACTTGCAGGAGGTACCTCTTTAGGCAAGCTTTTGCATTCTATGACTGGGTGATATGACAATAAATCCTGATCACATTTACAGCTGCACTGATGCCTTGTACAGAGTTTTTCTTTACAAGAGGGCAAACTTTTTGTTGCAGGAGAAAGCAAAAGGTGGTAATTCAAGTCTGCACCTTCACTTTCAACTCTCATCATGGTCTTTATTCTAAAGTACTTGCGCATTTTCTCAATTCCATGTATGTACACTTCTCTAGGAATATTCTCTATCAAATTATAGAGGATATAGAGGTGGCGAAGATGTGGCAAGCAGAGCAACCAGGGTGGAATAATCTCAATGACATTACCAGAAAAATTGAGCCATTCTAGTAAAAGAAGATGTGAGAGGCAGAAGGGAATTTCCTGAAAACCATTGTGCACCAGGCTAAGCTTCTTTAGTGTAGACAATTTGTCAAAATCGCTGGGTAATGTCTTCAGATCATTTTTTCCTAAATAAAGTTCCTCCAAGCAAACCAGATAGCAGATTTCTCTTGGTATTGACTGGAGGCCATTATAACTTAGCTCTAGGACTCTCAAGTTGAGTATGAGAGGCTTGGTTAAAACCTCTCGAGGTACACTTGTGATGTTCTGCCCGCGAAGATCTAAGAAGCTTTGGCATGACTTGCTGGCCCTTTCCAATACTTTATCCTTCTCCTTGAGCCCAAAAGGACTTCTCATTTTCCCTCCATGGTGGGGAAGGCATCACCTACAATAATAAAATAAGACACCGTAAAAAATTGCAGACTCATACTTTGTATGAGAACTTGAGAAAAGGTTGTGTTCACAATTATAGTAAAGCCTTCTGAGATGCACATGGGCAGCCTTGTTGCTTTATTCTCTGGACAAATGTCAGCTGACTAGCAGCTGTACATGTTGCTGGCGATTTTTTCGGTATCAAACACGTCAACCATTATGGCTGATTTACCTATAATACCCCCAATGCTCTAAAAACCTAAATAGTCATAACATTACCAAAAAAGACTGTATTAAAATGGTGATAAAAGGTTATTTATTTGAGTTTTTGTTTTAATTTATTGTGTAAACTGCATGCATTGCTTAACTTTACATTCTGATTTTAGCATTTACAGTGTCAGTGCCAAGTTAAGTTGCCAATTCTCATTGCTGTCCCGCTGTCAGGCCACTTGTTGCATTCTCTAGGAGACCGCACAAGTGCCCTGCTGCAAGAATCACGCTCGGCAACTTGGACGCCAAGTAAGAATAAAGCTTTAATAGGTGTGTTAGTGAAGTTTCAAGAAGGGCTCTCCATTTATATTAGTACCTCAGATCAACAAAGTATTAAAGAACACACGAAAAAGTAAGCCCAAAAGTTAAAACACAGCCAGTGGTAAATAAGGATGATTTTGTTGATCGATCAAGCGTACGTGATTGAAAGAGAAGCCTTGATCGATCTTAAGAACAGCTGATTTTTATAGAAAACAATAGATTCAAATGTACAAGAAACTCTATATATGAAAAAAAGACGTCACTTACTAGTAATTAAGTTACAGTACTAGTAAGATAAACTCTTGTCCCCAAGAGACCTCGAGTGACTTGTTTATAAGTGAAGTTAAGGAGGCAATGTTTGTAAACAGTTTTGCTGTAAGTTCTGTCTCTCTATAGATCTCTATTACAAGCTACTTTGAAAGCATGTGTTTCATTTACGATTGGTTCGCAAGAAGACAAAGAATAAGTACCTGGACTCTTTCATCTTGAACTATATTCCGCCTCTTACTATCCACACTGATCCACACTGCACAAACATTGGGCACGCGCAGGACAAACAATGGCGCCTTGTTGTCATGGAAACGCTTTGTCGACGCTCAGCAGGCCGTTTCTGACAACACGTGTTTGTGCGTCAACAAAAAAGTGACAAAATTAACACAAGAAAAGAAGTCAGTTATAAAAAATAAATATAAAATTCTTTTCGCTTGCCGTTAGAAATTATATCCAGAATCTACGTATCCCCTCTTATTTGAATCGACGATTATTCGAAAACTTGCGGTCACAGTATTAAAATCTCTTACCCATAAAAAGATCTGATTTTTTATTCTATCAATAACAGTATGGAAAATCCAATTTGAAAGGTCGAGTGCCCGACTTTCGTTTGGAACCCATCACATGTCTGTTGCCTCAGCCGGTGGGGGGTGTGGGGGGGTGTGAAACGTGAAGGCTCCGCCCTGAAGTCCAACCCCTTACCCTTTTATAGCCCAATTTTGACCGAGAAGGTACTCCTTTCGAATACATTCCATTGACAAAAGTACCCCTTTCACTTACCTGCGGTAAATGCACTGTCTTTGAAACTTCCCTAGACTTTTTTCTCGACTTCTATTTACAGCCGAAAAAAAGGCATCTATTAGTCCTACTTTTGGGCCTTTTCACAGACCAGAATGACAGATTTCCTTACCCTTCCATATACTTCAACTGGGGAAATCCCGACCCTTCCATATATCTGAAGCATGCAAAAGGTACCCCTTTCGGGCGGAGTCTCCCCGTAAAGGCCATTAAAGGCATTACCCCCACCGTCTCCACGGCACTCTCTAACGTTTGTACGCCGATTATGACTCCTGGACTGTACCTCTTTTTCCCCAAGACTCGGGTAGATTTTTTCTAGGTCTAGGAAATAAACACTTGCATTAATTATTCTTAGTGACAACTACAGCTGTAACCACTTGGCTAACGTTTTGATAAATGTGCAGCCAGTATGTGTTCCAAGACTTTGCAGTGGTTGCTATATCAACCTAGGCTAGGAAGACTTGCCAGTTCCGCAAAGTACCAAATTAAAATTAATGGCCGTTTCTATAATTTTCAGAACTCGTACGAATCCTGGCGTGTATCGTTGTAAAAAGATTAGTCTAAGGATAAGTTTGGTCTGGAAAGGAAATGAGGAAATACCCCATTGTATGATTACAACAATCAATGTTCAAAATCTTGATTACAATTTCCACGTACTTTGTCAGCTGGAGAAGACAATCCAGTACGAGAAAAAAGCGTCATATTTGTTTCCTTAAGATCATCTTTACTGACAATCAAATTATTTCCTATTATATCGTAATAATTTTTCACCCTTGTATTCAATTCAAGGTACTTATGTATTTTCAATTACTAAACTTTTTGATCGAAGGCCATATTTTAGGTAAACTTTATGGTCCATAGCTTGTCCCTCGTTAAATGAAGATTATTGAAGGCCTGTCCCCCTTCCCCTCTGGGTCCTGTTGAATGAATAAAATGCCACGGGTGAGAGGACAACAGATGTGTGTGGAAAAATGGCGGTTTTATATTTTTTTCGACTCTCTACCCATAACTCAGCGCGCGACTCTTCACTTGACAATCATTGGTGCGTCGTTTTGAAGGACATAACGACCAATTCACCGTATTGCTCTTCAAATCACGCATTGTGCGCACAAACTACAGATTAGAGTGATTCTACTTAACCCGTGAAATGGATAGTAGACTGCTGCGCTCTGCTATTCACCAATCCCATTGAATTCTTTTGTTTACTTGTGGCTATTTAGCATTGTTTCAAGGGTTGTGCTAATTTCCACAGTTAACTGTAAGCTCATAACCATCGGGAAGTACAATGTGTAAGAATCAAATATAAAAGACTGGGTACGAGTCTAAGCCTGCAGGGCATCTTCCATACACGGGGTACCAAAACTTCCAACAATCACGACAAACACACTGAGGCCTGATATATCCTTAATAGAATCTTAATCAAATATAAATAAGACTGGGCACGAGTCTAAGAATACAGGGCACCCTTGAATACAAGGGGTGCCAAAACTTCCGACAATCATGCCCAAAAAAGGGTTCCAAAGGGCAATAAAAAACAGATAAAGTTAGCCCTTCAAGTACCAATAATAATCGACATCACTTTTCTCCTGGCAATTTTCACAGATAATCAAGAGAGAAGGCTGTGAGAAACAATTAGGAAAAGTTCAAGTTTGGAGGTAAATCTAGAGACTTATGAGTATAACTGACTTGAAAGGGTTAGCAAATTGACTGAACTAGTAGCTCCTATGATGTTTGTAAAATTTATTAGCCACTTTATGTACATATTATAATATGGGATATATTAGTTACAATAAGCATTTATAATCACGATTTAGTCAAGAACACGATAGATTGTATTTGAGGCACGATCAGCACCATTACAGCTACAAGTAAACTTAAAACGTCTTTTTCTAGCGTCTTGAGAAATTTGCATCACGCAGATAATATTTCCTTCTCCCTTCACAAGAATCCAATAGATATTCTTCTTTTAAAGACACGTATGCAGAAAGATACTTTGATTTAGTTTTCAGAAACAATAGGGACTTTAAGATCCAACGACGCGGACGGCGACGAGAACGTCAAAAAAACAATAGGTTTTATAAGCAAAACAACAGCTTTGCACGTGCATCACACTTTTTTTGTACATTTCTTTCCCGTTTTTGCACGACTACGACGTGAAAATGCCTATTTTCGTGTTTTATGGACGACGTAAACAAGCAACGACAAAATTTTATTTCTCTTTCTGAGCTTGGATATGGTCCCTTGAAATTCAGCTTCAGGAGGGTTCGGCTACATTTGACAGGGTAATTGGGTACGAATAATCCCTATAAAGACTGGAAGAACGCAAATACACTTTTTTAAGCGACGTTCTCGTGGCCGTCGCGTCGTTGGATCTTAAAGTCCCTATTAATGCAAACGACAAAAACTGCCATAACCCTTTCTACACCAAAGTCATGAGATTACGAAGACAAACAATATGGTTCAAACCTTCACGGATGAAGACAAAACCCTATGGTAGGACCATTCAGAGGAATCCCCTCTCAGCACAATTTCACGTGGTGCCATTTGTATGGTACAATTTTACGAAAAGCGAAATTTAGACTTTTCCTTGATTTTAGATGTGTGGCACCGTTGAGGAGAAAAGGATTAAGGACGACCAAGAACATAAAAACGAAGTACCGTTACTTGTTTTGGTTTCAAACATAACTTTGTTCTAAGGGCCCTAATTCTTCCTTCCTCGAGTAAGAAAGAGAGGACCCTGGGAACAGGTTGAAGAATTCCCCATCTATATTGCTAAAGTTTCTCCAAGCTAACTCACCTTCACAAACACTGAAAGATGACTTAAGCACGTTATAATTATATGTTGTCCACTAAAAAACTCTGTCCATATTTTCACATCTGTCTTATCTGTATACACTATTTCTTATAATATTTATGCCTTATTCACACCAAAGCTCAAGCACTGTTACTAATGAAAGAATAAGTCAAAGCTTACGTGAATCCTGGTTTAGTTAAAAATGTTTTGTTTCGTTGTGAATGAGGCTTGAGACAAAACTGTACTTCAAACTAAGTTTTTCAACCACTTAACTCCGCTTCCATTCCAGCGCCTCACGAAAGGCGACATGTGGATGTGACGAACTTGACGGTGTAAAGCCACGACTACTGAGAGTTCAATGCTGATGGGCAGCTGAAGTGACTGCTTTGCAATCCTTCCTCCGAGATCACCGAATTTGCCAACATAACACTGGCAAGTGAAACCTCTAGATGTTAACTCTTTCCGACCAAGCCTTGCTACTTTTGTTGTACTGACAACTGACGAAAAGTGCAGCACATTTGACACCAAACACCGTCAGTCATCTTTTACTACAATATAGCCATCTCAGTCTAAGACAAGTACAGGACTGATGTAGTTGTACATACTAAAGCCCAAAACATCCTGTTCAAGTGAAGCAACACACCATGGGATCCTCCAAGGTATTATGGTAATCAAGGCATGCGATCAATATTGAGAAACCATTGTCTTTTCTCACCTATTTGCACAGACTTACTAATCACATTGTCAACATCATTTTCAGAATGCTGTTGTTGCCACCAGGATTAACACTCTGATTTCTACTGTCCCTTTGTCTCTGTTGCACGTTTTGGGGTGTTTGGAATTTTTGCGCCATACACGGACTCGTATGCATGCCGTTAGTACGATTAACATCGGAGGAATACATGGATGCAGATGGTTGACACAGCGGTACGTTTCCCTGATTTGCAAATGGAACGTTGGGATCCTCAAACAAGCTTGGAGTTAAATCATCCACATTGAAAGCCTCTGCGACCTGAGGAACTTGAGGCGGGCCGTGGTTGAGGGGAACAGTACCGGATGATCCAAACCACAGTTTTGGGTCTTGGATTGGTGTTCCTGTGGCACTCGAATTGGACAAAAAATCACAGGTAGGGTAACTTGCGGGAAATGGCTGAGTGACGGGAGGAAAGAGAACTTCATTTTGGGGATGATGTAACCCGTTTTGCCCGTGATTTAGTCGCTGCTGTAAAGAATGAAACACGGTGCCTTCTTGCTGCAAGTAGTATGAAAGGTTTCCAGATCCGTCTTGTAGTATATCATGAAGGTCTCCGAGACCTGCTTCTACATGAAGATTGAACGCGTCTATTTCATCTACCCCATTCACAGAAGGGTTTAACATGGACGGGTTGACGGTTGGGTCTCTGATATTCGGTATAGAAGGGTATATGAGATTGCTTGAGTCCATCTGCTGAGTGCCGCCCCCGCATGACAAGCCGTTTGGCTGGACTGGCAACCTCCCGGGAACGTGATCATATCCATTGGTGAAAACAGGCGAATTTACTCCGTTCTGCGGTGGAAAAGGCGGGAATGGAGCCGACAAACCATCATTTTGTTGGAAGTTTAACTCAGGAAGGACCGACGAAGCGTCTCCAGGATAATCACTCCATGTGGGTGGGGGGCTATCTGGAATTACACCACCGTCTACCCGAGTAATGGTTTCCAGGTGACAAGCCCTCGCAGGAGGCTGATTATTCACGCCCATTAAAAATTGTTTGATAAGATTGATTTGATCGTGTGCACTGTGCTTTGAGTTTGTGTGTACGTGAGGTGTACTCCCATTCCTGCGCTCTGGTTTTAAGTCGAACTCCATTCCTTCACGGGATAAAATATTGGGTTTCTCGTCCACCGATGATCTCGACTGATTCGCTGAGCTAAACATGCACGACGCTGATGTACCTGAAGTGTGAACAAGTGACGGCGACAAGGGGTCTTTCTTCTCTGCTGTGGAAACGGGTGGACTGTTGTATTCAATAATTTCGATGTCTTTCGACTCTGGCACCACATCCTCAGAAGAGCCAGCAAATCCTGCAGAAATATTTTGTGACAGTTCAGTTGAAACATTGCAAATGGTTTGAACCCAGGTGAAGCCTATGTAAAACCGACCCCTTCACTCAAAAAAAAATTGGGAACAAAGAAAAATCCTAATTTTTTAGGGGAGGCGGCGGCTATACACAGGTTACCCAGGAATCACGTCCTTAGAAGGTGAAATATGATCGTCCTAGCGTGCGAACGAACTGCCGGCTGAAGGGAGGGGGGGTTCCTTTTTTTCCTCACCGCTGTCCCCGACAGCTTACTGGCAGGCTACATCGTTCTGGCTGAGTGAACTACTTGGCTTTAGTTGGACTGTTGTGGACAGTGGCTGACGCCGCTTCGGTAACCTGTGTGGAAGTCATCGAGTCAGTTTAACCCCTTTAAGTCCCAATAGTGTCTAAGGTCAATTTTTTCCTTACAATTATCCATACACTGTAAAGAGATAAGTTCTGAGAATCAACAAAATGATCACCCAAGAGAAAATACTTTGATTTTTGAACAAATTCTCTTAACTAATTCTTTAAGGAAATGTATGGAGATGAGTTTGGAGAATTTGTATGTGGATACTGGGGCTTAAAGGGTTAAAAAAACCTGTGGGGTGGACGAGGTGGTGGGGCGGCTTCGCCACTATAATAAGCAAGGCATTGACGACGAGTACAAGCATTGTAGATTAAAAAAAACGCTGTAACTGAGTACTGCAACTAGTGTTCACCTCAAACTTGTCGTCAGAAAGCGGGGGAAACGAGTTGACAATTTAAAACAGTTTTCAGGAACCAAATAACCCTTTGGAGTGTGTTGCATGCATTAGCTGTCTCTTTTAGCACACTCTGAAAGCATGCTTTCTCACCCTTTTCAACGAATACCACAACGGAGTGATCCTCATACTCGTGGTCGGCGCTTTTTTTGTGCAACCTTTTGAAATAATGCGTCTTATAAGCCACGGGGTTTATATTTTTCAAAGGCCCTTTTTGAGGGGCTTATTGTTGGAGGGGCTTATATTCGGAGGGGCTTATCTACGGAGGGAAATTTGCGTTTTGAAATCGATTTGGTTAGACTTATAGAAGGAAATAAATTTACCGTTCTTGCTGCGTTTTACTTTGTATTTGAGGGCAATTTTCCAAGTACAAGCCCCCGGGGAGGTTATATTTGCAGGGGCGATTTAACGGAGGGTTTTTTGCGTTACGAGTTTGGGGGGCTTATATTTGGAGGAGCTTATACATGGAGGGGCTTATTTTCGGAATTTTACGGTATCCTAGTCGCTCAAGAGCAAGAGTAAGACAACAGGGGCCACTGGGCACTGCTAGCACACAAACTGGGCAAAGGGTATGAGAACCAATACAATGATCATTAAAGAAAAATTCTCTCAACTAATTCTTAAAGGAAATGTATGGAGGTCAGTCAGGAGAATTTGTATGTGGATATTGACGCTTAAAGGGTTAAATTACACCCTTTTATACATTTTTCCCTGAAAAAGTCACTCTTTCCAATGGAGTATCCCCATTTTTAAAATAACTAAGATAGTATGCGCGCTCTGATTGGTCGAGAGGCGTGCTTGCATGAGAGTATGTAAACATGCTTGTGACATCAAGATGTTTTGCTTTTCGCCTGCTAAACATGCAAGCACGAAATTGAAAACGTTTTTTAGCTGAAAACTTGACAAGTTTACTTTATTTACCCACTCCCTCGTCGGCTGAAACTTAGAAAATCTGCACAAACATGCTTTACAATTTTTTTTCCGTTAAGCTGACATTTTAAGCGAGAAAAATCCGTATTTTGGAAAGCATCTGTTTTGCAGAACAAGAACTGATTACGCGAGCAAGATTACGTGTACAAGACTTCGCGACTGGTAAGAATTTCTCTTTTCATCAGCGCCATAACAAAGAGTTTCGCGTTTTTCCTCGGGAAAGTTAATTTATAAAAGCTATAGAAAACTTCTTTCCTGTATTTGCATAGCCTGATATAAATACTAGAAGGGTTGGGAGAATTCTCGACAGTTATGCAAACCCGAGACGTGTTTATATCAGACTATGCAAACACGGAAAACAATTTCTTTTCCTTAAATAGTCCATTGGGGGAGTACCCCACCCCCAGGGGAGCAATCCTTTTCCTAAGCAACAAACCTTGTGTAGTGCCATCACTTGAGGCTAATGACGACGGAAGTGCAGAATCTGGACTGCTAGTCTGGCTGGATTTCTCCTCATCGCTCTTTGGTGATGGTAAGCCCTTTTGATTAGATTGCCATTCACGCAAGATTTCAAGTACAACTGATTGAAAAAAGGGGCCTTGCTCATCACTAAAAAATAAATAAAAAATGAATGGTCTGTCAGTGCATTTAAAAATTCCATTGCACTGAATACAATTGACTACAGCCCAGCCTTTCCACAATGGCCATCTTTGGAGGAAGAGTAGTAAGTGGCTGTTGTTGAGAAGTAACAGTCAGAGAGATAGGCAAGGGGCCTAGACCAGTCACCTTTGATTTCCATGCCCAATCCAAGACTATACAGTCTGTAAACAATACCCTTAACAGCAGGACAAACATGAGAGTCCCCCCCCCCCCTCTCCCCTCCAACCCACACCTCCACAAAAGATTGGTAGTGATTGATCGACTTGCTTTGTGATGATCATTGCTGTCACGAGTGTTGGGAAACTGCTGCGATTTCACAACAGATCATCGAAAATAATCGGATGGATCCATCCGAATCCATCATCGATTAATTCAGTCTGCAATCATACTTACGATTACTGGTAACAAAATTGGACGACCGCATAGCTGGAGTCCGATTTGTTTAATCACGAGGATGGTTAAAGACCAAATTAGATGACACGAAGTTCTTTTACCAATTAATCATAAATATAACAAAATTTGTCATGAATTAAGCTATTTAAAAATAAAAGCAAAAAATCTTTTTGCTAGCAATGAAAAAAGAAGAATCCATTCAGGTGCATGTGTGCTGGTGCGTATTACTTAGGCATGATGTGTACTGCCAATCTGATTGGAGAATTTTGTTATAGTTATGATTATAATGGAAAAATCTCTTTATAAGAATTCCTTTTTGTTCACCTTTGTGCAAGTCAGTGCATGTAATACAAAAGTTTTGAAGTTTTTTGACTGTGGACCACTGAGCTCAGAATTTTTTTCTGTGCTTTTGGGCGATCAAATTCTCTTTCTTTGTTAATTATGAGACCATTAAAAAGAGGACACAATTTTTTTCGATGATTGGCAAACCACTGTCACTGATTAGTCAGTCAGGGTGGAGGGATTCAACAAGGGATTATCAAATATAATGGGCAAAAGTTGAATTAATAATGACAACACCATTATAGTTGGCTGGAAAAGTAGCACCTCCACGTAAACAAACTCAACTTACTTTAACAGGACATTATCAGTAGCAAGGAATTCAGGCTTGTCGTTTTTGTCATACACGATTCTAGCCTTTCCTCTGACCCACTGCCATGCACCACGGCCATTCATGAGTCGAAATACTGTGTCACAATGCCCTTCAGCAGTAACTGGTTGTACGAAAAAAAGGCGCAAAGAAGGTAAAATATGACCGATTAAAGTTTCACAGAATATAATGGCAAACTACAAAGTAAGATAAGGTAACTTAATTTAAATGCAGTAACTCCTTCAGGTACAGTTACACTCTAATATAAGTATAAAAATCTACTCAGCACACTAAACCAAAACCTTGGATACAAAATAAAATATACTCTAACCCCATTAATACGGACACTGAGAGGGCCATAGAAAGTGTTCCTTTTAAGCGGGTTGAATTTAGAGAAAATGTAAGGGTTTCTTTTCACAGGGACAAAGCAAACAGTCCATAATAATGAGGTGTCCGTATAAAGTGAATGTCCGTAAAGCTGGGTTTATGAAGAGGATAAAGGAAAACAACCTGCTTTACAAGGAAGCCCAGTCATTTCATTACAAATAGTTAAAAAAACACAGACCATACTAAACTGTTCCAGATGATCTTTCACAAGCTAAGTGTTTACATTAGAAGCTTTAAAAGAGAGACGTTTTAGATAGTGAAAGGGCCGATTATTTAAGAGGCATGATGGAAATGTGCCATGAAAAATCGGCTGAAACATATCTACCTATAACAATATTGGTTTTCCAACCCAGGCTTCTGATTTTATGCTGAAAATATTCTCGTCAATGGTCTCAGATAAGTGTATGACATTTATATCTTGGCTCATACATGTAAAGGGGTTTTCTCAAAACATTCTTGAAAACATGCAACTTTCTGCCTGCCACCAAGAAGTCAACTCTATTTTCTTTTGTATCAGCTTTACCTTAGTCAGTTATTTCATGCAGAGTTGTTTGTTGGTGGTGATTTGGTTGGTAACGAGTCAACTTTGACTGGTGGTGAGGTGACCAGTCACCAAGTAGTGTATTTACCTTGTTGATGCCCAAGCATCATACATGGCGCATCATCAGGGTGCACGAAAAAATAGCCTGTGCGACTCAAGTTGTCCTTCTCATTCATGTACAAACACTTCTGCCCTCTGGTAACACAAAAGAGTAAACGGCATTAATTTAGAAAACGCTCATAGAAATGTCTGTGCTTTGATTGGTGAGAACTAGTCCATTATATTTCCATTACGAACGTGCATGACCTGCGGTATTCGCAGAGATCTGGGTTTCGAATCTCGACAAGCTTGTGTTTAACTGCAATGATTTTCTTTGCATTTATTTCTTCATCCTGCAATTCCGATATACGAAATTCATATATTTGTTACAGGTCAAAATTAAATTCCGTTAAATTTTTTGACCTAGGTTGATCCTCAATTTCCTTTGTCTCCTAGCCCTAATTATTCATGAATACTAAGTTAAATGCATTGTCTATGTCATCAGCATGGGCAACTACAATTCAAGAGCATTTTTATTGGAAAAAGTTAATATGTACATATATAAAGGGCGTCCCAAAAGTTCGTTCCTCTAATTTCATGTACTATAACTTTTGATCAAAACTTTATTTTTACATGAAATTTCTAGAAGGTGTTTATTTCTCTATCAAGTACATGTATTCAGAATTTCAGTAACTGGCATGCCCTTTTTGTTTTTTTATCACATTCTGTAGCCTTTGAGGCATGAATTGGGATACAGCGTGATCCATTTTTTATCACCTTGGTGCGTCGGATCCAGTTCAACCCCCAAACAATATTAATTTTTTGTTTAGTTTAGGCAGCTGAAAAAAATATATTTTGGGCATTTATCCAAACAAGATAATCATCCCAACCCCCTTCCACAGCCAGGCTTTTGTATTTCAGTTTACAAATTTAAAACGAGTTAGGCATTAATTGGCAGACTAAGGAGAGGTTTTTTTGCCAACTCGTGGGCCTCTAATTTTTAAACATTTTAGCTTTTCATGACCCTTTTATTTGGCTTGCTAACTATGTGAGACTGAGCTTCCTTGTCAAGTTTCCTATTTTGTATCTGGCCTTCTTTAAAACTATTTTAGTTACTTTATTCATGGCTTTTGGTCTTCCCCTTTGTTTCTTGCCTTCAAAACCTTCATTTCTCCATGAGTCATTCTACCACCCAACATTCGAATTTTTCTGGTTTTTTAGCAATTTCTACAACAGATAAGCCACTAAATCGAAGTATTCAGGCTTATGCTCTCACGCAGCTGAACATTTTTGCGTTAAGGGGGTTTATCTTCGGTGATATTGACAAAAACAAGGAAGGAGTTCGAGCAATTCGTGCTATGAAATACAAACAATGTGGCTGGAAAATATACTCGTGCACACGCACCTTTGGCGCGGAAGTACACAAATCGAATATTCGCGTCAAAAGATGGCACAACAAGTATGAAAATAGTGAATTATATTGAAAGACACAACTTTTGTTGAAATGATTTGCTTACCAAGTCCAATCGTACCGAAATACAGACTTATAAAGTAGAGGAACGAACTTTTGGGACACCCTGTATATATAATTATATAAACTTGTTATTCACGCATTGTTTTGTAAGTACCGTAAATCCTCTATTAAGCCCCCCCTCTCAAATAAGCCCCCTCCCTCTAATAAGCCCCCCCTTTTCAGGGGAAGAAAGTTAATAAGCCCCCCCTCTCTATTAAGCCCCCCCCACCCCACTCCCAATTATTCTTCACTAATAAATGATAGGCTGTATTAATCAATCACGACCGCAAAACTCCGTGTGGACTGATCCAGGATGGTTTATTACCAACTGGAAGTTCGGATTTCATTCTGATCCTCGGCTGCATGACTTAAAACTTCTTGTACTTGAGCTTTTCCACTTTGTATTCTAGTTCTTCATGGAGAACTGATACCATCGTCGTTTCTAAATTAAATAAGCCCCCCCTCTCAAATAAGCCCCCCGTCTCTATTAAGCCCCCCCTCAAATGGGCTTGAAATAAATAAGCCCCCCGGGGGGCTTAATAGAGGATTTACGGTAGTTAAAAACACTTCAAAAGTGCTAGAGTTTCAGGCTTTCGAAAATAAGCATTTAACCTCTGCATGTACCCTTCCTTGCAGGGGAGACTTCCTTAACTTTCCTTTCATTTGCTATTAGAGGCTTAAAGAGTTAGTGGCTGGTGATTACCTGTTGTCTAGCTTTTTGAGACGCAGGTCCATACCAAGCTTGCAGCTGTACAACTGTAATAGTTCCTTAGGAGTGCTGGTAAATGGATTGGCGGGGTTGACAGCAGTGCAGAGTGCAAAGAAACCATACTGTTTCATTTTGCCACTTAACAATGGTTTGATCTTTCCATCAAATTTAAATGACTGCAAAACAACAATAAAATTGAGTGATACAGTCAGCATCATCATTATAGCAACATTACTAGCCCCTGGTTGTTCAAACCATTGGATAGCACAATCTGCTGCACATATCACTATCCAGTGGATAAGTATTAGGAAAACCAATCGCCCCATCCACCGAATAGGAATTTACCTGGTTACTAAGCCTCAAGTGGGAAAGAAATGAATGCGTGACAAACAAACCCCAAAGGACGTCTGCGGGGAGGCTATTTATCTGGTGGATAGAGTTATTCACCTTTTAAACAACTGAGGCCAGGGGTGTAGCTACTAGTCCACCAATACAAACATGCATACATGTGTCAAAGAGTGATTAATAAAAAAAACAAAATAGAGAAGGGAAGTAAGGGAAAAAGCACAAGAAGTAAACATAGGGGAAATGAGTAATTTCTGAAAAATTGCAATCGCCTGTGTAAATCCAATTTAACTAATTTTTTATCCGAATTGTTATTAAACTTTTTTGCTCTGAGGGGGTGTTTACATGACACCGGGGCGACTTTCGCCCCGGAGCGAGTTCACTCCGGTTCCCTCTCATGGCTCTATATATTTGTTTACATGTTACCACCACAAATTTCATGCTGGCGCGAGTCACCCCGGTGTGAGTTCACCCCGGTTCTTGTACCGGGGCGAGAATTTCACTCTGGTACAAAATCTCACAACGGTATCATGTAAACACGAAACGACCACCCGTTTCAGTGTGAAATCGGTCTGCCGGTACACTGGAACGTGTAGCGCAAGCGTAATGTTTGCGATTTTGAATCGCACGTGCATTTTATCAATATGAAGTGTACCTTCAAATAATGAGATGTGAAATAACCCAGTCATCACGTAAACGCGATACAAAATCAAAAAGTCATGTCGGTATGAAACTCGCGCCGGTGCGAGTTTTCTCATGTAAACACCCCCTGACTTTGGAATTTCTTGTTTCTACTATGCCTTCGCCAGACCAAAAGAAAAACCCTTTCCGTGATCTAATTCAGCTGGTTCAAATAATTCTTCAAAACTAACTGCAGGTATTTCCTCTCTTCTTCAACTCGCAGACACACAAAGGCAGACCACTGACAGCTTTCCACTAAAACAATCTGAGAGGTGGATACTTATGCACACCAGACAACCTAAACCAACTTGAATGGATACTGAAATAATACCTACCCTGTAGTAGAAGGGACTGACATGACTGGACTGTCTTCCAGCATGGCACCTGATGCTGGCAAAGCAAACCTGGGAAATTGGTTGCTCTACATACATAACAAAGAATAAAGTCAGTATGCTATTGCTATCTTAAGGCAACTTAATGCTTACACTCCAGAAATGATCACAGAAGGAATCTCTGTCTTGCTTTGGGGAGCACTATCATATGCGCTACGTGCTTATGTGCTGCTGTAAGGGTTAAAAATACACACTTCCCAGGGTTCTCATTTAACAATTAGTCACCTGAGGCGACGTGAATATCGGCGAATAGTCACTGAGACGAAGTCGAGGTGACTATTCACCAATATTCAAGCCGCCTGAGGCGAATAATTGTTTTAGTATAATTACATTGATGATTATTCAAGAAAATGAAATTATTGATCAATTTCCGACCCCAAAACATCAAAAAATCTGGCTGCCATTTTGAAAACTGCTAGCCTTCAATGCTATAATCATGGCACGGTGATTATAGCGAGATAAAGCGAAGCCCCTATCCAATCACAGCGCTCTATTTTTGATAATCATCAATGTAATTATACTAGTAAGTTTTAAAGTAGACCGGTAGGATATAAAAGTAGGCAGCTTTGCAATCAAGTGCTGCAGGCAATTTGAAGCTTTCACTCACTCACAATATACCCATTTTCCCTTAAAAGTAGACGACTCAGACCTCAAAGTAGCTGTTTTTTTAGCAGGTTGCTGGCTTTTAATGAGAACCCTGACTACCAACAATAATATACCGGTAATAAATTTATGCCCACCACAAGGTTCCAAATAAATATTTTCAGCCACTCATCACAACAACACAAGCTGATAAAAATGGTCTTGGCAATCATGCCAACTTTTCAGAATTTTTTTCTGTGAGAAATTCTCCCTGGCAAGCAAAGCATCCACAATGAATATGGGTCTATACAAATACTGATTTCATTTGTGTTATTTCCATTCCTCAGCACTGCAATACATTATAGCAAAAGATGCTTATTTAAAGAACAAATTATTTAATAAAAACAACAGTATTGATATCAGTGAATAATTATGACTGAAAACAGCAGATACCTTCAAATTGTTCACAGTCCAAACCATTGCCATCTTCCAACTCTACAATCCTCTAAAAAAGGGGTGAGGGAGATTTCACTTATTTTTCAAACAACAATCAGTCAAGTTATCTTCTTGAGACTTACTCAGTTCATGTAACATAGGCAAATACATTGTAGAATTTGAAACCAACATAATCATGTAAGGCTTCAGTTAATGTAACACAAAGTCATCAGATGAAACAGTGTTGACAGACATGCAATGACTTACTGCTTTTGAAGCTCGGTGAAGACACTTTTCAAATCCTCTGACATCTTCATTATGCACAAAGCTGAGAAAGTTCTGGTGCATCAAAAATGTCTACCAAAAAAATACAGGTCAATAAATATTTCATTCTTCACTCATAATATAAACTGTGATCAGCTGGTCCTTCTTCCCTTTTTGTTTTGGAGGTGGGGGAAAAAGGGCACCTGATACATTTACCTCAAGCGTCGTCTGCCTGTAGTCCATGAATCTGGACTTTTGTGTGAGTGGTCGAAAAACAAATGAGCCTTTGGAGCCCGTCACGGATTGGTTACAAGCAACATATCTGATTTCTGGAGCAATTAGATAGATTTGACCATTAAAGAATAATAAATTCCACTTGATGGACAATGAAATATACATGGATGGAAGGCAGTAAAATACAAAATTCAATTACCTGTGTGTATCCCAGGTACTTGAAGACATTCTCTGATGTATAGAAAACATCCCCACTATCTGAGAGCACCAAGAAAAAGCAATCCAAGGCCTGTTAATCACAAAATTTGAGTTACTCACAAAGCCGTTAAAGGTTGTTTGAACCCAACAGATATCTTTGTTTTGTGAAATGCTTGCAAAAAAAAAATGCATTTTATCTTACTTAGTTACATCACTACCCCTGTCCAGTAGAAATAACAAAAGGAAAGCATTTATTTTTTTAATAGTAAAAAAAAGTGACATATAAAACCACATCAATCATCTGAAATTCCAAGAGGATATCTTTTTTTTAATTAACATTTCTATAATGACCATGACAATGTGATCTTTTACCACATCACAGTTTGATACAGCCCTAAATAAAAGAAAAGCATGCATGATTGACCGCAACTAAGATTGTTTCTCACCTTATGACACAAAGTTTTATTTCTCTACAATCTTTTATTTTTCAAAGCTGTGTAGCATTTATTATTTATTTTCTCTGTATTTTTGAAGGCTGAATATATACTTGTTTGTTGTAAATGCTTCATTTCTGACTTCTACAATATGGGCAGTAAATTTGAACCGTACTTTGTACCAAAAACAAAAAAAGAATAACATTAAATCAAAACAAGAACTGAAACTGTACATGGAACCCCATTAAATGCTGGACAAATGATAAATACCAGAATCAATAAATTTATTTTACTTGCAGAATTCATCGAAGAAATATTGTTGTTAAAAACAGTATGAGAAATCAAACACAAAGTTATTCAATCAATATTGACAGGCACATGGCAATTCCCTAAGGGTAGGATTAATTAACACAGCTTTGCATGTAGAGATATCTGTTTGCCAAAGATAATCAAAGGTACCACCCTTTTTAATACCCATTGTATCTTAAACCCTGCCACATATCTCTACCAGCACTTCCAAAACAAAAAGAACTTTAAATAACAATTTTACTATTTGTTTCCGATCTTCATGTATGCTAACAGTAAAGATCAGAGATAATTAAGCCAAACAAATACTGGTTTGAAACACAACCTCAGACTCCTGGAAGCTAGATGTAAACACTACAATAATAAAGCAATAAAAACCCACCACAATTCCCCTTAATACAGGCACTGAACATTAACCCTTTAAGTCCCAATAGTGTCCAAGATCAATTCTCTCCTTACAATTATCCATACACTGTAAAAAGATAAGTTATGAGAATCCATAAAATGATCACCCAAGAGAAAATACTTTGATCTTTGAACAAATTCTCTCAAGTAATTCTTTAAGGAAATGTGTGGAGATCAGTTTGGAGAATTTGTATGTGGATACTGGGGCTTAAAGGGTTAACTAAGAATGCCAATAAACGTTCCAAAATGACATTATTAGTTGCTGCTGAAGATCATGAATTTGTATTTAAAACATGTCAACCACTTGTATCTATAGTTCTTAATCTAAGTAACCTTTTTGAAATGTGAACACCCAGAAACTTAGAAGTTATAGTATTACTTGTGATACTAAGCAACCAGAGCACTATAACAAAAAAGAACAATAACTATTCTGCTATGGATGGATAAATCAGCAATTAAATCCTTCTTGATAAATGTTTACTCGACTCTAAACTTCAATTTTGGAACCCTTCCTTCCTGCTTTTTGATATGCAAATAATCACTAATTTAATTATCAGAACAATAATTATTCAACTTAACAGCTTTACATACTTCATGGCTGAGAGATTATCTCCTATCCTAACCCTGTGTTAATTAACTGACCATCAGCAACTTTCTTAAACTCCATTTAAATTTAATTTTTTCAGGAAATGGTAATTAATGCTTTTGTTAGGAACTACTAATTTATACTGTCTCCAAGAATAACGTCAGTTGACAGACTAAACAACTTAAAACTGTTTTGAAACATTTTCCCACTTCAATGGTTTTGTGATACACGTTAACAAACTGAAATGATGAACGTGACATGAATACTGATTTCTTGACCAACAGGCAGCTCTCACAAAAGATAAGAATCTGCCACAAGTTCTTTTCAGTTTTCCATTGTTATAGGGTTAAAAATAAGTTTCCTTTATTAGCATTGGCAAAATTCATGGCATATCAAGCAAATCCTGAAATTGATACATTTAATCAATAATGCTAATGGAGTTAAGAATCCCAACTGAAGGAAGGTGAGTCAGTTGGATACTTAACAATAATTATTATTCCTTGAGGCCGAATGGGTTCTGAGTCAATAGCCCATGAGGCCTTTGGCCTCATGGGCTATGGACTCAGAGGCCATGAGGGCAAGAGGAATAATTATTGTTTTAGTAAAATTCAACTAGTTAGTCAAAAATACCAAGAATAAAAAAATTTTAGCTAGTTAAAGCTAGACTTTAATCCTTTTTGCAGCCAAAAAGCCTGCGCTTTTCGCTGCTGCTGCAGTGAATGAGATGTACCTTGCAAGCTCAACCAATCAGAATGCAGCATTGATAATAGACCACTAGTTGGATTTTACTAAATATATATACGAGTGACGTCAAGGACTTCCATCCTGTTTAGCAGGACTGAGAAATGCTGAACACACTAGTTTTTTTTTTAAACAAGACAAACAAGACTTCTCCTATACACAGGTTCATGAGTGAGTGGTTCTGACTAGTTACAAGCATTTTCTACCTCATCTATTACATAACAAACTGTGCAACTACATTTGGACCTGGGGGAAGGGGGGTAGTCACTGTTTTTTATAAAGGGAGACTCTACCCAAGTTCCAACCCCCTACCATTTTATATGCCATTTTTTGAGAGAAAAAGTACCCTTCTTTCTACTGACAAACAGAACCCTTTTCACATAGTTAGGAGCACTGCATCCCTTTTAACTGCTGAAAATGCACTGTCTTTTTCATACGACCAAATCACTAAACCAGGAAGTTTCTTGTCTCTTTCACATCCAAAAAATGCATCTGTTTACAGACTGAAATGACAGATTTCCCTACCCTTTCAAAAACTTCAACTAGTGAAATCCCTACCCTTTCATATACCTGAAGACTAAAAAAGGTACCCCAATTGGGTGAAGCCTCCATGTATAGGCCGTTATAGGGAGTAGCCCCTACGACACTAGACTAATAAGTTTAGCAAATGCACCAAAATAATGATCAGTGCAGAACTCAGGGCCTCCAGATAGTAAGTCCAGTGCTCTGACTGCTCATCCATGGTGCCAATTTGAAATTTATTTTTCTCAAAACTGTCTTGTGTTACTCATTTGCTTTTGTTATTTTAAACAGAAATACTTGTTACTCTGGCAGCGTAATAAACTTCCAAACGTCCATCTAATGAAACAGTCCTTGGTTTATTACAACAACTTTCAACAAAGGCATCCTGTTTGAAATTCCTCAGAGCTGCGAGGAAAGCTAGGTCAAATAATGGGGTGTAAAATGATTGTGGTACCCAAGACAAAACGTTTTTTTAGTGAATTTATTTTAACACAAAAAGTAAAGGAAAGGCAAAAACGTTAGTTACACAGAAAAAAAGTAGATTTCTTACCTCTAGGGAAATATCACTGATATTGATGTGACAGGCTGCAAGTTTCTTGGTCATCTCAGCCACAACAGCATCATCTACACGCCTTTTCCTCCTCTTCCCTGTGCATGTTCGCACAAAAAAAATAACTATTGCAGATATACTTTTACAAATATTAGGTGTGGACTGTTATTTCTATATATAACTACCTGTTAAACTCAGATTATGTGACTTAACAAAAATGAAAAGTCTAAGTTGTTGATGGTGAATCAAGTTAATAGATTAATTGTCTTCCTGCTAGACATAAAATTTATTGTATTCTAAGTGATGCATTAGTTTTATTTCTTTTCATAGCTCTCTTTTGGTTGTTCAGTAGAGATTCCCTTATCAAGTGCTGAATGTTTACTTCCGATATATTAGGCTTTTATGGCTGGTAAATTAAGGCTTAAATCTCAGAAGAACTAAACCAGTGTTTGCCTAAATTATGGTAACTTAGGGCGCTTTCCATTTGTCAGAACTGACTGGCCAGACGATTCCCATTGCAATGATAATTTCCCTTTTAATCAAAACTCTCCAGCCAGATCAGTCAGATCCAAAATAGCATGCATTAAGTATAACATTCTTCTCCAAAAACTCTTTGATAAAACATATTTCATTTACAAACTGACTGGTCGGGCAATGGTCCAGCCGGCCAGTTCTGACAAATGGAAAGCGCCCTAAGGTCCTGACCATACCCCTTCCCAAATGCCTAGTAAGAGAACTTATACAGATGGCAGCAATTTAGATAGAAAATGTTTCTTTACATTTTGAAATATTATTGTTTGCTTTTCCAGTAGGGGCTTCCAGGCAACCACTAAATCTTAATTGACACTGCTGTAAAATTCAACAAATCTGAGCAAATACAAGCTTCAAAAGGATTATGAAATTCACAGCAGTGTTTATATAACTGCCCAAGTTTCATTGCATTGCCATTAAGACAAAATGTACAAACATTTTGGCTGACTAGTAGACTGTTGTATTATTCAACTTTGCAAAAACCATGGGTATTTACATTGAGCTGTCTAGCAAAGACTACTTTTTGTTTGTTTTGTTTGATTTTTTTCATCTTTTGATTTCCATCTAGAGGCCTTGTTGCTGCAGAAAGTAAATAATTATTTTTCAAGGACATATTTTTTCTTCAACATTTTAGATTTAATGTATTAGTGACTGATTAATTCTTGGTTGATTGATTAATTCAGAATGGATTTTACCTTTAACAATACAGGGCATCTGACAGGATGCAGAAAATAATTGAAAATTTTGCATTAATTTAAAGCCATATTATGCGGAGAGCAGCACTGATTATGCGGAAAAATGCTGGATTGTGCTTCATTATAAAAGTGGTTATTGGGCCTCTCAAAGTGTTTATATGGTATTTTATGTAATTATGTGGCTTATAAAGAACACTAGAATGTGGTGGAACATTAATTGTCTCCTCTGAAAACATTTATATTTCACAAACAGCCACTGTCTCCACAAGAATGCACTTTTTTTCAGAACGTCTTGATTCAATTCTTGATACTTGTTTTGTACAACACTGGTTGAGGTACACATTTATGAATAAAAAGTGACAGACTTCGATTCAAACTTAACTAGCTGTAATATGCTAAACAAAAGCATAAAGAGTTTTTAAACACCAAACAGTTAAAGTTGTTCTTTCATATGGTGCAATGTTTTGTGCACATTGCAATTTCCTTAAAATGCGTGGTATCCAGGTCATGGCTTGCTCTTATCTTTGCAGTGATGTTAACAGTCAAATGAGGATCCTTCTTAATATTCTTTCCTTTTAAGACACATTTATCCATGATATAAACGACACTTTATGCTTTCAAAAATATATAGTATGTGTAAGCAAGGAAAACAAGAAAAGACTTTCCAGTTTCCTGCGAAAACAGCCAACAAAGCAGGTAATGTCCCCAATAATTATTGCTTATATCAGGCAATTTTTTCAATTTTATTTTGAAAATGCTCTGAATATGTGGGAGATGCGGATTTTAGTGAATTATGAGGATCCACACCATATATAACATATTTCTTTGAATATTATTGTTGTGGGCGATTTTTTTTTTCACCAAAACGGGGTGATTATACGAGGGAGGCAGTTACTTTAAATATTTCCCACTGGAAGTCGTGCTCTGAGTATTTTGATTAATTATCCCATTAAATAATAAAAATAATCACATAATCACATCAAATAAACTGAACATGGGCTAATTTAAGTGTTCCAAATTTGGTTCCCATGATTTTGTGGCTATAGAGTGTTTTCACTCATGTGGCCAACATCTATGCAAATTTATTGGAACAAAAGAAAGTGTTTGCATAAGAAAAGAGTTCAACTCCCAGAGGATTGGTTTGGGACACCAACATGGCCACCGTTTCATTGTTTTGGGACACCAATATGGCTGCCATGACGTCATGTGAAAACACTCTATTTGATCAGTTGGAAACAATTAAATGAAAACCTTATTTTGTCAATTTTTAACTTGACAGGGAGGGGATAAAAATAAGAGAAGATGGCGAGAGGGGTGGGGGCAATTATTTGAGGGATGCAAGGAATGGCTATCATTCAAGGAAATACCATGCACCATGTCCAAACCAGAACTGTTAACAGCTCAGCAACACTTACCAGACTGGAGATAATTTTGAGTTTGGAAAAAGCTCACAGATAACTTTAAAACTGTGAGCTTATCTAACTTTGATCTAGCCTCCTCTGGAAGAGGGAGAAGATCTCCAAGTTCTTCCAACGTAGCATTTATCTTTTCTCTGTGGCGGCGTGATGCGCTCTGAGGTGGTTTTGTCCTGCAAAAAGTTAATCAAAGAAATTTTAAAAAGGTCTAGTATCATGTAATTTTTTTAAGTTTTTATATATAATCAGGGTTGCAATATTATTATATATATAAGAACCATGGACTGGGGATTTCCTCTGGCTATGAGGAAGTTGACCCCCACTTCTTATATGGGAAAATACAAAAACATAAAACCTGTACACTACACTAGAACATTATGAAAATACCTTGCTGATCTACAAGTTTAGATAGCATTTGAACAACAAAGGAAAGGCACAATTTTATTTTTCTTTGTGTAAGAGAACCACATAACTGCTTTTTGGCAATTTGTACCATAAATAACACTGTCAGACTCAAAATGTCAGCCCAAAATTTCTATAATTCAATATCAATGCACCATCAAAATAATCATGGTAATGATTATGACAATCAAAAATACTAATAAAATGGTCACCAAAGAGACAATACATTGATATTTTATCAAATATTCCCTCCATTAATTTGTAAAGAAAATGTGCGAAGATCAAACAGGGAATTTGAGTCACCATATGGCAGTTGGTACCAAAATCACCGATATAATAGCTCAATACACAGCTTCAATAAACAACTTCTTTCCACCCTCAATAAAAATTAATCACAGTAGAGTAAATATAATAATGCATTTGATATTTTTTTCTCAAACTCATTAATAATAAAATACAAAGGAGATTAATTTTTTGTGAGTGTGGAATCATGTGAAAAACCACTTATTTACATCCTTAATTTTTCCTTCTGAAATCATTTTGTTTGAGTAAAATAATATCAAACATTTGACACACTTTTTGATCAAAATATCAAACACCTTGAAGTTTGTCAAAAACAATCCCCTACTGCACTGCTCTGATGTTTGATATATTACATGCAGTATCTAAGAAGTATTTATGACCTTTTAAACTCTGTTATGATCATATGTTCTGAATCACCTCCCCTGTCTAATCCAAAAATAACAGGGCAGAAGAATTTAACGACACGATTTGGGAGCCGGTAATGAATATTCCCTTAAATGTTGTAACTTGTAAGTTACAGACGTATGGGCCCTCGCTCCCTGAACAAAGCAAACAATGATTAAGATGGTCACATACAAAATTGTCACAAAACAGACAAGTCAAACTAAAAATATTCTGGAAAAAGAGAGTAAAACAATGTCAGATAACAGATACACTCCTTTGAAGCAAGAGTTACATGTACATCCATCAAGATTGTTCCACATTCAATAAGTAGTCAAAATATAGACAAAGCAAAGGAGACCACAAAGGTAATTGGATGATCCATAATCCAAGTCTGTTGCAAGTTGCCTCTGTCCATTAGGAAGCCAGCCAATAGATAAAGATCAACAAGTTCATAAAGTTATCAAAATATAAACCAGACAGACTACCAGGGCAAAGAATAGAAATTATCAAAACAACATAAATAACAGGAACTTTTCAGGCACATAAGGAGTGATCACTTAAATTAGCCATGTATAAAAACAGGTATTTCAGGTTGTACAAGCTTCAAGGCAGAAATGAAATAGTTGTGAGGATTTAACCCCTAAGTCACAAGAGTGACCAAGGGCAAATTCTCCTGATAATGTCATGACATAATCAAGATAATAGGTTACATGCAAATAAATAAAATGAGCACATACGGATCTCTCAACTTATTATTCTTTAAGGAAATGTATGGAGATCAGTTTGGAGAATTTGTATGTGGGTATTGGGGCTTATAGCAAGGGTACACATGACTTCCCAGACTGCAGTTGGGCACTCTAGCCACTGAGCAACCAAGAGATACATACATACATACATAACATACATAACATATATACTTACAAACTTATTAACGTGACTAACACTTAGCTATAAAGCTAGTTTACAAGTCAGTCAAAAGCTGTGGCAAGCCAGTCAGCCAGGTCAGTCAAAAGACATCGCAAGGTTTAGGTTTATGAGTCAGCCCAAGTCAAAACATCATAATAAACTAGGGACTCTTGTTAAATTCCTTGAAAACCTTTGAAATTGTAACAATCATTTCTTAATACGCGACTTTCCCTTGCCCTTCAAAATACTTCCTTTTTGTAATGCAGGGCCCGATTTCATCATAAAAAGTTAAGGACAATTAACAGAAGGATGGTAGCTGAAATCTATGTGCAACTTCAATAAAGCTGACAGTTTCAACAAGGGTATGGTATTATGCACATTTTGGAAAGTCAGCCCTGGTCGTTTCTAATCTAGGTCTGTCCAACAACTCTTTCACTTCAACCAGATGTTTGCTTTTTAAGTGTTATCATGGTTTTCTGTTGGTCATACAAATTATGTTTTACTAGCACTGCTTGTTGCATTAATTTCCTACAATTGGATCACTGTCAAACTTATTCTTAGTTACACATGTGAACGTATCCTTCAAGTTAGTCTAAACTGAGTCAAGTCCTTTCCGGCAACTTTGAATAACACAAGAATAAATTCCCACAGAGATAAACAGCTTTCATCAGAATGTTGACATAACCATCGTGGTTACTGACCCAAATGTAAAATCCATAATTTATATAGAACATGTGGTTCAGTCACATGTTTCACTTTTCTGCTGCACCAATACCTCTTTTTCCTAGAAACTAATCTCTGACCCTTTTATACAAATTTAAATCTCTTTCGTATCTTCTTACTGACCATTTGTTTGGTTCTCTGTCTAATGATTTTATTCCATTAATAGTCTAAACACTAAATGGGAGGAGACATGGAATACTGATAAAGTTGAAATCCTGTATATGATAATAGGAATGTCACTTTGACTTGCTCTAAATGGAAGCAGTGGATGCTAAAATCTGAGAAAATCATTTTAAGGCCTGACCCTTTTCTCCAGGATCTTTTCATGGCACAGCTGTATTTTTGGTCAGAAAAATTCTTGCTTGGCATAAATCTAATTAGAAACTTAATACATCCACATAGTTAGAAAGATTATCAGGGAATTGTTCCCAGATTTGAACACATCATGACCATGCAACAGCTCAAATTTCAAACACACAAGTTTTCCACTACACTGATCATACACGTTTCAGAATCAAGCATCTTATTCGGTTACTTAACAGTGCAATGATCACTCATCAGTAATTTATGTGTCAACAACCATTTCTATTCTTCTGGTTGAAAGGACACAGAGGCTTTCAAGGCCCTACAAACTTTGAGACATTAGAAGAGCTAAATGTGCATTGTTATTCTTTCAAACTAAGACGCGTTGCACCTCTCAAGTTTAAATGAAAAAATTTAAATCTGACACCTACTTTGTTGAGGACTATTTGTACATGCTATGAATCTCACAATCTAAATAAGTTTTAAGACAAAAAAATAATATTATTCTACTAAATTGAAACCTAACAGAATCACCTAAATGTACTCTATTGAACCAAATTACTTGAAATAACCGACAGGACAGGAGATGAACAAACGCCCAAAACCAAAATTAATCCTATTCATTGTAGCAGTGAATAACGATTAAAATGCTCAAAAGAAAAATAATCTTACAAAGAAGACAGAAGAGTCCAATTTATACCCGAACATCCTGAAAAGCACATCACGAAAACTAGGCGGAAAAAGGAACAAAAACATTTCAGCTGAAATCTATATTGCCGCCAGGGAGGTGTTAATTCTTAGAGGAAACATTAGTGTAAATGCGGTCACACGTACTACCTATGAAACCTTTCAAAAAAGCCAGGAAAGATCACTGAAAATTCACAAGTGATAAAGTTACTGTTATCATTAATTTTCCATGCCCATTTCCGCGAAAGCAAGACACAAATCGTGCGTGCAAAAGATAACAGTCGTAAAACAAACCCACAGTCAGACACAAGTAAATTGGCTTCTTTACACCTAATTCTTTACCATTTTCGCTAATACTTTTCACCGATAGATTACAATATACAAGTTAGTCACCTTTTAACAAAGAGCATAATCGTTATACCTAACCTATAAATTATAGATAGTGAAATTCGTCTTCACAATGCACCCTTTTCAAACACGATGCAGCTAAAAAAATAAGGAGATCGCGCATTTCTACTCAATCACACAAAACAAATCACCAGAGCGTATTAAATATTTGACAGCCAAAAAAACTTCCACCATTCAATGTTTGCCCTTCTAAAATACTAACAACTTTGTCAGCTGCCACAAATGACGGCTAGCCGAAGCAGCAAGTTCTCATACACAGGAAACTTCACATTCTCGGGCGGACATCTATAAATACACGTACGCAGGAAATATAGCAGCATTTCGATAGCGAGCAGCCGTTCCATTCAAAAGTTCCAAGGACTTTAGGAAGTGCTTGCTGGATTTAAACTGGTCTGGCACGACCTTAAATGCTTCTTGAATAATGAATACTATAATTGCGTGCTTGAGAAAGTAGTGTGAACTTAAATTACCGAAGTGACACCTAAACGTTATTTATAGTTATAGCTAGTTATAGGAAAACGGAATTAGCGCTAAACTTACCTATCTTGCTCGTCGCTATGTTCAGTTAAAAGTTTCCGTTTTCTGTCTTTGCCAGAAGCGTTAAAACCACCATTGGCTTTCATTTTTCCCGTTTGTCTTCGAAAACTTATGGAACTAGCGCTATCACTCTCCGAAAACAAGCAACTTCGTTCACTCACTGACAGAATTCACCATGTCGCCATGTTTCCTAAGCGTGTCGACAACAACAAAACGAAGTTCATAACCCGCCCTAAATTGGCAAACACGAGAATTAAATCGCAGCCAAACAAAAAGCAGTAGTACAAGTCGTCTGTATTTACCTGAAAGACCCAAGATATTTTCCAAAACGAATTCCACAGAGCGAACAACCTCGCGTCGAGCGAGCCGGCCTTTGGAACTTTGGAACCCCACAGAGCTACAGCTTACCTCGAGTTGCCGTGAGCGTGATGCCTGTGTATTGATAGCGCGGCCGTATAGACTGGGGCTAGTAATTAGCAAGACAATAGCGATATTGTTTATCAAACGGCGGAATTTTCTGGCAATAAAAAGATATAAGAGGCGTTATTAATTTCAAACAAAGTAACAAAAAGGTGTGAATAGGGTTCAACGCGCAAAAAGAAGATAAACAACTGAACGGAAAACATTTCTATTTTTGTTTTTTTGTTTTTTATTTTGTTTTTCTGACTCAAATTTCACGCTTTGGGTGCATGCCCCCGCCGCCTCTGAAAACATTCATCCAAATTGAAACTTTCCCTCGACGACAATTGTAAATGCCTTTTATGCTCATTATAAATTGCAAATGTGTCAATAATTTTTAATTGATACTTGTATTTTATATTCGGCTCATATTTTTAGATCTTTTCATACAATGTATTATTGTAATTTTTTTATATGTAAAAAATAATTATTCCGGCAGTTTGTAAATATTTCAAATTTTCCCTTTTAACATCATATTTTTTTGCATTTTTTCGACCGATATATATATATAAATTTTTTCATGAGAGTGTTTTAACGACTTCCGGCTTCTGCGAGTTGGGCGTCCTGTGCTTCTCGTGGTAAAATAAACTATTTAACAATTATTCCTCGAGCCCGAATGGGCTCTGAGTCAATAGCCCATGAGGCCGAAGGCCGAATGGGCTATTGACTCAGAGACCATGAGGGCGAGAGGAATAATTGTTTTAGTAAAATCCAACTAGTTGGTCAAAAATATCGAGAATAAAAAAACTTTAGCTAGTTAAAGCTAGACTTTAATCCTTTTTTGCAGCTAAAAAGCCCGCGCTTTTCGCTACTAGTGGGCTATAACATATAGCCTAGTAGTAGCTCAACCAATCAGAACGCAGCATTGATGATAGACCACTGGTTGGATTTTACTAAATGCATGTATACTATCACTATGTGTCTATGTCTATGTCTGCCTCTGGACTACTGCTGTCGACGACAAGCTAAGCGGTTTCGCCCCGTAGTGAGTCAGCAGTTAGCCCTCTCATTAGCACAGTTTTCTTGCCGGAAATGCGTCTGCTGTTCGCAGGCTAAGAGAATACCTGTCTGTAGTGGAATGCTACAAGACAGTGTTTGGTCTAAATGGCCTTGACTTTAATGACTATTTAGAGTTTTGAAGAAGTAAAAATACTAGAGCCAAGCATCCATACAAAATAAAAACTTAATTAGCTAACGTTAACTCCTTTAAGTACCCCTTATTGCGCTTCTTTGTGAGATAACTCCTTTAAGTACCCCTTCTTTGTGAGAATCGTCAAAGACTGCCAGTTTGCCAAATCATCTCTGACCAAATTAACGTCAACAAATTTTTTTATAATTTTTTAATATTTTTAAATTAAGGGAAAAAGCGGGCTGCGAGCACTCTATCGTCTCTTTCTTTCTTGCATCTTATCTCCACAACGTACTAACACCAGAATACTGTTACATCAAGCCACAGCTCAAGCTGGAAATATGACCATCGGCGAACATCGGCATTGTTGGGTAACACTTGAAATATAAGGATTTGTATGGGAAAAAAAACTATTGACCCTATTAGCTCCTATTGTTTCCGTAGCCTACGAAAATGAAAGGATTTCAATAAAAAACAACTTACCTTACATAAAATGTGTGTTACGTCTCTCCTGTGTGGTCCATGGGCCGCTTTGTGGCCGTTTTACGGGTTGTTCTGTAAACGGTTTTCTAAACGGTTAGTTTAGAGAGAAAACCGTTTACAGGAAACCCATAAAACGGCCATAAATCGGCTTATATACCACACAGGAGAGACGTAACATTCATTTTATGTAAGGTAAGCTGTGTTTTATTGAAATTAATCCTTTCATTTTCATAGGTTGCAGAAACGCTTTTTTCCCATACAAATCCTTATATTTCGAATGTTATGCAACAATGCCGATGTTCGCCGATGCTTATATTTCGAGCTTCGGCCGTGACCTGTGATCAAGCGAACTAAACGAATTCTGAGTACGAATTGCCCGGCTCATTCCCTCCACTTAATCGAAAGTACCCCGTGGTCAGACCAACCCTGAAATTCTGAAAAACGAAACTTTAGAAAGGTTTGTTGGAAAGTGCAATCAATATTTCAGGCTTCTCATGTTCATGAATAAAAGCCTTTCACACCGTCACTACCAGGGCGGATACTACCAAGTAGTCCCGGCCTAAGGGCCCCTTGCCCACCCCTCCTAGGGACCAAGCAGATAAGATTTGTGGGTAAAATTTAAAATGGCCGACAAAATAGCAAGTTGGAATTTTTTGAGCCAGCCCATATCTTCGTACAAATCACTTTTCTAACTCCTAAGGCCCAATTCGATTTACTATCCGAATACTGCATGGAAGGGCAATTTGTTGTAAAAGAAGGATGGGCTTTAAAGGAAAGTGGACAAGCAGTGCTTGGACAGACAAATTGGAGAAAGCGATGGTGTCAACTTGTAAGAGGTTCACAGGGAACATTCTGGTCCTACTACAGGTATCATAGACTACATAACAATACATAACAAATATTAATATTTAACGAATCTTGAAGGTTTGTAGAAATGGCCTCGAAGACAACGTCATTAATATTCATGTCAACGTGATAAGCGCGTGAGAAAACCGGCTGCAATGATGCGCGGCTCGCGTCGGCCATCCTATTTAGTACGTTAGCTAACAGTTAGCTTATCTTTAGCGAACTTTGGACCACTGGCGCTGCTCTCCTACTCTCTTTGTTATTGTAAAGCTTTTGTTCCATTATTCATAGAGTTTGCATTGAAAGAGATGTTAGTTCTGGCTGGTATTTTTATCAATGGGCTAGTTTTTAAATTTAAAAGCTTATTTTATACACTAGAGGAGGTCTGAGGAAGCACCCTATTATTCCCTATTTTTTTAGTTTAATGATTATATATCAGCTACTTGGTTTTCTTCTACCTGTATATAACTTGTGTAAATGCCCTATATGTAGTGTAAAATAAAGAATTGAATTGAATTGAAGTATTATTCTCCACATATAGTGTTAATCAAGTACTCTAATTCAGGGACATACCATTAGAAAACTTATGTGGGGGGAGGGAGTACAAAAAAACTACGTTAGAACCCTGGTAACCCAAACTCTGAAGGGAAATGAAGTTGGAGTTAGCAAGGGTTTGAGTTGAAGGGGTCAATTGCAAAATTCAATATGTGCCATATTAAAAATTCTTATAAAATAACTAAGAAAGTACGCGCGCTCTGATTGGCCGAGAGGCATGTTTGCATGAGAGTATGTAAACATGGTTGTGACGTCAAGATGTTTTGCTTTTCGCATGCAAATCACGAAAGCACAAATTTGAAAAAGGTTTTGAGTTGAAAAACTCGACAAGCTTACTTGATTTACCCATTTCCTCGTCGGTTGAAACTTGAAAAATCTTTAGAAAGATGCTGTGTCAATTTTTTTTTCGCTCGAGCTGACATTTTAAGCGAGAAAAACCCGTATTTTGGAAAACATCTTTTTTGCAAAACAAAGACTGATTAGGCGTACAAGCTTCGTGTACAAGACTTTGCGACTGCTAAGAATTTCTCTTTTAACCAATGCTCTAAGCAAGAGAGTTTTGCTTTTTTTCTCGGGAAAGTTATTTTATAAAAGAAATAGAAAACTTTTTTCCTGTGTTCGCATAGCCTGATATAAACACTCGAGACATTGGGAGAATTCGAGACAGTTATGCAAAACCTCGACTTTGTCTCGGGTTTGCATAACTGTCTTGAATTCTCCCAACCCCTCTCGTGTTTACATCAGGCTATGGAAACACGGAAAACGTTTTCTATTTCTTAAATAGTTTCCGATTTTTCTGCACCTTAGGGTATAGTGAAGTGCAACTTTAACTTATTTTATCAGAAACGGTAACATGATTTGATACAGGCATTTTTCATGATGAAATGTGATCTGTTCATCGGACCAATAATTATTAAAATCAAATAATTTGATGTAGTGTTGACCAGTGTTAGTTTAAGTGTTTTTACCGATTATACATAAAGCTAATGGGATGGCATCCGAGTGGAGTCACAAGAACCAGAATTCAGGTCATTGGGGTAAATTTCAGTGAATTTTCGATTAAGGGAAATGAAATTTAGTTCAAGTTAGTGGGGAATTTGAGTTAACCGAGTTTTTGAATTAACCGCAAGGGAAATTATAATCAAATGCAAAAAAAATTCATGCCTGCATGCGAAGTAACCCTTAAAAAAACATCATCTACTGGCCTAAAAATACAAAACAGATGTTAACTTAAAAAAATGCATGCAGCTCAAAACTTTTTCTATTCCTCCCCCCCCCCCCCCCCGCCCCACCATATCTTTTCTAATGTTTTGTCCCTGAGTGGTATAAAATCTTTATCTACTGCATGATAACTACTAAGCACTTCTGAGTAATTAGGCAAATATAAATCATTGTTTGATACTGCATCATTCTGATCGAGTTAAGACTTGTTACCAGTGACCTAAGCAACTTACCGGTAACAAGCTGTTGATCTCTGTGCCTCAAGGACAAAAAGTCCATTCTGATAATGTAGCCTAGTAATGTAACATAGCCTACCTCCTGAAGTGATTACTCAACCAAACCTCAAAGACTTCAAGGCTGGCTTAGTCAATTATTATTTGAATTGAATTTTTAATCTAATTTATTAATTTGTTTACATGTAACACTTTCCTGTTTATTTTGTCTGTTATTAGTTTTGTTTCTTTGATCCATGTGATGGCTATGCTTTTGTGGATTATTTGAATAAATGTAAACAAGTAGACCAGGAGAAACTTAAACTTGAACAAATTTACATTTGGAGCTCCATGACTACAAGATTAATTCAGTGTAAACATTGATTTACATCATCAGTATGGGATTTGGGATTTGTGTTGTTGAGGCACAGACATCTCTTCGCAAAACCTCTCTAGCAGCATGGAGCTAGGAGAGATGACTCTATTTGCAGGCTAAGGAAAAATGTACAAAGTAGTTTAAGATAATATGAAAATGGTTTTACAGTCCACCTTGGAGATAGAGAACTTCTTATTCTGAAAAAGGTATTTTTTTAATGAAAAGACTTTGCCAAGAATGATTTGCACGCCATGGATGCACAGATGATAACACATGCATTGTTCCCCTACTATCTGCTAGCAAATTTAAAAGAGTTTTTCTCTTTTGATTAATATTAGAGCGATTTTCGTATGACCTTGAAATGAAAACGCGCGAACAAAACAGAAACAACAAACGAACGGAAATAGAGCGATTTGATTGGTTATATCGAACGGATACAAACACGGGTGGCTTTTGGTTGGCTAAGCGAACGCTTGAGTGAAAAAACTTCATGCTCGAGAACTTTCTAGAAATCAATCGATACTTCAGTTTGATGTCATACTGCAACACGATTCATCAATCGAACAATGCCTTCTCCATATTAGGGTTTTCTTTGGCAGGAAAACGAAGAGTCCATGTTTTGATCTTTTCACTCATTGGCTGATGAAACAAATAACGAACACTGTACCGAAACCATTTTTCAAGGTCATACGAAAATCGCTCTATAAAACAACTAACTGGTAAATGTTTCTACTATTTTAGAAAAATGGATGATATTGCTCTTGATCAGCCTGCTGGAAGAATAGAATTGGATTCAACTTGTAAGAGTTTGTGGATATTAGGAATGCATAACTAACAGTTTCAATAATAAGCCTTGACATCTGAATACAGTTGAACCTTCAACTAGTGACTACCCAAAATGTGATCATTTAGCGGTCACTTGTGGGAGGTAGTCGCTTACAAGAGTCAAACCACACAGGATCTTTTCTGAGTAGAGGTCCTGACACATATACATTTTGAAGGAGAATTGGTAGCCTGCGAACAGCAGATGTATTTCCGGTTGTCGCTTCCCTTCTTCGGAACTTGAGCCGAAAAAACCAGATGCTCTCGCAGGCTAGAGAATTTGCTGCATGCAATTTTTAGCTTACGAATATGTTAAGCTCCTTGTTGTCACTAAATGTTCTTTGTGTACTCTGAGTAGCATTGTACATACAGGGAATATAGAGTGTATCAGACCATGGGTCAAGTGGTTGTTTACAAGAGGTCTTAGTTTTTGAGATGTTTCAATAAATTAATAAATTATTTAAATCTGTGATAGTGATACGACTGGGAAACTTTTGGTGTTTTGGATAGGTGGTTGCTTTCTGGAGGTGGTCACACATGGAGGTTGGACTGTAGCTTTGGATGAAGTCTGTTTTGATTTAAACAGGAAATTTATCTCTGTAGTGGCTGCCAACAGACATAATAATTATGGCTCTTGGGAGACAATGAATTACAAATTTTATTCACTGAATGAGTTTTATTTGAATGAACTTCCGAGAATTTGTCCACAGATTGTTGGAAAAACTATAATTACATGTCTGCATTGTTAACTCTGAAGAAAAGGGTTAAACCCAAACAAGCAGTAGAATAGTGAAGGGTTTGCAACTTTTTCTTGGCTGTTTTTGACATGATGACCTGACTTATTGAGTTGGTGGATACTATGGTCAAGTTTTGTTTATGTTTGTCATGTTTTTTTGTTTTCATTTTTATGTGAAAATTGTTGTTTCCAGTTCTATGAAAAGTGATTTTCCCCTTTTTCTCAGCCATTGAAATGCTGCAATTTTATTAGTGAATTGAAAATTATTGCTTTTATCTGAAAAACAACAGAAGAGGTAAAAGTTTTATCACTCACAGTATAAAGCTCAGTCAGTCAGCCATTTATTTTTTCCAGATGCTGCACGTGAACTTGAAGAAGGAGAGAGGAAAAAGAAGCCAAACTGCTTTGCTCTAGGACCAGTGTTTGACAACTTTTCTAGAAGAACATACTACATTAGCTGTGGTGAGTTATTAACAAACTTAACCTATAATGTTGACCACCTATTGCCCAATAATAATATTGTTAAGTGAATACATTAAATTTCAGTGTAAGAATGCAAGGATTGGTAAAAGGCAGGGAAAAAACAACCATTTAGGTCATGAACAAGAACTTGAAACTTGCTATACAAGCAAATCCGCCCTAATAAAAGTTTATTTTCAACAAAAAATGGATTATATTGACCCTTGTAAGTTGCTAAATGACAAACATTTAGGGAAGGTGTTGTCAATGCTGTAATTAAACTTAAACCTGTCATTGGCCCTTCTAATCTTGACTAGCAAGCTGGATTCTCAAGCCCTGAGGATGTCTCTGAGTTTTTTCTTCTTTTTAACTAAAACCAGTGAGAATGGGGTCAGCTGCCTCTCTGTGATGTCTGTATTTGGAGGCCAACTGTGACATAATTTTTATGGAAAACTAAGATTTCCTAGTACCCAAGACAGGGTGCAAAGAAAGTCAGTTTTACAGCCTACCATTCAGGCAAGCTGTAGCTAGCATGTACTAGCCCACAAGTCATTTCAACTAGCCCCAAAACCCTTTTTGATTAGCAGGATTGATTACAATCCTTCTGTAATTTGAAGTTCCCCAAAAAACAGCACTTGCCCAAGTTAAGAACAAAAATCACTAGCTCCAGGCTATCGGACACGACTTTCCTTGCACGCTGACCCAAGAGCAAAAGGAAAGTGCTTGGGTAATCAGCTGCTGTTCGAGCACAACCCTGCCAAAAAAGTAAGTTCTACTCGTGAGTCCAATTCAACTTAAAATTTCAAATTAGTGCTTACTAGGCTCTTTATTCCTATCAATCGCATTTTCTAAAATATATTGTGTTGAGCATGAAGCTACTGCAGTGTTGGCTTAGCCTGAGAGCATTATGTGAATGACCTGTTGTCTGTCCCTACTTACTGCAAATCGGCCTGTTATGTTGATGACTCTAAACTGTACCTGTCCTTTCCCTCATCTGACATGTCCACTGCAATTCACAATCTAAATGCGGACCTGGAACAAGTCTCCAGATGGTGTTGTCAAAACTCTTTATTGATAAATCCTGATAAGACTAAAGTTTTAATGATCGGTACGCCTCAACTCCTTAATAAGCTACCCACAGCATCTGTCTGGATGCTTGGAAAAGAAATTACACCCTCTACTGTTGCTAAAGATCTTGGCATTGTTATTGACCAATCACTAACTTATAATGAACACATTGCTAAAACAGTCTCTATTTGCCTACATAAACTCATACAAATAAATAGAATAAAACACTTGTTAGATAAGAAAACAATACTTCTCCTTATGAACTCTTTCATTTTTAGTAAGTTATATTATTGCTCAACTGTTTGGTCAAATACTAGTAAACATAACATCAACAAACTTCAGTTAGTGCAGAATTTTGCTGCCCGTGTTGTTCTTGGCCTCAAAAAGTTTGATCACATCTCACAAGCTATCAAATCACTAAATTGGCTGCCTGTTAATGACAGAATTTACTTGAATGATGCAGTGATGATGTACAAATGTATTAATAAACTTGTGCCTGACTACCTAATTGAGAAATTTACTCTGCCTTCACAAACTCACACTAGAAATACTAGACAATGTGATCAACTGAACATTCCAAGGTGCCGCCTAACCACTGGTCAGCGGTCCTTCACCTACCGCGGTGCTAAGCTCTGGAATAATCTAAGAGACAATGTTAAATCTTCAGATTCTGTCAAAGTTTTTAGGAAAAAAATGTTAACCTACTTTTCTCTGATCAATCTATGAATTTGTAAATAGTGAATGATCTATTGTATTTCCCTTTTTTTTTTAACGTATATTTATTATCTTATGTATTTAGTAATTTATTTAGCTATTTTAGTTGATTAGTTGATTAGTAACTTTGTAACTGAAAAACCCTCTTTAGGGAGTTGCAATAAAGTGTGTATGTATGTATGTATTATAATAGTATTTCAGCTGGCATATTATTTCAGGGTGCAAAGAAAGTCAGTTTTACAGCTTGCCATTCGTGCAAGCCGTAGCTCGCATATACTAGCCCAGAAGTCATTTCAACTAGCCCAAAAAAATTTTTAATGAGCATCGGTTACAGTTCTTCTGTAATTTGAATCCCTCAAATAACTTCATTTGCCCATCGGGCAAGTTAAGAATAGAAATCACTAGCCCGGTAGCAAAATTCACTAACCCCAGGCTATCAGACACCACTTTCTTTGCACGCTGTTATTTGTCCATTTTCCAGAAAGTATGGATGAGAAACTTAGCTGGATGGAAGTGTTAAATGCTTCAACAGAATCTCAAACAGAGAGTCAAGATAAATTTGAAAGGGGGAGAAAAAGCGTCAGACAGAGGCTAAACAGAAGAGTGAGTATGTGACCACCTTATAAACCTTAATTACTAGGGACCTTAAGCACTAATGTTAATGACATCAACAACAAATAAATGTCCAAATGCAATCAGTTTAGTGAGCAAAACGACATCTTGGAATTGACATAATGAACAGATCAAATTTTGAATTGATAAAGTCTGATATGTCTTATTTTGGTTGACCCATGAAGATTGAGTGGCCCACATGGGAATTTCAACTGCGGGGCACTTCATTTCAAACTTCAAACTTCTTATGTGCCGAACCTAATACATAAATGTCTGAATCAGCCATCGAATTTGTATCATTTTAATCGACCTAAATAAGTATATATTAGCTCGGTACATAAAAAAATCTATGTTTGAACTGGGCCCAAGACTATCTGTAAATTATCAACAAAAAGCGAGTTATTCTGAGTGAAGGTATTTTCATTCACATCCTAAGAACATTTTTTTAAAATATTGATATTCAATTATTGCAAAGTTTCCTGTTGGGGCTGGAGTCAGTGGTCTGCCATTTTGCTAGTCCACTGACCTCAACAAGTGTGTTGCTGAATTTTGCTTATGGTCAAATGTTGATAAAATTATTTGTTTTTTGTGTGTGTGCTATTCAGTCTAAAGGTAGAAACGAAAAGGAAGTTGATGGACCACAGGAAAGCATATCATTAGATCCCCTGCAAAGAATGGAAGTAAGTTCACATTATGTTGGCATACATACATACATACATACATTTTATTGTGTTTGAAGTAAAAGTACAATAACATGCCCGCGGGTAGCTAAGCTAATCTAGGCGGGTCATGTTTACAGAAAATAAGTACAACTAAATACAGATAAAAGTAATACGAGAACTAAAGAAACTAAAGCTGACAACAATGACTAGAGACTACTGATAAACTAATGGTATTACTAATAATAAATGACAACAGTTATAACAAGTAATGACAAGAGACTAAAACGATATTAAAGATTACATATCAACTAAGAGGAAAATAAATTCAACTTAAATTTTTGAACGATTTCTGGGAGATCAATATAACAATCTTCTGAAGCTAGGATCTCAAAAAGTGTTTGTTTTATTTTCCTCTTAAAGGCATTTTTTGGAAGTTTTCTTAAAGATACAGGCATTTCATTCCATATTTTTGTTCCGATTCTAGAAAATGAATTCACTTGAATTGAGAGTCTGGAACTTTGTGTGTAAAAGTTATTAGAGGCAGAGGATTGAGTATTATAAGAATGAATATCAGAAATATCTTGAAAGAGATCTTGAATGTTTTCAGGAGCATTATTGTGTCTTATTTCAAACATAAGGTTAGCTAAATGCTCATAATACAAAATTTTAACGGTAAAACACTGGCGTCAGTAAATAAAGGAATTGCATGCTGATTTCGCTCAGAAAAATAGATAAAGCGAAGAGCTCGCTTTTGAAGCTTGAGAAGCTCTTCAAGGTGCGATTTATATGCCTGGCCCCAGGCCGTCAAACCATAAGTTAAATAAGGAGCAACAAGAGATCGATAAATAGTTAGAAGAGTATGTCTTGGCAGAAAATGCCGTAGTTTACAGATCAATCCTACAGTTTGGCTCATTTTAATAGCTACGTGGTCAATATGATGTTTCCAAGAAAGATTATTGTCAATTATTATACCTAGATATCTCACAAATTCTTTACATTCTAGAGCCACATTCTTATTTTGATCATTGTCGAATATCATTATTTTAGGGTGATAGGTAAGTTTTCTCTGAGCCGGTCTAAAGATGACAAAGTTTGTTTTTTTAATATTCAAGGTTAGTTTATTTGCCGTTAACCAATCGAACAACTTGCAGAGTTCTTGATTTACAGTTGACTCAAGGGACTTGAGATTTTTGTCAGCATATACGGCATTCGTGTCATCAGCAAATAAAAAAAATTTAAGTTTGTCGGAGGATTCTTGGATGTAATTGACATAGATTAGAAAGAGTAATGGGCCTAGGACTGAGCCTTGCGGCACACTGCAAGAGATATTTTTTCTTTTAGATATAAAGGAACCAATTTGCGTCGTTTGAGTTCGACCTTCTAAGTAAGACGAGAACCACTTATTTATAACACCATGAAAACCATAGTGATCTAACTTATGCAAAAGAATTTTGTGATCGACTGTATCAAAAGCCTTAGCTGCAAGGATCCTCCGATCGAGCTTCAGGGCGTTCATGCAGTCTTAACTTAGGTAAGTCGTCAATCGACCTCAGACGAATCACCATAGAAGAATCCGTTTTGCATAGGAAGATTACTGCGCCTTTTGCCCAGCACCATTTGTAGTTGTATGTGTTTTGGTGCGCCTTCGCTGAATGTAACAGCTCTTGTAGTCTTGGCGTGAGGTGGCTGTAGATTGCAATCCGATTAATTTCAGCAGTGGACGGGAGATCCAGGTCCTCGGTAGTTAGTCGACTGGCGTTACCTCTTGATGCCAGCACTGTGTCTCATGTCATCCTTCTAGTGAATTTGCAAATTATCGGGTTCGGTTGTCTTCGGTTGCCATTACCGGTTGAAGTATCTCGCTGTGGAACCCTGTGGGCAATGTCGATCTCTGACATGGAGACATCGACTCCAAGGCCAGAAAATAGCTTTACACACAACTCCGCGGTGTCTTGTACAGATTCACTTTCTGAGATAAGTGGAACGCCCACGATCTTCAAGTTATATTGGTAACTGTAGTAGAGCATCTCGTCGATAGCTTTGTCAATTCTGTCAACATTAACTGTCAATAAATCCAACCTACGAGAAAAATTTTCCAGCGCTTTTGACAGGCTCGATTCTGACTTAACAAGGGCATCGTAGCTGTCGCTGAGGAATTGGACATCCTGTGTGTTCGGTAAAGCGGTAGCTGCCGCTTCCTGGCAATGCTTCTGTTCCGCCATCTTGGACTTGATTGACTGAAATTCCTTCCTCAGCTCATTCGGTTGTCTCTTTAAATCATCGTTTTCTCTTCTTAATGCTTTCACTCTGTCACCCATTAGTCAACGAAGAAAAAAAAAGAAAAAAAGAAACGATCTTAACTAGCCAAGCAACAAATGAACGCGGAGCGCTAGCTGAAGCGTCCAGCCTTGTTAAATTTCCCGCACATTTTAAAGAATCAGTACACAGACCATTCCACATGGCAGTTAAAACCCACAGAACTGGTTTATTGTCAAAAAATAGATTTTTCAGGACAAAGATAACAACTGTGCTTCTATTAGAATTTGAATCCATCACAAACTATGAGCCATGTAGCTATGGAGAAAATACTTGAATTGTTAAGAATATTAATGAAAAGATAACAATATTATTTTTTCTGTTAGTCTCATTTAACAAAATTAGATTCCACTTTTTTTTTACTTTGTTTAGTAAATATTAGGGAGTTTAATATGCCACCATTGCGACGGTGGCGAAAACGTCATTGAAAATGTGACTTCGCATTCTTTAAAACTTCAGTTATCCCAACTCCCTCACTTTGTCCAATGTAGGCAAACTTTCCTGGAGTTGAATTCTTAAGAAAGATATTCAAGTTTAAAGAGAAAGAGGAATTTGTCATATGTTTATGTTGTCGATAAAATGTGAAAGTAAATTCAAATATTCACATCGTAGTCGTGCAGTGATGGCCAAGAAATGTACAAAAAAGCATGATGCATGTGCAAGTTGTTGTCTTGCTTCTCTGAACCTATTGCTTTTTTGACATTCTCGTTTTCATCGCCATAGTAACATCTTAAACTCCCTATCGTTATAGACCACACATGATGTCAAAATGTGATAAGAACAAAAACATGGGAAATGAGCCCTAGGCTCAATGGTGTGCTGGATAACCCATACCCAAGAAAACCCATGTGTTAGCTCATTTGGAACAGTGCTGGCATGAAAAGTGGGTGGTCATGGGTTCAAACGCTGGCTAGACCACCAGCCAGGGCCGAATTGTTCAAAGCTGGGTTAAGATAACTCAGGGTTAGTACAAAATTTTAATTCAGATTTGAAAGCTTAAAAAACATTTCAGTTTTAATTCTTTTTGTCTACAAGTTGATGACTGGAAGCTCTAAAAACAACAGAGAAAACTGCTTTTGAACACAAGAAAAAGAAAGCCGGGTTAAATCTAACCCTGGGTTAAGCGCTAATCAGCCTTCGAACAACTGGGCTCAGGGTCATAAAAAATCTGGAAAGAACATGCTGGCTGTGATCTGAGGCCTTTGTGAGCTCAGATGTTCCCATGACTGGCTGTTCAATGACATTGGTCTCTTTCATTCTTTCTTATCAATGACTGAATCATTGGCGGGGATCCCACACTGCTGTTCAAAAAAAGAGTTGGGTACATAGACCCTGGTTGTGTGACACCTAGCTCTGTCAGTGGGGAAGGGAACTGTTACAAGCCTGTTTTAAGGCTTCATTCTTTTTGCCAAGAATTGACAGTGCTAATAACTAATAATTATTAGAAAGTAGATAAAAGAGAATGCTCCCTGTTATTTTATGACATAAAGGAGACTTTGTCAAGTTCTGGCTGCATACATACATACATTGCAGAGTAGCTGTCGATCGGGGCTAATATCTTCGAGAAAATAATTTAAAATAAAATAAAATATGCTCTATTACAATTCCAATATTATTTATAAACTACATACAACATTATGCATGCAGAGGGAAATATAACTTGTAGATCTACTGTGGAAAAGCTTCATATCTGAGGATCTCCTGCTTGAATTCTAGAAAATTTAATGTCTTGTAAGTGTCTGGGAGAGAGTTCCATATTTTGCTAGCTATAAGTATGAAAAAGAGTGCAGACTGGACTTTTCTTTGTTTAATTGCAGCAGTGGGCAAGTCTTTGCCAAATCATCAATTGCCAAGAGTGGAAGAAAGCTGACAGCAAGAATGGAGTAACAGTATCACGTCTTAGCTTTGCACATAATCAAAAGGCTGCGGTTAAGGTGATTTCAGTCAAGCAGAGGCAGTTTAGTAACATTTTCACTGAAGAAGACCATTTGTTTCATGGCCATCTTTCAGAGCTCACAAAAATTTGAATTTTAGCTTGTTTTTTTGGGCAAGCAGCTCTCAAATGTTGCTTGCCCAGGGTCACTTCTTGCTCATCTAAGTCAATGATCTTGTTAGAGCATAACCTGCCTAGACCCTTGCCTATTGGGCAAGTAAGCTCTACTTGTACTGGACTACTGGATGGGTTTTTTTTTTATTTCTGATCTTGATAACCATTGAAAAGGCTTGATAATAATGTCACATATGCACACATTGTCTCATTTTATAATGACATTTAAACTCAGACATGACTCAAGCAAGCTGTAGAGCATGGCAAAAACAAACAAAGAAGCAAAAGGCAAAATAGTAACAAAGCCTGGACTGTGTGGTGGTGTTTCAAATTCTTGAATTATTTCAAAATATTAATGTATTATGGCAATTTGTAATTTTGGGCTCCTGATTTGCCACACTGGTATAAAATTTGTGTGGCATTATTTTTTTCCAAAATGCAGAAATGCTGCAGTGCTGAACTCTAGAATAAACCCTGCTTTGAAATGTCTATTGTTGTTGTGTTTAAGATTGAAGGAGTAGTGCCAGTTCCTCCAGATGTATTGTATGACTATCTCTTCCAAGCAATAAACAAAGGAGGCAAGGTAAGTTGATTATTTTATAATTATATAAAAGCATAGTTAATAGAGTGGAATGGTTATGAAGCCCATCAGATGCCTTTGATATACAGTTGAACCTCTACTCACAGCCCCTCTCTACCACAGCTGCTTTTTTTGGGCAGACAGTCCATACATTGACTCTTGCTTAAACCTTTCTGCAACAGTCACCTCTCTACAACGGCCACTTTCCTTTGTCTCCAAGGTGGCTATTGTGAAGAGGTTCAAGTGTATATTTTTGTGGACCTGACAGTGCACAACATTCAATAGCATTCCTATCATTGATCATATGGACCAATAAAAACATCCTGTTAATACAATTTATTCAATTATCACAATTTGTGAACAAAAAGCAAAGGATTGTGCATTGTCAGGGAGCTCCAACATAAATTGTGGTATTGTTGTTTTCATCTTTGATAACCAGTTTTCATAAACACTCTTCTCTACTAACTATGGATGTAGTAAACTTAAGTTACATGGAAAACTTTCTATGTCATCTGTTCTCCACATGTTACGCTTTTCATTGTCACTAACTTGTATGTTTGGTTTTTACTATAATAATGGTTTTACTTGGAACATATTTTATTTCAGCTAGACCAGCCTTTTCGTGGAGAAAAAGTCTTACAAAAAATTGATGGTAACTTGATTTCTGAATTTTTTGTTTGTTTGTTTAGTTTGTTTGAAAGCAAATGTCAGCTTTGTAGTGATTATAAAATCCAATGAATAATAATAACATGGCATTTATTACATTTATTTCTTGGAGATCAAGGGTTTGCTCTGGCTAATACTGGTAATTTACTTTGGTGCATCTGTGTACATTGTTACATGTTCCTGTCCTCTGTCATTAACAATAATGTTACCTTTTCAAATTATAGATTCTATTCCACATTCTTGGATTGTGTATAACAGATATACTCTTCCTTTGCCCAGTGCGTCCCCAAGGGATGTTTGTTTGCAGAGAATGTGGATGCCATCATATTTGACCAGAAATGGAACATCAGGTACCTATGCTAGTTTTTTAACCCTTTAAGCCCATTATATCAACATAAAAATTCTCCACACTGATCTCCATTATGTTTCCTTGAAAAACTAGTTGATTGAATTTTTTGTAAGATCATTACTGAAGTGATGATTTTATTAATTCTCATAACTCAGTCTCTTGATCAAGTGTTGATATAGTTAGGAGAAAATTGATGTTGGTCAACATTGGGACTTAAAGGGTTAAAGACAATGGCTATTTAACAATAATTATTGTTCCTCGAGCCTGAATGGGCTCTGAGTCAATGGCCCATGAGGCGGAAGGCTGGATGGGCTATTGACTCTGAGGCCATGAGGGCGAGAGGAATAATTATTGTTTTTAATTAGTAAAATCCAACTAGTTGGTCAAAAATATCGAGACAAAACAACTTTAGCTAGCAAAATGCGATTCAGCCACCACTGTTTTGGTTTTCAAAGCCGGCGCTTTTTGCTACTAGTGGGCTATAACATATAGCCTAGTAGTAGCTCATCCAACAGAATGCAGCATTGATTATATAGACCACTAGTTGGATTTTACTAAAAGTACATACTGGTACTATCAAACTTTTCATATTAGAGAGATGAAAATGTTCATTATGTTGAAAGCATACCACAAAGAAAAACTGGGAATCCTCACTAGCAGTTCTGTTTGACTTGTGTACCTATTCTAGTCAGTTTGTTTGTCACCGAGCTCTGAAGAAATACATGGTAAGCTAAAGCATTTAATAGTTTCTGCATTTTTTCCAATGCATATCAGGCAGTCAAAGCTTATGCCTGTCTTTTTATCCTTATGGGGGCTTGAGTTGCTTGCTCATAATTTTTGGTGAAAAAAAAAAACCTTTGACACAAAGCATTAGTTATCAGTAAATAAGCCCTCTGTCAACAGTTTAACATTGTCAGTAAGTGTGAGTTAAACAGTTAGTATAGTCAATGTGAATTACATGTATTAGTGTTCATAATTTAACCAAGACAAAAAATCTTATTTTAGGGCTGGTACTATGGTCTACAAATCATTCACAGACACCACAAGAGAAGGTATGGGTATCCAAAGGACCAAACTCCTTTTTATGTAATTTTTTGTAAAACATGCAGAAATTTATTCAAAAAAAATGACTGTCCATTTTCTCTCTTTTAGAGTCACAGGTGACCCAAACTCAGTATGAGAGTTTAATCATTAATACATGTGGTTTCATATTGCATAATCCTTATTATACTACAACATGAGAAATTTCTGCAATTTGATTGGCCTAGAGCAGTGGTATTTCAGCTTAATTTGAAATACCTACATGTGAAAATTACAAACCTTTTGCGGGTAGTAGTATAAACAAATAATAGCATGATTTGTACGTGATATTTGCACAAATACCACTCGTGATATTTCAAAATTGTCTCAAATTTCACTCGCCTAACGGCTTGTGAAATTACGTATAACAATTTTGAAATATCATTCGTGGTATTTATGCCAAATATCACTACAAATCATGCTATTACCTATACTAATACATGTGGTTTCATATTGCATAATCCTTAAAATGGCCGTGAACATAAAGAGGATTTGTATGGGAATTCAGGTAAAAGATTCAAGAATATAAATACTCACTAGAATTTTAAATAACATACCTGGGAAAATAACCACACAGGAAACAAAAACAAGTAAAGTAAATAAGGTAAGGGGTATTTTGTTTATATTCTTGAATCTTTTACCAGGGTTTCCATACAAATCCTTTATGTTCACGGCCATTTTAAGGATTACACACTATTGAACCACATGTATTTTATTTTAATCATTTTAATGATTAACTCTCATACTGAGCTTGGGCGGCCTGTGTTAGAGCCAACAATATCCCAATACATTCAATCAACTTTCCATCCCAGACAATAATTTCTAGTGGGTCAAATTTGCAGGATGATCTTGAAGGAGGTGGATTTGCTAATGAGCAAACCACTATTCATGCATTTAGCATTATGCATAAACCGTGTTTATAATTTCCAAGGTCATGTTTGTTTCCAGGGTGTCATAAGAGTGTTTGCAGGCTTGTCAGGATTTGTGTTATCACCAGTTATCTCAACAGGTATGCACTAAATTATGTGGAGAAGTGCCAAAAATCAAACTTTAAGATACCCTGCAAGCAGAGGTTTTTCTCTTGGATGGCTTTTAGCATTTACCAAGTCGTTTGCGTCGCTTGTCAGTCGTGTATTTGGTTTAGAAAACAAACGAACTACGCGACTGACAATCGACGCAAACGACTTTGTGAATGCCAAAAGCGTGCAAGAGAGAAACTTCTGCTCGCACAGTAACTTTAAGATGAAAAAGTAACTTGGTTTTGTTTTTCTTTTTTTTTTCTTCTTCTTCTTCCAGATAATGTGGTCCACACAAAAGCAGCAATAGTAGTGCAGATTGATCTTCAGGATTCTCTGCAAACAATGCTAGAGGGAAGCTTTAAATCGGGTAAAGTCTGAATAAAGTAGGGAAGGCCAAACAAAAGACAAGAGATAATGTTTTTGTTTGTTTGTTGTTGTTTTTTGTAATTCAGCAATTTTAGTAGTTCTTACTCTATTCTAAATATTATCTCTATGCTTATTGTAATGATGATGTAGCACCCGTCTATATTTTCAGTGACATAAATGCGCTCAAAACTAGCAAAGGGCTGCGAATACGTCTAAAGTTCTTGATGTCCAAAGGCGAATATTTCTTTACATTTTTTGCCTCATTAACATATGCTCATCATTTTCTGATGAAGCTAATAAAATAAACCTCTGAACATTGAAAGAGCATAATAATTTCAGTTATCTTTGAAAAATTGAGCCCGATATACCGAACGGTTTCGGAGAATTTTTCTTATAAAAACTCAAAATTTTACAAAGAATGTATGGCTCATTAACTTTTTGCCACCAAGCAATTTTGTAGTATTCAATAGCTGATATTTCCTTTACTATTGCTTGCAAGGAGCTGAAAATTGCACAGATTGCTCAAGTTAATCAGCTCTTTCAACTTATGAAGTTAGTTCGTACGTACGGCCACAATGGACCTTATTTAACCGCTCCCCCCCCCCCCCCCCCCAAAAAAAAAGTTACATAACCTTTGTTTTTCATCTCTCCTGAGTATTACAGCCGTCCCAAGAGAAATTGAAAACAATGCGTATGCAAATTTTTTATTTTTGAGGGGGGAGGGTGGGCGGGATGGCAAGTAAGGTGCATTATGGGAGATGTGCAAGTGGCGTATAGACCATATACTTGCTACCATAGACCTTTTGATACCCAGTCAGTGCTTGTGTGTACGTATTGTGGAGTTTGCAGCCAATTGCAGGTACCTGACCAGAAAGTTGCATTCTTACATGTACATGTTTTGATTTGTTTGTTCTTTTTTTCTTTTTCAAGGTCTTTTAAAGATTGGTCTGAGAACTGCTTTTGCTCACATCAGCCAATCAGTAGAACAGTATTATGAATATATTCAGGGGTAGAATGTTTACTCTACTTCTAAAACGTTCCTTTCAGATAATATATTGTTAATAGCCCTGTTTATAAACGTTTAAATTAATATAAATTTGTATATATATATATGTATATTTTTAAAATAACAAACTTACAGAACCAATGAACTCTACTGAATAAAAAGGGGTGAAGTTACAAAGCTAACAGATATGCTGGATAAAAAAATTGAAAATTAGGTTCAGAAAAGTGAATTGTACTTGTTATTCAGATTCCAAAAATAGTACTCCAGTTTTGTTTCTGGTGAAACATTTTGCTGTGTGAAAATTTTGGTCAAAGCATGACTTCAGTCCGCTCATTTGTTTTCTTTTAAGACATTTCTTAGAACTTCTGGTATTAACTGGCCAGAAAAAATAACAGTGACAAAAATCATTATTTGAAAGTTGTTTTGCTCAGATAACCACGGCTGTTATCTTTTGCATAAGTTATGAGTGGATAAGCCGGGGTAGTGGCAAGACATTTTAAACAGGCAAAGGTACGGTAGAACGGACAAAAAACTGAGTGCAACTTGTGTTGCTACATTTTCTGCGAAAAAAATTGATTGTTTACTATCCACGAATCGGAAAATCAGGTTGTTGCATGCTGCGAGAATACCGACTTCTGTTTGAATAAAATTACGACTGACACGTGTTACTTGCTGCAAAACAAGTTTTTCTTGGGCATCATGTGCAGATTTTGTTGCAAAACTTAGATCTGTAAAACTACTGTCTATTCAGTTTTGCATCAACTATTTTTGTAACGTGCAACAACCTGATTTGTCGCTAGACAGGAATAATTCGTTTGGTGGTCAGACGCACAACATCGTTTTCAACTTGTTTTGAAACAATGTTGCAAAACAAGTGGCAGGTTTTTTTGTCCGTTTCACTTTAACATTACAAGTTCAAAGAACATGTTGGTGACGGAAATAAAGTAAAACATCGTGTGTAGTCGTGAGAGTGCACTCACTTTCGTCGCTAATACATTTAATGTAAATAGAAATACAACAGAGAAGAAATTGAAGGTGAAGAAAGATCATCGCAGTGAATTTTCCAATTTAAGCAATTGGAAGAAGAAGCCTGAAAAAAATCAGGGCTTCAACGGGATATATCCCAGGCTTCTTCTTCCAATTGCTTAAATTGGAAAATTCACTGCGATGATCTTTCTTCACCTTCATCTATAACCGCAGTTCAAAATGAATCATTTCATATATTTCACATCATTTCATTCCTCACGGGAGATATGAACTCAATAAATTGACCTCGCTCCCAATGTGTGGCTTCATAGCTCAGTTGGTAGAGCAACGCACCGGCAACGCTGAGGTCACGGGTTCGAATCCCGTTGAAGCCCTGATTTTTTTCAGGCTTCTTCTTCCAATTGCTTAAATTGGAAAATTCACTGCGATGATCTTTCTTCACCTTCATCTATAACCGCAGTTCAAAATGAATCATTTCATATTTTTCACATCAGAGAAGAAATTACAAGAATTATGACCTCTAGCTTGTTCCAGGCGTTCAGAAGTAGAGCGCTCCGAAATCGTACGCGGGGAAAACTACGGGAGAATGGGGCGTGAGCGAGGGAACTGGTCAGCACTCGTTAACATCCGTCGAAAGGCCCTTGGACACCTTATGAAGTTTACACAATGTAGATTAAAGTACACATAGCATTAACCCCAACCATGGATAATAGAAAGACCAGTCTTTCTATTATCCATGCCCCAACCCAAAAAAGGAACCTAACTAGTTTCGAAACAGTGCTTAACCCTAATCAGTAAAACGCAGTGCCTAACCGGCTAATCCAAAACGATAAGGAATACTACGTTGTGTAAACTTCATAAGGTGTCCAAGGGCCTTTGGACAGATGTTAAAATGTGCTGACCGAGGGAACTCCTGTAAACATTCTTGTTCCCAGTCTCCCCTCCCTCTCTAGTCTCCGCTCGTTATTTTTATCTCGTCAATTTTTCGCCCACGCTCTACTATCGAACTCCATGAGCGGGCTTTATGACCTCAGGTATAGAGTATACCGTGTTAAATAACAGAAACCACAAATTCCTGCGCTTTTAATTTAAGCCCATTCCCACCCATCCTGGTTATAAGCCCATCTATTTTGTTAGCAGAAATTGTTTTTCGGTTGCAAGGCCCAATTCCCTCTCATACGTCCCCTTGCTTTTTTCCGGTTACCGTTAAAGTTAGTTTTGAATTTCTTGTTGGAGTAAAATAAAATACATTTCCTTAAACCCCTACGAAACTGTGCGAATCTTGGATGTTAATTGCAACATTGCCTGCTCTGGATTTACAGTCTGTAAATAACAACAGACACAGTTTTGATTTATAATGGTCTCTAATGTGCAAAGAAATTAAGCTGCTTATGAAAACATTTATATACCTCTTTAATTAAGATTATAGACCTCCGCGAGTGATTTATCCACGAGGCGCATCTGAACATATTCACGACAAATGCAGTCGTTCCGACACGGAAAGCTATCCGGTATAGTATGAACTCCTATCCGTAATGTGACTCCACGTATCGGCAAGGCCCAGCTCCGCTCCGTTACGACCCCGTTGCGAAAATCGCGCCGAGTTCACCGTTCTTATGTAAACAGAAACCCTATCCGGTTTGGTCTTGGCGCAAAAGCTATCCAGTAGCCTGTGAACATAGCATTAATTTTGTAAGAAATTGTTTTCAAAATATTCAAAGACTTTTCTATATATAGAAAACACCATACCATGAATGACCAATTTGAGAGTGACTTGACACGCCGTTTTCCACTGGCTAAACTCTGATTAAAGAACAACACCCTGTCCCCGTGTTTTAACACGGCAACAAAAGGCGTCTGTTTTCGCATTTTAGATTAAGATTTTCAATGAGGAAATTGTTTTGCTTTCAAAACAAAACAATTGTTTTCAGTAGATAGATTACAAACTAGAGGTGCAAGTATAGATGACTGTAAATGGAGTCTATTCAAGGTACTCAGGATTGTAAACCGTTGGTTTTTCTCTATTTCCTCCCCTCATCAAGACGATATTTTGTTTAAGCACGCCTTTGGTTAAACCAAGTATTGCTAAGTTGCAGCTTGGCGCTTTCTCTTTACTTAAACGTGACGTATGCGCCTTAACGCCGACAGGAGTAATGGTTTGAAAATAGGCCATTATTGATTTAAGATCAGTATATTATATAAATCTGTTTTCTTTTTAAAGAAACGTCGCCACTTGGGGATAAGAGGCTTACTTCCTTGATTATGACGAAGATTCTACCTCACCTCATTCTCTAGATAAAGGGTCTAGGTCATGGAGTATGGGGCTATAGCATCGATCATAACATTAGCCTGCGTAGCTGGCGGTACCAAAATTTTAATCACGCACCGAGACAACACCGCCAGCTACGCAGCTATCATAACATTGACTGACGAATCAGATAAATGCAGCATGTACCAAGAAACCCGTTCAACTTGATGCACCCATCCGAGATCGTACAAATGATTTGGTCGTGTAACGGCGATGTTTTAAATTAAAAACAAAATGACTGAGTGTTTGCGTTTGAAGAAGTTTAAAAATGAGTGCCGGTGGTGGTGATGACGAAATGGTCAGTTCCCATAGCCCCTTGCTGCGCTAATGTTTGAAAATGGGTCGAGTCGGGCGGGACGAAATGAAGCAAAGGTGTGAACACCATCCCATTTTCGCTGGTATAAATAAATTCAGATACTAGTGCTAGCGCACAAAGTGTGAACAGAGTGTGAGTTAAATATGATTGACACTATTCTTTTTCTTCTTATGCAGCGAATGCCAAGGTAAAGGCTTTATTAGGTTTTAATCCGTCTCGGTCTCCTCCAGTGTTCTTTCCAAACAAACAGTTCACAAAGGATTAGCAGATGACCTTGGAAATAAGTGAATCGATGACAGCCTTGAGAATAAAAGAGGATGGTAAAGGGGAGGGGGGGGGGGGGGGGGGGATCTAGATCACGTTTCACGGAAAATAAAACGGTCCTTTCACAATTCACGAAAAACAAAGGCATAATGAAAATCACGGTTCACGGCGAATTAAACTTTTATTTCTATTTTCACGGAAAATAATTTTTGCAAAATCACACTTCACGGCTACTATGGAAATCACGATTCACGAGGAATAAATTAGCCATTTTCACATTTCACGGGAAAAAAAGGGCCGATAAAGACTCACGAAAACCCTTTACCACCCTCATAAAAAGGAGATGCGACGAGGAGTTGTTGGCTATGAATTAGATTAAATGGCTAGGCACATTCCTGTTTAGTTTTAGAACAGGTGTTAAACAAATCCTTGTACGATTATTTATTGGATCCTCAAAACATCAAATTAATCTCAAAGCCGGAAGACAGTGTCCCAAGGACGACCGGGATTGGGCATCGCAAGTGAAAAAATATGGAAAGAACCGCGCAATGCTTTTAAAAAAGAGAAGTTAGAGAACGGCATGGAATCCGGACTCGTTTTCCGTCACCGCCCCTTCCATCAAAACTGAACAGGAAAATTTTAATTCAACTCTCTATTCTCTATTAAAAGCCTGTTATGTCCAAGGCGTGTAATCCAGGACGCACTTGCTTGCCCATATGTACATTCTGCCGGCAACGACGAAAATGGCGGGAAAATTGCTGTACACGACAGCCGCGCGCGGGTGTCTATTCGCGGGAAAATTACGGATAACGACGGCCTAAAAAACGAGAAAACATCAGTTTTTCTCTACATAAGAAGAGAAATAGTTATTTTGTTGGCTCGGGTCGTTTTTAAAGGTAGGAAAACATCATTTGTGTTTGTCAAAAACATAGATATTACATACAAATGATCTTAACTTGTGAAACACACGGACATACCTTCCTCCAATGAAAAACGTACGATAACCGGACCAAACAAAGTAGGCTACTTTTTCCTGTACGCCAGTCCAATTAGCTTAAATAAGCTCGTTGTTATCGCGATAATAAGACATCAAAGGACAATTTCTCTGTATGCAATTTTTATGTACAGGTTTAATTTATACCTAAAACGTTTACAATATGATGGATGTTGTTACTGGTGACCAAGTGGTCGAGGAAGAATTAAGCGATCAAGAAGAGGTAAGTTCAGTAATACACCTTTACACCTTGTTTCTGTGGCTTCATACCTTTGATAAAGTCAGATCATAGGACTTGAACTGAGGTTATAATAATAATAATAATAATAATAATAATAATAATAATAATAATAACAATAATATAATTCATTTATATAGCGCTATTAATACTAATTATTCATAGCGCTTTACAATTTTAAACCTTATACTAACTATAAAAACGTTTTTACAATATCATCCTACTATTCTAATTTCTACAATTATATATAATTAAAAAATAATTACATCTTACATCTTACACACTACAAAAACAGAAAAATAGAAAACAAAAGAAAATATATAATAGTATACAAAATAATAAAGCAAATGCCCATCTAAAGATAGGCCATTTTAAAAAGCATTGTCTTCAGTCCTGATTTAAATACCCTTGAGTAAGTAACAAGTTGTGTGAAACTGAAAAGCTCAAGTATTGTACTTAGAAAATTAGAAAAAAGCTCAAATTATTTGTTTCATTATCCATGAAAAGTCCCATAAGGGGAGAGCATTCAAATCTTGGTCAAAAGATAAAGACGTCAAATATAAGAACAAAAGGAAGTCCTAAATGGTCGCTCTCTGCTCTAATACTCATAGCTCAGTTTGTTGTGAAAAACTGTTTTGTAACTACTGGAGTGCATTCTGTTCATCTCTGAGACTTCGTCTAACAGTTGGAAATGGTTCTATACATTGTATTTTCTGAATTAACAAAGTAAATTGGTAAAACATAAATTTTTGATTCTGTTGAATTGCCTCAAACAAAACTATCTGATCTTTTTAAATATAGGAATCGTTTTATCAAGACATTGACCTTTTACAGAACCATGGAATTGTAAGTATAAATTGAAATTTAGAACTCTGGTTTGAATTCACAGCTGCCCGACAAATCAAATCATGTATTTTTTTTGTGTGTAAAGGATACATAAAACTCTCCTTTTAATATTTTACTAAGGGACAGGCCATTAGTTGTTTCGTGAGAGGCCCTATTTTAGAAATGAAAAAAAGACTGAGTGGAGACTATAAGTTGGTTCTGAAAACAGGCTGCCAATAGCAAATTGAGGCTGGAGATGTTTGTTATAGTTATGATTATAGCAAATAAATCGTGTTTTCAACCTTGTACACCCCCTACACAAAGTAGCCCTCCCCTCCCCAGCCAGAGAGGAAATTTGTCAAGGGGATTCCTCCTAGCGATGTACTGAAATAAGCTAACGACACCTATTTTGTCTTGAAATGAAAAGAATGTTGCAGATATAAAAAAGTTGAAGAGCGCCGGGATATGCACTATCAAGGTAGGCTTCTATGTTAAGTAACGCGCAAATGTCTAGTTAAATAGTTGAAAATTATAAAAAGACTTTGAAATTACGATACATTGAAGGTATAGTCGTGTACGCATGGTCATTAGTAGGGCATAAAGGTGGGTGCTTCTTCCGAAGTTTCATGGGTAGGTATGATTTTCTCAACCAAGTTATTTTACCTGTAACTAGATGTAAATATAAAGTAAATATAAAATAAAAATAAAAAGTCCCAATTCAGGTCAACAGTCTCTCTATCCGCAGAAAAAAAAGCGGTAAAAGAGTACTTCATCACCTATGTATTTTTGATGTTTTTTTTTTGAGCCTGAAACTTTAAGAGGTTTGAACTTATGCAGGGAGTGCAGATGACGACAAGGAGAAAGATGTGCCAAATAAAGGGAATATCCGAAGCTAAAATGGAGAAAATCAAGGTGAGGTTTATTTCTACGACAAGTTGATTTTCCAAAATCCTATATCAATATCCTAGAGTTTCTCACGATGAATGTTTCTATCGAACTGATTGAATAAGTCAGTGACGGATCCAGACCTTCAGATAAGGGGGGCCCGGTCATCCATACCCTGAGATAAGGGAGAGGGGGGAGGTCCCAAAAAATTTTTTCTCGGCCCTTCGGGCCTCAGTTTGGTCTAAAAATGAGGGGAAGCTGGGACTCCCCTGGATCCGCCACTGTTATCGATACTTTTATTACTATTGGTATTCTTTAACAACAACAAAACGAAGTAATAGGCCATTTCCGAGTTCCCCTGGGGCTCTGCATCAAAACGAGGTTAGGTGCTCAACCTTTGATATGGAAATGATTTTTCATTCTCATGCAAATAAACTCATTTCCACAAGAAAATTTGAGCACCTAACCTCGTTTTGATACAGAGGCCCGGGGAACTCGGAAATGGCCTATTGGAATGCTTCCTTTTTCCTTTAGGAAGCTGCTGCCAAGCTTGCGGTAAGTGATTTGTGCTGTTTGATTCGCCTAGTGTTTTTGCTTTAAATATGTCAAAACAAACTGTCAGATTTTCCATTCCGATTAATGACTCGAAAAATTCTGGGCCCCTTTGTTCGTATTGTTGGATATCCCCAGCCAAGAGCCACAATGGCTCTTGCCCCCGCTGATAGATCACTGTCCAGCGGATGGCGTTATCCAACTTTTGAACAACTGGGGCCAGGCCTATTATGATATGAGGCCTATAATCATGATTAAATAATTTTTGTATGCAAAATTTAAATTCATCACAAAAGGAAAAAAATAATCAATAGCATGTCGCAACCACGGTACCATAAAAAAGAACCTCTGTCCCTGACTGCTAAAACCGAAACCGAATCCATAACCTGCCTAAAATTGGTGGGACGCAAAAAAAAGCTTAGTATTAAAGTACTAGAGAATAACGATATAAAGCGAGGACACTTACTTGTTTCACGAGGCTTAAAAATCCCTATGTTCTTTCTTTGTGTAATCTAACTTGTACTACATTGTGGCTTTTATAGAATGCCGGCTTCGTTACAGCTCTGGTATACAGTGACATGAGGAAAATGGTTTTCAGGATTTCCACTGGAAGTAGTGAGCTAGAGTAAGAGTATTTTTTTTTTACCCTGCTAACGGCTACTAAAAATGTGGGGAGGGGGGAGGGGGGCACGGTGGTCCTGGGGGATTAAGCGTAAGACTTCAAGATTGTTTTCTTTAGACAAAAACTTCTCTTGATTTTGTCTATATCGCCCCTCCCTACTTTTAACACTTAAAAATGTACAGATGGGTGACACTCACTGTACAGGGTTCCCTGCTAGCAGAGGTCTCTCACGACGAGGCAAAAAATGAGAGACATCTGGTAGCAGGGAATGGAAAGGGGTGGGGGTAATGGGAAAAGGTTATCTCCCACAATACGAGTTTTATTAGCTCGAAGTGCTCCTTTCGTATTGACTAAATTGCCTATCTTTATTGCATTTACAGCAAACTTCTTGGAGGTAAGCGGCCATTTAACTCACGGCGCTTTTATTTGACTTTTCTTTCATTGTTTTGACGAAACCATTATATAGTGACGTAATCAATATGATGCTCTTTAACAGGAGGAATAGAAAGCATGTCAATAACTGAGGTTTTTGGAGGTATGTCAATTTACAGAAATTCCAGTATCACCACAACCTTACTACAACATTTGGCACTCTTTAGCCTCTCAAAATGTACGGTATTGGAATGTTTGGAAACTGGAAATTGATAGTTATTTTCTTTTTTCCTTCCGAAGAATTTAGAACTGGCAAAACGCAGCTGTCACATACACTATGCGGTGAGTTAAATAAAATCGTCTCTATAAAATATCTCATTTTCGTATTTACTGATCATGATACTAACCCAAAACAGAAACCGACAGATTACTGATCGTCTCCTGACTAAGTATACACAAATTCCTCCGTCCTCCCCTAGAGAGTTTATTTTCTGCCCAAACAATGAGAGGTGTGCGCAAAATCTATTGACCCCATTTGCACCTTTTTTTTAACGTAACTCTCTTAAATACAATTCAACAGTTACAGCGCAGCTGCCTGGAGCTAATGGATATACAGGTGGAAAAGTGATATTTATTGATACAGAGGTACTTTCTATACCATACTAAAATCGCGACTTAATCATACTTCAAACTACTAGGTCTTTCAAAGCTTTTTGATGCCGAATTTTGTGGCAACTAACATGCTCCTTTTCAAACTTTTTTCAGAATACTTTGTATCCTTTTGAAAAATTAAAACACTGTTTCGATGATACATATAGCTATGTTACATTGGGCAATCCGTTCCAACACAAAGAATGTATCAGTCAGGTAAAGAGAAGGAAAATGAAGCGCTGAAGTGAAATTTCCACTTGATTTCTCACGCAATTATCTATGACTTCAAGGGAGACCCGCGGAATTATCCTTTGATTATAATTGAAAAAGAACCTTTATAGTTCATTTACTCAGTTTAGAAATGTCAAATGAGTCATTCGCTAACATCTTCAAGATATTGATATCCGTACTCTTCGTAAGGAAGATTAATACCGGTTTTTTCTTCCGTTAAAATATCATTTTTCTTAGATAAAAATTTCCTATTATTTACTGAAGTTAATAGAATTTACCCGGGTCAGCAGTTCAAGTTTGTGACAAGTCTGCAGATTCCTTAACTCGTAGCAGCCGTCCCGATCGCCTTCGTGAGATCGCAGACAGATTTAACTTGGACCAAAACGCAATGCTGGATAACGTACTCTACTGCAGGGCCTACACAAGTATGTTTAAACACGTACTACAAGCTAATATATATTAAAATTTATATTTCTAATTACCAGTGGAGGAAATGTGCCTTTTTATTACTGCTTATCTATTTCACCATTCTAAGATGCAGTTATACCTTTGACAGGTGAGCATCAGTATGAGTTGATGGATTGTGTGGCTGCCAAGTTTCATGAGGAACCTGGAGTATTCAAACTTATGGTTTGTATACAGCCATCAACTGAATACAGTTTTTATCTAATTATCTGCGCCCTGGAAAATACAGCCAATTGGAAGGGCTGAAAGCCCTTACATATTTTTCACATCAAAACAAGTAGTCTGCTCAGTAAGAGATGATGTAATGTACTGATCGTTTTTAGAAACAAAAGTGAACTATCAGGAGAAGCAGTGTTGTCCCAAGGGGCCACCAGGGCATCGTAGAGATGAGGGGTTTCCCTTGTAGAGGTGCCAGATATCATTGTATGACTTTCATATATTCATAACTTCAGAAATCATTGCACTGCTAACATCTATCTTTTGTCTCTTGTAATCGATAGATCATTGACTCCATAATGGCACTCTTCAGAGTGGATTTTTGCGGAAGAGGAGAACTAGCTGACAGACAGCAAAAACTTGCGCAAATGCTATCACGACTGCAGAAACTATCGGAGGGTGAGATAGTTGAAAAACCTTGCTTCTGCTCATTTCATGTCATCTCCTTCAACCCGCACCGAAACTTGCTGTCCAATGCTGTACAGCCATATGTAACAATCATAAAAGAGCTAGTTTCCTGAGATAAAGGCGGCGCAGTGGAAGCATCTTACACAGTAAAATGCATTTCTTGAATACAGTTCTCCTGCAGGAGTGATTGTTTAAATTTCTTTTTGGTTTCTTTTTTTATGTATACAGAATTCAACGTTGCTGTTTTTATAACCAACCAGGTATGCTCACATGAACTCACGCATTCATTATTAATTTTAGCAATAACATTGTCTGTTGTTGAGAAAAGCTGATAACCTTTTATGGCCGTGACGTTAGACATTTGTAAGGTTTAGCATGGGCATGTCATGGCTGTGGGATGAGTGGGACCAGAGTCCAGTGAAACTAACCTAAGACCTTCCCACCCACTTGCTAACTAACGTACTAAGAAAATAAGTTATGTTTTACAGTACCCTTCTGATACCAAGACATTTTCATTATTCAAAGATGTTTCATCCATTTTACCAAAAATTGTTCTTTGCAGATGACAGCAGATCCAGGAGGTGTGTATTGCGTTCTCTATAATCATGACTAATGACGGAACTCTATTCTCTCGTACTCCTAATACTCTAATTTGTATTGTAATATTATTCTAATACTAATATGTACTTCTCTTTATTATTACTGGCTCTTAACTGAATGATGTGGATGGTTCAACAAACAGCCACAATGAGGTAAGGTTACAATTACGACACTGATCAGTAAAACACCCGTAATTACAGTGCAGTGATATGAAGCAAATAAGCAAAGCCAAGAGTCCCCATTAAAGAGGCAGGAATTTGGAATCTTCATGACCAAGATAACTGTCTGTAATAAAGACGTGTGCTGGACAGAGGTGTCCTTACGAAGTGCTTCGTCGTTTGTGAATTGACAGAATACGGAAGAAACTTCCTCTGTTTATTCTACAATACGATTTAAACAAAGGGGCAAGAATTACCAATAGATCTGCATGAACATGGGGTTCTGACAATTATAAAAGGAAACGTTTGACTACACTCTTTGACTTCTATTATCTGGTAGTCGATTTGGTATTCAGTACAAGATATAGTAGTGGCATTCACAACAACCTCTTTTTCCTGGTTAGCTTTCAAGCTGACCCCAAGAAACCTATTGGTGGACACATACTGGCCCATGCATCTACAACTCGTATTAGTTTGCGAAAAGGTAGAGGCGAGACAAGGATTGCCAAGATATATGACAGGTGTGTTAATTTGCCACCAGAAAATTGTTCCAAAAATATTCCTTGTTTTTAAGTTTATTTAGGGTCTTACATAACGCACTACTGAGAACTAATCATGGTGACAAAACTTTTAACCCATTTTGCAGTCCTGATCTCCCAGAAAATGAAGCAACATTTGCAGTAACAACAGGAGGAATTGCAGATGCTAAGGAGTAATGCAATGATTCAAAAAAACAAATGCTATTTTATTTCATTATTTGGCAATGAAGTTGTATTGTTTGATGATGAGGTACATGTAAAATTTGAATAAAATTTTATGGATAAAAGCTCTTCATGAAGTATTCTTTGTGAAATTTGGATTCCTCTTTATGTCTCCTCCTTCCAAGACTGTAGAAAGTTTATATCACTTACATGTGGGTCTAGCTTATTCTATTACTTTCTAACCTTTGATGAATTAGCTGGCTACTTAGCTTTCTTAATATTATTGCTTGGTTAATAATAACTGTCAACATTATATTTTTAAAACCATTTTATGGGATCATAAATACACATTCAGATATCAATAAATATTTATCATTGTGCAAGAAATCCTCCATCAACAGGTAATATGGTTCCATTTATCATGCTAGCTTTGTCACTCAAGAGGTAAACAATGGCATGTACAACTTCTTCCACTTCTGCAAAAAGGATAGGATATAACTATAAATAACAAACTACCATAACGTATAAACTGTTGTTTGCCAAAAAGGTATTTCTCCAATTTTTATTTCAAGTTTTACCTGCAAATCTTCCAAGTGGTATTTGGTCAAGCATTGGCTTTGCTTTGGCAGGATCTGACCACCCTAACCTTCCCATATCTGTCAACACAACAGTTGGGTTGACAGCATTTACTCTTATCTGCAAGGAAAGCAACCTCTCTTTCATAATTTTATCTTAATTAATTTCTTTGAAATATTACTGTTATTACTGTTTGTATCCAAGAAAAAACAAATAATCATTAAAACAAGTTAAAAACAAAGGTGCCCAATTTATATTTTACTTTTGCATTCGGTTAGCAACAAAAAGGACCCTGAAGTCAAGAAAGTAATAAAATCAAACATTGACAGCATTATTTTTATATTTCTACTAAATTATAAAGTGCACATAGTACTTTAGTGTACATCCGGGACTTACCTACAGTCCGTATCTAGCGCAAAAAGTCTGGAGTCATATGACTTAACAGCCAGGTGAGCTAAGTAGTGTTTGAGTTTATGGCCTTAGTGGCCTGTTAGAAATATTACAAGTACTCAAGTTATTTCTTAATTGAGTAGTAACTCAAAACATTACTCACTTGATGAGGACCCAGTTCTAAAGCCAAGGATTTTGTAAGCATATCAACAGCTGCCTTTGTAGAACCTAAGGCAATCATAAAGAAAAGCTTAAAACAAAAGAAGGCATGGAAGGGGGCAAGGTGTAGCTATACCTGGGCTATAAATTCTTGGTTCAAATTTTGCTTCAATTAGCTAGATAATATAGTATAGAATAATTAAAGAATAGTTACTGTTTGTTAGTGGGGTTTTGCTGCTTTTATGTTATCAAGGGCATTTAAAGCAGGTTATTAGCTAAATATTGTAGCAGAATTTATTAAAGAAAAGTTTCCTTCGGTTACTTACAGTACAAAATGTGGTTCTTTAACGCCTTTTTGGAGGCTTGACTGGAAACATTAACTATTGCCCCTCCAAAACCACTAGCAATCATCTTTTTAGCAACAACCTACAAAACAAGAAACTTTTGTTAAAATTAGGCCAAAATAATTGATAGAACTACAAAATTGAAAAACAGCGCAGTAACTGAAGTGGCACCAGTAACTTCATGAAACCAAGCAGAGAATATAGTATATATTAAGGATCCTACCTGTGCAATGAACAAAGGAGCCTTTACATTGACTGAAAATATCCTATAAGAAACATAGGCCACTCAGCGTGTGAAGAAAGTAGTTTCTGATAGCCTGGGGCTGGTGGATTTTGCTATTGAGGTAGTGAATTCTGTTCTTTACTTGACCAACAAGCCAGTGAACTTTTTTGGGGAATTCACATTACAGAAGAACTGTAATCAATCTAGCCGATTGAAACAAATTTTCTGCCATACTAATCCTGTCTGAAATATGTCACCATAAGTGTCAACTGATTTTGACTATCGCTTTGCCAAATGTAAGGAATACCATTAGGCACCCAATTAAAAAAAGTTACCCTTTGTCAGGGTGATTTCTTCTCACTTCCATACAGCATCACCAGGCATTCTCCTGGTCATATGAATAAGGTAAAATGTGAATACAATCATGACTGGGTATCCTTAAAGGTAGTCTTTGGTTGTAGTAATAGGGTGATGGTATTATTGAGGTTGTAGAATGAGGAAATGACTGGAATTTTGTCCAGGCTAGCAAAAATGGTAGAGCACCGGACTTGCAATTCAGAGGTCCCGAGTTCAAGTCCCGCTCTGACCGCTAGCTGGATTTGTTCACGGTGGTCCCGAGTTCAAATCCTCGGTCACGCTTGTAAATAGCCAACTGGTTTGCCTCCGGCCAGTTGGGATTCTTAACCCTGTTTAGTTTGATTTGAATTATTTGTTTCAGGCATTTAGCAGGTCCACATTAGCAATAGCTGCAATTTATTCAACCTGCTTTATCAAATAAAGGATTTATTTATTTATTTTATTTATTTAATAAAAATGAAGTATGCATGGTTGCAAGACTGGGTTGCACTGTAGCTAATCCCAAATTATTATGAGTGTTTATAGTAGTGTAAATTTACTCAGTCTATGAATGCTTGAAGCTAACTGAAGAGATGAAAGCAAATGTTCTCCAGTTTCAAATAATATTGTAAGGGTGCATAAGTCAAAGGAGCTCAGGGTATAAGCAGTAATAAATATTGTCATCTATTATTTTAAATCACTCTACAAGTTTAAAAAATATTGAAAGAAATTGATAGAGAACGACAGTCTACATACTTGTCAAAATCCTCTGGCTTTGCTTCTTCAAAGGGTCCAAGTATGGCAATTCCTGCATTGTTCACAAGAAGTTGAACATCCCCAATACTCTCTACTGTCTTCAATGTAGCTTCAATGTCACACAAGTCAATACAAACAGTCTGAATTGAAGGTTCCTTTAAAAATCAAACCGTCATGGTCAAACCCTATGATACAAACACCACAACAGGCAAGAATGCAGAGGGGAAATTTTTGTATCTTTTGGGAGGAGTCCATGACATGGAAATGTTGTCCATGATAGAAATGGGGTGGAGTCAAGATATCACGGGGCTTGGTTTTTACTAGAGCTTAAAGTCTGCCCAGGTAAATCATGGTGTTGTGTAGATAGTCTGTAGAGCTTTGCAGCCAATGTATTTCCGTGGGTGCTCTGCAGTTAAGGTGATTCCCTGGTTTTGCACTGCGCATCTCTTACTGCGCATAACAAGATGGCCTCGTAAAAAAGAGCATGTGAAGTAACATTATTAAAATGAAGTTGACCGAAGAGAAACGCTATTGCAATTTTTACTTGCGGTTGTTTCTTGCCGAGGTGAGACTCAATGTGGTGGGAATGTGCATAACGTAAGCAGTACGCGTGTTGCTGAGTTCGACTTCCTCACGGAGAACCTTGATAGTGGATGTTTAATTTGTGTTTATTCACTTTGATTTTCACTTAACGCTTTCTCTATCATATTGTGTCCTAAATGTGATTATCTCGATGTAAATTCTGTAAGAACAGATTTTTTAATACTTTCTTCCCACTTTCACATACATTCCACTTTGAAACTCGCCCCAGTCCACTCTCAAAAGTCAAGGAAAATGCATTTGGTGAGCACTTTCTGCAGCTCTACCGCAAAAACGAGTACGGTGACCCCCATTTTTTATTTCATGATTTTAATAAGGACAGTGCTTCCTTTCGGTGAGAAAAAAATTGGCACAAATCTATGTTCAGTTTTTTGGAAATTTTACTAAATTGTACGGATTGAGCTATCACTTGTCGAATAGCGCGTGTCCAATTTAATTCTATTTTGGAGCGTAAAGTAAAAACAAGGGCATTAAAAGGCATTTTTCTGGTACGTAAGTGGATAAACAATACATTAAAGTCAAATTCTGTGCGATACCACATGCATCATTGAAAAAATCTTTCCTTTTTGTCTAGTCTTGGGCTGCGCGCGGTTTTTGTCAAAGGGTCCAAAATAGCTGTATTTGTCGGCATTGTGATGTCGAAACGAGCACGGTGACCCCCACTTTTTATTACCTTTTTATCATCTTCTTGACTTGTTACATCAGTGTACCAAGTTTCATCTACAATCTATGTTAGATTCTTTTACTAGGGAATCACCTTAAATCAAACCTCTAATTGAGTGTCCCTCTATTAATTAATTGGTCACATCAAGCAGTCAGTTATCAAATTACCAGAATTCGTTCCTACATTTACTGTAAATTTGACCTCTATTTCAAACTCATCAGATAATACCAAACCCAAACACACCGAAGGATAATAATATATCAAACCAAGGCTTTAACTGAACATAAAACGTAAAACTAAAGCAAGTCATATTATTTCCTGCTTTTATCCAACCTCTTTTTTCAAGCTGTCCAAGTCTTCTCGTGTCCGGGATAAGGCTATTACCTCAGCCCCACACTTCACTAACATCTTAGCAGTACTGCGACCTATCCCTGTATATAGACAAAACTGAGTTGTTTCTTTGTGTTCTCTCAGTTAAATTTCTCTGCATTTTTATAAAAGGCAAAAATCACAGAGGCATAGACGAGTGAACTAAAAAAATTGCGCGTCGAACATAGTACTATTTATCAGTTATACAACAAAAACAAGAGATACGTTACCTTTTCCCGCACCAGTGACTAAAGCACGCTTCCCCCCGAATTTGATATCCATGTGTATGGTTTACAGTTCGTGCGACAATCAGTATATCCTGAGCCCTTCTTGTCGCTTAGCTTGGTTTCCGCCGCACTCTCGGACCACTCCAGAACCAGAGTCTAGTCTAGCCTCCCCCGCAGACATTCTTAGTGGTTCGTCACGCAATCATTACTCTCCCGTGACGAACCACTAAGAATGTCTGCGGGGGAGGCTAAGTCTAGTCTTGCCTAGTCCCTGTACGGCGTTTTCACAGTCCCTCTCGGTCAATTCATTTCGGTGACGTATCCGAGGCGAACGGTCGGGAAACATCTGTGTGTTTTAGCAGTGTATTTTTCACCTTGAAATGCGAAACTCTTGTCTTGTTTACCATCGCCATTGAGCTGTCTCACTTTTGTCTCACTTTCTAGGATTTTTGTCTAGGCCTCACATTTTCGATCGGACCACGTGACCCAAAACGCTTTGGCCGCGCGGAATAATGAGGCCTAGGGACTAGGCAAAGTCTAGTCTAGTCTCCCACGGCCATTTTGTGTCGTCACGGAACCCTAGAGTGACACCTGGAATAGGATTAATCTCAGCCCTTTTAGCCCTCTCGTCAAATTAAGAATGCAAAATACAGGCAAAGGCTCGGATGAGACCTGTACAGTACCGCAAGTGATCCCCGACCGCAAATGATCCCGAGACCGCAAGTGATCCCCAAAATGGACCGCAAATGATCCCCGACCGCAAGTGATCCCCAAAGTCGACCGGAAATGATCCCGAAAGAAAAATAGGAATGGCTTGGACTCAAGTTTGCGGATCATTGTCTCAATTTTATTATTATTACAGAAAGTCACATTGAAAGCGAATAATTACATAAAAACTAAATGAAAAAATTTCTTTCAAGACTTTGTTAAATCAAATAAAAGCAAACAAAAAATACACTTTCAAGATACCGTTATTAAAACTTGAATTTCATTAAGTCAAAGAAACACAGCTGCAACTCATCGCAGTGTCTTATTTAGTTACTATTTCAAAATTAAGCTTAAAACAGTAGACTTAAACATACTATAGTTAACTTACAAATAGATAAGAACCTCCTCATAATCAATTAATTGGCTAAACTTAGTATCATCTTTTGAAAATAATAACTTTTATCACAGTGAATGTGATCGTTAATTTCTTGGCATTCCTTGTCATAGGTTCGAACTGCGAACGTCTGTATATGATTAGGAATAACTCTTTCGGGCTTTAAACACTAACAAAACGAAATTATATATTGAAAGGTTCGTTGAGGTAATACAATGTCTGTCATGGACTGCAGTTATGAATTAGCGTGTCCTTCTTCATTGCATAAAATCGAAGTCCTCTAACATCTGGCAATTATCGCAAAAGACGCTGTTGTCGGGGTATACCTGCAACATTTAACCTCAAAGCTTAATTAAATTAATCTTGAGGTGACATGGGAAAGATCTGCGATCGCCGAGAGCGAACGATAGCGCGAGTAGAGAGTCTGGGAGCAGAAAATCTAGAGGCTCAGGAACACTATTCCCGTTATAACAATAGCAATTTTTTCGTGTATTACTATGGTCCCGTCAGTCTCCAAATACTTGTTAAATGGAATACCTAGCCACGTGCTTACTGTAATCCGAATGTTGGCATTCTTTCTGGCTGGGTTAGTAAAAATAAACATAACTACCGCTTACCTCGCTTTTGTGTTTTTCTTTACCAGGTCTAGATTCCTGGTAACTTCTCCAGCAAAGACACAACAAATGAATATACATATAAGCGTCAATATAACTATTCGCAACATGTTCATATTAAAGCTGTAACGAAGTTGCTATTTAACAATTAGTCGCCGAAGGCGACGTGAATATCGTCTTGGTGACTATTCGCCAATATTCACGTCGCCTGAGGCGACTAATTGTTTTAGTATAATTACATTGATGATTATTCGAGAAAATAAAATTATTGATCAATTTCCGACCCCTAAACATCAAAAAATCTGGCTGCCATTTTGAAAACTACTAGCCTGCAATGCTATAATCACCGCGCGGTGATTATAGCGGGATAGTGCGAAGCTCCTAGCCAATCACAGCGCTCTATTTTCGATAGTCATCGATGTAATTATACTAATTCGAAATAAACCAAATTCTGTTAACATTGATAAGTTCGGGGGCATTTTGACGTTTGTTTATTTTAAATCATGTCTTGTTTCGTAACAAGCACTTGGGTTACAAACAAATGTCTTGCTGTTTATCACGTAGAATTATCACTTCAGAGATTAATCATAATTAAATATCTAAAAATTGATTCGACACTTCCAAAAAGATCTAGGCGTTAAACGACAAAATAAATACAAGATTAAGGATCTTTTTTTACAGCGATGATACATTCTTGAAACCATATCATTTTCAGATTTATTCCTTTTTTTCCGCCTTGTACAAATTGACCTGAGATCTGGTGTCCTCCGTGCCTTTTTGTTTAGAAGGCAAAAGAAAAAGTTTCCTTTTTATAATCAGTCCTTTTTTGTAATCAGTCCCGAAGACCCAATCCATTCCTCAATTTTTCACGGGATCATTTGCGGTCGACTTTGGGGATCACTTGCGGTCGAGGATCATTTGCGGTCCATTTTGGGGATCACTTGCGGTCTCGGGATCATTTGCGGTCGGGGATCACTTGCGGTACTGTACAGACCACGTTACGAAGAACGTCCGCGTGGGAGGCTATTAGGGAGCTTTAAGCAACGACCATGACGACGTCAACGAGAACGGAAATAACGCAATAGGTTTAGATTAGCAAAACAACAACTTTGCATCACGCTATTTTATACATTTCTTTGCCGTCGTTGCACGACTACTCGTGAAAGTGCTTAATTTCACGTTTTGTGTTTTGCTCCGTATTAGAGCAGCAGCTGGTCGTTTACGGCAAAGGGTTCTCATAAACGGCCTGTCATAAATTCATCGAGAGTGGTCGCTTTCGAAACCCATTTTATGCCGGGTCTTCCAGCAAAAAGCATGGCGCATGTTAGCTCCACATTTGGGGAAAAGAAGAAAAAGAATCGGCGAGCGAAGCGAGCCGAGCGGTAGTCTGGGGAGGGGAACGAGTGCGACCGCCTATCCGCCAAAGCGGCAACTCGTCTCACTTTGCTCGCTGATTTTTCCTTTTTTCAGTGTCGTTTGACCCCGTTTTTGACCTTTTTGCCCCCGGTGGAGCCATGGTCCCAGGCTAGGAATATATTACCCTGCGTGCAAGTTCTTCATTTGGGAGATATCGTGAAAAGTAGACGCGCGAGAGGAGACGCGAAAGCAGGGGGCGTTATCGGGCGGCTCGCTTCGCTCGCCCAATTAGGAGAGCTTGCTGGCAGGCTAGGCATATGTTGATGATTTCCTCTGCATTGAGCTAAAGTATGAATTAACTCATTCCAAGCTTACCAACCATCATACATCATATACTGTCTCGTCCACCGGCTTTCTTTGTTCGGGTTGAAGAAGTGCGCGGAGAGCTAGTGCGTGCAGAGTGAAAGCACAACCTCTCTCTCATGCAGTTTTCCCCTATCCTGGCGTGGCCACTTGGTCTCTATCTCCCTCCGGGAGACGAGTGGAAGAAAACCTATAGTTAAGCAAATTTTCCCCAAAATAAGCGATCCCGAGAGACCGGCTGGGAACGAGGCAAAAAGACCCTGAGGTTGTTTGCCTGAGGGGCATTTTCGGGACGGTGTGACGACTCATTGGTGCCGTGAATACAGGCGATGCTGACTGTGAATACTTTCATAAGCAGGCAGCACTCTTCAAATATATCCTTATTTATAAATTGTGAGTACAAATAAAGGGTTATTGTTGTTGCATACGTGCAGATATTTTCCACGGTTCCGGTTACCAAAAAAATATCAATATTGCATATTTGATATTATGGCGGCAAAGAAGTTATATTGCAGTATGGCCGCGATAAGTACAGATTTTCATTTTCAGCTTTTTTTTACTCCATATAAAATTATGACAATTATGCACACCTTCCGTTTTACAAATTATGTAGTAAATACGTACTTTGTTGTTAGTTTTGGCTAGCAACTTGAACGTAATTATATGAGAGCGGCTATATTGATCATTTTAAAACAAGTGTGAACTTCCTTGAACATATGCACAAGGAGCTTGAAGGGTATATAAATAGCTGAATTCCTTCCCTCCCCATTAAACTGAAGTTTCCGCTGGTTTTGTCTTTATAAAGCTAGACCAACTGTACGTCTTCTGAAAGTTTAAGAAAGCTTTACAGTTTCTCGAACTGGAATACATCCATTGTCTAAGTCGTAGAAACACCGAAAACTTAGTTCGTTACTATGCGATCCTCAGCAGACCATGACAATGAACTACTAAAAACACTTAAGAAATTATCATTTGCGTTCACGGAAACTTACGTATTTTAGGTAACTGTGCCATATTGACTTTATTTCGCACAAGTATTAACATATCAGCTAGTATGAATCATGCATTCTTTGATCATCGCCCGTAACGAGCGAGTCGGAATCGAACGTGAGAGCATCTAAATCGGCATGAAAGCCAAAACCGGCAAAAAAGTTGACGATTTAGTCAACCTTTTTTCTGAACTTCGAGAGAAGTCGATAAAAGCCGGCGAGAAGGTCGAGAACATCCGATGGGAGTTCTTGCGAGAAGTCTATAACGTGCCTAGAGAAAACAAATTAACCAGTTCTAGTTCAATCAGTTTCAATAAGGTTATTTGGTTTATTCTTTTGCCTGTCGTCGTTGTATTCTTGGGTTCGTCTGTCGTCAACTTTGATAGCACTTCACCATGTCTTGTTGATACTGAAATGGTGTTTTGGAATGAGATTACGCGGAAACCCAGTGAATGTTCCAAGATGTGTGTGGACGTGGAAGAGGTACCACGAGTTTCAAACCTTTCCAAGAAAGAGTTCATTGCCAGCTATGCTTATAATGGTCACCCTGTGGTTATCACGGACGCCGCGCAAAATTGGTCTGCTGTGGGCAAGTTCAGTTTTAATTTTTTCAAGCGCCTTTACGCCAACAACATGGAAGCCGCTGAAAACTTCGATGCTGACCAAGGCTGCATATTTTTCCCTTATAAAACGGGTTTTGAAAATCTGGCTCAAGCACTTAGAATGCCAAAGAAGAGGGCTGAATGGAAGGGAAAGCCATGGTACATTGGCTGGTAAGTTTCACTGAAGTTACAGTAAAAACTCGCGAGTGAGAACCTTGTTTTTCAGAACCATTTAAGTTAAATTTGTTAGGCTCCCTCTACACAGGAACCTGCTTAGCCTAAATTCTTATTTTCTAAAATCTACGGAAAAATTCTGTACACTTGGAAGGAGGATTTCAAAATCCATGTGGTTGTGCTTCAGTTCTTCTTATTAGTAGTCATTTTCACATAAATATGAATTTCGTACCGATTTTACATAAGGAATAAGCTGAATACCACTAATTACTCTTCGCTTCGGTGTATATTTTTCTTCAGAAAATAAGAACCTATTTAAAGAACCTAAACAGCCTACGTTTGTGCTAATTATGATTTATGTAAGAACCTTTTTAGGCTAACTTAGGAAAATGCAGGTTCTTACTCGCGGTTTTATGCGGAAGTAATAATCAAGAGAGAAGTATTTGTGAGGTCTCGGTTGATAACACCATACGGTTCCGGGTATCACAAAAAAAAAAGAATCTAATAGTTATTTCATTATACATTTTGCTCAAGAATAACATTATGAATAGCACGTTTTTATATGCATGTTGATACTGAGTGCAGCTCTTAAGTTTAGAAAAGAGAAAGAGAAACAGGAAGAAAGAAAGAAAATGAGGCTTGGATCGAAATAAACCACTGCACAGCTTTCCACCATTTTAAAATTTCGCTCGCAGAGGTGATGTCGTAAGACATGCTAAAGAATCTAAGTTTTTTCCCAGTTGTCCTCTGGGGTTGATTAGGGTATACATTTTACTGAATGGTTAATACAACTCAGGAATTTGAATGCAATGAAAAAAATTTTCTCATATTTTACTAATTCGATTCCCATGAACGTGAAAGAAAATTTTATTGGTAAGTAAGTGAAGTGATGGTAACTAAGCGGGAGCTGCATATATCGGCGTTTGACCTTGAAAGGTCTCTCACTCAACTGATCACTTTGTAAGAAACCAGAGTCTCTCATCGATTCGCCACTTGTTTTGTGCAACGAATATATTTCGTTATTTTAATTTAATACTTTGTATGCACGCAACGTAAGTACACATAATAAATGCTAAAACCCGCACTTCAGGGTCCATCAAAAGTTGTAAAAATAAGTTATGACATCAAAAACATCAGTCATATATTGAATTTTCAAGTCAATACAGAAACGTTTTCTGACGTTCAGAAATATTTCATCTACCCACGTCGCATAATGCAAAGAGTCAGATCATGAGGACTTGACCAATATTACCGCGCTTTCAACTAAATAGACTGGAAAAACAATACACTCAACCGTCAACTCCCTCTTATATATGACCTGTTACCATTCCCCCCGGGCAACCCCCGGGACAAGTCCAGCCCTTCGGGCCTGGAGCTGGGGAATTGTTTGAAGTGGTTCTGTCCCGAGGGGCGGGGCACATCAAAAATACATTCTCTTTGATTTTGCGAAGTAGGACCAGAGCATTTGGTAGTTTGCACGATGGCTGCCGACCTCAAGACTACGTATTTTTAAGGCAAAATGCAGGAATTTGTCGGAGAGTGGTTGAAGAGAAAAAGCCTATCAATTGTTATGTCTGTGTTTCAAAGTATGTTTTAAAATTTCAAACGAATGTGCGTATGATGCGTACTCGAATGGATTTTTTTTCGCAAAAGATTAAAGAAATGTTTCTTCAGCCTAGCTTTATAATAGGACAACTTAAATAGACTGTATATGAAAGCAGACACAAGGCTTTTGATATATATAAATAAACAGAGATTCTGGCCAGAGTGTTCTTATAAAAGTGTTCTATCAAGGAGATGCTTCAGAGCTTTTTTTCTTCCTTTTTCGGTTTCAAATGTATTGTTCATGTTTTAAATACATTATGGCATGTATTATCCTTCTCACAGTAGACTCTAGAAAGCGTTTATAAAAGTTGCGAAAACATCTCGTTTGCCATTGCACGGATATTGCTTTCAAAAAGATATACCTAAACAAACGTATATGAGGTCGATCAGGAGCTCGGGGTGGGGAATAGTCTCCTTTTTCGTGCCCGAGGGTGTGAAATAGACCACCAAGAAAGAAAAAAAAAATTGCAAATCCCCGGGGCTACGCCCGGGGGGGCATGGTTACAGGTCAAATTGGACCATACATAACGGACACCTCTATAAGACGAACACCACGCTAAAATGGACACCTAGAGCTGTTCCTGCCTTTCTTTACCCCTTTTAGTTGTCTCTGTAAAGCCTGGTTTTCATTTTCACTAGTAGCGCATAGGCATAAGCATAAGGACACACGCACGCGCGCAGAATGGTATATTTGACTCAATTCTCGATACCAGCTCTCCTCAATTCGATGAAAAAGAAGATGGCAGACGCTTCGTCCGCCATATTGCTTTTGATATGTTTGCATGAGGTCAGAGTCAAAGTGACCTATGATTGGTCCACGGCCTTGTGCTTACCCTTTTGCTTATGTCGACCCCGCTTTCAGTAGTCAAAGCTACGACATAAGCATAAGCACAAGCACAAGAAGAACGAATTTGACCGTTTTTCTTGTGCTTGTGCTTATGCATATGTCGACCCAGTTTTTACTTGCTTGCACATGTGCTTGTGCTTATGCGCTAGCAAAAACCAGGCGTAAGGCGGACATCTCTCTAAGACTGATACATAGTGTGGGTCCCATGAAGAGGTCCGTCTTATATTAGAGAAAGTTGACTGTATTATCTATACACACGCAAGCTGTCATGCTTTATTGTTTCACCTGTTAGTGACAACAAATTGTCGCCGAGCGAAGGCCAGGAACAACTTCACACCTCCTAGAGAAAATGCCTGCAGTAGCCTGAACGTCTCTCCAGGAAAGGAAAGGGACTTTACTAGCTGAAATTATTTTTTAGAAAAAGCCAAGACTGTTGAAATGCTACTAATGTTAAAAACAGCAATAAGGTGACGCTAGGAACCGAAAGGCTAATTCTCGAATACGGAATCATGAATTCCCGTAATCAAAACAAAATATCCCTAATATTCAAAAGAAAAATGAAAATTCACTATGAAAATGACTGTGACTGCGATTTAAGTAGTTAAGAGTGTCTTTTCAACCATCCTGAAGAGAAGTAACTAAGGGTCATTACTTTGAGATTTTGGGTATATGATACTGAGAAGGGCCTGTTTAGTCAAAAGTGGTATTTGGTCTTCAGAGTAGTTCACTCCCGTACAAAACGTTGTTGTGTACAGCTCCCGCAGATATGTAAATTATGTAATGTTGCGAAGAGGAACATGTACTCTTTCTTTAGTTATGATAGTATATTAACAATACATTCGGACTTCAGCATACAAGGGCGTCGGTGACTTGGGTTTATTGCTAAATTATCCAAATACATTATGCGTAAAATGCCTGTACTAAAAGAGAATAATGGAACAGAAAGGAAATCTTAGGGCGTTGGCGGGGATGTGTTAATTTCACTAAAGTTATTTTTAGAGGTTGTAATTAAACGGAAGTCTAATTCCTGGGAGGTCCGCAAATTTCCATAGATTGTTTGAAACATCATCAAGACCATGCTCGACTGCTCCAAAGCAAAAGATGCAGAATATTGTAATGGCGACTGCTGAATTCTCTCTTGACAACACTAAATAGAAGTTTGAGGACTTCAAGCATTTAATTGGTCTAAGAATAGCTTTCAATTTGATGAAATTCGTATATCCTAAGGGCTAGACTGGGCGTTTTCCTCTCTGTCACGGCATTATTCTCTTTTGCCTGTATTAAATCCGACAGGCTGTAAATTTTGCATGGTTTTGTCCATGTTTTTCAGGTTGGTTTTGGCCAAACGTATACATTTTCTTTGCGAGATATCTTCTTGACACTTGCAACTTGACTCAGCAGAGCCTCTCGGTTTGTTACGCGATACTGATGAGCTTGAATAATAGCAAAACTGGCAGCTGTCTATGGCTACAAGCCCGCTCTGTCTTGAGTTTTTTCGGTGTCGTGTTGATGTCTTGCGAAGTTAATTTTAACGTAGTACGATCAGCATTGCAGTATTCTGCTTGCAGAATTTAATATGTCTTCATCGCGTTTGCTGTTTCTTTCAGGAGCAACTGTGACCCCGCTATCCGTGAAAAGCTGCGTAACTACTACAGCAAACCTGCGTTTATCCCTGATGACGCAGAAACAGGTGATCAGGATTGGATTTTCATGGGAGGTCCTGGGCCTGGCGCACCTATACACGTGAGTAACTAAGCTAATCTTTTACTTTTTGACAACTCGAGCTGTCTTCTACTGAGCAGAACCAGGAGACATGGTTTACTACCAGCCATCAAATGACCAAAAACGTACGCCAGTAGGCGTAAACAGTTAACCGTTCAAAATTATTATCCAGCACAATTTGTGACCCTGAAAGTGTCGTGAGAATGACAGTAATAGTAACGTAAATGCAGTTCCGCGTTGACAGTTTTAGCTAGAGTTGTTTGTCCAGTTGTCCCAAGTTCAAATCCTTTGGGCCATGCTGTAAATAGTCAACTGGTTACCTTTACAGCCATTTGGGCTTTTTTTTGATTGAATTTGCACTGACAGCAACACCTTTGGCTCGATAATTGCAGCTTGACATGGTAAACCGTCCCTCGTGGCAGGCCCAGCTATCAGGTCAAAAGATATGGACTCTTGTCCCACCCCCTGAATGTGAACATGTTTGTCGAGCAATGAAAGTCACCATCAACAAAGGAGACATCAGTAAGTTAGTGTTTTTTCTTGCGGGTATTATGGGATGTCTTCAGATATCTTATCAAAGGCAGGCTAAAAAGTATGTGAGGACGACTAGAATGTGATGGGTAAAAATGTTCGTCAGAGCGCAAGGGAATGCGTTATGATCATGTACTTGTGACATTTGTCTTCGTCTTAAAGCTTTAGACCTTTCTCATCGTGGATGATGGGAATTAAATACTGGTCCCGGGCCAGAGCTTACACCAAAAATTGGGTGTCAACTACTTAACAATTATTCCTCGAATCCGAATGGGCTCTGAGTCAATAGCCCATGAGGCCGAAGGCCGAATGGGCTATTGACTCAGAGGCCATGAGGGCGAGAGGAATAATTGTTTTAGTAAAATCCAACTAGTTGGTCAAAAATATCAAGATTAAAAAGCTTTAGCTAGTTAAAGCTAGACTTAAATCCTTTTTTGCTGCCAAAAAGCCCGCGCTTTTCGCTACTAGTGGGCTATAACATATAGCCTAGTAGTAGCTCAACCAATCAGAACGCAGCATTGATAATAGACAACTAGTTGGATTTTACTAACATTCATTAGTCTGTGAATTAAGGTAAAAACCAAAAAAACGAAAAAAAATATATAAAAAAATAAACGGGAAGATGGCTAAGACCCCTCCTTTCTCATAAAAATTGAGCCAAAATATTCCAGTTAGCTTAGTATAAGAACAACAAAAGAAAGCTGATGTCAAAACAAAGGCAACCTACGCTGACTAACAACTGTAACCTTACCTTATCTTACCTCGCCTCTTCGCGCTCCGCTATGCATAAGGGCCCCCACTTCCCCAGTAACCTGCCCTATCCCTCGCACAAGCTCTTGCTTGATCCACCTGGCTAGCCTCTTCATTCTCCAACTGCTATTCTTGAAAGGTATGTCTGGTTTCAGTAATGATATTTTTTACGGGGATGGGACATTAACCTATTGCCCAGCCCCTTGCCTAGTCCCGAGGCCTCATTTTTCCTCGCGGCCAAAGCATTTCAGGTCACGTGGTCCATACGAAAGTGTTCCCTGCCCGTTCGTCTCGGATACGTCACTGAAAGAATTGACCGAGAGGGACTGGGAAAACGCCGTACAGGGACTAGGCAACCCAACCCCCAAACTAGAGGGCCAGGCGTTGGAATTCCTCTGGCCTTTAACTCAAAATCTGGGCAAGTACGGTTGAACTGTCCTGCGACAAAGGTGTCAACTGGTATAGTGTCCAGTGTCTTCAAGGCACCAAACCTCCCCTGAACAGGTTAAGACGCAACAACTCTAAACGGGCTTTTTAAAACTTTTGGTCGTGTGTTGTGTACTTTATGGCTTCTCTCTTTCCTTACATATGCCCATTTTCCGTGTTTACAAGTCATTTTCTCAGTGAGGCTGTTTTATTTTTCAGTTGTTCTTGACACCAACCAGTGGTACCATTCCACAAAGATTGTTCCAACAGGAGAATTAAGCATCACCATTGGAGCCGAATACGACTGATATAATTCTAGTTCTACCTAATAAACAGATTCATTACCGTCATTAGCCTGCCCCAGCGACGAAATAACCTGCGACCAGGTGGTTCGGTGTTTCCCCTTTCCTCAAAGGAAAAAAAAAAACGCCTGATCGCAGGTTACAGACGAAAACCGAACCTCTGCAGGCTATCCTGTTATCAGCATGAATATTAGGTTTCTTTTCCAACGGCAACCGAGTCAATTATACCCTCTACTCTACTCAGACAAACACCGGAATATTGTTTCTTCTTTTTCAAGAAATCCAGTAGTTTTTTTAACTCGCGTCACAATAGTCATCCACAAAATCTCTATTTCCATTACAAATTTAAAAAATTAAATATGTATAACCTAAAGGTAAATTTATTTACAGCTATTAGAAGGGAGAATATCTTAAAAACTCTCCCAAGTTCTTCATTTTTTAAGCTATGCTAGGATTAAATTTTAATATTGGTGATACAACCTCTTAAATAATCCCCAGCTTTGTGTCAAAAAATAATGTTCAGTCTTACTCAAGAAACACTGAAACACCAATGACAAATTGATTCTTTTCATTTTGTGTCTACGCCCTGAAGATACTCCTCGTCCTATTCAGACGGCTATCCATCCATAGTCTTTTCTTGAAAGCCTATAAATACTATAAGGATCACTGTAACATAACTTGTATTTCCATGACCCTGCGACTAAGTAGAGTCTGCGTCGATCTTCCTAGATAAGTTGATTTTTCTAGGACTATCGAAGAAGACCTTGCTCCGAGGGTATACTTTGACTCTACTTTCATTGAATTCTTATAATAAAATGACCCTCTTAAAGTCAACTAACAGTTCCTTGCCCACTGCAGCGTTCAGTTGCGTCTTGTTACTAACGCTAGACTATGCACTATGTCGATCGCACTTTGAGCCTGGCTCTCCTCATGAACCCCGCGACAAAATTTCAGCTGCCATCTACGTACTTACGGGATGGGCTCTTGCCACGGCCCAAGTTTTATACCCCTGGGGAACACCAGCAAGTACCTGTACATGCGGCATGTACTAAAACCAAGAGCCATCTCTTGCTAAAACCCGAAACAACGAAACGAAACCACCAAAGCGAAACGACCGAAACGGTCGCAACGACCAAAACGAAATCACCAAAACAAACGTAACGGCCGGAAACGACCAACCCAAATTCAGTAGACCAGGAGTAAAATAAGCAAAACTATCAACGAAAATGATCAAAAGCTATAAAGGTGGAATGTTAAGGAAATTGCCTATGTGTCCTTAACAACTGTCTCAAATTTAGGGACTTCTAAAAGAGACTGTTTCACGAAGACCGTTCAACAGACGGAAAGCTACTAATCTCCACAGACAACGAACGCTTTTCATTAAACTGTTCAAGGTACTTTGCACACCGATCAATACGACACAACATTTTTGTTAAAAAAAATCAGGTGAGTTCAGAGTTCATGCGTAAAATTTATGCAGCATCTGGAAGATTGTTTACTGATAGCTGAAGCTGACAGAGTTTTGTGTCATCTTATGATGTTTAAAAACTTTTAATCTTAATTGTGTTTTTCCACTGACAATGTGATCAGTTCTATAATTTGTAGCGCAATGGAAGCGCGTGCTTCCATCGTCCTGAATGTTGAATGAGTGAAATGCAATTTGTCTTGTCTGTACGATAAACAAACAGCGCTTGTTAGTACTGTTTACCTCAGATGTGACGTATAAAAACAGTTAAAAAGTATATAAGGCTGGTTTACACGCCACCAGATTTGTCGGCAACACTTTGTAAAGTAAAGTTGTCGAACACATAAAATCCGGCCTGATTTTTTATTGTGACCTCCCTTTTAGACAGAGGAATGCAACCGACAAATTATAAGGTGTAAAATTGGCGGCCACCGCGGACTATGAAGTCCTACAACCGGCCTTAAGTTCTATTTCGGGGGTGTCCAATTAACCTTATAAAATAAAGGTGCTTTAGGTGGGGGACTGGGTCATTTTGTTTGGGAAGAATTTGTTTTTCAAGCCTAATCTACTGTGATCAAAGGTGCATGATTAAGACTATTAACTCGATGTGACATTTGTTTCATCCTTGGACTGTTTGCAAGTTATTTTTTTTTCTAAAATCACTCAGTCTTTCCCAAAAAAGTCATATGAATCTGCCCTAAAGTTAACTGATTTTTGGTTTAAAAGTTTATTGTTTGATTTAAAAAATAAAATTAAAATCACGAGCTGGGTAAATCTAGCTTATATATTTAAAAATAGATGAACATGTCAGAGGCCTTCATGGATGTCTCAGGGAAACTGGTAACAAGGAAACTACCATTTCAGTACGCGTAAATGACGTCAGTTGTTATGGCGCCCTTGATTGATTCTGAATAATTCTGTAAACTTTCTTCATGTTTTCAAAACAGCACTCCAAACACGAATTTACATGCTGAGTTGTTTCCTCTCTGCTAATGGCTTCCTCAAAGTCAAAAGGTGTCGATGAACTTGTAGTTCTGTTTTCTGATTTACGAGAGAAATCGCTGAAGAGGGGAGAAACACTTGAGGCTGTTCGCTTGGAGTTTCTTCGGGAAGTCGAAAAGAACTCTTCTAGTTATTTTTCCAAGATCAGTGAGAAACGGCTCTGGATTTTCCTTATCTTACCTGTTGTTGTGGCTGCCGTCTTTTACTATTTTGACGTCGTCGAATGGTTAAAATTCAGAGAAGAGCCTTGCCTTTTGAATGTGAACGAGATTTTTATCGAAGTAACGCGAAAGGAAACCGATTGTTCTCTTGTGTGCGAAGGCCTAACAGAGGTGCCCAGGATTTCGGGCTTGTCGAAGGAGGAGTTTGTGACCAAGTATGCGTACACTGGAAGACCAGTTGTTGTTATTGATGCGGCAAAGAACTGGTCGGCCACAGATGTGTTTAACTTCACGTTTTTTAAGGATCTCTTCGAGAAGAACAAAGACGCTTATCGAGTAAATGAAGAAGAATGCCAGTTCTTTCCATACAGAACTGAGTTCATTTCACTTGAACAGGCATTTAATATGTCCAAAGAGAGATCGGAATGGAAAGGCGAACCGTGGTACTTTGGGTGGTAAGTTAAGTCAACGCGCTAGCATTGAGGTTAAGTTGAAATACAAAATACTCTGAAAAATGATAGGAAAGAGAAAAAAATTGGTGGAAGTTAGAAAACAAAAGCTGGAAGCAGCTGATCATTTTTAATCAATATTCAAATCAGTTTCTATTCAGTTGTTTAAATGGTTTTCGAGACAAAGCGTAACCCACGTTAATATACATCAAATGAGAATGAAGCCGAAATTTTAAAGTCAAATTTATCTTCTGAAGTTGTGTTTGGTTAGTTTTGTGGGCTGTCATGACACAGCTGTGTAATGTTACCAATTTAATGCAGCTGCAAAACGTGATGATTAGTTAAGCTGCGAGATAAAGTGAAATATACACATACCCTATAGAAATCTACCAAATGAATCAATCAAGAAAAAAAAATCAATGTTGAAAAAATTTTGGTATGTTTTTTTTTTTTAATAGAAAACGTTTTATGCTATAATTTTTTCAGGAGTAACTGTGATGCAGCAATCAGACGAGAACTGCGTACTCATTATCAAACACCATATTTTTTGCCAAACCAATCAGAGACTAGTGAACAGGATTGGATCTTTATGGGTGGACCTGGTCCTGGTGCTCAAATTCATGTAAGTCACTTTATTATGCACCTATCAATGGTTTGCCCCAGGATGGGGGGGCCGGGCAACCCACGGGAATTAGACTTCGTAAAGCGAACGTGGGTGGGGATTTTGACATCCACAACGGGATGACATCCACAATTTTGACATCCACAATGGGAATTTGACTTACAATGGAGACCCAAGGGTGGGGAAATTGACATTTGAAAACCTGAAAATGTCAAATTTCCCGTGGGTTGCCCGGCCCCCTCATCCTGGGGCAAACCATTGATAGGTGCATTAACAAAATAGCAAAGGGAAATAATGAACCCCATTTTGTTGGCATTCAGAAAGTTTGTTGGCAAAAATGATGAAGCTACCAAAACTTGAAAAAGTGTTGACTTAATCAGGGCTGTCACGAAGATTTCTTGTTGCTGGGTATGTTCAATTAGTAGGCAGGGAATTGAACAAAAGTAGCACTGTCTCATAATAGCCAAGGGAAATCTCCAGCCAAGGGCCTTTAGAGACAGCCAGGTGCTAAATTAACCCTCAAGTCCCAGGCAAACACACTGACATAACAAAAAATAGAAGCAATATGGTGTTCACAAAAGTTACAAAATTTCAGAGAATAATTAATTGCATAAAAATTTACACAATATAGCTAGTTTTACAATATATGTTGGTGGGCATTTTGAAGAATAATATTAGTATAAGTTTAAAAAATTATGGAATCAGATCCGAGCAATCCAGCATAAGACAAAGAGGCAAGTTTGCTTTTAGATTCCGACACCATCTTATGCCCCACCTAGAAATCAAATTTTGTTGTTGTATTGCTTAGTGTAGTGATTTGTTGATAGATTGATAAAATTGGGTTGAAACTGCAGCAGTGACAAGGACAGTCACAATAATAGTAAAATATCAATAGGAACATGGCTTCCTCCTCAATAATGTCAAAGAAAGTTTGACTGTTTAGGGTTTGGGGACAGAAGTGGTTCAGTGGACTCAACCTTCACTTTTACCTCTCTCTTTGAACAGTTTTTTACTTTCCGTCTTTTATTGTACCATGACACTTAATCTTGTTTCCTCAATAAAGTTGACACTGGTTTTTTATAAACAGGAAAGAGACTGTTCAGTCGTAACCCTTTAAGTCCCAATAGTGTCCAAGATCAATTTTCTCCTTACAATAATATTATCCATACACTGTAAAGAGGTAAGTTTTGAGAATCAATAAAATGATCACCCAAGAGAAAATACTTTGATCTTTGAACAAATTCTCTCAACTAATTCTTTAAGGAAATGTATGGAGATCAGTTTGGAGAATTTGTATGTGGATACTGGGGCTCAAAGCCTTGTACAGCCTTGTATATAGCTACACACAAATGGAAGGAAAGATAAATCATTTTTATCAACAAAATCATGCAGCATTGTTAAAGGCACTTTGTATTAATATATTTTTCATGATTTTCTGCAGATTGATAGTGTAGACCGTCCATCATGGCAAGCTCAGCTGTCAGGCAAAAAGATGTGGACTCTCATCCCTCCCCCAGAGTGTGAACATGTTTGTCAGTCCATGACAATAACAATAAACAAGGGAGAGATCTGTAAGTCTGCTTCAGTTTTGATACAGATTATAATGTTATTTTCTGCTTCAGAAAGGAAGAGGAGAGCATACTGTGAGTGAATACTGTAGCAGACACACTGTGCAGGAATGGACAATTGGTTGCACTGAAGATACCCTGGGATGTCGCTAAGAGCAGGCTACCAGCTAATTTCTCTGACAGAAAAAGAGCTTATCACCAGCTCAAATTGAAAGGAAAACAAAGATCTGTGTGAATTTTCGAGATGCGGATGAGTAAAACAGCCGGCTTGTCTAACAAAAAAGCCTGCTTATCATTTTCTTAGCTACATCCCTGGATACCCATTTTAAGACCATTTTTGTTTCATGTTTAGAACCTGAACTTGAAATATATGTTGTAGTTAATTTGTTATCTCAGGTAATTTTATTTTTCCATTGTTTCAACTTCAGTAGCATACATTACCATAACCAAAAACAAAAGAAAAACAAAAATTATCTGAAATAAAAAAAAAAAACTGCTACATATTAGATGATATACAATAAATGTACAAAATAATTGGGATTAGACTTTGCAGGTGACAGTGTTTTGGTAGTTTGAAAGACTGAAAAATACAAGACCTACACATTACCTACACAATGATGCAATAGTCAACCAACAACAGATTTGCAAAACAAAGAAAACACTCCTCCCCCGCCTGACCCGTACTCAATGGGACAGAAAATTATCTTATTCAATATGTCAGCATGTTAATGGTACACACTTATGTGCCAAAAGATTAGTATACAAACTTCCCTTTCAGCCCATGTATTCTATGAGATCAAAGGTCACTTCTCACAGAGTAGCCTAATGACATTTTTCAATGCCAAGTGTTTAAACACTATTTTGATTACTTGACTGTATTGTTTACTTCCAGTTATTGTTGACACAAACCAGTGGTATCATTCAACCAAGGTTCTGCCAGGAGATCTCAGTATCACAATTGGAGCAGAATATGATTAGAATAAATCATTAAAGCAATAATTGCTTTAATGAATCAGTAATTATTACTAATATTTTCTGTAGATTATAATATTCTACAAGACCATGTGATGTTAAAGAATATTTTAGAAAATTAATAGTTTTGCTCTCAACTAACATCACAATTTAAAAAGTTTTTTCAAATCTGTTACAAATATTCCAGAAAACATCCCTGCTCCCTTCACTGTTTTTTTTTGTTTGAACCTTCCACTACTCTTGAAATTCCCAGCTGAAGATTTTTCTTTAACTTGGCCTTTATGAACCCCTTACCCTCACAATTAAAATAAATAATTGAATAATACATATACATAAAATAAATAATTGAATAATAATAATAAAAATAATAGAATAAAAAAATATTAATATTAACAAAAATAATGATAACCATCATCATCATCATCATTAGGAGAGCAATACAGAATGATAGATTTAATTTATTAATTAGTTGGAATGCAAGTATTTGTCTTTGAAAACACTTATAAATTAATATTAACTGTCTTTTAAGAAGTCCTTATAAATGCCCACTTCCAAATAAACGCCTCTTATCTAATAAATTCCCCCTCTACACAGTTAAAATGTTATTAGACATCCCATTCTAATAAACAGCCCCAGTCTAATAGATGCCCCCTATGAGAATAATTTAGTCCAAAATACTAGGAATTAGCAAAAAGGTGCAAAATCATTCAATTCATTCAGTTTCTTGCTTGATTAACAAGGCTTTGCATAATTATTTCATCTTGTTCAATGTCAAGTTTAAAGCTAGGATAGACTTACAATGGCAACACAATAACAATGAGCCAGGATTCCGACATCAAGGTTGGGATTTCAAAGAGCGATATGGATCTGTAGACGGCCTTGATATTTTTGCCGAAAGTATATTAGTTTGTTGATCTTGTTACAGTTATGAGAATAAACACCTCCTATCTATTAAACACCCTCGCTTGGATCCCTAAAATTAAATAGATGCCTGGGCGTTTACGGTTTTTGCAGTTGTTGGTGGAATTGAGGTCTACACGTAGTTGATTTTGTTTTCATACAACCTTTTCTGCTTTTATTATTAAAACAATTTTGTCCGTTTGTTAACTAGTACCTTTTCAGCTTAATTCCCATACTAAGAAAAGGAAGGTGACTTGTGATGAAACAAGGTCAACTCCAACCTTGCAGGAGTCATTCAAATGCTCAAGGTACAAGCACACAACTGTAAAGTAATGTTCTATTAACTGTTGGAAATAAAAAGGATTAATTCTTACAAGTATGCAGTTTTTCTTCAACAAGTTTAGAAACCTCTTAAAGTAAACAATAAGCACTTTAAGTGACTCCGGCCCAGGGAAAAGTGTGATTTTGGGTAGATTATCACAATGAATGCCTATAGCCATTGTATGTACCCATTAAACGTTTTTCATTTTTTTTTTAGCTTACAAGCAATAAAAAATTCCACCAAGAAATGCCAAAGGCTATGTGTGTATCAGGCAAATGAATCCTTTCTTTGTTTTCCCACGAATCCTCAAGAAACAAAACTTGAGGTTTGGAACCAGTCCAGCATTAAGTGTTTTGTGATAAAACCCAACTCAAAAAAAAAAAAAAAAAATCAAGTTATACTTGGATCACTCAACAGTTTATGGAGAAATAATACAAGTTATGACTTTCACATAGATTTCCTGCAGTTTCAAGGAATGGTCATGTGTGTCTTGAGGGTTAGTGAGTTTTGGTGAACATAGAAAGTTAGCTTTTTGACTCACACGCCATGTGTGCACTCTTATAAATCAATGCTGTCTTAAGTGCAAGCACATTTTATTATCATGGAAATGTTCCTTTTAAAGGCTAATAATATTTAAAGATTATATAGTGAATGAAGAAGTGTTTCACTTTTGCCAATACCTTGGAATATTAAAAATAGAATGTTTGCGCAGCTACAGAAAAAAAATCATAAGGACTTGTTGAATAAAAACTGATTTACCCCTGGTGTTTTGGCCCAAAGATGCAAGATAGATGTTGTCACGAGCCATTTGGCTGAACGAAGGCAAAACTACCCAAAATGTTGTTAGTTAGTTGAGCACTATGCTGGTAGAGTGACACTTTGACATCTTTCGCTTCCTGACTTCTTCTGGTTTTGGAAGCTTGTCTTCCCTTTTCACTAACAGATAAACTGGCACTAGAGATGATTGAGCTTCACCCTACCCATACTTAGACTCGGTTCAGACGTTGAACTTTTCATGAGCCAAACCTAACTCGAATTAAGGCCGACCCAAATTATTTGGACCAGCTGATTGATTCAGACGCCGACCTTAATTCCAGCCGAACTAAATTCAAAAGGAGAAAAAGTTTTCGTTTTGGTCAAACTCTTTAGAAAATGCATTTATAATAACTTATGTATTTGGTTCGGTACATAAAAAGGTTCGGCATCTGAATCAAAGCTGTTCCAAAGTTGAAATTCCCAGCCGGGCTAGGCGGGAAGAACCGCTGAGCTGTTCCAAATTGAAACAGGTGTTCCTAATTTGATTCAGACGCCGAACTTTTCATGTACTTATTTCAATATGTATCTTGTTCGCCTCACGAAAAGTTTGGTGTCTGCGCCAGGCCTTAAGCACCATACAGCAAAAACACACACACTTATTTTGTTAGAAATAGTGTTAGAAATAGTGTATGCTGGGTTAAGTTTCAGAGTGTATATTGGACAGCAACTTCCACAAAAATGCCATCTAATGTATCAAGCCCTGCTATTTGTGGGTGGAGCGGTATGAAAATTTTTGCCATATAAATGCTAAATAAACTGAGAGATTGTACGGATTTCATGACAAAATATAAATAGAAATGATAGTAATAAATAAGTTCACAGTATTACAAAAACAAAACAAAACAAAAAACAGGTATGAGGCCAGGAGCACGAATTCAATGATTTTGTGACTGTTGTTGAAAATAAAACTAATTTAAAAGGAGAAACATGGGAAGAAGAATGGTTTTCACAAGGCCAACTCAAGTTAGATTTATGGTCACCTATCCATTGCGAGAAAACACTAGCTATTTTTATTTGATATACATACAAAAAGAACCTCAAAGAAGATCAAAAAAGGAATTGCATTTGTTGATTGATGTACATGTAATATATTTATTTATCTTTTCATGTGGCCACTTGCTTAAACAGTGTACATAGGCCTTGAATGGCAAAATAAAATGATGGAAAAGAGACTGAACTTCTTGAAGGCTCTTATTTTGATATTACATACTCTTGTCTCTTTTTCTAATAAAAACTGATCTCAATGACTTGTCTGCCATAATATAACATAAAATAGACAGCTTTTTACATACTAGGAGAGAAAGTGATCTAGATCAAATCAAAATCTTCTCCATTTTTTGTAGCAAGTTACTACGTCACTAGCCTAGGGCTAAGCTATCAGCTATCAACACCTCAAGGATAAAATCTTTTTGCTTAACATTCCTGGTTTACACAAGTTTTTTTTTAACTATATGCAAAGCTCAAATATAGAGGGAATCTCAAATGAATGATAGAACAATGTGATGGAAATCTTGATTGGTATCATCTGAATTCATAAATGGGTTGACTATGATCCGGGACATGTACAAGATTTAATGATTGAAACCTAACAGAGAGAAAGAAAGAGAGAAAAGAAAAACAAGGATTATGCTACAGTTGAATCTCCTTAATTTGTACACCAATGAAAAAAAAAAAAACAAAAAAAACAGACATCCATGCCATTGACAGAGGATTATTGTATTTAACAATATATTAATACTTTTACAAACATAAATACATAAACTTTATTTACACTTGAATTTTTGAGTAGCTTGCAGTGTTCTCCCTAAATTTTAGCTCAGTAGGTAAGGGACCATCCCTGACCAGTAAGGCAAAAAATATATGCCAGAGGTGCACTTTCCTGGGGGAGGGGGAAAGTGAGGTGAGGGACATGGCCCCAAGTTTTAGGAGCTAAGTTGTCTGAAAAGTCATTCTCATATGTTAAGACTTTTTAGGCTAATCCACTTTTGTAAACTATCGGCCTTCAGAACTGAGCTTAAAAACCTAGAAAAATTTGCTTTTTAAAGAGCCACAATTTTTCTGGGCTTAAAAGACCTCTTATAAAATGAAGTCAGCAGTATACCTCTTCCCTTCAAATTTATAGTTTAAATCTTTAGACAACTATTTAAAACAAGTGATTCCAATAATTTTATCTTGTTTCAAATGTTCTCTTTCCATAATGCATGGCCCAACTAAGAAAGGAGATCACAACTTGCCAAACAACTTGTATAATTTTTAGTAAACCTTCAAGCGGATGCAGGCAGCACCACGTGTTGCAACAATTTTTGTAATTTTGTTTTTTACAGGAATAACAGCATTACGCCATCGTTTCATCATTTCCATGGTCTATACATGTACTGTTATAGATCATAACTCTCAGCCAACACAGCTTTATTCCATTGAAACTTCAAGTCAATTAATACAGGCCTTCTGATAAAGTGCAAAAAATTATGTGGGAGTTTCTGGAGATCACATAGTGTTGCATAAAAGGGCAACTAGTATACTATGCAACAAATTTCACAATTTTTTGGAGTAGTTTTAGAAATTTGTCATGGTTTGCATGCTATTTCCAAAGCTGAGGAACCTGAAATTAAGATAGGGCTAAAAAGAGTCCTGTCCAGTAGTCCAAGACACTGAGGTGGAGCTTTAAAGCTTACTTTCCCAGTGGGCAAAGGTCCACCCAGAGCCATCTCTAGCAAAATCATTTACTAATTCAGGGTTCACACTTGGTGCCTGAGCATGGTGCCTGTCTACATTACTTGCTGGGCACTAATTGAACAGACCCTTTTTTCAAGTACCTAAACTAGAATTCGGGAACAGTGCCAGTGTCCGAGTTCAAAGTCACAAAAGTGGGCACCTGGTCTGTGTGCACACAGTTTTTATTAGTTCTGGAGCAGTCCACTGCTTTCAACTCGCTTCTAAGGTCAAAATGGCATCTGACAGGGAGAAATGGAGTATTAACACAGTTGCATATTGGGTGCTCAAGGTGTGAATGCAACACCATTTTGTGATGGTACTCAGGCACTGGTCTCCGAACACCAAGTGTGGACAGTCCCTACGATAGGCAAGAAGTGAACCTGGGAAGGAAAAATGCGAGACCTGCTTGCCCAAAGGATGATCTTGAAAACAAGTTTTCTTCTACCCCTGTTAAGGTTTTTAATTTTTGTCCAGATCATGCATTAAAAAAGGAGAGAACTTTTGTGATGAATATGAAAACATATGAATGTCTTAGAGCTGTTGATAAAGTCCATAAAGATAAGTTGATAAAGTCAGTCAATTTCTTGACTTTCACTGATGTTTTAAAACAAACTTTATAAAAAAGATAAGAACCTACCATTCTGAACTCCGATGATAATAATACCCTTCAATAGTAGCAGCGGACTTTTGAAGGCACACATAGTAAAAACCAGCAAATGATGCCCCATTTATATCTGTGATAGTGTGATCTGGAACAAGGAAATGTTCCTGTACACAGAAGAAAGTGGAGAATTGGCAAAGAGAATAATATTGGATTATCTAAATATACAAAATGGTTAGGCATTTACTTTTCTCAGAGAATATCCATACACGATAGCACTGCAAGTTCAGCTCACCTATTTTGATTTATGGGGGAAATATTAAAATGCTGATTTAAATTTATGGCTTATACAAATACACCACTGTAAATATATGGTACAAATATGCAGAAGCCCTTAGAAGTCAAACTCCAAGAAGTCACTTGAAATCCAACTCCAAACCATGCAAGACACAAAAAGACAAACACTGGAGTTCAGAGTCAGATGAGATGATTGACTTTTAACTTATATGATTAAATTTTACCTTTTCTCTGATAAAATTGCATCTAAGTTTTAGTTGCAAAATCAGTAAGCAGTAATTGGTAAGTTTTTTCAAGGAAGGTTTTTTTCTGTTTATTTCAGGGCTTCTTTTCAATATGCATTGTTATACTGTAAAGCTTTTACCATCAAACTCAGAAAACCACAAACCCTGAAATATTTCAAGATTGTTTTTTGGTGTTGTGACCAATCATAACAAAGATCAGGAGGACAGGTAAGCAAGGTACAAAACCACAGACTACATGTACGTGCTTGCAGATTAGTTTCTTTCATCTGATTGGCTTTTTCCTTGTGAGACAATAGCATTCCAGAAATATTTCTGGAATAATAAAATGAAATAAAAACACTATTTGTCATTGAAATGCCTTGAAGGAAGAAATTGTTTGCTAAGACCCGAGAGCTGAAGCTAAAGTTTGTATTTGTGCTAGCACTACTATTTTTTATTTGATTTTGATCACCGGCAAATCTTTGATATGGTAAGAATATTTTCAGAATGCTGAATGCCAGTATAAAGGATTCTGAAGTTTCACATGCTTGTATGAGGATCTAAAGGGAATTCAGTATGCTCATTTTTCAGGCCCTAATCATTAAACTTAAGAGCAATATGATGTTTGGTGTTCAGGAAAATTTCTCTTCCTCAATCCACTACGCAGGGGAGGGGAGATAAAAAATGTAATTTGATCCATTTTTTATTGTCTTTTTGTGTTGCAGGAAAGGGCACTCATTTTTCTATTGGCCTTTGCCCTCACGGGTGGCCCACTAATAATTTTTTTTTCAAAATGGACCTGTTACTTTGATACTTAACTTGCAATGCTAGTGCATATGTTGTGGTTCAATTTGCCCTTGGTTTAAAATTCCTTTGTTCTAAAACTCATCATCATACACTACCATAACCAAAAACAAAGGAAAATAAAAATTAAACCAAGGATAATAAGTAAGTAAGTAAGTGATGATTTGGAGCTAGCAGATCCACAAAGTGGTTCTTTGTCTACCTGATTCCTGGTTGAATTGGAATTTGGGAATGTTGGTTTTTGGGGAGAGGGGAAAACTGGAGTACCCAGAGAAAAACCTCTCGGAGCAAAGGAGAGAACCAGCAACAAACTCAACCCACACATGGTGTCGACACCGGGATTTGAATCCAGGCCACATTGGTGGGAGGCGAGCGCTCTCACAACTGCACCATCCCATGCTCCCCGAACCACAACACATACATGACAAAGGTCGGCTTATCTCTGAGACATCTTGACGTCTGTATTAACTAAAATGATTTACGACTAATGCATTCGTATCTAGTGGTGTAACGATTAATCAAATTCTCCATTAATTGTGATTATGACCATTCGGTTCAATTCACGATTCTTTGCTTCCATGTTTCGATTTTTGCACACTCTTTCCAGGGTGCCCTCGGTGAGTGATATTCTAAAATAAGAATCCAGAACTCTTTAATGTGCATTTTTGATTGACGAGCAAAGATGATAGCAGTTGCTGCGCCATTCTGTGTTGCCTGTTAAAATGCTGTCCTTTAACCTCCCCTTGAGAATTTCCAAATAAGGCAAACCATGTGCGACACGCTCTTTGTCAGGTTCTCAAACATGGCGACAAACCAAGTGACTGTGAATCCTCCTGTCCCTGTTACTCTTCTCATATTGAGGGTTTAGAGTTGCATGTTGTTTGCATTATGCAATATGTTATAAGAATTAAGAAACATTTACATAATCAAATCAAAATAATCAAAATCAAATCGAAGGGCAAGGAATATGAATTGTTACACCCCTATCCGTATTCCCAAATATTTACCTTCCATCTCATAAAAACGAAGTCTAAGTTGTCCAGCTGACTGTATTCAAAATTATCCGAGTTAAAATTTTTTGCAAATTGGTAAAATGCCAGGAACTTCCCCTGTTTTGAAAAAATGAAAAAAGATATTAATAATAAGTTGTTGCTTTCTCAATCAAGTAATTAATATATTAATATAAGCTGTTGCTTTCTCACTGAAGTAAGAAAAATAAAAGCTAAGCTAATAAGCGAATAATACCACAAATAATTATAAGTTGAGACAGGCTACATTTATAGAGTATGTGCCCGGCGGCCATGTTGGAGGAGTAAAACAATAAAACGGTTTTCCTTTGGGAAAAAGTTTAATTCTCATGCAAAAATATTTTTATTGTTTACTCCCCCAACATGGCCGCCGTGCACAGACTATACCAATCATTTAAGGCTTTAGACCATTACCAGTCAAGTCACCAACCATAAAATATGGTGAAGATGACCACTTAGAAAGTTAATTCTTTATCAACAAAATGTTTATCAGCATGTTCTATGTGACAAGAACAGTCTCAAGAAGGTTGAATAGGAGAAACAATATCATTCAAATCAAAGTTCCAAAATAAAACTGTATAGAAACTACAATTATCAATTTGGTAATTACCAGTATTTTTTCCTACATAAAACTAAAATAGTCACCAAATATTTTAATTCTTAAATGAAGCAGAGTTTGGCATGAGTAACTTGCATCTTAAGATTTAGAACAAGGCTCCTCTGAGATCAAATTAACTTGAAGTGACTGTAACTAATCTATACAGATAAACTATTTATTAAATGCAAAATAAGTAACAGTTATTTACCCAGTGTTTCCTATCTACTTCTTCATCTGCATCCTAGTGATAAAAATTAAAATATATAAATCATGAAATACATGATTGCATATCTATTATCCTCAAAAGACAAGTTGTTTAAGAAAATAATAAAGAACTGTATTAATCAGGGAGTCAAAATCAACCTTACCCACTTTAAAATAAAAACAGTATAATAATATTATTATGGTCAATATCAATGGAAAAAAGACTACGGTAGGTAGGAACTTCATGCCATTAAGATTACTTATCACTTTGAGCGACTGCTCATTATATCGTATATATAACTAAACTTAATACATTTCATTAGCTCCTCAGACATACAAAAATTCTCTCTTACCCATTTTCTTGTCAAAAAGGGATGTTTTTCTCCAATGATTTCTCCATCAAAAAAAGTTGTTAAATGAGGATATTCCTGAAGAAATGAAAAAAAAAAACCTGATTAAACTGCATGAGATTAGCCTCTGACTGAAAATAATCAGCCACCAGACATGTGCAGATCTGAGTGCCTGGTGAAAGAGGAAATCTGAGACTTCCCAGGGTGCCACAACCCTTGTTTAAAATCCGAGACTGAGAGTGAAATTTCAAGACCCTGGGATGGAAAGAAGCACACAAAAATTGGACTTTGACACTCATTAAACAAGTCTGTGAGACCTTGAGATTTGAGCACAATTTCTGAGACCTGATTTCTGGCTTTTTTACATGTGACCTACTAAAAGTAGATGTATCATACCCTTCTTCCCACAAAAGACATCATAAAGAGATAAAGGGAGAGTATGATCCCAAGGGAGGTAGCTGGATGGGGTCGCATTTTCACAACCGGATTGACTACAATGGGGTTGTGCCTTTAATAGAATATCTAAAATGGGGACACATTTTCACGATTTGGGGGGTCAGAAAATTCAGGTAGGAAGGGATTTGAAAATGAGAAGATTTTTACTATATTAAGTTTAACAAATGTGTCATTTCAATTCAGAATGACTTAGTTTAAAGGTAGATGCATAAAAAGAAAGTGACTAAGTTACGATTGCGGAAATTACATTTGCGCCAAAAGTGACCAAGATGGGGTCTATAATTGGCTACATGGAAAAGGTGCTATGATGGGGTAAATTTCCATGCTTTCGCAAGAATTCAAGACTATGTATGCACCCTGAGCATACAACCAGTAATAACCCATGTACTTAATGTCCCGGGTATGATCACAGGCAGTAGTAACATTTGGACAAAAAGGATGGATCTCTCCATTGGTGAATAGCATACTGGAAGTTTATGAACGCTAACCAACTCAACACCTCAATGCACAATGTAAGGTACTTTGATTTTACTTACTACAGGTTCAATAAATGTAGTAAACCAAAGCAGTAACAAGAATCAGTTTAGTATAAAAAAGGAGAAGGGAGGCGATACATAAGAAAACGTAGAAAAGATACAAACTAATGACCATATGATCCTTTCATAATTTATATGAAGAATGTTTTCAGACGTCTGTTGTTGTTCACGACAATCCTCACATCACCTAACAGTACAATTTCTTTTTGACAGGACTACTATACCCATACAACAGGAAGCGTATGTACTATATACATGTGTATTTGCGCTAAAAATCGTCCAGGGAGGAAAAATTTTGAAATAAGTCAAATAACAGTATCGAAACTGACACAAAGCTAGCAAACCTTTGGCATGGAGGGAGTACTATACTTAGCTTACGTTCAAATTTTATAGCTAAGCACAACATAGAAATCTGTATTCTACTAGCTTTATAGTACTTACATCAGTTAGTCCTTTAATTTTTAGATAGCCACAAAGAAACCCTTTCTCTTCTTCTACGTGCTGAAAGAAAGCCACATAATTGAAAGGAAAATCTTGAACTTAGGCATAGAATTTTTCAGACGACAATAAAGCCGCCAAATGCAAACCGGCGGGAAATGACACGAATGATCACGCGAAGTTTACCTTCAACACAACTTCAACGTCATATCGATTTCCTTTACTTTTTTGGTGTCCCTGAAACCTGCTACCACTGTACAACAGTGACTGAGCCAAACCAGGCTGTTTCGTGCCTGGGGGAAGGGGATTCAGGGCAACTTTCCCCGGCATTTCAACAGAAGTTTCTTTGAACGGTAGTCTTTTGAACTTACAAACGCTATCCTTTAGCACTATGGGTAACAATTCTATTGCGAAATTAGTTCCCAGTCTCTGACTGGCGGCTACAAATTGGCTTATGGGGTAAAGTGCAAAATTTTATAGTGACAGCCCGGGAGGTAAGAAAAAAAATTCAGACTTCCCTCGTTTACAGAAATACTGATTTTACCCTACCATCTGATATGTATTTTTAACTTGGAGAAGGAGTGATCTACCAGCAAGAACCAACGCGAATGGAATTTCCGGTGTTTGAGTGGATACGAATTAGCCGGAAATGAAATATTTCTGCAGCACTGGTGCAGAGGGGATTGGGGCGGATTCAGTTGAAGTACCTTTAAAAGGGATGCTTATCACTGGCATGTGCTAAAACCCAGACGATGGATTCCGGACGATAGACGATGGACGATAAACGATAGACGATGGGCGATACCATATTTACAGAACATTTTTACGTGGGTCAAATTTGTCACGCAATCGCGGTTTGAAATAAGGTTGACAGGCCAAACACGACTCATAACTCGCGTGATGGTGTGAAAAGTGACCTTGAGAGTTTGCTTGAACAAAGTTCGAAGGTTACTAGCACTAACACAGTGCATGTGGCATTCTACACTTTGACTGAGTAAATCTTGTTTTTGCCGCACCAGGCTTTCCGCTTACATTAATGAAGAGGTCATGAAGATGGTTTGTTACATGCATACTGAGTAACCATTTCCTGCAGTTTATGCTTCTGTAGGTGTTCCTGATAGGATTTGATCTCAGATGCAGTTGTTAAGTGTTTAAAATTTCTTTGACCTCTGTTCCTTAATAAAGATTTTAGTGTCTTTAGTTTTCCCCGAAATGCCGGGATCTGAATAACTACATGCATGCATGTAAGTTTCTTTGATCAAGGATCAAGGGGTCGAGGAATGTTTTGGCGACAAATTTCGAGGCATTTTAAAGAGAAAATAGAAGCGATGTGGACCATTAGTTTCAAAACGCTATTTCAAAATAAGAGCGAAAATCCAGGTAATAGAATTCACGCACGCGGTTTTTATTTTTTTTCTTGAATTTCAAGTTACACCTTTTACCACCAAAACTTGTTTATTTTCCTCAAATCTATTTTTTTCAAAACTGCTTGACTAGCTTCAAACGACTCGGTATTCCTTCAAAATTTCCCAGGGCCAAATGCGCTTCCATTGCGAAAAGCGTCTAGGATTCAGTGGTGTAGAGGTAAATCCTAGTGCGTTTGAGGTTTTCTGGGGTGCGGATTCGAACTCGACCGAAGTTCCTCTTTCTTGCCAGCAGTGTTGCTAGGGTTGTTGTTGTTTTCTTTTTGTTTTGTTTGTTTGCTTGTTTGTTTTTTCTGTCGGCCCCTTCCTTTAGCCTCGCGAGGTTCTGCGACACACGTATTTCTAGTTTTCTATGAGCCATTGAGATATCAACATTGAGGCCCGGATTTGCCCAACAAATTAAAAAAAAAGGTATGGACCAAAACTAGAGCATCTCGGGCTTGAATTTCGTGAAAAAGTCTTTGACAATTTGGTATCGTCTATCGTCTACCGTCTATCGTCCAGAATACATCGTCTGGGGTTTAGCAAATCGAATAATCATTTTGAACTACCGTGCTTTGTTGGAATACATGCTTAGTAAATGATAACCTGAGATCAGGCGTTATTGTTAATTTTTTTTGCTTCCTTGCTTCTTTCGCTCGAGAGGGAAAAAAGTGAGAAACATAAAGGGTTAATACGGAGAGGGCAAGCCGTGTAGTCTTCGTAGAATAGGCTTTTCAAAGCATGAGCCATGGATCCTACCCAGATTTCTTGCAGAGGTTTTTTCCCTACTGGATTTTTTTCCGGCAGGTTTTTTCTGACCTCCGTTCTGCAGGCAGTATTCTTTGTTAACTGTCGCTCAGCTCTGTTCTAGTTTATCTACCATGACATGTACAATCATAACATGTTTGAATGTAATAGAAGTTGTAGTATAGCGTATGATCTCGGCCGAAAAAGCCAAAATAAGCCTAACGGTATTTCGATTCATGTTGTACTGCGTAGTGGAGCCGAAATCTTGAGCTTTCCGGATTCGGATGTCGGGATTTGTCGTTTTCTAGCCTGTTCACAGATATGAGGGGTACAAGTATCTTCAAGGGAGAATGAGCTCATTTTCTGCCACCGTATGACAATTTTTTTTACATCTTTCATTATCAAGTACAATCTTCATTGTCTGTAATACATTCTCTCTGGCCAACAGTGCAGCTTTTTTCCGAGCAAAAAAGAAAGTGTCATGGTTAAGCGGCAAATAGCGGTACGCAGGGAGCCCTGGAAAGTTCACTCATAAATTTTTCCTTCCTCCTGTCTCCCTCCCCCTCCGGAGAGTTACTCAACAAATGTTTATACGTGGAGGCTCTGCCCCCAGGGTCCAACCCCTAAGCCTTTTATATACCATTTATGACAGAGAAGGAACCCTTTTCGTACACCTTCTATTGACAAATGGTGCCCCCAACCTCGTTCCCAGAGTTCTAGACGGGTAGGAGAGAGAACCTGGGAACGAGGTTGGGTATCCCCTTCATATACCTACAATCATAGACAAAAGTCCTTGGGACAGTTAGAGCGTGACTTCAATTCTATGCGTTTCACAAGTATTGTCGCAAAAAGCAGTGCTGTCATTTTAGAAATGCATGTCTCCCCCCCTTCCCCACCCAATACAATGTTGAAAGATCAAAGGAATTGTGCCTTCACGGTTTCAACACTGCCCGTGGGGTGGGAGGACAGGGTAGGGACGTGCAGTGTTAGTGGCACGCGGCTACAATTTCGCGTGTATTAAAAAGCGTTCGAACTGTATAACTGTCCCAACACTTTTGTCCATGATTGTAGGTTAGAACTTTGCATCCCCTTTAACTGCTGCAAATCTGGTAAATGCACTGTCTTAAAAATATTAAACGATTGACAACTTCACAATACTCTGAGTGACACGCCGTTAAAAATACTTCACCTCTTTAAATAATCCCAAAATCTTTGGAAACCCAGGTTCAAAAAAAGAGATACAGTTAAAAACGGTAAAGAAAACACACAAAGAGTGAATAGTTTTCCCTGTTTTATAAACGAAATCAAGAGTTATACCCGAAGTATTAACTACACTTCGCTCGGTTAATAAATTAAACGTCGTGGAAGGTTTCAGATGCGGCTACCTTGTCACTGAGAAAAAAATTGAATGTTAGAAAACGTTCTCAAATTAAAATAAGCAATTTAGAAACTTGCAATAAAAGTGTCAATGTCACTGAAAATCCGAGCACGTAACTGAGATAAAATGAGAAACAAACCACTAAAAATTGCAAATAGCTGCTCATATAAGAGTGTAGTCCGAAGTCTTCTGACGCGTTTACCTAGGCTAAGAACTCTAGGAAAAATGTTAACTTACACTTTAAAACACGCAGTAAAAACTCGAAATAAGACCTAATTTGGCAATGTAACAAATACACGTTAAAATTTCAAATAAGAAACCCAAGAGAAATTACGAATAGCTTCTATTATATAAGCGGGTATTATCCAATCACTTTTTTCCTGTTCTTTCTGAGCTCGTTGACGCTTGCGCAGTTGCCCCCTCTCTGCCTTTGTCACGTGATAGCGCAGACCCTCTGCCGGGCCCGCGGTGTTTGATTTTCCCGCCAACAAGAGGCGGAGGATGTACTGTCGGGTCTATCCGCTGGATTGTACCCACAGCCTTTGTTCTCCCTTCTCTGAATATCATCCGCGTATACGGTTTAACAAATTCCGGTTGTTTTATGAAACGGAACCGAACCATCGCTTTATCTCCTGTCCTTAAATGGTCTTTATCCATGTGTATTATTGTGGCTGTTTGTCGCATGCTTCCACAGTGTACTGAAAAATAAGATGGGTATCGGATAAATTTAACAAGCCGAAAAAACACAGTACATGACAATTACAAAGTTGCACTGCATTTATAGCCTACGAACGCAGGCTATAAACCAACCTCGTTCCCAGTTGCTATAAACTAAAACTAGAAATAAGGTCTGCATTTGAAGGCTACACGGCATTGACATATCGCGTTTCATTTAACGAGAGACGATCTCAGCAATAAAATCACGTGGCAAGAACGCCAAGCTCTTTTTCTGTCCCCTGATAAAGTTTATGGAGCGACAAATATGTTCGCCTTAACGTGCTCTAGGAGCAAAAGTCTTCAGAACATCCCGGTAATCTTCAACTAAAGGCCACAGCTATTGCGGGAAGTAAGCGTGCTTTGTAATCGGTAATCAGCGTTGTCAATTCTAGTAGGGAGTGTTCGATTGACCGTATTCCAGATATTAGAATACATGGAATTAACTCTCGAAATCACTAAATTTGGCGTTCAATAAGCACGATATAAGAGATTTGCGACAAAACTTTGGCGTATATTCTTATTCCGGAAAACGATAGCCTGAGATCATGCCCTCTCCCTATTAACCCTTTATGTCTCTCACGGGAAGAGCCAAAGAAGCAAAGAAGCAAAAAAAAAGAAAAAAAATAATAACGCCTGATCTCAGGTTAGGAAAACGACAGCCTGCGCAGCTGGCGGTATTGCGTAGTAGTCGAATGAGATTTGACGGCGGTCACGGCTCCGCCACTAAAACTTTAATCTCGCACCCACACAATACCGCCAGCTACCCAGGTTAGGAATACGACCAATCGAACGCACCCTCACTGTATTTTCAGTCATACTAACCCATTGCCTGGTATTTTGTACTGATAGTCGTCGGATGGTGAAGTACAAGAACTTCGGCTTCGAACTCCCAGCATGCTTGGGGCTTGACTTGTTTGTCAACCATTACCATTCCTTTTCTTATCTGTGATCGTTTGATCTGAAGAGAAAAGTTAAAATGCCTAAATTGTAAATTGGTTATTCAGTCAGGCTCCTCTCCTCACGGCGACGGTTACGAAAACGTCACTTAAAAAAGTGAATTCGCGCTGCCTCAAACTTTATCGCGCTTATTCCATCTCGTTTAATTCGTCAAATGTTGGCAATTCCAAATGATTGTATCAAAGTTCAGGTAAAGAAAAATAGAATTGTTTTTTTTGTGTTTCCGTCCTGGACAAAACGTGAAAATGGGCATTTTCACGTTGTAGTCGTGCAACTACGGCAAAGAAAGGTACAAAAACGCGTGATGCACGTGCAAAGTTGTTATTTTGCCAATCTAAACCTATTGGTTTATTGCCGTTCGTATTAAGCTCCCTAATTGTTATGAGTTACAGACGTAAAAGAAGGACCTTTATCTTTATGCAGTTACTTCAGTGGTAAATTTATATGTTTATGGTGAATACAGAACAAACCTTTTTCAATGCAAATGACGCCGTCTGGCCTGCTCTAAGCTCTCTCACAGGCATTCTCTTACGATGGATTGTCTTGACTTGGATTGGCTGAAACTGACCTAGGGGGTCTGGGCCGAGTAACAAGGTATCATTTAGTCGAATGGTTCCTCGGAGACACGTGCCGGATACCACTGTACCAACACCCTGAAAATTAGAAAAAAACAACCATTTTGACTGATTCCATCCATTTACCTTACGCCTGAAAACAATTAAAATGTCACGAACTGAGTTGCTTTCGAGAAATAGCACACATTAAGGACTAAAAAAACTACTTCGAACGCCTGCCCTTTGTCAACGTTAATTTCCGGCTTTTTTACGATGGCCAATAATCAACCCAGTTCATAAAATCAAATTGTTGTGGTTCACTCTACCACCGATATGCATCAACGTTTCTTTCGAAGTTTATCGATCACTGTACAGAGTGAATGCGGTACAACTGTTTGACGCTTTAGCAATATTTTCTCGGCACAGATTTAACTCGCACACAATCAACTTGGTGATTGGCAGATGGACTTTAACGTAACTAAGTACCATCTACTTTGTATCACAGAGAAACGAAAACCCTCCAACTTCACATATCCTGCAAATTCTCAGTGAGGCATTAACAAAACTCCCTGAATGCGACTATCTGGGAGTTACGTGTACCGAAACCCTTCGCTGGGGTGCTTACTGCTCTAAAGTAGCTCCAAAATCATATCTTATGGTCAAACCCGATAAATTCCAGCTGCTGATGATCAACTCACAGAATGATAAGGATCAACCTTCATTAACAATCAATGCACATGTCATTGAAAGTACTGCGGACATTAGCTGACATTAGCCTTCTCGGAGTTAACATCGACCAACACCTTGTATTTACCAAACACATTAGTGGGTATCCCATTAGTGAACTGTGTATAAAAGCTGGCCAGAGAGTGGGCGTCCTCTCAAGACTAAGAAATCTGATCCCTACGGAAGCAAAATTGCTTTCATTCATAAATCCTCTATATTGCCATATTTGACATATTGTCATCTTATATGGCATTTCTTTAAAGCCTCCGACGCCAGAAAAGTTGAAAGAGTACAAGAGCGGACCCTTAGGATCGTGTATAACACACATTCAGTAGAGTACTCTAATCTTCTCAACCGTGCCAGTCTACCTAGCCTACAAAATCGGCGTTTACAAGATCTTGCTACCTTAATGTATAAAGTTAAATATGGTTTGGTACCCAGAAATGTCGTTGACATTTTTGGTGTTAAGTCATCCAAATATCACTTAAGAAATAGGGATTTTCATTTACCCAGATTTAATAGTGTACGTTACGGGAAACATTTAATAATATATGGTCTAGATTGGACAGAAAAATCAAGGATAAACCTACTTTACAATCCTTCAAGTCCAGCATACGGCGTATTAACCTTGTGGATCTTATAAGTGCAAATTGTGGCTCCTGTCGTATTTGCAGTACTTGAGAATTTTTAAAACTATTTTAAGCATTTGTATGTATATTTTAGTGGGGATAACTCGTAACCTTTTAACTTTTAAATTTTGACCTTTTATAAATTTTAGATTTTAGAGAATTGTAAATTCACCTTATGATACCATGTATAAACTCATTTTATATATTTTTTCCCTCTTATTTTAGTGTCCCCAATTGGCTTTTATAAGCTTAAGACATCAGCACTTAAATAAAGTTGTTATGTTATGTTATGTTATGTTATGCAAAAGCAAATAAGTCCCTTGGTCTTATTAGAAGATCACTGAAACCATGCAGCGCAGAGGTTAAAGAGAGAGCTTATATGACACTGTTAGACCTATGCTTGAATATGCATGCTCTTCGTGGAATTCTTAGTGTCTGGAATCTGCTCCCTTATGGAGTTATGTCATCTTCTACATTAAGCTGTTTTAGGTAGTCTGTTTTGCCTGCCATTCAATCACTTAAGGTGCTTTCACATCTGCCACACAGGTAGTTACTTCATATATGATTCCTATAGTGTACCGATATATAGATTGTTACACTGCACTCTTTCTTCTAGCGTGCCGAGGTACTTGGCTTACTGAAGTAGGCCAAGACACTGAAGCAATCCAAGACACACAAGTAGGCCAAGACACTGAAGCAAGCCAAGTACCTAAGTAAGCCAAGTACCTTGGTACACTAGAAGAAAGAGTGCAGTATAAGAATCTTTATATCGGTACACTATAGGAATCATATATGAAGTATCTACTGCAGCACAGGCTGTAACCGCTGACCGGTATTCTTCCAGTATTAGAGGAATCTCTATCTTTTTTGGGAGGATTTATTCTAAGTTCTAAGTTCTAAAGGTAAACATACTGCCTGTCGAGGCTCTACCTACAGTGTCATGACAGGGTAAATGTCTTACCGGAACTGAATAGGTGTCGTCGATTTGGAACTCAGATGGTTCATCCCTTTTAAAATGAGCGCGGATAGAAAGTAAATTAAGGAACATCTTAAGCAAGTCCAGATTTTCTCCTGTCACATTGGAAATCTGGAAAATCGGACACACCCTGGGGAAAACAGCAAGAAACATTTGCTCAATCACCTCACTAAAAAAAAAACCAACCAACAAACAAAACAACAACAACAACAACAATAAAGTACAATTTTATCCCAGTCAGAGCATCATAGTTTGCACCTCTAATAAGTAACCATTTCTCATAAAAGACTGCGACCACTTTTTGGGGTGACTGATCTTCCATTACTCAGCCACAACACCTTTACATAAATAACCGTCAACTCTGGGCATTTTAAGTAGTCACTTACAGGCGATACAACTGCATTATGAATGCAGTCAAACCTGTATCAAGCAAACTCTCCTGAATCAAGCAGTCATTTACCAAAAATCATTTCCCTCAATCTTGATTACTGTAAAACTGACCTGCATTAAGCGGTCACCTCTATTAAGTAGTCGTCGTCACCTTTTCCGAGGTGACCAAGATCATTCCTATAATACCAGAAATTCAAATACTTCCTACTTATTTCCTGCATGAACAAATATAAGACTTTTGGTTTAAGACTGCAGGGTCCAAAAGCTTTCATTTCACTTAATCACAATATACAAAGTGCTGCTACTATCTCTTTTTTTAAATCCAGATTGAAAGCATTTCTCCTTAGCTGATTCACCACTTGCCACTTATGTAATTTACACCACTTTTAATCTTCAACTAGCATTTTTGTAATATATTGATTGACGGTATATTTTTTTTCTGGCAAACGAATAAACTGAAACTGAAAAAAGCTATTCACCCACCTCTCAGAAACAAAGTTTGTTGCTGACACAACAACGTCATCAGGGTTTTGTACAATAACAGGGATTTTACGGCAACCAGGAGATTTGAGAATCCTGGTCAGGAGTTTCATAGTATCTTGTAGCACATTTGCAGGGCACATGTCAATCTTGGTAACAACAACAAACACTGGGACATTCAGTGCAAGAGCCAGGCCAAGGTGCTCTAAAACAAAATAAGGCCACATTGTGTAACAACCAAGCAAGATCTCGTAAGAAAAATTGTTTCAGTAAAATGTAATGACCTTAAAAAATTCCCATTGCAACCTTTGAAACATAGATGGATTTTATGCCTTTTGTTTTCAGAGGAAGAAATATTGCTTTTAAAAGACAGCAAGGGAAATCAAATTGTAAAATTTGAGGGATAACATTCCCTTGCCTTTAATTCCTTTTACAGAAAATATTTATTTTAATTCAAAGCAAGAATCTTTAAAGGCACTGCAATGATATTAAAAATTAGAAAAATATTTGAACAATGCTTTTTAGACATTTTTATGACTATAAAAACTGCAAGCAGGATTAGCTCTGTCAGCAGAGTGCTTTATTGTAGAGTGAGAGGTCAAGGGTTTGATTCCCAGGGACAGATTAATTCTCGGGTGTTAACGTAATAACTGTACAATGAAGGTTCTGCCCTTCGCAAGGCTGTCAAACCCCCATGTCTTCAAATATTGAGCATTGATGGGGGAGGGATGATAGATGACGTCATAATGTACGGCACATTATGTCATTTGTGAAAAAAAGGCACGGCAAAGATGTTGTTGGAATTGTAACATTTGACCTAACTAGTTTACTTCCCACCAGTCACATTATTGCTTATATTACAATGGCATACCAGAGTTGGTAGTTCAAACAATGCAAAATATTTGAAATTTCATTGTAAGAATAAGTTGAATCTAGAAGAAATGGCAAACTTCGGTGATTATCCAGGAGATTTCAGACTCTAATCTGGAGTCTGGGAGAAATGGTTCAAAATCTGGAGTCTCCCAGATTATCCGGGAGAGTTGACAGCCCTGCTTCACTTGGCGTTGATGATATGTCAAATGGCAGTTCACATTCTTACCTTTTGTCATTCCTATAATTCCTGCATTTGATCCAATCTATGACGGAAAATAAGAGTAAAGGAAACTTTAATTAAATAGATTAAACATTACTACTTGATGGCATTTTAAAAATTGAATTGCAGAGAGGAGCAATGCTGATATCATGGAATTGGAGTCCAGTTGAAATTGTTTAGAACTTCTTTGTCAAATCTCACTAAGGATAACTTACTCTTTAGCAAATGGGTGACAATGTAAAAGTGTCATTGATGTGTTGAAATAAAGATCTGTTTTTTCACTTTGACTCTCTCTAGAATGAAAAGAAATTTGGTGCAGGTTGTCTCTTCTCACCCAGGTGTAGAAATAGGTACCAACAAACCAGGGAGAATAATATGTAAAAGAACTCAGTCATTTTTTTGACTGAGAACCCCTGAGAACAGTTGTGCCCTGCATTACGGACACCTGCTTAATACAGACATCTCATTATTATGATCAGTTTGCTTTGTCACTGGGACTTGGAAGCCCTTACATTTTCTCTAGACAGCCCGATAATACAAACACTTTCTATGGCCACCTCAGTGTCTGTATTACCGGGATTTGACTGTACTCTTGTATCTGAAATATTTTATGTATGTCATTAACCTTTTATCAAAGGTGATTGGGATGGATCGGACATGTCACCTACAGAGAACAGGGCAGCATCACCCGCACAACCTTGCATTGGACACCAGAAGGAAAACGCAAGTGGAGATGACCCAAGAACACCTAGCTGGTGTCGGACTGTGGAAGGGGAGCTCAAGACCCTACAGAACAGCTGGTCCAGAACGGACAGGAGTGGCGATCCTTTGTTGCTGCCCTACATGCCTGACGGCATTCATGGGCATGAGTGAGTGAGTGATTAACCTTTCAGTAACGAAAAAATAACATTATACATGCACGGCACATGTACAGATAAGCCTGTGCCACAGGCGGAAATGAACTTCTGGTTAAGTCCATCCATGAAACAGCACCAAAACCCTTGTTCAGGGTCCCCACCTGTGTACCAAGATTTGAGTATGCGCCACGATTGGCCTGTTAAAAAATCCATTGTCAATTTGCCAATCAGGTTGAAGGGAAATTTGAAACGCATGTCTGTTAATTCCATTGAGTCTGTTGGGGAAGAACATGGAATGCAGGCCACACACAGGTGTGTACTAACCATCAACATTGCAAAGTCTGGAACATGTCCTGTCATGCCAAAAATGGTTGTTTTTAAGTATCTTTCATGTCCTGCCAAATCAATGAACGTGATAACCTGGAAAGAAAAAATATTATTTTACAATAATATGCTTCATGGTTTATAAGGATGTCTTCAGTAGTGGGCCGGATTGGGAAAAGGAGGTTATAGGCAAGTTTGGAAGCCTTTGGATTATTTATGACACATACCTTTGAGGACTTTTGACATATTCTGGACCAGTCAAGTCCTGCACCTGACAAAAACAAAAATGTAATAACGAATTATGAATTTATTGTTACTTCTGGCCTCAGTTGTTCAAAGGGTGGATAGTGCTATCCACCAGATAAATCACTATCCATAGCCAGTGGATAAGTATTAGGAAAACCAACTGCGCTATCCAGTGCATAGTGATTTATGGGATGAAAAGATAGCATTATCCACCTTTTGACCAACTGGGGCCAGGTGGCTGCAGCAAAGTATGTCATGTTATGTGTCCCCTGATGATTGTTCAGCTCTAGTAAAGCTTGCAAGACTTGTTATTAGTAATGTTGACTGATATTTCAATTAAATTTTTGTTGTTATATTTTATAAAACAACTAAGATAGCATGCATGCTCTGATAATTGGCCGAGGAGAGTGTTTGCAAGAGAGTATGTAAACATACCCCTAGTTGTGACCTTAAAATGTTTTGCTGTGCACGCAATAATCATGCAAGCACAAATTTGAAAAAATGTTTTGAGTTGAAAAGTTCACTTTATTTACCCATTTCCTTGTTGGCTAAAACTTGGAAAATCTTTACAAACATGAAGTATCAATTTTTTTCACTTAAACTAACATTTTAACGAGAAAAATCTGTGTTTTCAAAAGCATCTTTTTTTGCAAAGCAAGATCTGATTACGCCTACAAAACGTCATGTACAACACTTCATGACTGGTAAGAATTTTTCTTTTAATCAGTGCCATAAACAAAGATTTTTGCTTTTTTTTTCTTGGGAAATTTATTTTATAAAAGCAACAGAAAACTTGTTTACTGTGCATGCATACATGTAGCCTGATATAAACAACTGAGGGGTTGATAGAATTCTAGCTAGACTTTGTCTTGGGTTTGCAAAACTGTTTCGAATTCCCCCATACCTTCGCATGTTTATATCAGGCTATGCATACACGGAAACCGTTTTATATTTTGCAAATGCTTAGGAAAGGAGGTATATATCCATATTTTATACGACACCCTTGAAACTAACTCGTTTGTGATGGAATTATCCCTTCTGCAAGCAAATGGTTTGAAAATTTACCGTGACTATCAGGCTTGTTAACCACATCTCCCTTGCTGTCAAACCCAAGAATGTCATTGCCAACACTGCTGGTTCTGCCAGATTCCATTTCATGTTTGTGGCGGAACAACCTTTGTCTTGCCATTCCTCTTCCGTTGTCCAGTTCTCCATGGGTTAGTACTCCAAGTAATGTACTCTTGCCAGCATCCACATTACCTACCACTGCAACTCTGATTAAAAGGGAGGCAAATGGGTCCAGGAATTCTTCTGTAACTTCTTTAACTCAGTGAAGTAGGCATTTGAACAGTAAATGATTCTAAATGTTCATTGGAATTGGAATATCGGAAGCCAACATGTATGTTGGTAAGAAATCAAACATTTCCAACAAAATATCCACAAAAAAATGGGGCACAATTTCCTCTTAAATTCCAATGATGCCACTATGCATCAAACATTCACTCATGATTGGCCATGCACTGACAAACACCCTTCTTGTTTCCTTCATGCATAGTATTTCAGTTTGTTTACATTTCAACTAGTATCCTCCAGTGTGATGATTGCCCAAACAAAACATAATTTATGATTTCTTAGGTAGTCCTGCAGCAATAAACAACAATCTTCAGCTCTATCCTTGGTAGGTTTCCATAGAACTCAGATTTGCTAATTCACCTACTCCAGCTGAAGTGCGACATGTCCCAGATCAAACAAGTGTGGAAATTCTATCAAGGTTCATAAAGAATCCTTGTGGGAGACAACATTTCTGCATTGTAGAGTAGCTTGTTTGCCACTGCATGCTGTCTTGAAAAAAAGAACTTAAACTAAATACATTATTTTAGTTATCAAAGTACTCACCTCACTTCCATGAAATCATTCTCATCTGCCCTGACTCGCACTAAATACTCTGCAACAGTCCCCTGTTCTGCTGGCTTCTCTCTCAGCAAGACAACATCAGCATCACATGTTTCAGCTAGCAACTTTAAAGAATCTGCTGATGCTTTGAGATCTTCAGCACTGAGACCACTGGCTGTTCCATCTATTTTGGACATTGAAGAGATTATTGGAAGGCACAGTTAACATTTGGTAATGTTTAACTTGAGATAAGGGTGTTTTAATGATAAAAATTAAAAGAACTGGGGAGAAAATACATTATTACGCAGAACATGAACATGTCAGAGAGGGTTCTAAGGGAGACCCACAAGAAGATTTGGACATTTTTAGGAGGTGAAATTTTATTTAATTTATGGCAGGATTGATATATAATATTTCATTAATCATTGTAGAAAAATACCTGTACCAAAAACAAAAAGAAGAGTTGTTCTGTTTACATCTAACCCCCTTTGTAGTAGACATTTTACAGTACCCAACTCAAACACTAAAAGTAGCCAACAACTTGTGTTGGGCATTGATAACAATATTGATGACCTTGAGAGAGGCCATGATATGATGAAAACTCAGGTTTGGCCTCAAGGTTTAAGCCAGAAGGGAGTTCTGCCATCCTATGGACACCCAATTTTGAAAGAAATACAAGGAAAATTCACTTAATCTCTTACAATTTTATGGGAAAACATGCCTTCTGGAAGGCCAGTTTTCAATGTCTGGCTAAAAGCCTGTTTGGCGTGATTATACCCAGCAACAACAGACTAAGATTCCCAATCAAAAAAAAAACTAGAAGGAACTAATAAATGCATAGTAAAAAAACATTCATATGATCATATGAAGTATTTATTTAGAATGATCATCATCATTATTATTTTGATTAGGTTGGTAAAAGCCGGTAAGGCAACTCACCAACCACTTACAAAATATGAAAGTAAAAATTGCATGCAACAATAATTAGAATAAAAACAGAAAAATTAACTAAGGTAGTTCTTAAATTCTTCAAGGGACGAAATATGAGGCACATCGGGGAGAAGCTGATTTGAGTCTCTAGCAGTTCTTTGGAAAAATGAAAACTCAAACATATCTTTCTTACAGTGGGGTTCAAGAAGGTTAAGTCTATGGCTGCTCCTTATGAGTCTCATTGCTAAAACTTACAAAACCACTAATCTTAATATCAACTAAACCATAAATAATTTTATACATGAACATCAAACAAGATCTTCATCTCCTTTCTTTCAGGGTGCATAGATCCAATTTGTTTAGCATGGAAGTGACGCTTGAGGGCCAGTTATGATCATTTGTACAAAAGCAGGCTGCTGCTCTTTGCACTCCCCCTAGTCTGACAATGTCCATTTAAAATGTGGGTCCCAGGCAAAAGTTGCATACTCAACCAAGGTTACATAGAACGTCTTTTTGATGCTCTCCATACAGTGCCAGAAATTTCTAAGCCTAATGTCCTATTGGTAGCATTACAAATTTGGTTATGTGATCCTTCCATCTAAGTCTATTACTCTATCTCAACTCCTTAGTACGGGTGGGATTTTACATTTTCTAGAAATATGCCATAGAAGTAAAATTTTGCGAGGGGTGGTTCCCACTTAAAAGAGACGCACCGACCTGAGTCCACAAAGTGAGTGAGTGACTCATTTCCATACCACATCCCACCGCAATAACTCCTGAAAATTGCCCTTTTGGGCATTTATGAGTTAAAAATGTGTTGAACCATAGTGATTTGAAGAGACCTTTTTACCGATATGGCGGCCATATTGAATTAATTCGATTTAAGGAGTATTATAGGATGCCCAGGGGGCATGAGCACATTTCGTTTGTATTTTCGAGCGCTTTTCGGGACATTTCTTCGTAAAGTTTTCTTAGAATAAGATTGTAATGGGACAAAAGATCCTTGTGCTGTGTTTTGATGTATATAATGATTGCCCTTTTCCCGAGAAATATACAGTGAAAGACTATAATTATTTTTAATACTAAACTAGAAAAAGGTGATCATTATTACATCCAAACACGGCACAAGAATCTTTTTTCCCATTACAATCTTATTCTAAGAAAATTTTAAGAAAAAATGTCCCGAAAAGCGCTCGAAAATACAAACGAAACGCACTCATGCCCCCTGGGCATCCTATAATACTCCTTAAATCGAATTAATTCAATATGGCCACCATATCGGTAAAAAGGTCTATTCAAATGATGGTAATGATAATTACGGTGATGATGATAATGATGATGACAATGACGATGATGATGGAATGATAATGATGATCACCATGATGATGATTATAATGATAATGATGATGTCATATGATGATTATGATGGCCATAATATCACTGACAACAAGGGTTACATCAATAATAACATAGTTACCATGACAATGATTCACATCAATGTACAAGGGAACCCAACAGACTCACCTCCCACTCCAATTTCATATATAGTTTCTCCGTGCCCTTCTTCTAACCTCTCTTTCAGTTTACGGAGTAAACGATCAAACTGTTCATCATTTGGGCTGATCAGAGCCACCTAAATGATTAACACCAATGTTTTCATAACTGCATGTATTTTTCAAACATAACTTTGGGATCTGCACATCAACAACATTTGCAGATCCAAAACATTACAGTCCTGTAATAAATTGAACCTCCAGTCACATCTCTCTTTGGTGGTAGGCCACTACTTTATTTATCAAAATACCAAACTTTTTCAGTCAATGCAAAGCACTTGGAAACTCTTATAAGTGACCACTTCCTTTAAATTTCTTTGACCACTTTTTCAGGGTAGTCAAAAGTAGCCGGCTGCCGGCAAAAATCGCTACCTACTTGGTTAGTATTGGCTGGCTACTCTGCTTGGCATTTCTAATTACGGATGGCATTTTTTTAAATAAAATATCCCTGGACTGGCTGCTTACTTTGACAACTCAGCCGTCTACTTCAAAACTATCTGACAACCCTGCTTTTTAGGCTCATCACTTAAAATTCTCCACTATTTTCATCCCCTTGGAAGTGGCTACTTAACAAACGATTTGATCCCCTATGATAATACATGTACTACTATGTTATCCACCATGTGAAGACAAGAAATGTCTTCTTTCATCATTGTTCATACTAACAATATCCTGATATCTATGCCCAAAAGAGGGATACCAAACATGAGAAAGGCACATAAGATGTGCATGGGATTTAGCGTGTTAGTTTAGAGGTGAGACCTTACCCTTTGATCAATGGCATGTTCTGTCCCATTAAAAGTTCCATTTTCCTCAAGGTAAAGCTCACTTTCACTGTCTGGAGCAAACAGGTTTTCTGCACCATCTGGTGATGATCCTCTTTTCTTATTTTTTAATGATGTCCCTGAAAATTTCTCTTCTACATTTATTGTTTCTGCAGCAGCACTCATTCTTTGACAGTGGGTTTGTGATCTGCATTAATTGAAAACACACAAGGAATTAACTTATAAACAACAGAGCAACCCAGTGCTCAATTTGAGCCTGTCCAAATTACAGCACTGTCTCAAATTTAACTCTTTAATCTGGCTAAATGAAATTTAGGCTTACCACCATTATACAGAGCATCACGATCAATAACTATAAAAGCGGCTATTAGGAGGCAATCAGTTATATGAGCCTATTATGCTCACCACAGTGAGCAATAATATAACATGTAAATCCACATTTCTTTGAACATGTTCTGCTTCCTTTAATTATGCTGACGTGAGACATTATCAAACTTAGGCAATAACCCAGGAGGACTCCACTGGAAATGTTTACACCGAGCAATTCGTATAAGCTTACTTTGAATAAGCTTACTTAAGAACAAAATTACTAACAGATATGCAAATGAAGACCATGCAGTCAGACAAAAGATTTTAAAAGCTAACATAAGCTGTACATGGAAATAGTCTCTTTTATGAGCAAACTTTGTTGCCTTTGATCTCAATTTATTACTCACCGTAAATTCTAAGCACGGCCACTCCTTGCTATACAGAGACCATGGGTTTTTAATCAGATAAACTTGAAATATACTGGTGTCCACGATTCCTGGATTTCCAAGCTAGCACTTATCTAGATATGACCATTTTCGCAGCTTTAGCTCCACAACCTTCAAACTTCTGCACAAAATGGGAAGACCATAGAATATACCGTTGATAACTTAGGTTAGGAAATGTGGTACAATCAACATCAAAACAAAACAAAGCAAAACATTGCGGCTCCTCTTGATTCATAAATGATGTCAATTTCATCAGCCTTCACGCAAGCGTGCAGTTTTATTGTCCCCAGTCCCCGGAAAAGCAGAAGTCAGCTGTTTTTCCAAAAGCGAAATCTTTTCTTCTGATTTTTAACGATATGTTTTGAAATGCGTCAAATATTCGCTAAGCAAACCCCATATTTAGATAAAAATCTCAAAAGGGGGCAGTACGGAAAAGGTTTTTAAAAATTGAAAATTATGGAAAATTATCGGAAACGGCGCAGGCAGCGGCGTTGCATGGTAAGAAGAAAATACTTCATGTAAAATCATCGACATCTTTTAAAGATGGAAATATATCATGAACGTCAAAGACTGATGCTATGTGCTGTTCACTCCTTGAACAATCTATTCCAGGAAAGAAATGCATATAGTAAGGAGGATTTAGATGCCATTAGCTACCAGCTCAGCCCAGATGCCTTTGTAAATCCTCATAAAAACATGCTAGGTTTGGGAAATTATGACGTGAATGTAATGATGGTAGCTTTGCAGCAGAGGCACTATGAGGTTGTTTGGTTTGACAAGAGATTGTAAGTGTTTCCTTTGATTTTTGTACATTTAAGCTAATTTACACATTTCTAACGAACATGACTGTAAAACATGAATACCGTAAAATTCCGAAAATAAGCCCCTCTATGTATAAGCCCCCCAAGCTGGTATAAACGCAAAAAACCCTCCGTTAAATCGCCCCTCCAAATATAAGCCCCCCCCGGGGGCTTGTACTCGGAAAATTGCCCTAAAATACAAAGTAAAACAAAGCAAGAACGGTAAACTTGCTTCCAACTATAAGGCTAGCCCAATCGATTAGCCCCTCCGAATATAAGCCCCTCCAAAAATAAGCCCCAGAAAAAGGGCCTTTGAAAAATATAAGTCCCAGGGCTTATTTTCGGAATTTATGGTATGTTTGTTGTTGTGGCTCAAATTAAATTGAATAACTAAATTTTCCTTTGTTTAATTTCTATTACTTGGGCAGAGCGCCAAGGAAGGGATTCGTGCTGCTCAGTAATGTCACAAAGTTGCTTTTTTGGGACAAGATTGTGCACGCAAAGTCTGTAGGTTTTCGGTTTGAGTCAGCTATTTGACGAAGTGAGAACCGAATATTGGTTCAAGATATCTCAAGATCACTTCGAGTTCTTTGATTTGCTCTTTAATTAACTTATTTGAGGAAGAAAGAATTATTATTTTGGCTTGCCCAGCGACTCACCTGCAGCCTGTCAGATCAGATGAGTCTCTATGTTGAGGGATTAGCCAATTGTGCCACTGTGACCCAAGATATTTTGAAATGTGAAAAATAGCCATAAAACTATGCACTAGTGTTGGGACAAGACTGGGAATGCAAATTTATGACTTTTTGGCTTATTTCAGCTATTTCATGAAGTGAGACCAGAACTACTTCAAGATATCTTGAGATTACTTCGAGTTCTTTTGGCTAAGATAAAAATTTTAATTTACTCAAAGAATAAATAATATTATTATTTGTTTTGGCTTACCTGGGGTTTGAACCTACTCACCCATGACCCGTGAGATCAGACGCTAAGTCGACGAATTATCCGATTGCACCACCGAGACCTAATGTGGTTGATTATGTGAAAATTAGGCTATAATATCATGCACTGTGGGTTTCGTGCGATAAATGGAAGAAAAGAAACAGAAGTAACTGCTTGCTTCAATTGAAAATAATTGAAACAATAAAATGATTTAAAAAGAGCAAGTAGTGAAAATTACTTGGTTTTCTGTTATCTTGACTTCTGGTTTAATTAATTTGACGATGGTCACAATGGCTACAAGCATTGGTTTGCTCACTTCGAAGCAAAAAAAGTCAAAGATCAATCATTTGTGGTGTTCTGAAAGTATTACCATGAAAGGGTTTGAAGTCCTTTTTTGTTTGTATCATGTACAAATTTACCTTCGCGTTGTTCCGAAGGCCTAAAATGAAGTGGACAACCATCCCAGGGGGGTACTCTGGATTTCAAGTGACAGGGATGATCGAAGGATTTTTATGGGTTTGAAATTTTGGATTTTGGGAATTGTTAGAGTAGAAAAATTTTAGCAAGTATTTTTTGGGGGTAGCTTGATTTAAGTAGGGATTTTTTTGAGTATTCATTCATTCATTCATTCATTCATTCATTTTATTTTTGTCTTTAACAAGAAATACAACAACAGTATACAGAAATACATTAAAGATAATATACGTACAATATTCCAACTAAATTATTACAAGATCAAATGTGGTAAAGGCAAGGAAGCCTATATAGAAGCCGGGGGCTTATAAACTATAGGCTTCTCAAAACAATTTGAAGATTCGTGATAGCCCGCGTATGATCCCCACGTATCCTGGCTTTGTAGTTCCTCTGGAAATTTTTATGGTTCGGAAATTCGGCATTGGATTTTTGGGGGGTTAAATTTTTGTCCAGGGATTTTTTTGGGTTTGTTTGAAGCCCTAGGGATTTTTTGGGGGTTTAATTTTTGTCCCCATTCGATCATCCCTGTCACTTGAAATCTGGAGTACCCCCCTGGGGCAGCCATCCAAGTCATGATGCAACTTTAACTGCTGACCTCCACGTAGCCAAAACTTAGGATATTGCAGTCTCGTTTTCCCATTTTGTTTGAAGTCCCATTTTGTTTGAAGTGTTGCATTTGGAAATCTTGGCGAGGATGGACAATCTTTTAAGTTTTCTATCTTTTCTTCTCATTTTGTCAGGCACAGCTTTTAAAGAATATGGAAAAATATTGTTTTTGAAGAATCTTGCAAGACTTTGAGTTGTTTCTGAAAGGTCTTGATGGGAAAGATGATCATTAAAATATAGGTCCTGTGTATCATGCCTGGAGCAGCCATCAGTCTTTGAGAATGTCTACCGTTTACATTACAGCTTTTTCAAAGGAAAAGGCCAGAACATTTTTTTCGTTTCCTTTTTTTTCATTTCATTATTTATTTCACTGTTGTGGTCCAAAATTTCTCGGGTATTTTCTTAGCAGAGCTTCTTTGTTTTGTCTGTTGTTGTGCTGTCCTGACAACCAGTGAACTTGCGCAATAGGCCGGGAGAGGATAGAAGATGGTAAACCTTGTGTAACAAGCATGGCAGTAATCTTGTTTGAAAAGGATTTCTCTTACACTTTACCTTCCCTTAAATACCCTGCTAGCAGAAAGATCGAAGCCACTCTGCTAGCAGGGAATCCTTTAAACAGATCTTTTTGGCTGAAGACGAGAGTTTGAGCAATTTTTGTCCACTCTTGCTCAGATTTCGAGGGCCAAGGGAGATGTCAGTACTTGACAAATGCTTTTGGGGGTATGGGTATGCTTGGATTTGAGTGAGCCATTATGATGACAATGCAACAGTCTCTCACAAAAATGAAAACCATAGCAGCTTGCGAGCAAGCTCTCTGAGAGAATCAAGTGAGAGGGGCAAGCAAAATCAGACACGGTAGCAAGGTCTGGGAAAGATAGTGAGAGCCCTTCATTTCCTTTGGCCCTCACGGCTTTGCTACTCGCTCCCATATTCATTTGCCACTTGAAATGGAGAGGTTGTTCTCAGTCCATAACATTTTTTGGTAACTGTGCATGTTCAATATTCGGTGAGTCAGTTTACATTAGGAATTCCAAGGAAAAATTTGTCCACATCTCCTTGTTCAAGCAACACTTAACAATTAACAACATTGTGGCACTCACACGTGCCTGACTCAAAAAGTCCTTTCATACGTGTGATATAACAGCACCCAAGCGTATGCTCCAATAGCATCTTGTTTTCCTTTGTTGGTGTAGTACAGCAATGTCTGATAATTAATATCAAAGAAAATAATAATAATAATAATAGTATTATTAATAATAAATTTCTAAGGAGGCTAGAAAGTCTGTCATGTTTGTTTCTTGACACTTGGTTGGATGTAAGGAAAAAAGACATAGGATAGAATAAGGCAAGTGAGGGTAAATAAAAAGTTGAATATCACAGCTAAAATAGATGTTTTCCTGGTTGCTGACAATTCACTGTGATGATTTTTTTAAGCTCCGAAAATGACAATATATTTCTTCAGGGAGGCCCCATGGCCAGACCCCTGCCATGCATTTAATTATCCCTCAAGTTAGTACATTTCAATCTCATCAATTTGTTATTGCTGGTCTCTAGAATATTTTTATCCTTCTTTATTAAATTTTTAGGAGAACCCATGTGAAGCTGTGGGAGGGGGAGAGCTTAAATTACATGAGTATTCTCAGGACATTTACTTAACAATTAGTCGCCGAAGGCGACGTGAATATCGGCGAATAGTCACCGAGACGAAGTCGAGGTGACTATTCGCCAATATTCACGTCGCCTGAGGCGACTAATTGTTTTAGTATAATTACATTGATGATTATTCGAGAAAATAAAATTATTGATCAATTTCCGACCCCGAAACATCCAAAAATCTGACTGCCATTTTGAAAACTGCTAGCCTTCAATGCTATAATCACCGCGCGGTGATTATAGAGGGATAAAGCGAAGCTCCTAGCCAATCACAGCGCTCTATTTTCGATAGTCATCGATGTATTTATACTAAATAATAATAATCCCACAAAATAATATCTCATCTGTACTAGAAAACAATATTAAATACAATATTTCTTCACAGATATTTTTCAACCATAGTTTTCACCTCTTTTTTGTTTTGCAGATCCTTAGACATTTTAGATCTTCAGCATATATTTGGATTTGTTGTAAACAAGCCGTCAAATGTAAACATTATTGGAGTTGAAGTACCAGTCAAGAGACCTCACTGGTTTGCTGTTCGCAAAATAAATGAAAGTTACTATAATTTGGACTCTAAACTGTCTTCTCCTGAGTGTGTTGGAAATGAGGAAAAACTTTTCACTTTTTTGACAGAACTGTTATCCCTGCCAGCAGTTCAACTTCTTGTCATTGTTAAAAAGAGTGTAGCTGAGAACAATCTTTGGAAGAAGCAGTAAACAGTTCTATTCGGCCAAATACACTTGTATCAAAAAATTCTGTAGTCATTCTTTCATGACTACCAGAGACATGGAAGAGCCTAGCCTGTGAACACAGATGTAAAAGTAATTTTTTGGGTGGAGAGAAGTGATGACTGGAAATATGCCTGCCTTGGCAAGTTAGGATGAGCAAAGGTCTCACTAAATTTGTAATGGACATGGCTAATACAATCTTGAAAAGGTCTTGAATTTTACTAGTCATCTTGAAAGTCCTTGAATTCACTTTAGGTCCTTGAAAGTACTTGATTTCTTTATTAGGTCTTGAAAAGTCCTTGAAATTCCCAACCTTGTCTACGCCAGACACCTTTTTCTGTAAAATTAGATTATTTTTCCAAGGAAAATTTGGCTCATCCTTGGTGTAAGAAGATAACGTAAAAACATTTTTGTGCATAAGCAATATCTTCTTTCTGTTTCTTTATTTCAAATGCTATTTCTGTACCTCAGATGCAATAATCTCAAGACAGATCCAGTCATTTTGCAAAGTCTTGTTTTGGAAAGTAGTATAAAATAAAGTGATCATTGATGGCCGAAGAAGTAAAAATGGCAAATGACCCCATGACATGTTTTAGCCAATAGGGTGATCAAAGGGGGTTAAAGAATGCCGATTTATTAAATAAATCTTAGTCCTTGAAAACTGAATAACTGTGTGTATTGTATCAGACATGTTTATTTTAAATAGTGTTGGCTCAGTTGGTAGAGTCTGTGACTGCAGAGCGGGAGGTCGCAGGTTGGATTCCTTGGTCCAGACCAATACTCAGGGTCTTAAAATAGCTGAGAAATGAAGGTACTCCTTTTGCACTGTGAGCGGCTAGACCTTTGCGTGGCTCGGATGACCACATAAAATGGCGGTCCCGTCTCTAGTAGGAGACGTAAGAATAGTGTCCCCAATTAGCACTTTCGTGCTAAATACATTGACACTCAAATAAAGTGCATTTATTATTATTTTTATTTTTTTCTTAAATAGCAGAAAGAATAGAAGAAAGATTTTGAGTTGTACTAACAGTGAGAAAGTACAACTCAAAATCTTAAATGTTGATAAAATGGCTTCCAAATGGCTCTAGAGGCAAAGAGACAGTAAATAATAAAACACAAGCACAATGTAAGTCACTTTTATTTCTATTTTTGTCCAAAATTGGAATTTAAGACATATTTTGTGTATTTTCATATATTCTCTTATAAATTCAAATTCCAACGAACTCCTATAGAGTTTGGGCTGCCTGTGCTCTCATATGCCTAGTTATGTTTAATTAATTAAGTAATCAAAATGACAAATTGGTAAGTTTGTTTTTTTCTTTTCTCAGTCCACTAAGTATTCAGCACAAAAAGAGCTTTGGAAAATTAAATCTGAATTTTGCCCAATGTATTTTCAGTTTATCAAAAATGTTTTGAAAGAAAAAACTGATTCGACGTTGTGTGGCTTCGTTCTGTGCTTGTTTTAACTTGTCGCCTTAACTACAGTCAATGTTATGTGATGTCACACACAAGCTGTGAATGTGGACAGATCTGCCCTGTGATTGGCTATATCCAACTTGAGAAAAGTCTGGAAATTGACAGCAAAGACAATATCAGAACGAAGCAGAAAGTCTTAATCCTCTGGTTTATTTTCGTTATTTCCTGCTTTTTTTCTCTTAGAATGTAGCAGTTTACGCCGTGCGAAGAATGCGCGCAGATAAAGCGCGCAAACACGTGCATTGGCATTCCAAAATGGCGAAAAAAATTAGCGAATGGAGTCGAATTTTAGAGAGTAGGAGCTGCTGGGACTTTCAGTCGTTTATCAGCATTCAACATAAGTATCTGTTAAGTAAACTGCGAAGTCATCATGCCAGATAAGGAAAAAGAGAACACTCATAATTTAATAGTAAGTAAACGATGTTAAAATTGTGAGGTTTTAACTTTTCGCAAGTGTTTGTAATTACTCCGTAACGCCGCACACTAGATTAATGACTTCTCGGCGAAACTGCATGTGTAGACTGGGTGTAGAAGGTTGTGAATTTGTTTTCCACTCTTGTATGAGCGTTTGTTCATTTATGTCTGTATGATTATCTTTGTTCAAGGTGGCCGTTAGAGTGAGGCCTTTGAATGCTACGGAGGTGGAGGATAAAAATTGTACGGAGATTGTGCATGTCCTTGACGAAAATGTGAGTGGCCTTAACATTCAATATTTTTATCGATACATTTATTCTTTTGGGAGGACTTCTCTTTGCAACGACGATTACACCACGGGCACCCCTTTACAGCTTGCAGCTCGTTAAGTTTGGATTTAAACGTTGTATGCTATTTTAAGTGCATGTTAGTTCTGCGCGCTGCTTCAGAGATCGGAAAGGTTATGATCGGCTCTCTTATGGGAAAGTTCATTGTTCCTGTTTGTTTTTCTTCTCATAGTCGTTTAAAACCATCCATCTATGTGTTCCGGGTCTTAGAAGTGTTTACTTCGGTCCTACCTTCTTTATTCAGTAATAAAAGAGAATAATAAAACAAAGACTTGATAGTCTTTTCTTGTAAATTTCCGAGAAAATTATTCAATGAATACAATTTCTTGTTCTTTTGTGTTTCAAAGCAATGAGACTTAAACAATACTGTATCTATGCAAGGACTTTTTTCTTGGAAAAATTCGTGTTAAAAATATTAACTACTGAACAAGATGTATTTACTACAGTCCCAGCTCTCATCACTGACCACCAACAGAAATTTGAAAAAGTGGTGGTATAACTAAAGCAGGTTGCTTATGAGAATGAGCTCTAGATCTTGTAAACGACTGAGTGGTAAAACAAAAGAAGGTGGTCTCTTACGAGAGCTTCCGAAACTCATTAACAATTCATAAAGAAAAAACAAAAGAGGTTATCTGATTTAGACATGGCTAAACTTTTTTTAGACCATTAGTGCAGCGTGCCGTTTCATTTAAGTGCTGACTTACTATGAATAAGTGGCCACTGAGAGGTCGCTTGCAAGAGCTTATAAACAAAGGAAAAGTCCAGTTGGGTAATCCCAATAGTGTTCATGGTTGCTTATGGGAGTGGTTGCTTATGAGAGCTTTTCATTACAAAGTTTAAGTCCCAGTTTAAATGGGGTTAAACAAAGGTGGTCGTAATGAGAGCTGGTTGCTTATGAGAGTGGTTGCAAGGAGGGCTTTGAGTGTACTAAGGTTAGGTTAAATACACTTGAGTAGACTTAGAGGTGATTTTTCTTCATTCATGATGAGTGCAGAACATTTTGGTACCAAATTCATGTTTCTGTTTACAAACAGATTTGAGGATCCAAAATAAAATTAACCTTATCTGGTCGCAATAATCTGAGACTTAGTTTATAAATCCAGAATCTCAAGTCAACAGTTTGTATTCGAAGGATCCTTTATTTGGATTGACTGATCTGCATAAATGACTGCAAATCCCAATACCCTAAAATCTGGAAAATTCTTTCCCATTGTAAACCTAGCCTCAATCAGGACTAAGGAGCCTAATAATGCCACAGAAGTTGTTTTATGCTCCATAGAAGTAGTAAAGCAACAGTAAAAACAGGCTTTGAAATAGAGCTACAGATAATTTCACAAAATGTTAAATGTTTGTTCAAGATTTCCCTCAAAGGCAGAAGTTTATAGTGCTGAGTATTACTGGATGATGCTGTGAAAGAATAGCTTTAGACTGTTTGTGTATTTCTGTTGTCAGAAGGCACCCTTGTATATTAGCTACTTGCTATAACAACCTCTAATTTAGTGGTGACAATTTTTGGCAGTTTTGTCAAGATCTTGGCATGTTAATTAAATTGAACAATAATCACCTTTATGTTACATGACAACCAAGTGTAGCCTGCGAACACAGACATATTTCAGGTCGTCACTTCTGACTCCACCTGAAAAGTGAAGTCTTAGAAGCTGAACTGCTAAACAATTTCTGTGACTTAATAGAACCTTTTGTTTTATGAAAATGATGTGAACTGTGGAAATACAAATTTAAATGAAGATATGATTGTATCAGTGGTAATTAAAAAAAAAATCGGGACTTCAATGGGATTCGAGCTCATGGCCTTTGTGTTAGCGCTGTATTGCTCTACCAATTGAGCCATGAAGACCCATACGTTGGGAGCAGACCATGCCCAGTGGATTAAATTTGCTTTCCCTTAAATTGCAATTACCACTGCGATGATCATATCGTCATTTAAATTTGTATTTCCACAGTTCAGTGCATTGTAATGTTATATGCAAAATTTTAGCATTTGCTGATCCACTAGTATGATTCTGTTTTTGCTTTTCACCAACACATTTCACCTCTAAACAAAGAGAGAGCTAATACTAATGTGTCTTAATGTTCACTGACACATTTCCAAGCAGATGTGTATGTTCATCAATTCGGTCACATGTGTTACGATATATGTAATTAGATTTTATCCTCCAAGGGTTTTCTGGGATCAGTATTGCGCCCGCTGTAGGCCAGTGGTGTCATCATGCTAGCCGTTACATTGGCGGCAACAACCGAAGCTCTGTAGTTTGGAATCGGGGGATTTTGGCGACCATTAAACACCGTTACATGGTATCAGGAGTGGGATTCTTAGCTGAAGCCGTGTCAATCACAGCTGCAAAGAGATTTCGACACGAACGCTAAAGAAATTGTTTTTTTTTTCGACGGCGTTAGTTTTCTTGTGTAGGACGCCATCTTGAATTTGGACTTGTCGATATGGCTACTTATCAGATTCCAGCGCCTGAACAGATGAATTGCAGCGGAGATTTACCCACAAATTGGAAGATATTTCGTGAAGCATACGAAGATTACTTGGTAGCGACAGGGCTCGACGAGAAAGACAAGAAAATTCAAGTCGCAACTCTCAAAAGCTTGATGGGCGCCGAGTGCAAGAAAATCTTGAAACGCCTACAACTCACCGATGATGATATGAAAGAGCCAGCTATAATCTTGGGCGCTCTTCAAGACCACTTCGTACCGGTAAGAAATATACTGTACGAACGTTATATTTTCCACAATACGGAGCAGCAAGCACACGAAACTATTGACCAATACTTGATCAAGCTTCGCCAACTCGCCGAACCATGCCAATTTGGTGCTCTCGAAGACGAAATGGTGCGAGACCGACTGGTGCTAGGCTGTAGGGACAGTGCAGTGAGAACAAGGTTATTCAGAGAAAAGAGTTGTGATTTAAAGAAAGCTGTAGAGTCTCTTAGGATCAGTGAAATGACCAGCGAGCAACTTAAGAAAATTGAGGGGGATGGAGACAAGGGACAAGAGCCAGTAAACTTTGTGGAAAAAGAAGGCCCTAAGAAGAAGCGACCTGAAAGATCAATCAAAAGAAGTAAAAGCACCACTGGCAGGCACCTTAAGCAGGAACGTGAATGTATTTACTGCGGCGGCCAGCACGTATATGATAAGAACAAATGCCCAGCATTTGGCAAAACATGCAGAAAGTGTGGGAAACTCAACCATTTCCAGTCTGTCTGTTTACAAAAGCAAAGTGTCCACTACGTACAAGAGGATTCGGCATCAGAAGATGAGTCTGTATACTATGTTGAATCTGTGGGAGCGGTGGAACACCAGCAGAGTAAGCGTTTCTTTGTACCCCTTCGTTTCTTGGATGAATATGGAGAAGCTCTGGTTCGTTGTCAGCTGGACACAGGTGCTACATGTAACGTTATGTCCTTTGACAGGCTGTGTGAAATAAAGCAGAGTGGAAATCCAGTTATGCAACTGACCACAGCAAAGCTTAGGCTTTATGACGAAAGCCTCGTACAAGCCCTGGGAGAGTGCAATTTGGAATGTAAATACAAGGGCAAACAGCATCTGCTTAACTTCAAGATTGTCCCAGGATCCCAGCAACCTTTATTGTCAGGTGAAACTTGCACTAACATGGGACTCATTACCGTACATGCAGCGAACAGTGTTGACATACCTCCATCAGCAGCCGCAGCAGTACCACAAGATATCCTCAATGAATACAAGGACGTATTTGAAGGTTTAGGATGTCTCCCTGGAGAATACCATTTAGAGGTAGACCCGAACATTACGCCAGTGAAACATACTCCAAGAAGGGTGGCCATACCACTAAAAGCTGAGCTTAAGGCACACATCGAGGAATTAGAAAGGATGCAAGTCCTTAAGAAAGTTACCGAACCAACAGACTGGATAAGCAGTGAAGTTGTTGTACGTAAAGGCAACAAACTACGATTGTGCATTGATCCGAAGGACCTGAACAAAGCCCTTAAACGGTCACATTACCCAATGCCAACGATCGAGGAGATTCTTCCTGAACTCTCTAAAGCCAAGGTCTTCAGCGTAGCTGACGCTAGAAATGGGTTCTGGCAGGTGAAACTCGACGCGCCAAGCAGTTACCTTACGACCTTCTGGACGCCTTTCGGGCGATACCGCTGGTTGAGGATGCCTTTTGGAATTGCAACAGCACCTGAAGAATATCAGCGCAGGCAGCACGAGGCACTTGAAGGACTACCTGGTATCTACGTCATAGCAGATGACATCCTTATCACGGGACAGGGCGAAACCAGGGAAGAGGCATTGCAAGACCATGACCACAACTTAATTGCATTATTGAAGAGAGCCAGAGAAGTCAACTTGAAGCTGAACCCCAAGAAGCTGAAGCTCAGACTGCCGGAAGTCCCTTACATCGGCCACCTGTTAACTTCAAGTGGAGTCAAGCCTGATCCAGAGAAAGTCCGTGCAGTCCAAGAGATGCCAAACCCAGATGGACGAACCAATGTGGAGAAAGTCAAAGCGGTGCAACGGTTCCTGGGATTTGTAAACTACCTAGCCAAGTTTGTTCCCCATCTGGCTGACGAGTGTGAGCCATTACGACGACTCACCGACAAGGAAGCAGACTGGGTGTGGGAGAAACACCACCAAGATGTATTTGACCGTGTAAAGCAACTGGTGGCAGACTACCCTGTCTTACGCTACTATGATGTGAACCTACCAGTCACCATCCAGTGCGACAGCAGTGAGACTGGCCTTGGTGCAGCCCTGTTACAAGACGGTCAGCCTGTGGTCTTTGCTTCGAGAACGTTGACACCAACAGAGAGAGGTTACGCTCAGATAGAAAAAGAATGTCTCACTATCATCTTCGCTTGCATGCGTTTTAATCAATACATCTTTGGTAGGAAGTCCATCAGCGTACAGAGTGACCACAAACCCCTAGAGACCATCTTTAAAAAGCCACTGACAGCAGCCCCAAAGCGACTTCAGGGCATGCTCCTTCGCCTTCAGAAGTTTAACCTTGAGGTTGGTTACAAGAAAGGAGCGGAAATGTTTCTTGCGGATACATTGTCTAGAGCACCCCTACCAAGCACTGGCCCTCCTGCGACCTGCCTCAGACCGGAACATGAAGAAATCTGTCGCCTCGACTTGGAAGATGTTAATGCGGCCGAGTTCCTGAGAGTATCAAACGATGGTTTGAAGAACATTCAACGCCTTACTGAAGCAGACAATCAGCTACAACGTCTCAAGATGACTGTCCTACAGGGATGGCCGGAGACAAAGCAGCAATTGGAGCCACTGATTGCTGAATATTGGATATACCGTGATGAAATCGGAGTCTACAATGGTGTGTTGTACAAAGGAGATCGAGTGATCATTCCAAATGCATTACGTAAAGAAATGTTGAAGCGCATTCATGCAAGTCATCAAGGACAGCAAGCTTCTTTAAGACGGGCTAAAGATGCTTTGTTTTGGCCTGGTATGAGCCACCAAATTGTTGAAATGGTGAGTAATTGCAGCCTGTGTGCAGAGTATCAAGCAGCCCAGCCGAAAGAACCGCTGATAACTCCAGAGCTGCCTACCCGACTGTGGAGTATAGTGGCCCAAGATCTATACAGCCATGGTGGTAACAACTATCTGATAACAGTAGATGCCTTTAGTGGATACTGGGAAGTTGACGAGGTGCCCCAAACCACATCCCTGGCAGTCATCCACAAGACAAAGCAGCATTTTGCACGCTTTGGTATTCCAGACAGAGTGTACACAGACAACGGCCCACAATTTGACTGCGCTGAATACACAAGATTTGCCAACCACTGGCAATTTGAGCACTTAACTTCATCCCCATACCATTCACAGTCTAATGGACTTGTTGAAGCTGCTGTTAAGACGGCCAAAACACTCCAGAGGAAAGCAGCAAAAGCTAATCAGGACCAGTGGCTAAGCTTTCTGGATTACAGAAATACCCCTACAGAAGGGATGGATAGCAGCCCAGTGCAGAGACTGATGTCCAAGAGAACCAAGACTAAATTGCCAATAGCACAGCATCTCCTTGAGCCTGAGATACAGTCAGACGTCGAACGAAGACTGACAAAAAAGCGAAGAATGGCTAAGAAATACTTTGACCGAGGTTCAAAAGAACTTCCTGAACTGGAAATTGGTCAGCCCATCAGATTGATGCCCTCTCCATCAGACACAAGCAGGAAATGGAGAAGAGGGGTCTGCACTAAAAAGGTGGCCCCACGCTCCTACCTAGTAGAGGTCAACGGGTCTTTATATCGAAGAAACCGGAAGTTTCTACGTTGTGCACAGGACAGCGTCTTCGTGTCAGCTCAAGCAAACCCGGATGCACAGTCACCTGAACCTCAACAAGAACCCCTTTTATCTGCTTCACTGCCTCCGACACCGACTAACACAACAACGGCTCCACCCGTCGATCACCCTGCCATGAGCTGTGGCGACTCAGCTCCATCGGAGGAAGAGCCTCCCCAGAATGTTCTACGTAACAGTTCTCCATACCAGCCACCTGTACAAAGGACCCGCAGCGGAAGGATTGTTAAGCCTCCATCCAGGCTGAACCTTTAAGTAGTACAACAATATCTGTTTAATAGATATTTGAACACTGGACACGCTTTGAACTCAGAAACATTTATTTATTTATTTGTTTAATGGATATTTGAACACTGGACATGCTTTGAACTCAGAAATATTTATTTATTTATTTACTGTTATAGCTTTATTTCAGTTAAGAAAGGGAAGATGTTACGATATATGTAATTAGATTTTATCCTCCAAGGGTTTTCTGGGATCAGTATTGCGCCCGCTGTAGGCCAGTGGTGTCATCATGCTAGCCGTTACATTGGCGGCAACAACCGAAGCTCTGTAGTTTGGAATCGGGGGATTTTGGCGACCATTAAACACCGTTACAACATGGACTTGTCCAGTCGAATGCACGGACTCGTATTTACCGAACAGATGTGTATTATGCGGACATTTTGGTGCGCTTAGTTCTGGTGTGCACTCTACATGCACTCTACTGTAGCCTGTGTCGCAGATGCAAAATTAAGTTAACCTCGGTTTGTATGTCTATGAAGCAGCACCAATATTCTTGTTCTGGGATATAACCAGAGTTTAGTTTTGTCTGTGGCACAGGCTAACTTAACTGGTGACCCCTTAATGGAAATATTAGAATATTTCTGTGGCAGGTTGGATTAACATTTTGTATTTCAGCTGGTGGTATTGAAGGATCCTAATGAAGGTCAAGATGATGTTTTGAGAGCAAACAGGTCCAGAGAAAAACAATACATCTTTGATTGTGCATTTGGTCCAAACTCAAATCAGGTGAGCCATATAATGACATATTTATTTATTTGGAATCAGCAGTCAGATGGGTTTTATTTAGTTTTATGAGTTGGTAAATCCCCTTGCCCATTACAAAATTCATTACTGACAAAAATTAATATTATTATATCCTGTTTGAGAAAAAGGTTAGGGTTTTAGATGTATTAAATGACAGTATTGTGATGATTTCTCCCCTTCAAAAATTTCAAAGGGAAAAACCTTCACAATATTATTAATATCCTACCTTGTTCTAGGAAGCGTCTTGAGTAACTGATTCTGTTTTTGTAGTGTAGGGGTTCCAAAATCACAGCCTGCATGGTTGTGAGCATGTTGCATTACAAGTTATTGTAAACAAGTAGTATTTTCTGTTGGTCAACCCACTAATAAGTAACTTGCCGTATTTAGTAGCACTTGTGCTGGGCCTGGTTGTTCGAAGCTGGGTTACGGTAACACATGGTTAGCGCGGAATTTGAACTCAGATAGGAGAGCTTAAAAAGCAAATTCAGTTTAATTCCCTTTGCCTACAATTTGATGATTTGATACTCTAAAAAGAATACTAGAGAAAATTATCCAATAGTGTGATTTTGATAAAAAGAAATAGAATCCCGGGTTAAAATTTAACCCTGGGTTAGCACTAACCGGCGTTCAAACAGCTGGGCCCTGATCTATAGATCACTTGCTTTGGCCTGTGATTTGCTAACTGTCTCCATGATGTTCTTCCAACATCCCATGAGTGGGTTACATGTATTTCTTGGTAAACCAATAGACAATGTGGCATTGCTAACAAACGTTTGTCACCTAATACATTTATCTGTACTCTACAGGCTGATGTTTACAGTGAAGTGGCCAAACCATTGATTGAAAATGTCATCACAGGATACAATGCCACAGTGTTTGCTTATGGAGCCACAGGTACAGTCGACTCCTGGTAACTTGAACCCTCGCTAACTTGAACCAAAATTGATTTCCCCTTGATTTTCTCTATACATAATAATTTACTCTAATTTTATCCTTGATAACTTGAACCTCCTGCAAACTTGAAGTAATTTTTGTTTCCCTTCAGACAATTTGTATATAATTTTACCCTCTATAATTCGGACCATGTTTTAAGCAAGTGACAAGTTGGGAAAAAAAACCATACTGAAGTCCGAAACAATATTGAATTATTTATTTGAAAACAAACATGTATTCTTTGTTTTCTTTTTTCAAAATATCAATATATCTCTTGCTGTCCTTGAAGTTTGCATGACACTTGCATTCCTTTCCCATCACATTTCCATATTTTTGGTTATTTGCTTTGAACTCCCAATAACTCGAGCTTTTTTTGATTTCCTTAGAAGGTATCTGGAGTCGACTGTACTAATTTAAACCACAAAATATACAGTTACAAGTATATTGCACATAAAAATGTGTGAAACAATTCATTATCTGTCTTAAGTTAACTAACATCAGTTCACAGTTGTTCAAACCCCCATAAAATTGATTCCCCTCTGCCCCAGAAACTGGACTCACCATTTTGTCTAGCAAGAGAAAAGTGATGAGTGCAAAAGAACTGAGATCCCTTCAATTTCAGAAACTTCATTTGTGTTCACAAGTTTTGGGAGGAGAGAAATTTTGTTTTTATTTGAAAAAAAAAAAGGCCTATGAATGGTCAATTAACCAGTAAAGAGAGCCAGTACATGTGGGTGGAGGGCAGGGTCAGAAAAAATATGCTTCACAACAAGGGGGAGGAGGAGGGGGTAAGGTCAGGAGAATTAAACATGACCTCTCAAACCAACATCCGCCCCCTGGTCAATCCCTTAATTGTAATTGAATTGGTTATTTTTGAGACTGTCCTGACGCAAAGGTAGAAGAATTTCTTCATTATTTTATCTGAATAAATTTTTAGGAGCTGGAAAGACATTCACAATGTTGGGTACTGACAGAGAGCCTGGCATAATGGCACGTGCCTTGAATGACCTTTTTTATGAAATGGACAGAACCAAGGAAGACATGAAGTACAAGGTTTCAATGTCATACTTAGAGGTTAGGAATATAATAACTGTTAAAGTTTTCAATGTGCTACAGTGCACAAATGTTCTCTTAGACCCGATATTCCTACACCTTAAGTAACGGTCCAAATAAGAAGGAAAGCAACAACGGCTATGAACATGTTGGAATGCAAAAAGGTGCTAACTTTGCTATTGTCTGTACTATACTTCTGATTGGCTTAAACAGTAAAAGTTAAGAAAACTTCATAAAGCAGTACATATATTCATCCTTACTTTCCAACCATCTTCCATATAAGAAAATCTGGTCTCAGTTTGAATAACAAAGAAATCCTATGTGGGGAACATATAAAATTGTAAACTTTTCTAGGCTATTGTTTTCAACTCTTGTGATTGGTCAAAATCTTTTAAAACAAAAAAACACCCTTTCAAAGTTGAGTGTTAATGCATTTTATTGCGTAAACGGCCTTTATGTAGGTTTATGCATTCTCTGTGTAAAAATGAGAACATTCCTATGTGGGGAAAGCACCGTTGCCGCATAACAAAAGAAACTGCTTTCCACCTCACCTGGATCATTACTTAATTTTGATTGTACAATGGTGTAACATTTGTTTTACCTCAACAGATCTACAATGAAATGATTCGGGACTTGTTAAACCCATCTGCTGGATTCCTTGAGTTACGAGAAGACAGTAAGGGAGTAGTTGTTGCTGGAATCTCTGAAGTACAAGCTAAGAAAACTAGTGAGGTAAATATTGATTGTAGCCATATCTTGTTGAAGTTGAGGCTTCATGTTCAAGGTTTGATCTTCTGAAAATTTGAGTTACATGCACGCTGAACTTGAAATATTCATTTTGCTTTAACAATAATTTTTTCCCTCAATTTCTAACATTCATTTTTTATTTGCTTTGTTTGTGACTGTGCATGGTGTTTAATTTTTCCCTCTTTGTAGGTAATGGACCTACTTGTGATGGGGAACAAACAGAGAACATCTGAACCAACAGCAGCAAACAAAACCTCATCAAGATCTCATGCCATCCTACAGGTTGGAAAAAGATACATGTTTTTTTGCATCACCTTCACCTTTAAACCCTTATTACTTCCCCTGTTAAAACGTTTCTTTGAGGGTCATTGGTGTCACGGGTTGCTGTTGCTTTTGCTTAAACAGATAGTTACCAGGTTCTTACCACTACCTTGCATTAAGCAGTACACCAAGTTTTTGAGTTGTGGAACAACTAGTGAAATGATTGTGTCTGTCCTGCAATGTATAAATCTACTACTGATTTTACACCTTTTTAAATAGGTTACAGTCACCCAGAAAAGTCGTGTCAAAAACACCATTGATGAATTCAGAGTTGGAAAGCTGTTTATGATTGACTTGGCAGGGTCAGAGAGAGCTGCACAAACTAAGGTTAGCAAATGATTGCTTTGATGTTTGTTTTGCTGTTTTTGTAATCAAATATATATTTACAACTCTGTTTCTATTTTGTACAATAAGATGCTGGTAAATCATTGAGTAGCAGAATATTAACAAGCTAGTGTAGACACCTAGAGCATCATTGTGAACAGTGCTCATTAGTGGTGCAATTATGACCGTTCAGTTCGATTCCCAATTTATTCTTTGCTTCTTTTGGTTTGATTTTTGCAGACCTTTTTCAGGGTGCCCTCTGTGAGTTATTATTTATTATTGTAAAATCAGAATCCACAACTCTTTCAAATGTATGTTTTTGATTGACGAGCAAAGATGAGAGCAGTTCGTGTTTCATTTTGTGTTGCCTGGTAAAAATGCTGTCCTTCAACCACCCCTTGAGAATTTCCAAATAAGGCAAACCATGTACGACACACTCTTTGTCAGGTTCTCAAACATGGCGATGAACCAAGTGACTGTGAATCCTCCTGTCTCTGTTACTATTGTCAAATTGAGGGTTTAGGGTTGCATGTTGTTAACATTATGTGTTATGTTATAAGAATATGTTAAGAAACATTTACATGATCAAAATCGAAATACCGGTAATTGAAATTGAATGCCAAGGCAATGATCAAAATATCAAATCGACTCACAAGGAATATGAATCGTTACACCCCAAGTGCTCATGTCTTTTTTCTGCCTTCCAGAATCGTGGAAAGAGAATGATAGAAGGGGCACACATCAACAGATCCTTGCTTGCACTTGGAAACTGCATCAATGCATTGAGTAGGTGTTTTTATTTTAAAAAAGCTTATTATCATTAAGAGAGATGCACTGAGATGAAAACCTCTGGAGATCTGAAAGGACTTTTTCCTTTCCACTTTCCACCGCCTTCCGCCAATCATCAACCATTTACCACTCTGAATACACACAACTGACATAAGCCCCAAACATTTTTGTCATCGTTCAACACTCATACAGTGTCTAAAACTTGACTTTGAACATCCAAGTTGATATAATCAAGGAGTTCATAAGGTTTGTTCAATGTGCATCACAACCATAAAAAGTTTCAAAAGCTGGCATTTCAAGCACTATATAGAGGATATTACATGGCTATGAGGAGATATGAAATTTCTTTTCAAGTGTTGAAAAATATTTCATAAGTGAGTGCAGCGAACAAGTGAAATATTTTTTTCAACACGATGAGAAATTTCGTATCTCCAAGCGACCATGTAATGTTATATTTATTATATAATCACCAATGAAATGCCAAGCATTTTACTTAAATAGTTTTTTTGGTGTGAAAGGTGCAATTTATTATGTAGCCATAGCAACGGTGATATTTTCACATGTGAAGATAACATGTTACTTTCACACGTGAAGATATCAAGTTTTTGTGCAAAAGCTCTCCTGTTATTTCATTGGTGTTTATAATTTTTATAATAATAGGTTTTATGTTGGTGATGTATGTATTATTAAACAGGACTTACAACTGTCACATCAGTATGTTAAGATTGTGCAGGTACCAGTACGCTTAAAATTCAGTCAAAAAGAATCCAGCCTGGGGAATTCCCTGGACTATTTTTTTAGTGAAAAATTTAATCCCAAAGGCATTTTGTTATGTCAAATCATGTTCAGGTTGAGCCATTTCCTTAATTATTGTATTGGATTGTAAAACAACTTACAAGCAGACCAGGGCGCAGTTGTTTGAACGCCAGTTAGCACTAACCCGGGGTTAAATTTTAACCCGCAATTCTTTATCTTTTTATGGAAAGCACTCTCTCGGATAATTTTCTCTATTCTTTTTAGAGTATCCAATCATCAAATTGTAGGGAAAGAGAATTAAACTGAATTCGCTTTCTAAGCTCTCGTATCTGAATTCAAATTTCGCACTAACCCTGGGTTATATGCAGCTTCGAGCAACTCGGCCCAGGCATTTAACTTTAATGTAATTTGCACAGACTATTGAACCATTTACTTTTATCCTCTCTTAGGTGAAAACCGAGGTCATTATGTCAACTACAGAGACAGCAAATTGACAAGACTATTGAAGGTATGGAAGTGTAAAGCTTGCTTGAAAGTAGAATAAAGTTCTATGTTATCTACATTTCGTTAAGATTATTGCATCGTAGACTTCTTAATTTTAGGTGCCTAAAACTGCAAGACAAGTTGTGAGTTCCTCTAATGTAATAGAGCCTTGTCTTTTTGTGGGTATAGGACTCCTTGGGTGGTAACTGCAGAACAGTCATGATTGCTCATGCAAGTCCAGCAAGTGGTTCATTTGAAGAGACTCGCAACACTCTTTTGTATGCAGACAGAGCCAAGAATATCAAAACAAATGTAAGTATGAACAAAGGGAGCAACGGATGGAGCTGTTGTGAAAACAGTGCTATCGCCTGCCACCAGTGTGGCCTGGGTTTGAATCTTGACGTTGACATTTGTGGGTTGAGTTTTTTTTGGTTAGTTCTCTCCCTTGCTTCGAGATGTAGCAAATCTAGCAGAGGCTAGATTTTAGCTGTGTCAACTGGCATGCGGAAATGTAGTCTCTGCTTCAGTGTACTTGCTTGCGCTTGGAAAGACAAAAATGGGGGTTTTCAAATATGATGTAATTATACATCATACACTACTAGTGTTACGCGTGCTGTGTAAGGAATGTTATTATATTTTGATCAGTTATGCGTTTCCATTTGGACGGGCCAAAAGATTCAAATATGCTTTGTGTGGACGCTTATTCCCAGCTAATTGTGGACAGGGCCTAAGATAATGCTGCTTGTTCTTCAAATCTTGGCCCTCTTTTTAGACCCGGCCACTTTCTTTCTTATGCACTTCCATAGTTTCCTCAAAAACCACACTTGTCTCCAGAGCAAAATTGCTAAATTCTTTGTCCATTTTCAAACCAAAATGGCCCAAAAACCATTCTCTTTGGGGCAGCAAATACCTATATAGCTATATAAGGAAGTCCTCCAGGGTCTGTCTTTAAATTTTACCAATTTTTGTTTTTGTTGGCAGGTAAAGCCAAACCAGTTCAGTGTGTCTTACCACATTGCACAGTATACGAACATCATTGCTGATTTGAGGAAGGAAATTTTTCGGCTCAAGCTCAAAATATCTGAACATGACACAGAGTCAAACGATGGCAACAGCTCAAGTAAGTTTCTGAAAGACAACACATTAAGTTATCAGCTTTCTCTTAAAGAGGTAATCATTATAAAACACGTCATTGATTTTATGTTCCAATGTATTCCTTTTACTTCTTGACATCTTAGTTAGAAACATCCTCGCTCAGTTGTGCTTTGCCCCTGACGATTCACAACATTATAGGAGCCTTGGTGTCGATGCATCCTTTTTATCGCCATACCCGGGTATTCCCATTCTCTTTCACACCCTATATATTCTTCCTCTGCTTCCTTTTTCCTATTCATACTGGAACTTCCTCTTGCTGACTATCACATCTTCTATCCCTCCTTTGTCGCCATACTTTTTCTCATGCTGAGTGTAAGCCTTGTACAGCTCTTGGCACTCCTCCTTTGGAAGTATTTTAAGTGCATACTGAAAAATCACTCTTACACGATCATGCTCTTTACAATTTTCTTCAAACTTTCCAAATGCAAGAAACAGTTTCTCATCAGCATTTTTGTCTCCAAAGAATTCCACAGCCCTTTCATAGATATCCCTTGCACCAACTATATTTGTCTGGCGCTCTTCAAACTTGGCATACTTGACCCAGTTTTTAACTTCCGGATGCACCATTACATATCTCTCATATATATTTCTGGCCCGGTCAGTCTCTTTGTATCGTAGCTCCATGTTAATATACGAGTGCCATGCCTGCTCTTCAGGCTCCCATTCCATCCAGCGCTCAAAGATCTGCCGTGCACCAGCCACATTACTTAGCATCTCTTCCATGTAGGTGTATTTGTACCAAAATTGGTTCACTCTGGGTAATATGGTGACAGGTCTGTCCCATATATTTCGAGCATAGTTGATTTGCCTATGCTTCATTTCCATTTCTGCATATTTCAGCCAGATAGTGATCTTTCTGTGATCTACATCGAGAGCTCTTTCATAGATGGACCGAGCTCTTTGTATTTCTCCTTGACTTTCTTCCCACTGTGCATACTTTAACCAGTTACTGATCACTGATCTGATTTTGCATACGTTGTCCTCAAAAGTCTTTCTTTTACGAAGCTTGTATTCCTGAAGCTCATCTGGATCACTGATCTTCTGTTTTGGAGGTGGAGGAACTAATTCCAGCTGTCTTTCCTTTGCCTCCCGCAACAGCTGTTCCGCTGTGATCTGAACTGGGGCCAGTGCCTTGTTCTTAACCTTTGCCACCTTTGGGACCCTCGCCTTATTTGTACTCAGCTGTTCAGCAGACGCCATGGTCTTTCTTGTTCACGAATTCAGTAAGAATAATTGGAAGCAAAAACTTTGAGCAAGGGTAAAACGTGTTTTGCCACTCTTCCGACGTTTTGGAAACGTTTTAGTGCCCAGTCTTTTTTTCTTGTGTCACAAAACCGTGAATTAGAATGAGGTCGATGACCACTCGAAGGCCTCGTGGTCCGATGGCAGCAGTAGAAAGGTCCGTGTTACTGCGCTTTCCACAAAAGCGTAACCAAGGAACGTAATTAACAAAATACCGGAGGTCCGAACGCGTTTGTCGGCTTGGAAACCCTACGCACAGTTTTCGCTGAAGTTGTCACTATCTTAAACAGCCGTCCTCTTACACCAACCAGCGACGATCCAAGTGACTGTGAACTTCTTACCCCGAGTCATTTTCTGCTCCAACGGCAAAATCTTGCTTTACCCCCTGAGCAAAATATCATGATTTGTCAGTGGCGAGCAGATCAATTATTTGCCGAAGCTGAAGGCTGAGGCAAATAATTGCGAGACACTGGCAAATCACGATATTTTGCGATAACCGAGTTCAATAATTGTTTTATCATTCGATCACTGAGTTTGTTTTCTAATAAATAATATCGTCGGAAAGTGGTTAGCGCGGACTGCTTTCCAAGGAGCAAGCCTGGTTTCATTTATGCATGAGCAGAATAGTATTTGCAGCCATAAACAGTTGAACGACATTGCGCATGAGCACACAATTATTTGTAGGCAGTTATTTGCAGGTCACATGGTGGGCTCTCGGCCAATGAAAAGGAAGAAACATTTGCATCGAATGATAAGTGATCTTATTTGCTTTGTGCTGTCCTGTGTACAGCACCCCCCCTCCCCTTCTCAGGTGGGGAGGGGGTGGCTGTACACAGGCTAGCTTTGTACATGACTCGAAATCACTGCATGATGTTGTACTATTGTATTCTGTCTGGCTCCACCCCTAAAGTGATGTAAACCTTGCTTGACGTTGTTCTCTTTTGTTCTGGAAGGAAAAGAGGAGCGCAAGGACAAGAATCCAGAAGAGATGAATCGGCTGAGAGATCAGCTTGTTGGTACATTCAAAGAGCAGATGGATATCAGGTTAAATTTTTTAACAAATAAACAAAATAGACAGAAGAGAATAGAAAGTATGCAAGTTTATTATTGCTTTTCAAAAGAAGAAAAAAGGGAATGGTGTTTCCGCGTATGCTTAGTACCTGCCAACGAAGAATGATAAGTCAAGTAAATTGATCCCCCCCTATAACCGTTCACTAGGCCCGTTTTAAAAGCCAAGGGTTAATTGTTTGGCTTTTAATGGCAAAACAAAAGTTTTGTGGGATTTAAATGAATTATGTGAAACGTTTAGGGTTACTTCTGGCTTTTCATCCATTTTAACATGGTGAACCTCCCTTACCCTCGGAAACGTTTGCTTCTTACAGTATATTTCTATAAGATGTACACATACTGAAGCCTATTTTTTATTTGTGTACTAGACTTGGCAGGATAGTCTAGTATGTCTGGTATTTCCTTCGACTGACGCGTGAACCAAACAGAATAACAGGGTTCGTACAGAGTCATGAATTCTTGAAAAAGTCTTGAAATTTGTCCAGCAATTTTTCAGACTGGAAAAAGTCTGGAAAATAGAGATAAAGTCCGGAAAAAATGGTAAAAAGTCTTGAGGTTTTCTTTTTCAAAGCTACAACAAGTGCTTTATAAATGAAATATTTTTCCTTTTGGTCAATCTTATTCAATCTCGCCCAAGCTACGTTTGCAGTGCATCATGAAAAAAGCTTTGTTCGTGCGTTTTTTAAGGTCTCTTTTGCTCACCTATTTGATAACCTGAGTCTGGAAAAAGAAATTATTGTTTTGGAAAAAAAGTATGGAAAAAGTCTTGAATTATAGATCCAAAAATCTGTAAGAACCTTGGAATAAGAGACATTTGCGGCAGGCCATGGTAGGAAATAAGAACCAACAGTACTAATTTTCCATTTTAGGCGCAAACTTATCGAACTGGAGGATACAGCAATGCAGATTTCACTGGATATGAACCGATATATGTTAGTCATAGACGAGTAAGTATAAGACAGTCTTATGAGAAATCCTTTCCTGCTACCAGTTCTGTCATTGAGGAAGTAAGACAAATGTTTATTCGATTAAATCCTCAGAAGAGTTTGGAATGATAGAATGTTGGTTGAGTAGACGAAATCCCGCTGAAAGAAAGATTGATTAGTAATGTGACTTTCCCTCTTTCTTGAGAATGAAGTCCGTGTATTAACAATAAGGCTTTGGATAGCTTTTGCACCGGCACGAAAACCATACCGTGCAGGGCGTCCGTTCACATATAGGAACGGTGATTTCGGCGCGATTTCAGTAACGGAGCGGAGCTGCGCCGCGCCGATCTCTAAAGGTGACTGTTACACGGGACGGTTCGCAACGACGATTTTTAGCGCAAGACAGCGTTGTAATGTTGGAACAATGTTGTCACCATTCGAAACAATGTCGCAACAATGTTGAAAAGCGGTGTTACTCTAAAAATCGTCGTTGCCAATCGTCTCGTGTAACATCACCTTAAACTGGAGATTATCATTTTGTATAGGTGTTCATACTATACTGGGTAGTTTTTGTGTCGGCATGGAAAGCTATCTCGTATAGTGCGGTGAACCTGATACTCTAAGACCAACACAATCATACCGTGCTTTAAACAAACCAAAACTTTTTTGTGCTCTGGTTTCTTAACTTTGACTTTGTCCCTTTACTTTATTATTTCAGGTGGGAACAAGAAAAGGCCCGACGGGGAGTTCGAAAAACGTCAAGAACCCTATCTGAAAAATTCGAAGCGTTAGGTTCGGAATCAGGAAAACTGACCAGTGATTCTTCTAGGCATAATGAGAACTTTTCCAATGAAAACAGCCGAGAAGGAACACTTTTGAAATCAGACAGCTTAGAGGACGTAGAAAGCAAAGACTTGGACACTGAAAAGAATCAGGCATCAGAACCAAAAACTAATGAAGCTACGACGATTGTAGAACCCGAGGAGGTTGCTTTTGCGCGAGACGAAATCACTACGCTAATTGCAGAAGAAAAACGCACCTCAGAACTGAAAGCTGATTTACAGGGAAAACTTCAGCAAACAAGAAAGGAGGTTGAAGCTTTGGAGGAGCTGTTACCCAAGAAAATCAGCAGCGAGGAAAATAGAGAAATCTTGGGTTTGCTGTGCAAGGTGCATGAGCTAGAGATAACAAATGCTGAATTACAGTCGAGCTCATTGCTGAGAGAGAACTTGCTGCGTCAAAAAGACTTGGAAATGAATAAATTTGAGTCGAGACAGAGACTGTGCGATGAAATTATTCAGATGCAAAGAGGGTTCATTAATGGTAAGCTTCCTGTAATGTACTATGAAGAACGGGAGTTCAATTCAGAACCAAATAACGAAGTGAAAGTTAAGACGGTGGAGTCGTTGGGTGATTTTTAACTACGTTATTTCTATTTAGATCAGGAACCTGAACGGAGTTCCCTTTCTTGACTCAATCTTCGGATTGGTTCTTAGATTTGGGTATGAAAATATTCATAGTCAGGTTTATTTTGAAGATAAATTGTGCTTAAATTGCACTTCGTTTTATGCTTCGCTAAAAATAAGTTAAGTTTCTCAAACAGTCAGCAATAACCAGCTGTACTGTATAACTTGCTCACTCACCTGTCCTTTTCCCGCGCTTTGACGCGGGGTACATGTCTTAGTTCTAAAATCTGATTGGTTCATTTGAAAGCCTTCGCCATTTGTTTTTGTTCAGCGCTCCGTTTCTCAAGACACCGGAAAACATTTGGGTCCTGAAAAACTATTTTAAGCGTAGAAATTTCATTAGCAGAAATGCGATTTTTAATAAATTACAAAGGGAAAAATGGAAATTTTTTACAAGATTGAGAGGTATTTTGGCGTACTCGTGACTAAACAAATCGGACAACTCTACAACTGAATGGAGTCCACACGGGTCTGTAATCAGTGATTACAGACCCGTGTGAACTCCACTCAGACACTCAATTGCGTCCGATGTTACGGTTAGCGGGAATGTGGATAGCCGCTTGTTTATGTTGGAATGGAATATGCCCTTTGTGATGAAGATGTCCCAAGTGTCTTTCTTTTCCTTTTTTTTTTAAGATTCAGGAGTCCAGTGTTCTGCAGAACTAGATGCACTTTATGAGGTTTACATGGAGCAGTCAGCTGACTTTGAACAACGGGAGAACACCGCGAGTACGGAAGAAAACACGGCAACTGCTTTGAACTCTATTCAAAAAGTAAAAATGTACATCTTTTCATCCTTTACAACACAGCCCTCTGATTGCATTTCCCCAACAAGAATTGCTTTCTTGAATTGAGTTAAAGTAGAATATGAATAGGGCATTTCCTAATTGCCTCAAGCCTCTTTTAATTTGAAACTCATTTTCCATAACATATTTTGGACTCGGCCTCATTTTAAAACAGAGGCTTTTTGGAACTCGGAAATGGTTTCCCTAGCCAAGTCTAAAAGCGGAACTATAGTGCTGTTTAGTTGTGGCCGTGTACTAACTAGAATAGATGACTCGAGACTGGTTGAAGGCCACAAGCCATTGTTGCGTTGATTTATTTTTCTAATGTAGTAAACCTTTTTTCAGGCATCACTACTAGCAGGAGTTAATAGACGAATGATGCCTTTGGCGCGAGAAAGATTATGTAAGTATGCGTGTTTTTAGCCTGCGCGCAGACGAGATTAAACTTTGGTTAACTCCGTCTGCGAAACAGGGCCGAAATCCTTGTTCTGGACTCTCAATTGCTAAATTAAAAAGTGGTTTTCGTACCCCTCCACTAGAAAGAATAGCTCATTCTCTCTTGCCCTCCAATATTGTGAGTTATTAACGGCGTGTAATCCTTTGAATCCTTCCCTTTTTGGCGGGAAATAAGAAATCACAGAGTGCGTATAACGTGGACATAAATTTCCAGGGTAATTCTTACAAAGTAACGGCAAAGCCTTCTAGAATCAGTGACAATTCTTAAACATGTACGTCGAATTAAACTGGATTGTTCTCCTTCTTAGTTACCTTCAGTAAGCTGTCGCCCTTGAGTGAAGAGACTCCGTCACGTATGGTGTCACTTCAGAACTCACCAGTAAAGATGTCACGTGCCACTCCTTCCACTCGTCTTCAAATGTCCGATGACGTGTTCGTAGAAGAGGAAGCCAGGTGAGAAACGTCTTTCTTAAATCAGATCAGCTTATTTGATTTTTGCTGTTAATAAATTTTTTCCCTTTTTATCGCAATGTATTTTCTGTGGGCGTTAGGATTGAAAATATCGGTACCTGTCGCTAATAAGCTCTCCCGATTATAAGCCCCTCCCTCCGCCCTTGGATATAAAGCCCACACCTCAGATATGTATTGAAACAAATTCGATTTCCGTTGGCTTCATTTTCGGCAGATTTTTCTCTGCGTTGCAGAGGAGCACGCCATCTTTCTTTTCGGTATCATATGTTCCTCTGATGTTCCTTTACAAAAAATACGTGGTCTCATGGGATAGATAAACGAAACCAAAATAATTATAACTGCAAAACGTATTTTGATCACCACTGCTATACCTTGTTTGGACGCGTTTTTGGATCAATTTAGCTTTCTGGGAAACTACCCACTTACCCCTCCCCTAAGCTAAAGTTAATACTTCTCACTTAGGGCAAAATGATGGCTTAGGGGAGGGGTAGGTGGGCAGTTTCCCATAAACCTAAGATCAATTTAGGTTTCTGGGAAACTACCCACCTACCCGTCCCCTAAGCTAAAATTAACACTTACTTCTCACTTAGGGCAAAATGATGGCTTAGGGGAGGGGTAGGTGGGCAGTTTCCCATAAACCTAAGATCAATTTAGGTTTCTGGGAAACTACCCATCTACCCCTCCCCTAAGCTAAAATTAACACTTACTTCTCACTTAAGGCAAAATGATGGCTTAGGGGAGGGGTAGGTGGGCAGTTTCCCAGAAACCTAAATTGATCTTAGGTTTCTGGGAAACTACCCACCTACCCTTCCCCTAGGCCATCATTTTGCCTAAAGTGAAAAATGATGGAGGATAAGCCCTATTTATACTGAAGGAGGATAAGCCCTCTCCCGGAAGTAAAATTATAAAACTGCTTCATTTGTATAACTTGTTCCCGCCACTACGAGGGGTGGCGAAATGGTAAAATCCGAGACTCGCCGAGACGCCGAGATCCTAGTTAGAAATCCGAGCCCGAGACTCTTTGGTAAAAAGTTTCGAGACTCAAAAAGAGTAAAAACAAACCATGCAAAAACGAGACTTCGAGACTTATCAAAAACGCTTCCGAGATTTCGAGATCCTGCCAAAATTTTCCGAGACCCACGTTTTTCGAGGTACCATTCGCCACCCCTACTACGACATTCCCCCTAACACTCGTCGTAGAATGACGACGGCTATCACGTTTCCCCGCCAAAATGACGCTGGTTCACGCGTGAGCAATGCTCAGTATTGAGATCGCGTATTCGTAGTCGTGCTTGTCTCAGAATCTAAAGGTCTGTATTTCGCTTTTAAGCCCCGTCGGATATAAGCCCCTTAAAAACATGTATAAATAAGCCCAGGGCTTATAAGCGGAAGTTTACGGTAACCGTTTTGGAAGGCACATGCGGCACGTTTAAGGTGGTGGGATTCATACTTCTGGAAACCAAAACAGCGCCTGAAGACTAGAACAAACTAAAATTCTTCAGCTGTCGCCTACCAAGAAAGGTATGCTCTTCTGCACAGATCAAAAACTAAATACTATAATTTTGATGCTGACGGTTTGCGTAGTAATTGAAGAAATCGCAAGTTTAGTCAGTGTTGTATATGATCGACAACTATTCTTGTTTGTCCCACTGAAATATTCACCTAGACGGACATTAGCCTGTGTACAGCCGCCGCTGTACGCAGGCTAGTCGGACATACGTCTTATCCCATCCCGTCTCATCCTGTGTGTTTTCTTCCGTTGTCAGCTCTCAGCCATCTCTCCCCACACCTAAGAATACGAAAAAGCTCCTCAGTTTGACCGACGACGGTGAAAGTGAGCGCACCTCACCGACGCCCTCATCCATGACGGAAGAAGTAAGTGAAGAAGTTAGGCCGGTGACTCCAGCTAGTCCTGTCTTTGCTAGGACAAGAAAAATCGCCGAGATCGCCGCACGACGACGTGTTGGACTCGAAAAGGGTCTTAGCCGAAGTAGACTGGAGATTGATGACGAACTTCCTTCAAAATCCAACTCTGTAACGGATATGCGCGCGCATAACCAAACTGTCGGACGTCAGAAGGACAAACCCGACTCGAGGATACCAGTGAAAGCATCGCTTAGCATGAGTGACTTGTCTGTGATTGACAGGAGAGCTACAGACGCTTCATCAGAAGACTCGGTACCTGTGGACAAGAGGAAAGGGGCTGTGAGGAGCAAGATGAACAAGGTCACTCAAAGGAAACCCAGAAGACTACGATCCGCCTCTTTGGATGAGGGCAAGATCTTGAGAGGTGAATGTGTTGGCTTTTAAAGATCAGTGTAGATAATTAGCGTTGCGGTTTGATATTTTAAGTCGTTGTTATCATTTTCGTCGTCTTCGTATTCATCACCATAATTAGAAGCCTTAAGATTCTTAGACAGGACGACTATGAGAGTAAGATTTTCTCAATACTAAGTAGAAGACACTCGAGGCAGGATAAATTTGAGTTTCACACAATGTAAAAAGCAGTTTCTCAGAGGAAACTCTCACATACACTTCTTTTCACATATAGTCCTTAAATGTACCCTTCACAATACGGTGTGAAAGTTAAAATGGAGTTTGCATTTTATTTTCCTTAAAACTCTCCCTATAAAAATACTCTCGGCTCACTCGTCCGTGTTTTATTTTAGGGAGTTTACGCAACGGCGACGTCGACGGCAACGGAAACGAGAACGTTAAAAAATCGATAGGTTCAGACAGGCAAAACAACAACTTTGCACGAGCATAACGCTTTTTTGTACATTTCTCTGCCGTCGTTGTACGACTACAACGTGAAACGGCCAAATTCAACATTTTGTCGTGGACGGGAACAAAAGACAACTTTCTTTTTCTTTTCCGAAACTTTGATGGGGTCCTTTAGAATTCATCTCCAAAAAAATTTGCCAACATTTGACGAATTAAACGAGATGGAATAAGCGCGATAAGGTTTGAGGTCGTCGTTGCGTAAACTCCCCATAGTTAGAGCGATTTTCATATGACGTTGAAAAATGGTTCCGGTAAGTGTTCGTTATTTGTTTTAACAGCCAATGGATGAAAAGATCAAAACGTGGCCTCTTCGTTTTCCCGCCAAAGTAAATCCTAATATGGAGAAGGCATTGTTCGATTGGCCAATCGTGTTGCAGTATGACGTCAAAGCGAAGTATCGGTTGATTTCTAGAAAGTCCTCGGGCATAAAATTGCTTCACCCGAGCGTTCGCTTAACCAACCAAAAGCCACGCGCGTTTGTATCCGTTCGATAATCCAATCAAACCGCTCTATTTCCGTTCGTTTGTTTTGTTCGCCGGTTTTCATTTCAAGGTCATATGAAATCGCTTTAACTGAATACAAATATTTTTAGTGAAACCTCGGCGCACACGTAAGGAAGAACTTCAAGATGCAGCAAGGCAGAAAGCGGCGGCTGCTTTTGCTCAGAGGAATCGGTTGTACGGAGGACAGAACACAGATGTAAGGAAAAATGTTGTGTCGCGTCGATCGAGAGGGTCAAGTCTCAGTAAAACCACAACCACGCAAAGCACTGATCAGGAAAGAAAAAAGACAGTCGTGAAAGCAGCTGGATCAGCGGCTATTAATCCACTGGAAGGTCAGTGCTGGATTAACGATTTAAAGTAAACTTGTTACAATGTGAGGAAAGTGAGTTAAGGTTATTGAAACTGTGCCTGTCTGTTTCTTGGTACAGATTCTTTCTCTCTCTCTTCCTTTCCTTTCTCTTTTCCCAGGTTTTTGTTTAAACAGGGTAAACATACGGCTTTTAATGTTTTTAAATTCGCAATGAAAAGAAAAAAGGAAAGTCGTTAACAGTATTTATGTTTTAATATTTTTCTTGCATTTCGGAAGACTTGAGTTTCGTGCTAACATCGAAAGCTAGAGTTCGATAATCGATTATGAAAGGAACTAACTCGAGCCTTTTTACAAGCCTTCTAGTTGATGATTTGAACACATTAGATCGGTAGCTTTCATTCAAACGTCTTCAATTTCTTGTTCTTCAACCTTACTACGCCCCAATATCCACATACAAATTCTCCAGACTGATTAATCTCCATTCATTTCCTTAAAGAATTAGTTGAGAGAATTTGTTACAAGATCAAAGTATTTTCCCTCGGTCATCATTTTATTATTTCTCATGCCCTTTTCTCTTGGTAATGTGTTGACACTGTCAGGAGAAAATAGATTTTGGTCACTCTTAGGACTTCAGGGTTAAAGGGGTTGTGTCACGGCAGCCCAGTTGGCTGTGTCACGGCAGTCCAGTTGGCTGTGTCACGGCAGTCCAGTTCATTTTGTTTAATTTTGCCAATTACACGTCCTCAATCGCTATGGAACTTAAAGTAAGCAAAGAAATTACATGTAAATGACAAAATCAGAGATCCATGAGAAACAAATATGTCTCCTGAGCATTATTTTTGGAGTTGCAAGCAGCAGGGATCAACTTTGAAAAACTGTTAGGCTGAACAGTTTTCAAAAACCCTAATTTGAATCCGTTTCAGTCTTCTTCAGTTTTGCCCATCCGTGGCGTCTGTTGTATCTGTAGTGTTATTTTAACCTTGCTTTAAAGTTTTAAGCGGTTATTTTTATCTTTCTTTTAATTTAACGGGCATTTTGAAATAACCTAATTTGGCTGGATTTTGTGACACAGCTCCTTTAAGGCAACATAAAAACTTTTCACGAAATCTACGTAAGCACTTACTCTATTTGTTGATAATATTTTCAGGCGAACTTCAGACGTTCTGGACAAGCGTGACCCCTCCCTCCACTGTTCATCAGTATGGGGTTAACTACGGCAAGGGACACACTATTCAAAAGAGATACCGCGGACCAGCTGAGATCAGCGGAACCGACTCCACCCAGTCCACTCCGAGGCTAAAGCCAAGGAAAAATCCGCCAAGGAATGGGACCAAGTCTGTGGATGACCTATCAGTGAGTGGTGTTGCCGTGCGACCCACTAAACAGGCAGCGGGCGTGCGCAGAAGTTGATGACGTCATAAAGAAGTTGAACGTCTTTGGGTCCACTTACTCCGCTCAGTAGATGAAAATTCGTAATTGCAGCGTTGTAATTAGTGAAACAGTGAGAGACTGATAAGACAAATTTAAGGCAAAATATCAATTCCATTGCCAAAAACCTGAAAACAGTTTAAGAGTAACTGTTGCTCTTAAAGTTTTAAAGCTTCCTTGTCAACAGTTGCCGCCTTTTGTATATGAATTGTAATGCTGCTAGGCCAAAAATCTCGGACAGTTTTGTAAACTGAGATCTTATGCCTTCATCTGCAAGAAGAAGATAATGGATACATTTGTCAGCCTTGGGCTTAAAGTAGTAAATCACAGGCCTGACTCAAGTAAATAAATTTCTTTGTTCGAAATCCATATGTACATAGTGAATGAAAATTTACAGAATAGTACATAGGCACTATATATATTTATAAGGTTTCTCATTCTGAACTTTCGTTTGGATTCGAACTGTAAAAAGTGAATGAGAGGAACTATTTATATTAACACATGAACTCTTTGTAAAATACATGTATTAATAATATTATTACATAAAATAAGAAATTTGTCTACGCAAACGTTTCAAGTGTTTTGGATTGTATTTCTGTTTCTCTAATTGTACATGTGTATGTTTCCTATGACCCTTGCTCTCACCATTTCTCACAGCTTTGAACAGTTGAATCGTTTCGAAAAAGTGTCAGCCCTCCAGCAATCGAGAGCCTTTTGCTTTATTACGTTCTGGAGTTCCCTCATGTTGGAAAATGGGTTTCGTTTCCAATCTGTTTCGAAATGCAACGCCAATGCATTTAGAGGTAAACTTCGTCTGGAACCCAGACTGGGGAAACGGTGAAAAAGCAACGATATGTAGGACCATGCAGTGTCCCATCGGCTTCAAGGTTTCACCAATTCCATTTTTTTTTTAAACAGCTCACATAATTCAAAAATAGAACTGGAATCCACCTTCATCCTTGGATTACCCACACTCTGCAAACTTACTCGCCCTTAGGAAGTTTTTTAAACAATTTTGATTTTGGTAAATTTAGACGCAATGGCAACTAATCCAACTAGAAAGACTTAAAATTGGTGTTTTAGACTCTGCACTGTCATATGTACCTCATGCAGTTGGTGATTACCAGGCACGTGTGTTTTAGGCCTTGAGCACGTGATCAATCACAGCGTGGCAATTACTGTCATGATCTTCTCCGAGGCAACAAATAAGACTCGAAGGGGGTATGTCGCGCTATTTTCAGTCTTGCTAAAAAGGCAAAACGTGTCTTCGCATCATTTGAATTCCAATAATCGGTAAAGTTTTGTTTTAGAAGACTATTTTAGTTTAGGCATTGAAACGTTTTTTTGTCTTCTTTTGATAGGGTAGTGCTCCCTGATGGAACTTGAATTTTTTTTTTTAATATCTCCATAACTCTACTGAAACATTTTTGTGTATCAGTTTGGGTAAAGGCGCTAAGTGATGAACCTAAGGCAACAATATCCTAGTGATGTAGCCTCTTCAAGGCCAGTTTATAGATGGGCCCAGCAGGGTCAGCTAAGTTGACTAGGAAAGGTTAGACCGACCTTGTGTTCACTAGAAAGCCGGCCGATCAACCGGGATAGAATAGACAAATTTTGATATTCTAAAAATTCATACTCCACTCTCAGGATTTGGGGAAAGTAATGAAAAAGAAATGTGTTATTGACCATTACTCATCCCTGAACCTTAAAATTATTTTTTATTTTTATTCCCCCAAGCCTCCCTTATTGTAATTATTGTAATTATTCAATTATATCAGTGGAAATTCGTCTATTATTCTGATAGTTTGTACGCGACTAGATTATTATGATGCTTGCCGTAGTTCGCAAAGTTCTTTTGGCATTACTTATTACGGATGTTTAGAGCTGGTTTTTGTCGATAAACTCAAATAGGTGACTCGTACAGGTTTTTGACAATAAACTCGCAAAATTCGGGAGACCTCCCTTATTGTAATTATTGTAATTATTCAATTATATCAGTGGAAATTCGTCTATTATTCTGATAGTTTGTACGCGACTAGATTATTATGATGCTTGCCGTAGTTCGCAAAGTTCTTTTGGCATTACTTATTACGGATGTTTAGAGCTGGTTTTTGTCGATAAACTCAAATAGGTGACTCGTACAGGGTTTTGACAATAAACTCGCAAAATTCGGGAGACCTTTTTTGACGATGGCTCACAAAAGAAGCCTCAATGCTGTTAAGGGGCCGACCATTTGAGTTTTGAGGTGGGGTATGGGTTATTTAAAAAAAAAAATACCCTACAGACTGATTCCGAAACTGCTACCGTGGGTACCAGAGGTTTTTCTCGCGTGCGGCGGGATTTTCGGTGTTGGCTGAAGGCCGACACATCTTCGGCCGTAGGCCAAAGCCACGGGCGGCGAAGCCGAGAGAAACTGGAAACCGCCCGAGAAAAGTCTCTGGCACCCAGGGTATGAAACTGAAAAATCTTGCAGGGAAATACTTGACATACAATGGCGTTGTATGTCAGGAAAAATAATTCTATCAGTAGGGGTTTAGGAAAAAAATCTTACCCAGGCCAAAGCATTCACACCTCCCATCCTCCCTCAAAAGTCACGCGGTCGGCTTGCTCTATTTTTCAGTGGAGACGTATTGGAAAATATGTTCCCTTAGACAAGGGCCATAAAGATTCGATACGAGATCTTGGTCAACCGAGCTGGATTTTTGCCCGCTTGATCTAGTCGATCTGTAGCTAGACCTGCGTTTTAAGACAAACCTCGAGGGCTCGTCAGTTCCCCTACTTGTACTATCATTACTGGCCGTGTCACGCCATTCAAAATAGGTCAAAATAAAAGTCAAAACCGTCCAATAGATAAAGTCCAGAATCTGGGAAATAAAAGGAGGTACATATACAAAGACCCTCGCCAAGATTTAGGTCAGAGGAATATTTCGTATACGAGATATCCGAAGAAACGTCTTACCCAAATTTATAGAGATTTGTATGGAGACGCCATGCTAGTGCTCACCTGGATGAGCTCCAACATGGCGGACGGAAACCAACAGAAACATCTGTTACCAAGTTTTGCTACAAAAGCGTGAATTTATTCCTCGAGAAACTCATTAAAGTAATACTTCTTCTAATACATGAACTGTTTAAATAGCAAAATTTCCTGAAATAAGCCATTTTTTAAACCTACATGACAGCTCTCTTGGCCGTCATGTAAATATCGCGTCACGCAAAAACTTAGAAATTCAAGCGTCCTCTATCACAAAACCAAGAACATTTTTGAAGCGAAAATTTGTATGAAAATTAGTTTTCAGCTGCTCTAATGCATCGTGAAAGTAAAATCTCGGTAGGATCGATAGTTTTTTAGTTTGAATTTTAGTGACGTCATGTGAAAACCATCTACTGAGCAGGCTACACCAAAACTGAGATGGTCATTTGTATTTTTCACACGTTTCATTCCTACTAACCCCAATCTCTATCTAAAATGTTGTTTTTGATCCCGGGGAAACTATTTGGTTTATTTAATGTATCCAGTAAAAGAAACCTCTAAAAAACCGCGGAGATTTATTGACTGCTAGGTCGATTTCGGAAAGAAAAAGAAAACAACGTATGTGTACACCTCAGAGGCTATGCACAATCGAAGCCTGGGAACGAGGTTGATCGATTGGTCTGGGTTTGAAAAGCGCTCGAAATTTCTCTACGTGCGGGCTGCCGCCGAAAAACGACGGGAAATAAGAACTCTCCTCTTGCTTTTGAACTCAATACGGATTGTCTTCGAAAGGTGAGTTTCTATTTCAACCAAAAAATTATTTTAGCTTACTTCAAGCGTAACAAAGCTTCAGTTTACCCTCAGCTTACCCATTCCTAGCTTGTTTCGGCTTTCAGCAATAACTGAAAGTGAATTCTGACAGGTGTAATGAACCTCTCGAAACCGCCTCTTTCACAAAAAATAAGGAAAACACTCAGGACCGCTCAGGCGTAGATTAACCTCACTGATAAGTTCTAAAGACTGTTTAAAAGTTTGCAGTGCCATCTTTCACCCTTTCTGGCTTTGTGTTATCCGAGTTTGGCTTAGATAAACTCTGCTTTCAAAAGTAAACCAAGAGGTCCTAATATGTGATCCAAATTATGATCTTTTGTGTACGCTTATTAAAGTTTATATCCTCGGTCTGATTTGAGACCGTCGCAGGTCACTGCCAACTTCCTGTAGTATGAGCCAAAGTCGAAAAAAATATTTTTTTCAACCTTAAAGTGCCAGAAAAGAAAGAGAGTGAAGATAAATGAAACTTTGAGCAAAAAATAGATAAACAAAGCAAACTGGAAGAGAACAACAACCAAACATTTTATTTGCCAAGTTAAAAAAAGTTTACAAAACCAGAGTAAATTAAAGCGAAACAGTAAAAATCAAAACAACTAAACGAACTGATCAAATTGCACTCTATAGGGTTGTGACACACGAAAGATAAAGAGGAAAATAAAAAAAAAAATGAAAATAAAATAGAACAAAACAAAACGGTACCAGATAACTATAAAGTTTACATTAATTAGGGTAAATCAACAATTCCTTCATCGTTTGCTTGAATAAATGCAAAGAACTACTATTTGAATTTTCATCCAGATTATTGCAAACAGAGGGACCAGAGAAGTGTATATTAAATTTACCTGATCAGTACAATAAGTTGACTTTGATGGTAGCCTAATACCGTGAAATTCCGAAAATAAGCCCTTCCATGTATAAGCCCCTCAAATACAAGTGTCCCTGGGGGGGCTTGTACTTGGAAATTGCCCTCAAATAAAAGTAAAACAAAGAAAAACGGTAAATTTCCGTCCTCAATCGATTTTTCAAGGTAAATTTTCCTCCGTACATAACCCCCTCCAAAAATGAGCCCCTCCAAAAATAAGCCTCTCAAAAAGGACCTTTGAAAAGGACCTTTTCGGAATTTTACGGTATTTTAGCCACGCTTAGATGATACAAGTGAAAAGAAGGCGTCAAAAGCGTTAGGTAGTAAATTTTGATGAAACTGAAACATAGAAGGGCAGTATGAATAGTTGGATGAGAATATCACTAGTAATAAAATGTCTAAGTTTAAATTAAGGTAACTTAGTAAGAGATAGCAAGACATGTAGAAACTGTGTATTATACCTATGGAAAATATCTGGCAAGGCCCTTTTTTTGCCCCACACGGGCTTTTTCGATTTTATTGGAAATTTCAGTCATCAGAAATTTGTAGCACAGACTTATAATTAGTTGGCACGAGATTGAAAATTTGAACCCTCAGACGTGAGAATGCGTGCGAGTTAAAAGGTATACTCTTAAAATAGGTTTTAAAATATAAGCATGGAAGGGAGCCAAGGCCTGACTCCTATTGAAATACATACATTGGTCAAATTCTATTTTTTTTCCGAAAAATACAGCAAAAGAAACTGACGAGGCCAATACTCTTCCATAACATTTAATGTCCATGTACTGTCAAAAGATGATGGCAGTGGCATCAAAAGGCCCCAAATGTCAGCCAGTTCTTTATAAGTTCCTCTGTGGCATTTTTTAGAATATTTCAATTTTTTAGACGGCTGCTCTAAAGCGGGGTGTCTAGCCAGCAGATCTACCCCCTCCCTCCTGATCGGCCCCTGCGAGTGTGATCGCATCAGCTGCCTTAACGGGCGTAAATAGTTTACTTCTTCAATTATAACATCATTAACTGAGTATTGTAACTTGCGCCCAATTTAACTTGCTCCAATATATTAAACTTCAGCTTACCTTTCCGCCACAAGCTACTGGTCTAGACGTATCATCCCTATCACTTATTCTGACCCGCCAGTACTAGCTTGTCCACACTCGAATGAACTGGTGTAGGCATAAAAGCTGCATAGTCAACAATTGCTATACACGCTAGATGAGCTATAGCTACAATACAACCTGAAATTTCTATGCTGGTAAATGAAACTGCCGTCCATGTTACCTTATTTCAAACGGGAAAATTTGCAAGGACATACATAGTATACAGAGGACACATCTGGTACCTCGCAACATAAATCATTTTCTGGTATGCTTTAATATCGGCCGAGCATTTCTGTCGTAAATTTCTGGCTTGAGAGGTGAGTTGCTATGGACCTTGCATACAAGTCTTCAGTGGACAGGCTATCGCGAACAGTGTTCTCTCTTTGTAAGATGCAAGTCACTAAGGCGATAAATGTTTGCCAGGAAAAAATGTCGTCGGACAACCACTCATCATCCTGTTATTTCGGAACATCATGTCATATATTAAAAGGATACTAGTGCATAAGCTCAGTATTAGCCTGTGTGTTGCTTCTAAAACGTCGCACATTGAGTTTTGGAGTGAATTCCGTTCTCGTTTCATAAATGCACTCGCATCTGGATGTCAGGACATGTCATGGGACGTTAGTTCACGCTACTGATGTATTTATTTGTGTGTGTACACCTGTTACCGACTAAAACGCAGCAAGACATTTGGCTTTGGACAATTTTCCTTGGATTATTCAATTTGCTGTTGTCAGTGGTAGTAGGGTGAGTGTTTATAGTATGAAAGTTCAGAATAATCTGTAAGGTTATAACGGTCGTTTTTTACTCCTTTGTGAGGCCTTGAGAATGATGCTCGCTGGTATTTAGAAGGAGTACGGCTTCAGTAATACCTCTGACTAAGGGCAGGGTTGTTGCGTTACAGAAATCTGCTGAACTACTTATCTGCCTTCAGCAATACCTCTGACTTAGGACAGGGGTGTTGCGTTACAGAAAACTGCTGAACTACTTAACTGCTTTGTTCGAATTAAGAATCCAGCACCTGGCAAAAAATACTGCTTTTGACCAGAGCTAAATCTACGTAGAGCCTTCATTCTTTCCATCAATGAAGAAATTGTTAATTGAATTACATAGAATGAGAAAATGTCTACTCATGAATGACTACAAAGAAAACCCTAATCTTCAAGTTTTAACCGATATTGACTGCCGCTGTATAAAAACTGAGTACAAGCCCTTGAGTAGTGATAACCGATACCGCGGAGTAGTTAATATGTAGAACCTTGTTGGCGACAAAGTGAATCACGCCTCTTTCCCATACAAAGAAGGAAGAACACCTTGACCAGCCTGTTCTTCCATGAAGAATTTCAGAGATTGTTTTCTCCATCGAATAAGTGTGATAACGCCTTTTTACACACACCATCAGTCTAGCTCTAATTACAGCTTCAACAGTTTATGATAGCCGGCGTTTTAAAGTCGTTTTAATAATATGGCTTTTCTGGTTCATTTTTATTGTTTATCACTTTAAGGACTTCATACAGTTGCTATTTTTATTCTACACTTTTTTATCTTCACGGGTACGACTCTAAAGATGCGGCACGCTTAAATAGGAAAGATAAGATGAAGTCGACATATTCTATTTGTATTGTTATTACGCCGATGAAGATAGCTGTCGAGTTCTAATAGATTTCATATTCAATAGAGATAGAAACTTCTAAAGTTGATTTCACTTTACTACCTTTATCGCTAAGTAAACACCGTCGATCAAGGTGAAACTCAAAAAAGCGTAAAATTTCGATGAATAGAAATATATAGTTTGGAAGTAAACTTTGTTGAGTTATCTGTGAGAGAGATACTTTATGCCTTTATCTGGGATTTAAGATCAGTGTCTTTTAAATTTCATTCTGAATATTTGTCTTTATTCCATTTAAAGTTTTGAGCCTTTATAAGTGAGTCTGCACCTTTCAAGTTGGCTCCTAAGCAACAACTAGACAGTCAAGAGAATTTCAAATTTACAAGACTCTCTCGTTCGGCCTTACTTCAGTAAGCCGTTTGATAAAAGATGCTCAAACTGTATTTTTGAACTGCGCTCAAAAATTCATCTTTCATAAAAGAAAGAAGAAAGCTCTGAACGACAGACAAGAATTACATGCCGCATAGTGTGGTAAATACGAGAGGCGTTGATATGCCCTCACCTTGCGGCCTCCTTCATCACACAGTGGACCGCGATGATGATCAGAATCGTCATTCGGATCCCACGTGCTCTACGTAGAACTTGAGTTACCGAACAATTATTGAAACATTTTGTTTCATTAGAATGTAATAGTTTGAAGTGAACTGTTAAACTGAATACAAAGCCGTCTATACCGATTAAGAAACAAAAAGTGTTTTTCAACATTTAAGATGGCTGTGCTGATTGAAACGGAAAGCATAAAACTAATACAATTCCGTCAGTAATATTTTTATTAATTTCAAAAAACACCAGTGTTGATCCAAGACTGAGTAGGAGCGCCCCATTTCAATTATAGTATGTCAGTTACTGGGATACAATGCTTGTCATGCGTTTTGCGTCGTGTGTTCTTTAATATCTTGACCGCCTCCGCTCGTGGTACCTGCTGTAGCCTCGTTCATTTTCTAGACACCTATTTCTCATAATTTGTTTTCTTATCCAACTACACTATAGTGTCATCTGAATCTTGTTTAAAAAAAACTGCGTAAATTCACTAGAAGAACGAGGCGTCAAACAGCATAAATGTTTCTGAAGGGTAATGAGGTCCTAAAGTACTTTTGACAAAAACGGTCCTGATGATGTTTGGGTATGGCATTCAGACAGAAAGTGATTGATGTGAATAAATTTAGTCTTCGTCAATTACTTAGTTGTAGCAATTTTTCTGTCTACTTTGAACTTTAAGATACTCATAGCTGTTAAAATTTACTGAGAAGTCGTGTACTATATTGCTTCTGCGGTCAGAACTCGTTTTCGTACAAGAATGGTATCAAAACATAGGTAATATTTTGCTATCGCTGCAATAACAATTTAAGACGGGAAATAATTCTAAAATACACACCGAAATACATACATAATTTTATTCAATGAGCATTTTTCGTGATAAGGGTGCTATAAACCAGATCCAAAAGCGCAACCTTCATCGGAAGTTAATATGTACTATGTATCAGGATCATTTTTCTCAGATTTTTTCACTTTTATTGACAAGAGCCACATTGCTTTTCTGTTATCGGTGGCAAGTATCTCTTTTTCATTAAAAAAAAAAATGCATTTTATTGCCTGTAACCCGTTGTTTTCCTTTCCCTGCGCACGACATACAATCTTTATGTCGTAATCGGCTTCAGAACATGTTTTCTATAGTATTTCGAACTTACAAGCTCATCTTGATCATCTTAAAACAAGATTCTTCCACGATCAGTTTTGGTTTTACCTAGGCAACAAAACTCTGGGAATATTATATTGACGATAATTTATTCGTTTCTAGTACAAAAGAACTCAATAGGCCCTTCTCGTATACTGTGAATTTATATTGCGCCTATTGTTGCAGCATTGGGGGTCCTATTGTGTCTCATTTTTCCACCGCTGGAGGTATATTGAAAAAAACTTTAACTTTACTGAGTTGATCGTGTACAAGTCATTTGTTTATTTTCATCGGCTCGCTTGAAAAGCGCATTTGAACTACAATGACAACAAACCGGCCATTTTGCGATTATTCAGAAGGCAATTCGAGCTTTAGTGGTGTCGTTAATATGCTCAGATAATGGGAAACTGGTTAAAGACTTTTCCCACCATGTGTCTCGAATGTTCAAATTGTATAATAAGCTCTCTTAATTTTCACAAGCCCCAAAAAGATGAAACAATACAACGTGTTTAGACGACTCTTTGAAGAAACGCCGTAGTGAAAGTCCACACTATGTGGTCACTCACTTCTGCTCTTCGCCTAGCTAAGCAAGTATCAGTTCTAATTATTTATATGCCCTATGGCATGTGAATATCCTATAAAATATAGCCTTATGAAGCAACACTACAATACAACAGGATCTTGGCTAAACAAAAAACTGGCCATCTTCAGAAAGGGTCTATTGTTCATACAGGACTTTGCATGACAAAGGAGTACGTTTTATTTGCTTTGTTCAGTGTGAGCTTTGCTTAAACGAGAGCCAAGGCACGACGAGGGATGTGAGAAAAACCCCTCAGACAGTGCTAATCACTTAACACGGGACTGATTATGGATTACGGACGGTAGTCTACGTAATTTCAAAGCTAGCAAAATGCTTGGAACTAAATCAATCGGTGGGTTTATTGGTGAGTGACTGTGAAACCACGAGGCAAAGTACCTACACCTGGATGGAGTATATAGCGCTGTCAATCCTAGCTGAACATCTTCGATCCTTAAATGTGATCCATATTTAGAACACCAAATTCATTGTAAGAGAATACGGACATTTACTTCCACTGTATATTTTGCTTTGACTTTATTGGTTTTTTCGGTTCTCTGTGGGGATTATTTCGTTGCATGCTCCTTTTATTCCTTAAATCGGACTATTTGCTGAGTATTTTACTTCTTTATTGTATTTATTAACACCTATACAAGCACGCTTTTATGCCGCCAAGAAAAGAAATGCAATTAGCCTTGTTAAGGTAGTTAATCGTTTTCTGTTTTCGCTTGTTTTTTCTCGGAATCTCCCTTTTTTCGTCAGCCAACGAAATTCTTCTTTTTTTCTTCTTTTTCTTCGAAATGATGTAAATGTATTAAATTCGTTATTACAGAACTTATGTATGACTTGGTCAAATTAAAACGGTTTGTCGCTGGTGTGCTATTTTGCTGTTATTTGAAATTTACAGTAATGAAATTATGCCTCTAACTGAAATTGCTTATTTGATGATGTTTTATGAAAAACTAAAGAAAAGGCAAGAAAGAAAAATGTAATTATGCCATTCTTTAATAGCACGATATTCTTTCTCTTGGAAAATGAAAATAAATCTGTTTGCACATAGAACTAAAATTCACTGGTCATTCAATATGAGTTTCAAGTCATTGTCAACGCCAAGGCCGTGGGATAACTAACGTCGAATACTATTCTTTTTTTATAAGAGAGAAAATAAACGTAGAAAAAATTGCAAGGGTTAGGATAAAATAATTGGGGGCTGGTAGTTAAAACAGGTTATTATATGTAAATGCCGAAGTTGAAGCTTAAGCAATATTAAATGAAACTTTAATTTTTCTTTAACACCCCCGCACAATTCCCGCTTATTTACCATACAGTTGCTGTAACGACACGTCAAAGTGCTTCGGAAGAATTTCCCTGTAGTTTCACGAAAGATGAATAAATTGTCGACGTATTTCCTTACTCAAGACTCCTCAACTTGCCTCAGACAAAGTATCGCCCAATTCACCATTGTTAACACGACGCTAGCACACACCTGTGCTAGGTTATTGAATTATGTTTTCCTTCTACGGTTATTTTATAATTGTGGCGAAAAGGGCATGTCAATTAATTTCCAGTCAAATAACTCAAATGCTTAATTTGTGGCAAAGTCAGAGACCGAGCGTGGTCAAATTAAGATAATCCAATCTAAGCGAAATTTTTATCGTTGTTTTCGGGGTGCACGAGCGACTGTGATTAAAAAGAATAGGTTAATGTAAAAGCACCACACGCTTGCGAGTCATTGTCAGAAACAGCCGAAGAATTTACAGTCATGAGCTTTTTAACCTTAAATTTATGGAGAAATAAAACCTGAGCATTTCAGAGAGAATTCCGGACAGACCTCCTTATGAAAAAGCACTGTCAGTTTCTAGACAATGTGGCCTGATTTGACTTCTTTTACAGTTTAATAGCTATTCACCTCAACTTGTTTCAAGTTGACTAAAACATGCAGAACGATAGCCACTAGAGGAGATATTTTGGGCGATCCGCAGAAATTCTTTTTGACAAAGCAAATTCAGATATCACTATGATTTAAAGATTAGAAAAATGTAAGAACTGAGAACAAAACGGTGACTAGTTGCTTATTCTTTCACTTGCCATTTCTACTAAATCTTCTTCCTTTTTTAATTTCGGGGGGTGGGGGGGGGGGGGACATGACACCTTGCCTACCACTGTGTGCAAAAATAAGAGATTTACACCGAGGAGAAGATCAGCCTTTCTAGAGGGTTGTATTTGTTCTCAATAATAATTCAGTTCACGGCAACAAAAGCTTTAGTTCAGAGAGACAAAGACAGAAGCAAAAAAGGGAGAATTAGCCGCACAAACAAGCTATTTTTAAGTTGTTCTTCCAATCTGATAAGAAAGTGAATGTTTGCCTCGAGCGATCATTAAACCATTTTTTGTTTAAAAAAAGAATATAGAATGAACCTGCCGGGAAGATACCACCAGGAATTACAACAAAGTCGAACATAACTCACGAGGAGAGACGCTCTTTGCAAGTGAATACAAAAAGAGAAGATTAGAACTTCCTATTGGGGGTGAGTTACGAAATAAACACATGCGCTCACAAAGGCTTAAACAAAGACATTTCAATTTACTTTTTTTCACCAAACAAAAACTGCAGTGGGATACATTCTTATTCTTTAAGCTCTACCCCAGTTACCCCTTGCCGCATGACAAAACATAAACTGATAAAAAGTGTTACAATTCGCTCTCAACTCGACCCTCTACATTTTATCATAAATATTAGGCAAGAATACGAGTGACAAACACCGAGGGATATTATGCTAACATAATATAATACTCGTGTTCCGACATATTGACCGTATACTGTAATTTACCGTAAAAGAAACCAAAATTGTAAAAAGGTCGTGTAAGATAGTAAAATTGTAATTAAAAACCTAAATTGAAAGGGTGAAGCTTCCAGTGCGTCCCTTTGTAATTTTAAATAGAAAGCACCTCTATTGCTCACTTTTCAGATCTTCCGCTTAAGTTGCTTTTTAATTACCAGCTCCACAGGCCATGGTTACAAAACTAAATAACACGAAACGCCTCATGCACGTTGTCGGATAAATCTATTTTTGGTTGGAGATGTTAATTTTTGGCGACTTTCCTCTAAATGTACGGGGATTTCTTCTATTTACCCTGCGAGTTAACATGCATGTACATTGAACTTTTAACCTTCGTTTCAGTTTCTTTGGGGTAGACACATTAATCAAGGGTGTGCAAACACTGTGGATCAGGCCAACACTGTCAAGGATTTACATGACAATGCAACGAATATTGCTCTGTGAAGTTGACGTGACTTTTTTTTACGCAAAGCCAACCAATTGGGTAAAACAATGCTTTGAGGTGAACGACCATGTCTTTGCATATTTAATCAGTGCACCTGCCAAACAATTAATCCGGCCCTAATTTACAAACGTCTAACAAACCGATACTGCGTCAGTCAGTAAATAGTGCGGACTTGAAACTGCATAAATAGCGGGCGATCTCTGCCGCATCAAACTTGAATGAAGCCGGCCTGATTGTTAGCCGTACGTACAGCTACAGCCTTAATCAGGTCTCACGAAAATTTGCGGTGGCATTCTATTCTTCTCCATTCCTTATTTTTGCCGTACTGTTTCCAGCGTTTTCGTTTAATTTTTGACTGATAAATGCTTGGCTCAGACATGGCCGGAAAAACACAGTTTACCGAACGCCACCTGCTCAACTTTCCTAGCGATGTTCATGCCTCCGCTCGAAAGGAAGACCAAGTCACAGCTGGAAGTTCTCTACTTAATTTCATGAACTTGGCGTCCGGAAATGTGAAGACCGCCCTGGAAAAGCCAGCAAACTTCAAAAGAAACATAAACCACCGGAGATATCTTCAAAAACAGCTGCGGAACTATGCAAAGAGGAAGCCGAGTGAGCTTACCTTGAAGAAACCTAAGGACGTTTTTAAACATAAAGGTAACAACCAGGCCGGTGACAAACATGGCGTGTCAAGGAATTCGTCGAGGCAAGAAGGAAATTCCAAAAAATCAGACAAAGGCGTTGAAGCTGTCAACCGCGTAAAACCTTCACTCCGAGAGAGAAACCTTCCACAGTCATTCTGGCAGGAGCCGGTGATCGAGGACCGCACGCAAACTTACTTGTACTCGTTTTATCCATTTCACACTAGCAGGGCCGGAGAGTCGGAAGATCCTTACAACCCAGCCTTCGAGGCTTACTTTGAAGGTTGGAACGAATGCGTAGCACGAGAAATTCCCACGGAGGAGTTGTCCCCGAGTGCCGAGTCCGTGCTCTCCGTTTCATCTGATGAAGCCATTTGCGATGATTTCTTGACTGGAGAGGAGCTTACGCAAAGCATTGACATTAAAGACTTATATGTACCTGAACTTTATATCACGGACAAAAGCCCTCGCGAACACATACAGGGTGAGGGTATATATCTTGCACCTGTATCACCTACACAGTATGTTCTCACTCCAACAACATCCTCAGATCAAGCTTATTTTAATTTTTCCTTTGATCAGGACCCTTCAGGTCTACCACCTTTCGCCATGGCTTTTCTCAGTCCAGGATCACAATATTAAAAATTGTACACAACATCAAAATTATAAAATCACTTCTGATTTTGTTTTCGCCAGTTACATCCTTGTTCGCTTAGTGACTAAATGGAAGCAAATATGCTTTAGATATGAAAAGCCTGAACTGTAAGCGATCGTGTTTGCGGGATTTTCCTTGATACGATAACTTAAGGTGAGGATTTCTAATGGAGTTATGAGAATTCCAAAGTTAAAATCGTGTTTTGAGCACTGAAATGAAATATTTTTACAACATATAACAAATGCAAGAATTGGATATGGACTTCAATTATGACACGTTAAGAGATTACAATTCCTTATGGAAATTTTGTCACCCTCGTTTGCTTTGTCTTGTAGGATTTGTAAACTCAAAAAAAATAAATCATTACTTAGAAGAAACTATTTCATATGGTAGTTTTTTACTTCAGTCAAGCCCTTTACATCTTTCAGCCTATAACAACATGAGCGAATATGTGCCATCGTTTTACGTGAGGCAACACTAAGACCAGATCTAATACTGCACCTTCAGTTAACTTTCACGGTCATATCGTTTGCTGTAACATTAACCCTCTCGCTGTTCACCATTTTGTTTCTGCGGAAGATAAAGAAAGCGCTGCCCGTACCTGTTTGTCTAATGAGCTGATGCTTTACATATTGATGTTATTTTTTCACCCTTTTTGCTACTAGGAGTGTATAAAATTTGAATATCTCAAATTTCAGAGAAACGAACTTCTTTGCCAATAACCCATGAAATGGCCGATTCGCCATTTTGCGAAAGATTGCCCTCTTTCTGTCTTGATTTTCGTAGCGTTATCACCACTGTGTGCAAACTCTACATTTAGTCTTGATGCTAAAACAATTTACCTATATCAGTGTAAAACTTGTATTAGTTTTCCTATTTCAATGGATTTGCTCTTTTCGTAGAAATTCATGATTGTTTAACCCAGCTTTTAATTTTAGTTTCGGTGTAGTTTGCCTAAGCCTTAATTACGCAGCGAAGGCGTCACCGTTGGGCAGCGAAGCTCAGGAAGAAAACAGTCGAAAGAAATCAGTCGTGGGATGATATTGAGTCTAAAGCTCATTTGAAACTTCTTTGCTGCTTCAGTCTAGTTAAGGCCGGGACAGTACATTTATCATTCGGGCGTGCAAATGTGTGGGAGAGAATCTCAATCGTTAATCAATTCTCCGTTTTCAATAATTTCAAAAAAATAATAATAATAAAACCTTGTAACCCCCCATTGACGCGGGTTAATGAAACCCGTCGACAGGTTTGAATCTTCGTCGGCCAGAGAGGTATTGTCCAGGATTACCGCTATCTTAATTAGAGGGATTTCTTATAGGCATGAACCTCAAAGAACGTTCTATCTGTTCAGATCGTGTGCACCACTTAAACCACTTCAGAGGAACGTAACAGGTTTACTTAACGAGCATTCGCATCTACCAAAAGCGCGAATGCCACTTTGAACATCACGATGGATAAGGTTATGAAAAATTCATTTACTTAGTGGAGCAAAACCTAAATGACAGTACTCTGTAATTACTTCTGATTGTGGTAAATGGACAAATTTCTTTGGTAAGAAACCCACACACCAGCTGGCCTTAAGGGCATAGCACTGACGGCAATGCTAAAATGTGCGAACGAAAAACGAGCCACGCAACCGTAATTCAACCCACGTGTACATGTCAGTCCAAAGTCTCTAAAGGACAGAAGGAGAAAGTTAAATCCCATCACGCAGCAACAACGTTACTTTCACTTGATAATCACTCTTGCTAGGGGCGACTATACGAATATCCCTACTAAAATGGGCTAAAAATAACTCTGCGCATTCAAAGTGGTAATTTTCTTATCTCTGATTGTTGCACATTTCTTTTAATGTTGGCCTCGCAGGCCTGGCAATTGAATAATCTGAAATTGTAACAAGACATGCCAAGACTGATATTTTATTGGTAGTACTGGTCTGTGTAACAATTAGCTTTGTTTGTGTGGTACAAACTAGCTGTTCCACCCTTTCACACTGTTAACACGAAGTGACCAGTGATATCCGCCAGTTTAGTACTCCAGCCTCTCCTCAAGTCACGTGATACGTCCTCGCTGCCTGTCGGTTGACTTGATTCTTTGCACGTGGGACGATCCAGTATGTAAATAGGATCAGCTTCTTTGAAAATGAGACAATTATATAATTTGGAGGCCTTTTAAATTAAATACTCGAACAACGTGCTTTAGAAGGTGTCGTTTTTCAGTCAAAGTATGTTGTTGCCTCAGCACCGAAGAGCTCAAAAAACAGTACAGTTTTTCAAATGAATCACGAACTCGCAAATATAAAATAGCTGTCAACAAATCAAATATTATTGGCCTTATATGAAATTTATTGGGTTAAGTGCTTGTTCAAACTCCTAGTTAAATAGAAGTTATGCATAACAAATATTATCATTTATCAACAATTATTTCTTTCTTATTTGCATATATATGTTTTGTACTTTAGAATCTCCCCTTATTCAAGCCAAAGAAATTTGAAAGAATGATTAGTAAAAAAAAAAAAAGAAATTCAACATAATGTTTAAAAAATGTATATAGAATTATTAATACTGAATTTTCGTGGTCAATCAATGAAGTATTAAACGAGACAATCCAAAAAATGCCTCAATAGTTTTTTGATCGGACAAACACCTAAAGACACCTTCTTTTCTTTGTTTCTTTGAATCTAAAGCTAGCATAGCAACCTCCCTTTTTTGTGGCTTTCATTAAATTTCATTGGTAACTTTACATGTAAAAAAATCCTCCATGGTTGCCATTTTGTGGAAATAATTGTATACTATTCTATTCTAAATTATTTTATCCTTCGTTCTCTGCTCTCATTGGAAAGCTATACAATGCAATGGCTTAGGCTATTGTTTAATTCTGTTTAAATCCTTATTTCTAGCACAGCTGTATCATGTTGTTAAAGGCAATTTTCTGTCCAAAACTTAAAGGATCATTTGATCAAGTTAGATACTTTTGAGTTTAAAGACGAATGGAACTTTTAAAAAGTTCAAATATGTGTTGCTTTTGGTAAAAAAAAAAAAACCTTAAATGCCCACCACGCCACATATATGAACATTTTCTAATCTTCGAGCACGAAAGGAAAGTCTTGTAAAATTTATTAACCCGATGGTTCCGACTGAAAGAGTAACAAAAGAAAACGTGCTTGGTGCGCTTATCATTTACACAAGAGGCTGAATAATGAATAAAAGTACCTGTTATTAATAGTCCTTTAAAATGTGCTTGTTAAGTCAAGCTTGGTTCAACGTGTTCTCTTGAAAAAAAAATTAAACAGTGTTTACCTGGATCTGCAAGTAGTATCTGCTAACAGGCACTGAAAAAGATAACACTTTCAGAAAAATCGACACCACGTTTTACTCCATCAGACAAAAGAGAACAAAATGACTGTTACCCAAACCACAAAGTTCAATTGTATTTGGTATAACGCTATTCCTATACTTCGGGGCCTGATTGCGGTTGGGTCGGATTATTCAATCAATTTTTTTTTTATTTTTGACCAAGTAAAAAGCCACACGTGTTTTGCAAAAAAGCTTGTTTTGTTTTTGCTCCTATACCTTGACACTGCAAACTGTTCTCAATGAATTTTATAGACATAATAGTCATAATAGGGTTGAGCGATTTTGTGTCTGACACATAACTTTGTCTAAGTTCACCACTGAAGTCACACAATAGTGCTTTATCCAAGGTTGAATACGAATTGATATCAAGTTATTCAATGACAATTCGCTATGGCCGAAAGGCTTATCAAACTGATAACCTAAAGACCCAACACGCCTTTCCCTGTGTCTTCTAATTTTGGCACAGTTACTCCTGTATAAAAGACATGTTTATAAATATGAAGTACATTTTATAAACAAAGGGACTTACGCCTGTGTGTATTGAAAGACCTACTTTATATTGGTGTATTGATTACTGAACGTTCGCTTTGAACAGGTTAACGTCCTTCGCTGACCTTAATTTAATCTCTTGGATGACAAAACGTAGCCATTAATGAGCCTATTAGCGAATTAGAACAAGAACCATGTGCGGCAAGTAGCTACCACATAGCAAAGTGGTGCTTGAAAAATCAGCGTGTGTGCATAAGTTAGTTAGGGTCTCTCTTGAAAGCAAGCGAAAGCAAAGTTTGCATGGCTAATCGCGAATTAATCTGGGAGAATGTGATACTGATTCCTCACTGTTCACATCATTGTTATGCCTTTGTTTTATGTTATATAGCCTTCGATTCGGAGTCCGCGTGCGCCTTATTGCCGGTGAAGGTAATTTACTCCACGACCCTTTTAATTAACAATTACGTTAACATGCAAGTTTTCAACCTACAGCTTGTACTGCATTTGTGTTCAAAAACCAAGTAATGACTCCACCCTGCGTAGGGTAACATTCAAGGGCCCTGCCGAGTTGTCTTAGTGATTATTACCTCACAAATTTCAAGCCTGTCCCCTGGCAAAAAAAAGGTATAGCTATAATTGACAGAGACACTAGTGCAAAGTTTGTTTGAGAACTGAGTGAACAAAGTATGATGAAGGAGCGTAAAAATAGCCAGCAGTTATCAGATGATAAGATCTCTTGACAAAATAATTTGGGCATATGGAACAAAAGAAAAATTTAGTTCACACATGTTGAACCACGTACCCATGCAAGGTACTCGAACTTGTGCTTAATAGCTAACGTTTTTAATATAAATGCTTCACTTTATTTGTAAAAATATTCTGAAGAATGAAAACGACTTTACCAAAACGATTCTAACGCTTGCAGACACCTTGAGCATTTTGCTCTAAATTAGAGTGTGCAGCGTAGGAGAGAACGTGAAACGAGTGAGAAACCTATCAAAAATACCGGGGGTGCTCGTCGTACAGTTAGATGGAATACATTTTGTGAATCGGTACCGCTTAAGTGTTCTCGCGGTACCTTTTAAGGCTCTCTGAAGGAGGTCGAGCCAAAAAGGGATGGGATCGATGTGATTCTAGAAAACTTGGTTAACTGGGGAGGGTTAGGTGGATAAATTCTCACTATAGTATACTATATCAAATGTAGCGCAGTCGATTTTTTTTTGTACCTGTGAGGGGGCAAAATGAGTTTGAGCCATACCCATAAAGCGGTATTCTGGTATAGTACCTTTTAGGGGTGTTTTTAGAATCCTTTCCTTTAAGCTCCAGAGAGGAAAATCGTTCAGAGTAAAATACTACTAAAAAAAATATAGTAATGCTGAAATACAGTATGTTGACTTCACATAGACAAAGTAATGGGATTGCAAACAGAGCACAACTTTCTGAGCTCAAGTCAGAAACATGTACGAGAGGCGTCTAAAATGGGTTTGAGTGTGTTTTAGTCCGAACTGGAGTCAGGATTTGCATAACCGGGCGGCACGCCCCCACCAAACACTTCAAGGAGTACCCCTCGCGGCGGTTCCCTAAAACAATGAAACGTTGCGAGTCCAGAGAGGATTGTCTATGTCCCAGGGATGCTCTGCTTTAATTTGTGTGAAAGAATTTGCTGTTATACACTTTTTACTTCGTGTTAGTTTTTCAGTGGCTTAAGCCATCTGCTGGAGTCATTTGCCAGTGAACATTTCTGTCAGTCGGCGGCTTAATGGGCTAAAGAGGTGAATTTATACTAATCTTTACTGTTTGTTTGACTTCTTTGAGGGGTTTTTGTATTGCAAAGTAGACCTTTGTTGCTAGATGACAAAGTGAGGTGGTTTTGTGTTGTTAATTGTCTTAATTATCAGTCTACGGCATTGTCCAGTGTTTACCACGTGGTTGCAGTGGGTGTGCAAGGAACAATATTTGAAAAAAGAATTTCTTTCAGAACTGGTGCCAGGAATTTTTTTCTTTAAGCCAAACCGGCGACATAGATTACCACTTCTTTCCCGTGAGCATCTTTTACTGCGTTCTTCTTTTTACCGCGTGATTTAGAAAATCTATCCTTTATTTAAACACGATATTGTTCAAAGCTCAAAGCTTGTGGGGTCGTGTATTAAATTGATTATTCATAAATAAGTGGTGGAGACCTTTTTACAAAGCATTATTATATCCCCTTTTAGAAAGTAACCTTTTAAAAAGCAATAAGTACAAATTTAGCTTCTTGAAAGGTGATAGATACTAAAACGTGCGCATACGAAAATCTAGTTGTACCATTTTTCATACTTACACACGAATTCGACACAGTTTCCGTTTACTCTTCTCGCAGGCAGGGGCGTAGACCATTAAGCTTTAAATCTTCGTTTAGGATCTTGATAATTCAAGTAAAGCGCTTTTGTGAATTACGTAGTGACTTAATGCCCGGTAGCATGAAAAGCGTTTATGAGCTTGTTGAGCGCGTCGTTGACTTGCACTGACGATGGACTTTCCATGCTCCATCTTAATTCAGCAATTTGACAACTTATCCACACTATCACCCATTATTTTCAATACTCTTTCGTGCTGCCTTATATTTGTTGTAGTGAAAGAAATAAACATGCTGTACGTGAATAGCTCCGTTTTTATTTGACCGATGAATATTGATTGATCTGGGTGTGATATGTTTACTTGTAAAAAAATATACCAGTGCAGCTTTCTTGATTTTATTATTTTATTTTCACTCTATACATTTCATTCTATATAGCAATAATACCACTTCAATAAATGGGAACATTTACTGATTATATTATTGATGAGTTATCTTAATGACGTCACCTAAGCTGAAAGCGCACGGGAAGCCAAAGGAGCCATGGGTTTGGTCTCTATATACCTTAAAGCCAGTTGATGTTAACTTAAAATTAGACAAAGTGAAAAAGAAAAAAGCACTGTTTACAACGGAGTTGTTGCATTCTACAGACATGGGAGGTGCAACCGCGTCTGTAGGTGAGAAACTGGCCGCCTGGACAATGTTCTGACTTATTAAAGTAATAAGAAATTGTTGCATAAAAGAGACAAAAGAGGTAGACGTTTGGCGGCTGGGATCAAACGGTCACATCCTAGCAAAGGTGATAAGTTAAAATTAACAAAAATAGCTTCATTTCATGCAACTTTAGACAAAAGAAGCCCTTTTACGAGGAAATGTACACAAAGCTGCAAAATAAAAAAGGAGGTATTATTGTGCGGTTTACAGTGCTCCACATTAGAAATGAGAAAATTTGCTAGGAATCTGTATTACTACAAACTGATCTTCAGTGTTTTTCTCTAGGACCAGATCGATAAGACCGACAAGACTAAAAAAAGCTAGATGGACGAGGATTAACAGAAGCGTGGACCTAGTTGCCAAGTCATCTTTCAAGATTGTTTAAAATCTTGAAAGATTAAAAGACGATTCAACAACACAATCTTCCTTCTTTTCTATCGCCCTCCCACCTGCGATCATTTGAGCATAGAAATTTAACGAAAAATTCAGTTTACACAATGAAAAGCCAGGCAGCGTTTTAATAGGTCTTAATGGGAACTTTTCAGGCCCGGCCAGCGGGGGGGGGGGGGGGGGGGGGGGGAAGTGGGATACCAATATACCCGCTATTTTGCCCCCAAGATACCAATATACCTCATAATCGTAAATTGTGTGATACTTAATACCTAAAATTATTTTGAAACAGAATACTTAAATATATACCGAATACCTAGAATTCAGGAAAAACTGAATACCATATACCTGAAGTAAAATGGCCCGGGATACCGTATACCCAAAACCCCTGGCCGGGCCTGACTTTTGCTGGATGACGACTCTGAGATGGCGCGTTTTACAGGCAAATAGGGCGAGACGCAAATAATGAAGAGATTTGGAATCGCGTTAATAGCAAACGGCAAACGTCAAATTCAATTTTACAATTCCTCGAAATAGGACTGAGAGGATATAAACTGTGAAAACTAATCCTTATTGGAAAGAAACTGGAGTTAAACTACTTGTTTTTCATGTGGAAGTAATAACAGTAAACGACAAGTAGAGGGAAAACTCAGTCACGTGGCTCAAATTGACGTTTACCGTAAACGTGAATCTCTGTCTTGGGCGCTTTCCATTCAACCCAAAATGACGGAGATTTTGGTTGGTACCATCCTCGGAGACCCAGGGGCAGATAAAGGGGGCAAGGGAAAGTCTAAACGGGCGGAAAAATATATATGGAACGAAGAAAAGTAAAGAAAGGCGAGAAGAGCCCCTGGGGACAATGTCTTACCAGACCAGTTCCAAACGGTCGCCGCCGTTCTGGCTTCTGATTGGTGCCAGAAAACTGTGTCCCTTTCCATTTGGCAAAAGTGTTGTTCCCAGCACCGCTCTTTTGTTTCCTACTCCTTGCTAGAACAATAACCAAACACGCGGCTGCCATGTTTGTTTTCATTCATCTACTTTCTTCTATTTTAGCTGAGAAATTGTCTTCAAAATTACGTTTTTTTGAAATAGAATTCGATAATCAAGAAGCAAAAGAGTTCTAAGAAGTCGTACTGCATCTCAGACGTAGGATCACGGTGAAGTTTTAGGATGCAAAAAATCCTTGCGGTAAATCACTTACCACTGGAGCGTGGTCTAACCGTACAAACGTGAACCTCAAACCGCAAACCTGACGGCAAGGCCCTGATCACGTGACTTCTTGAGTTTGGCGGTTCGCGGGAAATGTCGAAAAACCTCAGTCTTAAGGTCTCTAATGATTCTGGCCATGGTCCTCGCGAAGAAAAACATGTTCTCCTCTCTCGCGTGCATCGCTTTCCTCGGGCCTCATATTTCTTAGGCGCCTGGGTTCAATTCCCACGTGGAACTCAGGCCCCTAGCCTTCGTGACAAGTGTATAAAAGGGGAGGGGGAGGAACGGGAGAAAAGCGCGGAAGGGACACAATCCTCCCAATTCCCCTCCCTTTTTCCCTTTCTCCCAATACCCTACCCCTTTCAACGCCTTCTACGCAGGCTGTAAGCGCTTGCAACGCAGTCTAAGTACGAGTGCGAACGCGTAATAGAATTTCGATCCTGGGTGCAACTGTGGCGCAGTGGTAAGGGCACTCACCTCCTAACATTGTAGTCAGAATTCAGCCGGAGACGACTCCATGTAAGAGGCGTAGCCAGGATTTTACCAAAGGTACGCACCGTTTTCCAAATCAACAGTGACCTGGGAAGGTTGATTGGGCTCAGTGCACTTATATCCGTACCTCTTGGTTGAGGACTTACATTAACCTTCTCTTCTTACCCTTGAAGATTTACTAACATTGCCTTCACCCCTGAAAACTTCCATAAAATATGGCCCTTTCCCCTGAAGAATATAAGTCTACCCGTGAAGAACATGGGTCTACCCCTGAAGAATTCCGTTACTCCTCAACTGGGGGGGGGGGGGGGTGGGGAGGGGGTGCGGATATAGCCCATTTAGAATTTTCCTTTACCGTCAAGACCCTAGACTTCTACGAGGCCGCTTTTTGGGTCGTCAAGCAACGCCCCTCTTGGCTGTTTGTTGCGGGAAGGAACGTTGCGCGAGGACACAAAAAGCGGCTGGGTTCGCGTAGGAAACAATCAGGACCCTGCAGAATACCAGTTGGCTTTTATTCCTTCTATCTATTGGGCTTTTTTCTTCGTGGCGTAGAATAAAATAAGTTTTATTAGACAGATTTTATTGGTGTAACTATCTGCTGTACATTTCTACGAGTTTAATGTAGAGCTAAATTTACTTTTACCCTTCAGTTTATCACCATCTTCTTATGCTCATTTTGTTTTCGTAACAAAGATAATACAGTCTCAAATAAATTAACTCGTAAAGTCGCTTTGCTTACTTGTACTGTTTTCTTCATCCCGTTAGTTTTTCATGACTCCTAAATTTCAATAACTTTGCAAAACACTAAATGCCCGCAAGTTCAGCCTTCCGCCCTTGACTAGAAAGCTTGCCTGTAGGACTACATAGGACTCTCACTTTATGGCAAAAATAACCCTAGACGCATACTCTGAATCAGGTAGTCGTAGTATTTCAACTACATGTATATATCAGGCCCCGATTGTTCGAAAGGTGGATAACGCTATCCACCGGACAAAAATCTACCCACTGGATAACGCAATTGGTTTCGCTAACACTTATCTATTGGATAGTGATTATCCGGTGGATAGCGCTATCCAACGTTTGAACAACCAGGGCCAGGTACTTACGAAGATCTGTCTGCCTGGAAATAAAACCGCGCCTTTTGACGCAACCTTGAATAACAGCACTGCGATATAAACTTGTGAACAGGCCATCTGGTCCGGAATATGGCGGTAAACAACAAAAAAGCCAGCGAAACGCGTTCCCACCTATTCTCCGTCGATCCCATCCCACAGGCTGCACAGAGCCCGGCTGTTTCCAGTTTCACTTGTAATTGCTTTATATGAATGGGTTTTTTTGCTTAAGCTTCTGTGTTTGCCATGAGTACAATACCCACATTCAAGTTTACAACGGGTACGTTCGTGTCCAAATATTGCGATGTTCTGTATGCAGTTCTGATATTCATTTAATGAAAGAACCACCCCTCAGTTTTAGCAAGTTATAGACTTAACCTCTTTGTTGATTATCATACCCATTTGCCCCATCGCGTGAGCCTTCTTGCTTGCGGTAGATTCTGACTAACTGTCTTCAAGTCGAATCGCCCAGGAAGGGAGTAAAGGAACTGGACTCCAACCAAAGGGTCTGTGGATAATATGCGAATGTTGACTCTGCAAATAGATGAAAACCGCCAATCCCATTAGGAGCTTGGCAAACTGCTTCTCCGCTGCGGGCTAAACAACTGACGAACCGTGCTGAGAAATCCATTGGTACCAGAAGATCCCTGGCTTTTTAGTCGAGTTTTTTTCGTGAATCTGACCTGGAACACCATGCTGAAGAACACCATTTGAACGTTCCTATTGGTTAGGGCTGATGTCTCATAATGCGAGCAGCAGAATTCACTAGCAGTCTCCCTGGCCTCCTCTTTGCTAACCTCTCTACCTCGTCGTAAATCTCGCTTGTTTCCCACAAGTATCACTGGCACCTGGTATTCGCCGTCTGATTTTCGGACCTCTTTGATGAGTTTGACCATTTGCCTTGCGACTTCAAAGCTGTAATGATCATTAATTGAGTACACGACAATAAATCCCTCGCCATTTCGTATGTAGGACGCTTCAGCCTGTGTAATACAGAAGAACAAAGTCAGTTCAGTGTAAAGCCATCTCTCTACCCTAACACACTTGAACGTTTTTTCCCCCGGGTGGCGGGGGTACTCCATTAATTTTACGGATAGGTAAGGAGAGACAAACGAAGATTGACACGTCCCAAACCCGAAAAATGACACCCAAATTCAAGGGAAATTCAAAAATTTAACGGTAACACCGAAACCTTCAGTAAATCGCTCTCCTAATACTGTAAGGAATAGGCCAGTTTTAACAGATGCTTTGTTCCTCACCTAACTGGGGATTGACGCACTTATATCTCAACAATTTAGGTGCACCATCTAAGGATCCCCCCCCCCCAAGTTAGACTCTGGACTGTTTCCACTGACTTTCCTATTTTTCGTAAGATCAATGAAATCAAACGTTTTAAGTGATAGGTGGCTATCTTGGTTTCAGATGTAAGGTTAGAAGTTTCAGATGTAAGGCTGGAATATGATCGTTTGGGTGAATGTAGTCCTAAATAGGACCGTTGCTGACGGTGGCTTACGTTTCGACAACCTGTGCGGTAGTCATATTCAAAGTCAAAGTGGTTTGTATTACGTCAGCCAGTTGATGCGGATCTAGTTCGTGACGCACACCGCCTGCAAGAAGTCTGTGGTTGGCTTAGCTGGCGAGCTTCGTTGAATGCTTTATTTTACCTGCACTATACCGAAAAGGATCACGTACACGAACTCTGACCCCGACGACTACAACGGGTCACCGAGTTTTTCTGCCACTGCTTACTTTTATGCTATTATTCAATCATTGACGTCATTGTTGACGTCAATGATGGAATAATAGCGGAAGCTATTTTTTCTTGGAAAATTTTGAGATAGTACAATCGAGTTCAACCATGCAAATGATACATAAAAGATACAGTGATATAGAGCAGTAAATAATTTTTGATTCAGTTGCAAATGTTAGCGAGTGTGTTCACCAGATGAGATGTTTAACGGTACGTACAGTAAAGTAAATTAATGCAACGTACTGATCAACTGATGATTTTTCGGAACACTGTTTAGAAGGACGATAAACGAGATTTACAGTAGACTTGCTGAATACCAAAGGTAGATGAGAATGTTGTTGATAATTAAGGCAGAACATCTTGAGAGAACCGATCCTTCAAACTAAACCATGTTAGCGCTATTACTACTCTTAAAACCGCCTGAGCTTCTTAAAAATCATTTGTCACAGTTTTATTGTTAGCACAGAAGACCCGCACACCAAATGATACATTCCTGGTATGTTTCTTCCAAAAACTGGACTAGCAGTTTCAGTGTAGCTTTGCCGGAATTATCTAGTGACCTGTTGAAGATTAAGACAACAAAACGCGGTTGCATTTCACATCTTTCGGAACGCTACTTGGGAAACGGTCATTTCTCTGAATCTTTCCAAGGTATTTAAACACATCAACCGGCTAATATAATAACAAGAAACAATTAGCTTTAATCCGTTTCATCGAAAGTAAAGAAAAATCAAGGAAAGGAAAAAACTGCCAGATCCTGAAGATTACAAAGAAAAAACAACTAAAAAAGCGAAACAAAATAATTGAAAGAAAAAAATACAAACAAAAAGGAAATGATGAACAGAGACAACATGCACACCACCGCCTGAGTTATCTCGAAATTATCTTTAACCCAGCCCCTTGGTCGGTAAAATAAACTAATTCACTGTTTATTTTTCTTGTTCGCACTTGAAGAAAAAACATTTTAAAATGCAATCAATGTATTCAATCACAGGATCAAAGAGAAAGCGGCCAGCTACTTACATTGCCGGCTGTATCTAGAATATCCAGTGACACAGTGCTGTCTCCAATGGGGACATCCTTTTCGTACACCATCTCTGCAAAAGTGAAATAAAAGTATTATTAATAGCTATTCATCAACTGAAAGGCATTGTAATTGTCCTGGTGTCATGATTAAGTGATCTGTGAAGACAATGTTGATAAATACATTTCGGCAAAAAAGTCGTTCGCCAAGATCACTGCTTTCACACTTCAAGACGGTGCTTGTTTGCTGCGGTACGTTAGAAGTAGACTACTGTCAGTAGTTATCAAATATGGACCGCGTAACTTAAGACTGTAATTTCAACGCTAGCATAAACCGCTTGTAGATTAAACGGAGATTTTGCAGCCTATATTAGAAGCAGTTCTCCACTATTTCCTAATTGGGCAATGTTTACACATTACGTCTCATGAGACCAACCTTGAGTTCTTACGTTCCTTGTTCTATTGATTTTTTTTAGCACAGTCGTAAAAATCCCAAGTGCAGGGGGGGGGGGGAGGGGGGAGGAGTGCTCCGGATTTCAAGTGACGGGGATGATCAGCATCAATTCCTCCTTGATGCTCCATTCAGAGAACTAACGACACGAACACCGCTTGTTAGTTCAGGAGTCTCTGAGTTTTCCTCAAGGGCAGTGAAACGAGAGAAACACTTGAGCCTTTACTGGTGGGGTGATCTTTCACGTGGGCGATGTGTCTCCCTCGCACGCCCCGTTCTTTCTTGCTCGCTGATCACTTCACCATAAGGTTTCTTTCACAGATTCAAAAGTTAGAATGACGAATCACCTCATGATCGTCGTAGTTATCAACTTAGTCCAGAAGAGACTGGGATTAACCGTGGGAATACTTTATAATCTGCTCACACGAGTAAAAGTGTAAATGAGCTGCTAAAAGAAATTATCGGTCGATCAGTGTTTTGTATATAAACTTAGCGAAGTTTACATCACTCTCCGCCAGCTAGCCTGCTAGCTGGCGGTATTGTGTAGTAGTCGACTGACATTTGGCGGCGGAGCCGTTGTAATATAGTGGAGTGAGATTTGACGGCGTAGCCTTCACGAGCGGCGAAGCCGCGAGAAATACCTCGTCCCCACTCCTTTTTTGGGATCGGGGCTCCGCCGCCAAAACTTTAATCTCACAATACCGCCAGCTGCGCAGGCTATCCGCCAGCTTATCTCGCGTTTTGTGTTTGAGTCTGGAAAAAGATCGCCGATGTAGATTGATTTCCACCCGCCTGAGATGGACTACAATTAAACTCATTCACTTACCGAGGGTTGGATCGTATTCATTGAGAAAACGACCAGTCACGAACCGAACCACCAAGGCTGTGAAGCAAAGCGAAAAGAAAAGTGTCAATCAAACTAATCGCTAAGCAAATAAGGAGCAATATGAAAGTTCTAACAAATCCGACACCAAAACATTCTGACGCAAAAATCACTACAGAGAAAATTATTGAGGCTAACCTACGCCAAGAAAAGATGAATACTAAACTAAAAAATAGAGGGTTTTTTTTATAGGAGGAAACATCTTACTGAAAATAGGATGTAATCCAATTAATTTATCATGATTCAGATTCTTACATTTGTAAAATTTTCTTTGTGTGGAGAACAAGTACCCTGCGTTGATTAAACTGCACTGATTTATGAATTTCAAGCCCGTTGGTCGGATTAGATACTGTCTAATATAACCTGCTGTTATCGCCTCATCAAGGATTCGTGTTTGAAATTCTCTCTTTCAAGTAGGGTGTATGAAATCGAATTGTGTGATAACAGAATCGTGCGAGAAATAAATAATCCAATTATATCATGAAAGAAGCTGAGAACGGTGATTGGTGCAGAAAGAATCCCGGCGCGCCATAGTTACTGGTTTTGTGATTTTGGCTTTTTGAGTCAACTGAAAGTGGGTATTGAAGTGTGTAGGTGAAGTTCTGTGGCCGACTTAGGAGGGTTAAAATAGTGGAATATGAATCATTTGACAGCTGACAGGTTTAATAATCCTTTTCTTGCTCAATAAAAAATGAGTTTCGCCTCATTGATCGTAGTTTTCGATAGTTTGCACCTTACTGGAAAACTACACATTCAAACTGCGGTGATGCCATTGATGTCAACTCACTAAGAAATACCTCTCTCTGACGATGATTATGTAACTCCAAATTGAGCTTAAAATACAGATGTGGTTTCGTTTGAAGGTTTGCAAGGATTTAAGGCTTAATTCAATATGATAGTGTTTACCTGTTTTGCCCACACCTCCTGCTCCCAGGATTACCATAGAATGTCTCTCAGTCCTGTTGGAAACAGCTTCCGTGTCTTTGTTGCCTGATTTTAACTTGCCTGTTCCCAATAGACTAGGCCGTTTCTTCAGAGACAGAAAGTCAAGTTTGGTGGGGCTGTACTCATCGTTTGCACCACCAAGGCTATTGCTTCTTTTGCTGAAAAGCAACTTTTTCTCTGCAGAGTTTGACTGTATCACCCCTAAACTTCCACTACGAATGACTTGGTGAGCTCTTTGCTGTGGTGGCGTGAAGCTGGCATGCTTGGGCTGACGCTTAGCCGGTGAAGTTCCGTAGAACCGCGGAGCTGCGGTATTTTCTCGTCTTAAAGACATGTGGCCTTCACGCTTCTCTCATGTTGCAGTCCATGCCTTGTAATTCTGAAATGAGCGCTCGAATTAAAAATTCTTGAAATCTTTTGTGATCTGAAATCTCTGTCGCCGTGCTGTGCAAAAACAGATGAGGTTAGAGGTTTTTCAGGAAAGTGTCAGCGAATGTACAGATCATATTGTTCAAACTGACAGGCGTTTTTTATTGTCACGCTGTCCTAAAAAAAACAAAGAACACTCTAAGTGCATTCCATTTTTCCGACACAATATGGAAAATGCAAATGTCAAAACAGCTTGATCCACTGTGAGGCTTAAAAATGTTTGAAAGCCGAACTTGTACGTCTATCAGGATTTACTCAAGACTTAACCTCACCAAATTGAGATTGTGGCTTTATCATAGTTTCTTTAGAACAATCTCAAATTCCAGGCAATTTTGTCACTTTATAAGAACTAAGCCTTCGCTTTTGTTGCCTTGCAAATTCGCCTGGTTTCCGTTTTCGGTTTAATTAATTTCTTTTAGTTCTTCTTAAGCATAATTGACCAAGCGGATGTGTGGTAATGGTCTTAACAAATACGCGATAAAGGATTTACTTAACAAGAGTCTAGCAACGAGTACTCTTTTAACTTAACATGTACAAAGATACCGCTATTAAGAGATCATTCTCTTGTGCAGACAAAACGGAAATCAAGTGCTAGTATTAACGAACGCTTTGCCGCTCAAAGTGGTCTTTTAGAAAACAATTAAAACAATTACATTTAATCCTTAATTCCGCAATGGCCCACAACGCCAACCGATGTAACATGACGAAAAACGCTTAAAGGGCGCCTTTTTCGATCTCAGTTTGGCTGATATTTTTTTTGTACACCTGTGTGTCCAATTAGCAAACTTGGCGTGTACTTTTCGGTCCCTGGATGTTATTCGATCAATTGTTTGATTTCCGGATTGTGCACAGCTGAAATGAAGTTATAATTGCTTTCTCTAAGTGTTGACGCGATAAGCTAATCGTGTGGGTTGTTTAATAGACATGTATAAAAATGATGCGGTCGGTGCAAAATTTCATCCAGTAAAAATGATCTACGGACTCCCGGCCATAATCAAGAGCTTTCAACGACTGCTTGTTACGAAGAGCTGGTGCTCAAAGAGTCAGCTTTTCAGTCCAATCCAATCTTTTAAATCAGTGGTAAGCTGACTTTATCATCTTGCGGATGATAAAACCACGTAGCCCCCTTTTTCAAGATAGCATACCTTTATTCTTGGTAGACCGGTCAAGGTCTTCACAGAGGATAGTCAGGTTGAAGCATTCGAGGAACGATCAAACTCACTTTCACGATTATTCAGATCCCATGGTAACCACCCGAGTTTCTAATACAGTAGAACTCCGGTAACTCGAACTCTGAAAGGAAACGAAAAACAGTTCTAGTTAGCGCGCGGGAATTCGAGTTTTCGGGGTAAATTTCAGTGAAATTTTGATTTAGGCAAAGGAATTAGAGTTATCTGAGTTCGAGTTATCGGGGCTCTGCTGCATACCCTTGACAGTCCTTAACGCAGCATTTTAAAACATCTTGACTGAATAACATCTGATTTGCCTAATATGGTATTACTTTTGCCATGTCAATTACGGCGGTGTAGCTGTCCGTTTTTAAAACTTGTTTTAATGCTTAAAGCGTTGCAGTTGATCATTCTATGAGGCGCTGAGAGTAGATTTTTCGTTAGAAGGAAAACTTAAGCTAATCATTTACTAATACTTGAATTCGTGATGGACTCCTGATGTAAGCGGTTTAAACAAAGTGACAAGGCCTTCTCCTCTTTTTTTCTTAAGATAACTGACGTAAGATTGTAAAAGTGAGAAAAAAATACTTATTCAACGGAAATTGCTTTGTTCACTTTTATCGGGCGCTTAACGTTTTCCCTGAAACAGAACTGATTCTGTGAGATTTTGTGAGATATTCTTCCATGATGCTCTTTCTCTGAAAGAGCCCGTACGTTGATAATTCACTACTTAGACTCATTTAACGCAACTTTTTTTGTTTTTGCAAATATCGAATGCCTGTGCTGTGATTGTAATGTTTATAGGTCAGAGTTTACTTGGCTTACTTGTTTGTCGTAAATGATAAAGCAATTGATAAAGCATGCTATTTACTGATAGCGGAATTTTATCCGAGCCTAACTTGTAGGGTCACAATGCAACAGAAATACAACATGCAGTCTCTGTAGAGAAAGGCCAGTGCATCATACCGGGAGTGGGAGACTATAAACCATGGGCTCCGGCCTGACCATATGGAATGAAGAGAAAAAGCTATAATATCGAGAATTCTTTACTGTTCTATTTTGCAGCTTTTCGCACTTTCCTTATCGTAACCCCTGGAACAGGCTACCTGCCCCGTCTCTTACTTAGGGCATTAGGGAACTTAAGCAAAGACGTTTTTGAGCGAAGAACGTCAACCGGAAGTGAGGCTTTCTTCCTTTTTATATGCCTTGACGCTATCAAATTTTCATTGCTAACTTTCTTTTCTCTTTTAAAGACGACTTACCCGAGAGTTTTAACCAAACCACTGCCCAATGATGCAAAAAGTCCACTTCCGGTTGACGTCCGTCGTTCAAAAACGCTGTTGCTTAATCCCTATTAGGACTATTAGGGAGCTAACGCACGTCAACCGGAAATGAGGCCTTCTCCCTTTTTATATCCCTGAACGCTAACAAATTTGTATTGCTAAGTTTCTTTTCTCTTATAAAGACGATTTACCCGAGATTTTGAACCAATCCACCGCCCAATGATGCAGAAAGTCCACTTCCGATTGACGTCCGTCGCTCAAAAACGCTGTTGCTTAAGCTCCCTTAACAATGTTTTCACGGACCTATCGTTTTGAGCTCTGCCTCAAGTAAAAAGATTTTAAAAACAAGGAAAAGCATAAGAAGATTAAAAGAAGGAAAATTGAAAGAAAAAAGCGGTCGCTGACAAAGTCTTAGAATTAAATATATTACTAACGTGCTGTTAATTATATATCTTACTAACTTTTCGTGTTTAGTAAGTGAAACTGGTGTTACTTTCAGCGCCACAGTTAACGAAACGAAGCTCATTATTTTGACAAGAATGCAATGAAAGCTTTTATACAGTCGTTGTCCATGTTTCCACTTCATGGAAAATGAAATCCCGATAAATAAAACAACAGAAAGCGCCTCAGACATTTGACCGTGTTGGAATCTCCATCTTATTTTTATGGCGGAAATTAGACGCTCCACCTTGGCTGAATGTCGTACCGTTGCTTGTCAAATTTGTGATGATACAGAGGGCCTGCATGTCCCAGGTAACCAGAAGATAAAGGAGCTTTGTTATGTCGGTCTTTTTGTGTCTCGAGCGTAGCGTGAATATTTAAAAATTATTCAATTCTCAACCTCGGATAATGCTTCTCTGATCAGGGTTTAACTCGCTGTTTCTGATTGCCTTCAATTCCCCCGGCTAATTCTTCATAACTGTCGCTTAACATATTTGCAAACAAGCAATGTACCATCGATTCGATGGTATATTTGATTGGAAACGAAGCTGATCGACGGTACAAGGACCCATCAAAACATTTTGGCACTTAACCCATATCTCTTTGACTTCTATACATCGTTGCATCCTCATCCTCCACTTCTGAAAGTCTTCTCGGTATTCTGAAGCAGGTATGGCCCTCATCTCTGAATGCACTGCTTTAGCAAGGTCTTGGATCCTTGAAGAAGGCTCCCCAGTAAGGGCTGATTCGATTTTTGGAAAGAGGCAGAAATCGCACCGAGCCAAGTCGGGTGAGTATGGTGGATGTTCCAACAAACGGATGCCATTGTCATCAAGGTACGTCTGTGTGATGCGAGTTTCTTCATCATCATCATCATTATTTATTAGCCTTTTTGTTACAGCAAATTTTATAGGATACAACAGGTTGATAGGCGAGGAGACCTCAAGAAACCACCAGGCTGATGATGATGATGATGTACATGTGTACCTCTGTCTTTATAAATTGAGACAACCTTTGTGACAAGCTTTGTGAGGAGCTACATTGTCGTGATGCAACTGGATTCGAGACCGACATCGAGTCCGTGTCTTTGACTGAATATGCAGAAGAACTTTTGGCGAAACTGAATTTGTGTAATATGTGGCAGTGATTGTAGCTTTGTCGGGTATTATGTCGACAACAACAGGCCCCTGAGTATTGAAGAAAATAGTGGACATTCTCTTTGTTAAACGGAAACCTGTTTTCAGGACCCCTGGGCGTGGTTCATATTAGGCCAGCCACACCATATTAGAAAGACTATCTTTCATAGTGAAGAAGGAAATCCAACACTCGTCATCCGTAACAACATCAGAAAACCTCTGAGGGCCATTTGGTTCAAATTCTTGCAACCAGTTGCGGCAGATTGCCACCCTTTGCTCTTTCTGAACTAGTGCTGTCAACTATTAATAAAATAATAATAAATAACAATGATTTGGAAGTAGCACATCCACAAAGTGGTTCTTCGTCTACCTGATTCCTGGTCGAATTGGAATTTGGAAATGTTGGTTTTTGAGGAGAGGGGAAAACATGAGTACCCGGAGAAAAACCTCTCGGAGCAAAGGAGAGAACCAACAAAAACTCAACCTACAGATGGCGTCGACGCCAGGATTTGAACCCGGGGCACATTGGTGGGAGGCGAGCGCTCTCACCACTGCGCCATCCCTAGCTTGCCCCCCAACTGGTGAGGGACCCATCTTGCGCACCTCTTAGACTGGCCAAGCTGCTCATGGATGATAGCATGTGCACTTCCGTAGCTTACACCAAGCTCCAAACCTAAGAATCTGAGTGTTATAGTTGGGTCTTCTACTATTAATTCTTCAGCTCTCTCCACAGAACTGTCGGTCACAGACGTCCGTGGCCTCCCAGTACGTGCCTCATCTTCAACGCTCTCTCTGCCATCACTAAAATGCTGAATACATCTGGCAACTGTGCGAAAAGAAGGTGAAAGGTCCCATAAACCGTCACAAACTCTTCATGGACAGGGCTTGCTCGGAAACCTAAGTCATAACGAGTGTAAGGTAGAAACGAATATACTCCCTTGAAGGCTCCATGTGACAACCAAATCAGCATGCAAATATAAGGACCTGGCAAATTCCACACGGGCTTTATATGAGCACTAAATTTGCATAACAATTAGCTGTTAATGAGGTCTAAAGATTATGTAAGAATGGAGAGCCATTGTTGCATGGACAACCTAGGACTTTTCTTGGTGACAGAACTTCCTGATCCGCCCTCGTATATTGCCTGGAAACGCTGAGGCTGCTTGGGTAACAGTGAACTAAAAAATGGTGTTCACGGCTATCGGAAGATGAAATAGCTGAAGAGACTACTGAAATTGAATGGAAGAAATGCAAGAATTTGCAAAACATATTGCACAATGGATGTTATCTTCTTTTTGAGGAGCATCCGCAAGAAAAAAGAGTTGAAAGCCTGCAAAAAATAGGCCAAACGTTTGAAGAAAGTCTACGAGGAGTTAAGCGTCAGTGTTAAGAACTTAGAAAACATTTTGTTTGATGTAAAGATCATTATGCAGGTCTCGGAGGCTGTTATCCACCTCGGCCTTGATGGATAATATTCTCTTATATCTGCATAATTCTTTATATCATACTCAGCCTCATTCAATAATTGTCCTTTATACCTGAGGTTGAATGTATACATGGAAAATGAACGATGAACAAGGGGCCATTTGACAGCCTGAATCCTGTACAATTACAGAGAACATTAAGTTTTGTTAAGTTAAATAAAAATTGGGCGTAAGCGGAGGCTGAGTATTTAATAAAACAATCCTTCCATTCGCCTTTGTTGGTTACACGAAGTTGGTTGTATAGACAACTCTGCGCTTCGCGCCTTTTAGGCATTTACCAATGACCTTGTATCCAACCCCGATTCATGGAATAATTGTTAACTGTTATCAGCACAGGGATTCCTCTTCGAGCTGATAACACTTAAATTAATTTTTTGATTTTATGATATCTAGAGAAAGCATCATCCAATAATTGTCGGCATATCGCACTTCTGTAGAGAGTCGTCTCTATCTAGGATGACTGAAGTAATACTTATATTCCAATTTCGTCCCACGAAGCTGAAAATCTTGACGCCTTACATGACAAATTAAAGACGAGGAACATTCTTAGCTTTTTTTAGGGTTGAGCCCTCTTTACTAACCGGATTTAATGTCATTACTCATTATTTCAATCCAGAAACAATTAAAATTCCTTCAATAAAGTAATGATCAGTAATGCCATCTGATAAGCCCCAATATAATATTGACCTACTCACAATTTCACCCATCTTATTTCACTGAGTCACAAACTGAAATGATCAGTCTTATATCATGATAAGTTGCATGATGAGGTGCTATCATAAGCCATGTCTCGGTGATATCGATATCCCACTGAATATAAACGTTAGACCCTTGTTCCGATCGGTTAAGGTATGAAATTCGACTCATTTCCCCCACCGCGGTTACAAGAAATGAATCTGTAGGGCTCAGATAGAATTCATTATCTTAACTCTGTGATCAATAGACGGATTTAGCTTAATGGAGTCCACCTTTGAAGCTTTCAAAACTGAGGAACAACTTGTAAGAGCATCAAAACCAACCATGACGTCCACCAACTCTACTGGTTCTCATGTGGACCATGTGTGTAGGGCTGCGATTTAAGTTTCGTACAGTTTTAAGAAAATAAAGCACTAACTAAAAGCAGTTTAGATCAATAGATAAAATACAACATCTTGGTCGCTTACAACTCATGCAGTAGTACCTACCTATTTCGAAGGAAGCACCTCGACGATACTGATGTGTGTTCCCTGAAGGATAGTAAACGCGTGCCTAACAACTCTATGAACACTACACGCATTCAGCTGTAATTTATTTACAGTGCTGTTGGCAGGTTTGTTCTTAGGCGCCTACAAGACTGAAGACTTTAAGCTGCACATTTCCGTATTTAATACTCTGTGTACATAATTTGAATTGTCCGGTGATACAGTTGCCAATAACAGGTTCTATTATGTTTTCTTTAGTCAGTCAACGATCCACACTAAATTGCCCCCCAAAAATAAAACTCTGTAAATATTTATTCTGCTTCAACAATTACTCGTACTTTTTACCTCAATCATTGTACATCGAAAATACGAAATGAAGTTTGCTGACTGCTGTAGTGATCTACGGTGAAATAAACGAAAACGATCGATTGAAAGTCGACCACCAGTGGTAACCGACAGAGGACTTTATTTGACAACCTCGACAACCCATCAGGATTTTGATCCCTTTATCACCAGCAGTTAATAACATTCCATGATCATTTGTAATGATATCTCTTCTTCGTGTAATTAAAAAGCCTCTGTCCCAAAAAAAGTTGATGATAGCTAATCAGGTTCTACGATTGTTAGCTTCCCATAAGTCGTTTTTGGGGGAGTTTGTTATACGCCCCCCCCCCCCCCCCCCCAAAAAAAACCGACGTCATGGAGCTATACAATTCTGACTCCCTGCCCGTTAAAGGAGCTTAGCCAACTTCAGACGTGACAGCCTAAATATCCAACCATTCCCCAACCAAAATGGAAATTATAGTAACCTTTTTGTCTGTCAATACCTGTATGGCTTACTTTAGAGATTACCACCGCCCTGAGGGAATATTACTAATGGAAAAGATAACCTTGAGACAAAATAGGTTCTTTCAGTCTGATTTCTGGCTCATTGGCTGGACTGAAGAAAAAAAAAGGTTCTTTCGCACTTTGTAATGATCGTCGCTACTTGTAGCGAGCATTCAAGATCACTTATTCTTATTTGATCCACAAAGAAGAGAAACCAGGCATCACCTGTCAAAAGAGATCTTTTCGTTGTGTTGGCAGCTGCAGTATATTGAGAAGTTTGTGATTAGAACTGTGCGCAATTTACGGAATATTTGTGTTGTGTATTATAGTAAAAACCCGCATATATAAGAACTTAGTGATTTAACTGAAATTTGGCATTTAAATACCCAAAAATATAAGAACCTTTTCAGCCTGGCAAAGAAAAATAGGTTCTTATACAAAAAAACACTACAAGTTATTGTGTATATGTTTTCTTTGACTTACATTTGTTTGGATTTTCACTAGAAGTATGTTATTTTCCATAAAGCTACAGTGCAATATAGACTATTCAAAATCTTCATATCTTATTTAAAAAATATAGAAATGTATTGATGTCCTTCTTGGACCTTGAATGTTTGCCATTATGTATTAGTAGCGGGTTACACTATGACAACCTCTGAAAAATAAGAACCTGAATTGTGAACAACTACCCTAAAATATAAGAACCTGTTCAGACTGACCTCGAAAATCCTGGGTTATTATATGTGTGGGTTTTTACTATATTGAAAACCCCATACAGAATCATCAGTACTGACTGATTATGTGAGGGTTTTCCAGTTTTATTTGTCTACCAAATTTGAAATGTCCTCCAAAAGGCCAAAAGGCAACTACAGAGGTAGCCTGCTTAGCTGGCGGTATCGTCTCGGTGAGTGATTAAAATTTTGGCGGCGGAGCCGTGATCCAAAAGTGGGAACGAGGCGTTTGATTTCCATTTCTAGCGGCTTACGCCGCCAAATCTCACTCGACGACTACACAATAGTCACGGACCGCCAGCTACGCAGGCTACCACGGAGGAGCAGCGATGAAAGAACATGTGATCTAAGGAGTGTGTTTTGTTTAGACATTGAGGGCATACGATATAGTCACAAATTTTGGCTCTGAAAAGGCTTGCTTTAGTTGCTAGTATATTTTCTACTACCTTATACTGAAACATTGTTAATTTGATGTCATTTCTTATTTGAAAAGGTAATTTGTACACTTTATTAACCGTATCGCGAGAAAAACCATGCCTTAAGATCTTGTTTTCAGCTGAATTGAGAGTCTGTGGAAGTCCGCAATAACTATTAAGTATAAAGTTGTTCCAACTGTAAGTGTCACTTACACAATACAACTCGATATTATGGTCGTCACCCTACCTTTGAGATAATCGGCATAACCACATGATGGAATATCCCCTGGCCTATTACAGGTATTAGGGTTATGCAGATGATCAAATCTCAGTAAACACGACTAAACTCGGGATGATATGGCTGTGAGCATAATAACCTGTGAGAGTCTGATCTGCAAGCGTTTGTCGAGAAAGTCGGTTGCTTTCGCTCCAACTTTCGCGCGATACTATCTTGATCGGAAACAATCTTATTGCAGTTGATATTAAAGGTAGTAGTAGCTGAGTTTAACCAATTAAGAGCCATATTTGGCTAACCGCTTTCCAGTCATATAACTTTGCCCTGATGAGTTCAGACAAACTACCACTGAGCTGCGATCAGCAGAGCTATCAACAAAAGCACATTTGAGCCGGGAATTGAGAAATCAGTGAAACTGGGGAGGCTTTTGCTGATGCAGTCAACCAGGCTTTTGTCTAGTATTTTCATAATTGTATGCCATGATCACTGGCCCGCTGTTTATTGGTTTATTGGTTTGTTTGCCATAAAAATGTACAAAGTAAAGGGAAAAAAAATTATTTAAGATGTCATGGCGAGGAAGACCAAGAGAAGCCACCAGGCTTATAAGGAATGGGCTCCCTCAGTAAAAATAATTAGAACAAAATATATCATAATTACAAATTAATGGCAGAGCTAAAGGAAATCTTCTACTAAATACATTAGATAGTCGTACTAATTATAGTTTTAGGCTAAAAAAAGCGAAAGTGGCAAAAAAAAAAACAAACAAACAAAAACAAAAAAACAGAAAAAGAAAAAAAATACTACTATTTATGACAAGAGGATTGCTTTCAGCATACAGCAAAAGGAAGCGGTACTTATTGCATTTTGAATTTCAAAACTAAGAGAGTTAAAAAATTTAGGACCTTGGAAACTGATTGAGAACTTTCTGTAGAGTTTGCTCGTGGAGAAAAATCCATTTTTTGTCACTTTGTGTGTCAGTCATAGCCCTGTTCCTTCCCTGTCCTCTAGTGGTGGGTGTGTAGGGTGAAGAGTAGAGCGAGAAAGTGCAAGTAGATGGGGAAAGAAGGAGAGAGGTAATCTCGTACCCAGATCTCCCACGGCCAAGGCAAAGAGTGAGATCTGGGTACGAGATTAGGAGAGAGGAGGGGAAAAGCGAGAGACTCCTGCATTCCTCACCAAGCACGCATCACGGGAGCCTCGGTTGATCTCGGTTCACTAGCTACAATGAAACAACCCTTGCACTTGGGCCGGCGAGTCGACAAATTATTGTTAAGCGTTGATGGACTAAAAGCGCTATATAAATATAGTTTTTATTAGAGGACTGAACTGAAATTTAGCTTGCACGTGGGATTGGCTCGATCTCTGCTCACCTGTTTGTACTTAGATTAGCTTGCGCATATTACTCTGTGAGGAAAACTTCTGTAAGGTCAGGTACAACTACGTTAAAGACCGTTAAACTAGTGTTTCACGACCCCCGCACCACTTCTAACGACGTAATAAGGCTTTGAAACAGCTACATGTGAAAGTTTGATGTTAGGAAGCTTAAGCAACGCCAACCTCGTTCCCAGGATTCTCTCCTACCCGCCCTACGGAGCGAGAGAGAGACAGGGGTCTCTCTCTCTTGCTCCATGGGGCGGGTAGGAGAGAACCCTGGGAACGAGGTTGAAGCAACGCGACGACGACGGCAGTGAAAGCGTCACAAAAAACTGAATTTGCATGCGTTCTTTCAAACTTTTGATCGCATTAGACTGCCAAACAGTCGGTATTTTTCTTAAAATCGGTTTTGCGTAGCGTTAGAGTAGCGTAAGAGTCTCCAGACACTTAGTTTGACTGTTTGCGAGTACTTGAATACGCAAAAATACGGACTCAGAGTTTTGCAGTCTATTATGATATCGAGTCTACCTGAACCATGTAACCCGCCCAATTTGTCAAATGTAGGCGATTTTTCCTGAAGTTGGATTCTTAAGGACTTTATCCAGGTTTAAAAAGAGAGGGGAAAATTCCGGTCGTCGTATAAAACGCCGCATCAGATCGTTTTACGGCGTAGGCGTCGAGTGGGCGTCAACTTGAAATGTACTAACAAGCGTGATGTGATGCACGTGCAGAGCTGTCAGTTTTGCTCATAAAACCAATTGTCGTGATCGTTGTCGTCGTAGTCGTGGCAGTTTCTTAAGCTCCCTAAATTCTTTTCCGAAGAGCTCGAGAGGAAGGCGCTAGGCGTGACTACTACAAGCTGTCATTTACAAGCAACTACCATCATCTACTATCCATTCCATTTCTAATGGGAACTTTTTTAATAGTTTCAGTATTAGAAAATCAATAAAAAGAAAAAGGGAAAATGTTTGATACAGGCTGGAAGGTAAATTTGTTCGGTCATCGTTCTTATTTTGGTTTCAGGGTTTTGTAGGACAGTGGCAGATCCAGTGGAGGGGCCCGGGGGACCCGGGGAACCCGGGCTCCCCCTTATTTTTCGACCAAAATGAGGCCGGTAGGGCCGAAAAAATTTTCCGGGAGACCGGGCCCCCCCTTATCTCAGGATGACCAGGACCTTCCCCCCCCCTTATCTGAAGGTCTGGATCCGCCACTGCTGAGTTTAAGTCGCTTGCTTTCAATCTTCAAAAATAGATTATCCTAAGGTTCGATAAGATACTATAGAAACAGTCGACTCTCTTTGTCCTCTCTTAACAGACAACTGGAGTTAGGCCTCAGTTACTCCTTTTAATTTATTTGTCTCTCTTTGAGAGTGACATCTCTCTTAAACGAAAAAGTGTCCTTCTTAGACAGAGTTGATTAATTGACTCTATAAAATATGACTTAAGACAAAAACATTTGTCCATTAATTTTTTTCCATGATCACCCACAAGATTATTCCTCCATCCTTCTCCTTCAGTGAAACAGCTTCAGTTTCATAAGGAAGTGTAAAAAAATATGATACAAAACAAGAGAAATGAAAGAAAGATAATGAAAGATTTCCCACGCGGCTGGACTGTCTGTGCTTATCCATGCTTATATCCGGTTCTTTCGCATATATTATGACGTCAATTTCGCGGAACCGAGAAAACTTTTCGTGATCACGTCGTAAAATCGATTCAGTTCTCGAATATCTATTTACTTTGTACAAGTACATGAAGTACAGCATATGATTGTCTGGTTTAAATTCCTATGCTCCCCTATTATCAGCTGTTCTTGTAATGAACTGAGGAAAAGTTTTGGCATTCAGTTGGGAAATGGCCAGCTTTCCACTGAATTGACGATGACATGACGAATTCTGAGAAGCGTGGCAAGCCTCGAGCGGTCAAATGCAGCTGTTCCACTCTTGATCTTTTTGAAGTGTTTAGTGACATTTGAAGTCAGATAGACGCTACATGTCATGGCTAAAGATCAGGAATTACTTCAGGCGGTAAAATCCAACGACCTTGCAGCGTTCAGGAAGCTTGTAGCAAAACTTAAAGCCTCTAAAACAAGTGAGTCATACAGGATAAGAACTTTGAAACAAGACAAAATGAAATGTTAAGTACCTTTTGCTGATTGAATTTTCTTAGACAGGTGGAATGAAGCTGTTTCATGGAGAGCAAGCCATTCAATTTTTAATGAGGTTCTTAATGAAGGTTTTATGAATTTTAGATGTGGTCTTTCGCGTCCTGCATATAACGATCGCTTTGTTTCGCAAGAGCGGGGGAGAGGTTAATTCGCTTGTCTGCGGAGTGTTGATGGATCAGCGTACTCTATTATTTTTGAATTTGTCTTTCAAATTTAGTTTTGTGAAAGAACCTGAAAGAAACCTATTTAATGACTAACCTCAATAAAAGAAGGCGCCCATGAATTTTACAAATATTTATTCATAATGCAATCAGATTTTGGATCTATTGATCTTGATTGCGTCGATCGGAAATATTAACATGCATTCAACTTTATTTTGAGAGATTTTGAGGGGATATTTTGTAGTTTGCATGATAAATATAGGTTTCTAATGTATGGGTAAAATATTCTCTTTTATGCTCTGATTAAATTTCACACTATATTATTTTGGTTTGAAATGAGTTGGTTATGAATTGGTGAAGGATACAGCGGTAGATTCACAGGAACACTCTAAATTCTCTCGTGGGCATCGTCAGGTTATCTCTCTCACCCTTTATTCCTCAGGAAAATGTCATTAAATCCATAACATTGTTTACAGTTGTAGCCATTACCATCCATTAGATATGTTTATTTATTTTTGATAGTTTCCTAAATTATTTACCAAACACTCTATATTTCGTTGACATTATTTGCGGTTTAATAACTGGTACTTTTCTCTTTATCGAGACCAAAAAGATTTTTAAATTCACTTTTCACCTGTTGAGCCCATTCAGTTGAATACTTTCCTTTATCTTTTTGACGTTAACAAGAAATATTGAAATACTGAAGAGAATTACATGTAAAATAGGCCACTAGCACTAAGAGGTCACATAACCAATGCTTCCTTTAAACAATGACTTGGAATCCTGTTGATGACAAAAATTGACAGAGGGCATGAAAATTTTCTTACACCCGAAATTTGAGAGGAAATGCATTTAAGGGAGATATTTTATGGCACTTTGATTTTTCAACAAAGTAGTATGATTTTAATTGGCTGCCATGTTGGAGGGTATATACCCTTGCCCTCCAACATGGCGGCCAAAACTACTTTTTCCTTGTATCTTGTTAAATGTGTGATAGTTATGCTCAAATGTGCTGTAAATGTTACCACATCATCTTTTCAACAATTTCCTAGAAGTTTAAGTGCAAAATTTCTGTTCAGAAAGAGGTAATTCATAGTTTTAAAAGTCACACTTTGGTCATGTGACCAGCTATGAACTTGCTCATTTTAAGAAAATGGTGCCGGTTTGAAAAGTAAGTCTCAATTTTGGAGTGTCCTTTTCTGTTTTTTTTACTATTAAGTATACATGTATGTGAAAACCTTCAAAATTAAAAGAAAAGAGATAATTTTTTAAAAACAAAACTAATGTTTTAAAAATATTATATCACCAGATGCTCAACTGAGTGAGAATAATAAATCTGGGCATATTCTAACGATTTTGAGATAGTATACAAATCAAAACAGTTTTAATACTTATGTGATGCAAAATTTAGACTGCAAACAGTCGGTTTTTTCTCAGAATCGGTTTACGTTATATATGAGTCTTACATGAGCGAACCATGCAAGCCTCACACTGTTCATGAGTACTTCAATACACAAAAGTATGGACTGCTTTGCAGCCCAGCTTTGATTCTAAACTTTATCTTTTGAACCAGCGTGCCTTTTGGTTTAGAATCATCAAGCACCAAACTGTGAACGACGTCTGTACAGACCCAACTCTATTCCTAACACCTTAGTTATGCCTGCAAGTGCTCCTGCAAATCAAACCCAGTATCATCAGAGTGTATTATACATGTTGTGGTTTTGAATGTTATCCTCAGTTTAAATTTATGTTCTTTTGTTTTTGTGTATCGTAATGTATATGGTAATCAGTATGAACCAAAGAAAATAAAATTTAAACCAAAGATGAAATTGAACCACAACAGTCATGTATAGTTAGTAAGAAAGAATCTAGACTGTAGGCGAAGTGACAAAACAAACAATATATATTGTGTAATATCACAGGCAGCATTCCGCTACTGATATTGGAAAGCAGAAATCGTATGACTATAAAGTTCTTGGATAGCAAAAATTTAGTACCTAATAGGGATCTTACTACTTACACTAATGTTCATATATATAATGACAGTCTTTTGACAATAATACATATAGGGAAATATATAAATAATGTGCTCTATAGGCTCTGAATTGTTGATAGCCCTATCATATTTTGTCAACATTCTTATCTCATTCTAAATGATGAGGAAAATTTAAAAATAGAATGAGGATTGGTGAGGTTAGGGTTTTTTGAACTCTAATTGCCCTGTTGGTATTTTAGCTAGAAATGTAAATAGTAAAATTTTGTTTATTGTTTATTGTCATTTTTGCCATACATACAAAATAGAAAAAATTAAAAAAAAAAAAGATAAGGCAAGGAAGCCCAAGAAAGCCAATAAGGCTTATGAATAGGACCACCTTTTAAGATTATAATACCTAATTAATAATTACAATGCTGACATCGGCAATTTAACTTTAATTACGCATAATAGAAAATAATCATTAATCATTAAAATAGGATAAAAATAGAAAAGGCTGAACGTATAAGTGCAAAAGAAAAAATAAGAGTTAGGCCAATTAACAATATTAGGATTCTGCAATGAATACCAGTTATTTTTATCAAGTGCGTTGTTCAAAAAATAATAATGATGATCATACATGTTAATTTGTATATATTTTTTTAGAAAAAGGTGGAAAAAAGTACAATGTCAACATTCAAGATGAGGATGGGTAAGCAAAGCATATCGTCTTTGTATATATGATGAATCACATTCATCCTCTTTTTAAATTTACTCGTCATCCTCACCCTCCTATGCTTTCTCATTCTTGAAGTACATGTAGTGGAACAGGCTCATGTTAAACAAAAAATGGCGTGAAATGATTTTAAGCAAGAATGGGCAAACAGTGTGGTGCAAGTAAATTGCCATCACTCCTCAGGAAACAAACATGGAACAAGCAATACATTGGTATCGCAGAGCAGATCTCACTCTAGGACCCTCTAGGGCATCACAGACTACCTGTACAGATGCCAAAAGCTAGTTTAAGCATAATAGGCTCATTAAGACTAAACATTGTGCAAAGAGTTGGGAGAGAGAAGCCTCCCAACAGTGACATTCAGGTTAAGTTCCTCTTCTTTTTTGTGACTAACAGTAGTTTAGGCATCTTAAGCTTTTCAAAGACGTAAAACTGTTGCGTTGATATTTATTCCACTTTAGAGACTAGTGTCATGACAGCAAACACTCAACATTGGTTGCCCTGTTGCCCCATTATGGTTTTCCATAACACCAAAAAACCATGTTATTTTGAACCCTGTTAATGAAACTCCTAATAAACAAACTACATGTACATTATGTAGCCATGACCACTAACTACATCAATTCATTGAGATTATTTTTCACTAAAATTTGCAACTTTGTTTTGCTGACAGATTCACAGCTTCTCATCACGCATCCCTAATGGGCAACAGTGAAATTGTCCTAGGGCTTATTGATTTGGATTGTGACATCAATGCTAAGGATCACAAAGGTATTTATTATTAAATATGCTTGTTTAAGTTGAAAGATGGCTCTGATGAAACTTCGTTTTCATTAATTTTATGAACATGTTTTAATATGCATTAACTGTTAAGGGCAGGGTATTCCAGGAAGAAGGGACATCATTTTCCTCATTACAATTACATTGCAAAAAGATAAAAATGTGATTACTTGTAGTTTAGGCCTGCTATCCTGGGCCCTCAAAGTCCAATCTCAATATAATCCTCCTCAAATGATTTTGAAAATAAAGGCACTTTTGCTATTTTGGGCATTGCCATGCATGTTGCCATTCCATATGTAAAGTGAGATTGCTGTGAAGTTGACTGTGAAAGAGTGTGAGCAAAGCCCTTGTTGATTTTTTGTCCCAGAAAAACTAGTAAATTTGTTGTCTCCACTTTCCCCTCTTTATGTAGGGGCTGTTTGCCTGAGAAGCCACTGAACTTAGCTTTAGTGTGACAACAGAATTACAGAATAAACTAAGACTGAGTGGTTAGGAATGCAAACACAATAACCAGTGAAATGAAAATCACATCAAAATCCTAAATCCCTAGTTCCCTTTTGGCTAGTAAGCTGTGTGATGAAGCCTGCCAGTGTGCGCTGTTTATTAGGTTATTCCCACTGGTAAGGTTATTGTGGATGCTTTGCTTTAATTTTGTCAGACCCGCTCCCTCTGCCTGATAATTTCTCTAAGCGATGGAATAATGAAGTTAAGTTAAGTTAAGTTAGGGAATGAGTTTATTTCCAATCCACTTCTCATTTCGCCTCCCACATAGACATTCTTTGGCTCGTCATGCAATCCTCCCAAATGTGGGAAAGGAATGCGTGACAAAGCCCTGAGAGCATTTGCATGGGAGGGCACTTCTGAAATTTTTCTGTTGTTCCCTCATCAGGCATGTCACCATTGCATCTAGCAGCATGGTCTGGAAATGTTGAAGTTGCGCGTCTGCTTGTGGAGACTGGAGCTCACATAAACGCGGGCTCAGATAATGGAGACACACCTCTTATTTTAGCATGTCAGCACGGCAACTCTGATGTGGTTTGTAAAAAAAATCCAGTCTTAACCTTTGTAGATGTTTTGGTCAAATTTTATCCTTTAAGTTTAAAGTTATTTTGGTGGTAAAATTGCTATGATGATGAGGATGAAATTACATTTGAAAAAAATTTGACCAAGGAAAGGATAATAGAAGGGGTGTGTAGGATTGAGTTACAAACATTGTGTTAGGCAGAAAGGATAATCTGGAAGTTTATCACAAATTATAGGGGTCTTTTTCCAGAAATCCCTTTGTTGTTGAACTACAAGTCAGCAAGGTAATAGCTGTGGTCACACTACGGACCCTTTACCTGGGTAAACTCGACTTGTTGACAGTTTACCTAGGGAAAATTGATTTTTTAAGTGTGAACAATATTTCCCTAGGTAACTTACCTCTGGGAAATTCTATCGTCTGGAGCTTGGTTATGTCTTGAGGACAATAGACTTTCCCTTGACAGCTACCCCAAAGTGATAGCGTGGGGAAAAAGAAATACTGAGGTTGCTAGCCAATAAGACGCTCATCGGCGAAGGTCTTGATGACAGAACTGGACATAGCTCACGCGGTGAAATAAACTTTTGGGGCTCATGTCGTCTACATGTACGCCTTGGCCTGTTTCACCTTGCTCGTTGAATTAGCGTAAGAAATAACAGAGAGGTAAAAGAAAAAATGTCTCTTTGATCGGCTAGATCCCAGCGTATCTTGCTTTCTCGAATTTATGCTCCAAAAAATTCAACTGTGCGTGAAAACCTTGGGAGCCAATTTCAATAGTGACCTTCCCAGAATTTTTTACCCAGGTAAAACAAAACCTATGATGAATTTACCTGAGGAGATTTTTGATGAATTTTCCGTAGGTAAATTGGTGTTACCTGGGTAAAAGTCTGTAGTGTGACCACAGCTAATAACTTAGAGTTAATGTCGTGATGTTGATGATGACAAGGTTCATTTATTGCATGTACAGGTGGATGTACTGTTAGACAGAGGCTGTAATTCTTGGAGTACCAACAAAGTTGGAGAATCTGCTTTGGACCTCGCGTGCAGATTTGGACATGTGCATGTACGTATCTTGTCAACTGTTATCAAGCTACATGTAACAACTAACTCATGTTTATCTACTTTCTTCAAGTCTGGTTGCTTAAAAAGTAATCAGAAGAAAACAGGGGGTAGGGGGTTTGACCCTTTCACTCCCTTGTTCTGTGTAGATGTGAAATAAATGTATTCTTTTCCCATTGCTCACAATATACATGGAAACATTTTTTTTTTTAATAAAAATCCTTAACCCCAAAATGACAACTATGATTCTATGACTTTACCGGGTATACATGTGTGCATGCTAATTCCCATTCTGATTTGACAGCTACAACCAATTGCCAGAGAACAGTTGCAAAGTAAGTCCATGCTTTCCATTTCCCCCTCCCCCTCCTCCTAGCCTGCGTACAGATGATAACTAAACTCTGATTAGTACTGTCTGCAAAGCAGTGCAGAGATCCTTGTTCTAGACCCCCAACGGACTCAACGAATTACTGGAAGTGCGTTTTGAATTTCCCTTTAACCTAGTTGGCAATCATGACAAACAAAACAAAGGCCTTTTTTAACTGGCCAATCGTGGCGCGTACTCAAATCTGGGTACACAGCTGGAAGTCCAGAACCAGGATTTCGGCGCTGTTTCGCAGACGGAGTTACCCAGAGTTTAATTTCGTCTGTGTGCAGGCTACCCTCCTCCCTTCATTAAAAGTTGCCAACAATACCAGGCCATGCTCAAAACTTGGAGGAACAAATTGGAGTGAGTGGGAAGGAGGGGGCGTGTATGAAGTAGTGCAGTGGTGTCGTTACCTTAAGGAATTGTTTTGGGGTTAGCGAATGTTGAGCCTGAGAAAACAGAAGACATTTTGCAATGCAATCACTGTTTTCCCTGTAAAATGACATCTGAGAAATGCAGTAATTCCATATTGATGATGTGTCATTATCCAGGATTGGAGTAGTAAGGTATCATCAGTATAGAATCTTCAGATGTCGTTTTACAGGGAAACCAATGTTAGCATCGCCAAATGTCAGTTGTTTTTTCAGGCTAGTGGATGTTCTTTTTTCGAGTGTTTGGTATGTATGTATGTTTAGTGACGCAGTAATCATATTTTGATGATTTTTAATGCGGTAAATAATTTGGTTTGTTGTAGGTTGTTGAACTGCTTCTCAAATCGAAAGAAGTGCGGAGTGTTTTAGCAAGTGGTGAACCAACAAAAAATGATCCCCCATTACACTTGGCCTCCAAGACCGGTCATGTGGAAATAGTAAGGTGTGGTCAACGTAAAGCGTTCTATAGTGTACACAACTGTAAATGGTTTTAATTCTCAGTAATCATGTTTTTAGTCAAGTAAGCTTTATAAAAGTTACTTGCCCAACAAGAAAATCGACTTGTCCCAGACTAGCAGATAGATGGGACTTTTTTCGAGCGCTGTTTGTAATAGGACCAATAGGGCAATGCTAAGCTTTTGTTTACCTCACAGAATGTTGTTAGAGGCTGATGCAGATCTCAATCATGTTACAAGCAATGGTACCTCTTTGCATGAAGCAGCTCTTTATGGAAAAACAGAAGTGGTTAAGACACTTTTGGAGGTAATCTGCCCTTTGCAAGTCTCTCTTCTTATTTAAGGCTTAATAAATAAATAAGTTAAATAAATAAATAAATACCGCATTTACTCGAATAAGCGTCTCAAATGTGATGCTTATTTCAGGGCGGCGCTTATTTGAAGGTGGCGTTTATCTGAAAGTTATAAGTGACAAAGAATTGTTTAAACTACGGTATTATTGTTAATCATATTCAGCTAGCTGCTAAGAACCTTTTGATTTTTATTAGAAAACTTAAGCAACAACGACAACGACAGCTACGAAAACGTCACTTAAAAAGTGAAGTCGCGCTGCGTCAAACTTTATATCCCGTATTCCTTCTTGTTCAAATCGTCAAATGTTGGCAATTTTTTTTTTGGAGTTGAATTTTAAAAGATTGTATCGAAGTTCAACAAAAGAGAAAGAAGTCGTTGTCTTGTGTTCAGGTCCTCCTCAAAACGTGAAATTAGGCTTTTTCTCGTCGTAGTCGTGCAATGACGGCAAACAAATGTTGTAAAAAGCGTGATGCACGTGCAAAGTTGTTGTTTTGCCAACCTTAACCTATTGATATTTTGCCGTTCTCGTTGACGTCGACGTCGTCGTTGCTTAAGCTCCCTATTATATCGGGGCCGCGGCGATTTGTCTTGGCGGGGTTTTGGAGATCATTGACTACAGTATAAGGAAAATAAATGCAGACTGACGTTCATCACAGTTAGATACGCGACTTATGCAGTAGCGAAAAGAAAGCCTGAAAAAAATTCACGCTTGCTGGGATACTAGAAAGCAAATTAACTTACAGCAATTGGCGAGGGACATGTATAAGAATTGATTGCCTACCATTAAAGGACAATGACGTTGAGTGTGTTCAACCTGAGGTGCTTCTTAGGTTGCTGAAAGTAGTTTGAACCTTCCCAACACGGAAACTGGTAGTTTCAATACAAGCTGTTTCGATACAAAGTCGTTTCGATTCAAGCCGATTCGATTCAAACTCAATCAGTGAAATTGCATAAAATTTTGACCACTTCAAGTATAGTTCGCGTGAACAAGAAAATCATTTGGGGTGAACATTCTTCGTTCTTTGAGCCAATTACGTGAAACTACACCTCAGGTGATCTGTGACGTCACTGCGGGGGCCTGGGGAAAGAAATTTTAATGCCGTATCCCATAAACCAACGCGCGCACCAATTCAATTCAATTCAAGGTGTTCCCGTCAGGTTTGGTTTATGGGATACGGCATTAAAATTTCTTTCCCCAGGCCCCCGCAATGACGTCACAGATCACCTGGTCCATGTATTTACACCTCAATGAAAAAACTAAACTTAACTTTGTATCAAAACGACCGGTACCCCCAACACTGTTGAATGCAGCATGGTGGATCCATTTGAACAACTTGTTGGACAGTGTTGGAATTATCAAGTAGGCGGATTTCCTTTAAACATGTCCTTAAGGGTATTTAGAATAATTAATGTCGTTGTAAGGTTTAGGGCTTTTTTACATGGAGTTGGGGAACCCCAGATAGGTGAGGTAACATGTGGCGGGTCACCCCACCTATCATGTAAACGTGATCAATTAAAATGGGAGATTATATGGACAGGCGGGTCACCCCACCTAAGCGAGTTACCTCATCTACATGGGGTCCCTCACCTACATGTAAACAGTTCCTTAGTAAAATCGCCCAGAGGTGGAAGGTCATATTTGTTTGTTGTGTTAATTCCAGTGGGGCATCGACTCAAATACCAGAAATGATGAAGGATACACGGCACTCGATGTCGTAAATCTGTTCACAAGTTCTAAAGCATCGTCAGAAATCAAGCAACTATTAAAAGGTTTGATTCTTTATCTTTGTAGTCAAACGCTCTTCATTTTCTTCTCTAAAACAGACAATCAGCCAACAAACAAAACTTAATTCACTTTTTGCTCAAAAGGTGCAAACAAAACGATCGAGTCAAGAAAATGTTTTGTTGTTGATCGATTTACATGACCCGTATAAGAGGAAAAGGGATTTTTTGTCACTGATAATTTCAATCGTTTCAGATGCCGCTGCTGCAGACCGTACTATGTATGCCAGAGCTGTAAGAGATCACTTCAATATGCTGGACTCTACAGCTCTGCCCTTCAAGACTGGAGACACTATTATCGTAAGGCCCAATGGTTGTCTTTTATAACTGTGTTTATATATTCTACCTGAAACTAGAAGGCACATAGGGCCGATTTTAATTGAGATTCGAGTGTAATGTAGCAATTTATTATTGTACTGGGACGTGTTGCGATTAGCTAGCCAATCCAAGGTTTTTTTTTTTGCTTTTTTCTGAAGTAATAAACAAACAAACAAACTATGGCCTTAACCGTGGTCAAACAAGAGAAAATTGCAAAAGTTAAACAAAGTGCTTCAAAGCTTAGGTTGTTATTTTGCCGTTTAAAGATTGAAACATTACAACTAAAAAAGTTAAGAGTCAAAAGCCAGTTAAAAAGCTCAAACGCTCTTCATTTTCCTCTCTGAGATCCTACAGCTCCGCTCTGAGCTCTTAGTGTTTGAAAACTGAAACTGCGAACTTGTTTTCGCCACTTTGCACGGGCGCAAGGTTTTTATTTTGTTGTTTTTGGTTGCTGTTGATTTTGAGAAAAATGAAAAAAAAAAAATGAAAATAGTCGCATTCACCATGTATTTTAACGTGTTATTAAAGTCCCACTAAATATAGAGAGAAAAAACCCGCGACTTTTGACGGCGATGTAACTATGGTCTTGCTTGCGCTCTTTGTGATATTTTCGCGCTTGTTTTTTATGGTCTTCTCACCTACCAATCGAAAGTAAAAACAAAGCAACCGTGACCTTCTTACACACGATTTCCCGCGCTTTTTGCTCTCGAAATTCGCCTACTGCATATCTCCCATAATACACCTTATTTGCCCCCCCCCCCCCCCCCCAAAATTTTGTATAAGCATTGTTTTCAATTTCTCTTGGGATTGCTGTAACACCCAAGAGAAATGAAAAACAAAGGTTATGGAAAATTTTTAGGGCAAATAAGGTGCATAATAGGAGATATGCAAGTGGCGAATAGGCCATTTGCACGATGGTGTCCTTTTACTACTACGACCAGAATCCTTTTCGTCATGGGCTCCTGTTTTCGTTTTGCCTTTCACATTTAAATTTGGTAATCCTGTCGAGGTTTAAATAGCAAAAGCCCTAATTTGCACAAGAATGCGAAACCCTTGAGGATTCTGGTCTTAGTAGTAAAATGACGTCATCGTGCAGATGGCCTATTTGCTGATTGGCTAATTGAATTTTACTCCATCAGTGCAGTCACGTGATATTAAAAGTTTTTTTTTTTGCATTGCTTCGATGTTTTTTTTTAGGTATTGGAACAAAACGAGAATGATAGGTGGAAAGGAAAAATAAAAAGTGGAGATGTAAGCATTTGGTGGTTAATGCATTGTTTATATTTAATCAATTTTCATTTTGTAGTTTAATATACCGGTTTCTTTCTGGTCATTTCTTATTCCATTTAGCTTGCGGTTTTTGACCTCTAACGGTTGTTTTCTTTACATTGGTTGAATTTACGCTGTGGAGATGAGTTATTTAGCTAAAGCTTAACTGAAACAGTAGAAGATCAAAGTTTTACTTATTATTTCACAGAAAGAAAAAGTGGGCTACTTTCCAGGAAACTTTGTTAGGCTACCTTCGTCTAGGCGAGGTTGGTTCAGGAAAATTGTCATTCATAGTTTGTCATGAGTTATATATATTTTTGTTAATGTATTAATAGCTGTAAAATTTTGCGATCAGACATCATCATCATCACTGCCACCACCACTTCCACCACGATCATCATCATCATCATTGTCATCATCATATGTGACATATTGATATTATTTGTTTTACGTTTTTTTTCAATACATACAATACTTCAGTTAAACGACAATTAAATCAAGTTTCAGGCAAGAGATCATCAAAGGCAGAGTCCAGTGCTGTTCCAAAGGGATCTTACGAGATGATCGCTTTAGCACAAGGTATAACGAACCTCTTTTTAACGAAGTCGTTAGCATAACGAACGATGCATGTTCTTGCACCCGCTAATAATAAAGTTTAAAGAAAAGGACCTCAATATAACAAAACCTTGTAACAGCGAACGTATTTTGCCAGTGTCTTGGCTCTTAGTTATATCGAGGTTCAACTGTGCTGGAAGAAGAAGGGGGAAAATGTCGCCTGGACATAACACAGTGACTAAATGTATGTGCACATGTACTTTGAGACAAGTCTTCAGCAGTTCTTTTGGTTAACACTTCCAAGACTTCTAACTGTCTACTACTATGATTTTCAAATAAAGTGGAAACGATTTACAGTCTCGCGAAACTGAAAAAGATACAAAGGAACCCGTTCTTTGTTTGCCGGACAGATTTGTTGATGCTCAACAATTGAAAGCAATAGAGATCGTTTTAATGTTTTGAAGATTTGCTCCATTTTGGCATTTGAGAGTCTTGTTGTCCTTTGATTTACGATGGCGAAAGGTTGATTAAGATGTCTACAGATAGTAACATATTCGCACTACCTACGATACACATGAATATACAATGAGATATGGAGGGGTGAAAATGGTCGCTGTCCACAGGTGTGGAAAGCGGTACATTCACATGCATTGAATGCAGTGTACAGCTCATGCCTGGGGGGTTGGGAGGGTGGGTCGCTGTCCTCCCTGTGAGATGTTTTTAGACAAACGCTTTCAATAGGAAAATGGTGGTAATATTTACAACGCTACGAATTGGGGGATATCTACTGTTATGAAAATATTCTTACTTTATTTCCGGTACTGAAAATAAGTTGTTTGTTGTTTGTTGTTGTTTTTTTTTTCAGTGCCTCCATCTCCAGGAATGAACAGGAATTCCCCAAGGTTAAGTAGCTTTGGTAAAAAGGGCGCACGCAACCGTGGCGATGAAAGCGCCGATCAAAGCCCTAGTCCTTCACCTGTGCCGTTGCCTGAGAAAGGTTTGAAGGCCAAAAAGGGCTCAGTCAAGTTGGGCACTGGTTTGCAGTATGTGGAAGTAGCAGTCGAAAAAGTGCCTTTATCACCCCCTCAGAGCTCAGCGGGAGGAAGTAAGGCAAACAGCAAAACACAATATGCTGAAGTTCTTCTACCGCCGAATAATTACGTGGAGGAGGTGAACGAATGTGAAGACGTTCCTCAATTGCCGCAAAAAAGTAATAAAAAGCTACCTTCTGTAGACGAACCGGAAGATATTTGGGTACGAAAACCGCCTTCCCACCCCCCGCCATCTTTACCTCCTAAAACACGGACTAAGAGCGACGCTTCTGATTCTGATCTATCAGCTGTGAAGGCTATAAGACCACCGGTGCTGCTTCCAACCGTAACCGAACCCGCAAGTCATGCGAATCCCGAGGTTCGGTCGGTTTCTAGTGTTTCCAAAAAGCGGGTAGCTACTCCCGAGTTGACAAGGAAAGGATACGAGGAAATGACTGTTGGCCCAGTTAGTGGCGGAAGGGAAACTCCCCCTGTCGAAGACATATGGAAACCACAGCCAGTGAATATGCGAGAACATTCTAGGCAGCAGCCATTACAGTACGAAAACGTTAGCTTACCGCAAAGTAGAAAGGTCCCACTAAGCGAAAAGCAAAGCATGCGTATCTCAGACATTGATAAATCTGGAGAGGGTGAGGATGGATATGTTGTTGTAAACCAACAGTCTTCAAAAGCAGCTGATACGAGGAGCTATGAAAACGTCACTCCTGGCGCTGTCACGCAAGGTTCCGTCACGCCACGTACCTCTTCTTCAGCCTCGAAACGTGCGGCTTATGAGAACGTTAAGAATGATGGCTATTATGTGCCTATGACGGGAGGTGTTCCATCGATCTCAAAACAAATTGATCGGACGGACAATAAAACCTTGGGAGAAGAACTTCCAGTGGACAGGAATTCTGCTGATGAAGGTATAGAGTATTGTGATCAGCATCATATTTCTCCTTGTAATATCAATGCTTTGTACAACAGAGTGGTCATGAGAATTAAGGACATAATCACACAAGATGAATTTGCTCGATACTTTATCAACTTCTCCCCACTACTTCTGTAGTGAATGAATAGGGGTGATAAAGGAGAATTTTAATCTTTATCTATCTTTTGTCTTCGCATCAGTTGAATTCTAAAAATATTGACCAGTCCAGTTTTTATTATTTAAGTTTATATTTAGGCACTGAAACTGTTGTCTGTCGTTTGTTTCTACGGATAACAAGGATGGACACAGATTTATAATTATTATGTTTACTGCTCCCGGGATGAAATTTGTTTGATATCTTCTTCATATCTCTAATAGCCCGCGTAGCAGGCACTTGCAAGTATTTGGACGCTAGAAAGAACGGGCGCGTGTCTCCTTCGCGCGCCCCGTTGTTTCTTGGACCCACCACCTCCAAGTGCCTGCTACGCGGGCTTTATCTCTAGCGGAGCATTTTGTGTACGGTAAGACAGTAAGTGATGACTTCAGCATCCAGGTGATCTGTGACGTCATTGCGGGGGCCTGGGGAAAGAAATTTTAATGCCGTATCCCATAAACCAAAGCTGACGGAAACAGATTGAATTGAATTGAATTGGTGCGCGCGTTGGTTTATGGAATACGGCATTAAAATTTCTTTCCCCAGGCCTCCGCAATGACGTCACAGATCACCTGCATAGAATTGACCTAAAAGAGCGGTGTCCTCGTGACGTAAGCCCCTTTTAATTAAACCTTAAAGAGACTGCGTCAAATTTCGGAGGCACTCCCTTATGAAAGGGGCGGGGCGGGGATGACCGTATTCTCGCTGTGCGTTGTTAATGGCAGATGTTGGTCTCACTCAGGGTGGTCAGGACCGAAAGCCAGTTTCTTTACACGTACAAGTATCGTTTAGGATTGTGCATTAAGAAATATCTTGATTTAAAAAAAAAGGAAAAAAATAAAAACATAACACGCCCCCATACTGTGTGAAAGACAGCTCTCATTAGCGCTATCAGATTAGAATCACTCCCGGGGGGTGGGGTACTCCCATATATAGGCTATATAGGTACGTGCCGCGTAATAGGGTATGGTTTTTGAGGTTCTCGGTCCTTAAATAGGGTATCTTGTTTGACCCTTTTGTTTCTGTGTCCCTGGTGTGGTCCTTAGATAGGGTAGCTTAATTGTATTATCTAATACTGGAGTGAAAACGCCCGCGGGTTATGATTGCATATTATTAAACTAGGCTTATTCTAGTATTTTATGCTTGGTGCTATACATCAAATGCTTTAGAGAATTAAGAAATAAAGTTTTCCTTTTCATGCTATTAATAATTTTGTTTTTCCCTTGAATAGGGTGTCATTTTTCGGCTTTGGGCCTTAAAACGGGTATCAGTATTTGCTTTCTTAGTCCTTAAATAGGGTTAGGGTTCACGAACCCTCGCGGCACACCCCTATCCAAAATTCGCGGGAGTACCCCCCGGGGTCAAATAAAGCCTGAGCGCCCGCTCACTGGGCCACGTCCTCCTTTAACTGTTTAATTCTAATTTTTGCGACGAGAAATTCACCTTTTTATGATACAAGGTAAACTGAAGTGTGTGCCTGACGGATAATGAAAAGGACAGTAATGTATACAGAACTAGTCTTCCTAATCCCTGGTTCACTCTGATCATAGTTTTGTAATGCATGTGTAGTGGAATGGTTTTGACGCCCGTCAGACGCCATTGTTACATGTTTTTGTGGACTTGAAGGGGTACAAAACGTTCAATACCATTCCAATCGTTCTGGTCATTTTGATCTTATTGATAAATAAAAACGTCGCATTAATTCCTTCCGTAACAATTCATGAACAAAAAAACAAAAAAGGATTGTGCATCGTCAGGGAGCTCCCCATCACGTTTTTATCGTTGATGTTTGCCGCCTTTCATAACCAGTCTGCCGCTCTACTAAGTATGCTCTGATAAAGCTGTAAGCAGGGTCTAAAAATTGTCTTGTAGGGCAAAACTACGCTCAGAATACTTAACGTTGCTTTACGTTTCAGCGTAGTGGTCATTCTTTATACAATAATCATTGTTTTTTCTTACAAATATGTCAATGTTACTATTTAGTTATTGTTGCACATAGTTCATTGTTATTTAATTAAGTAATTAATTTATTCATCCGTGATTTAATTTATTTGATTTAATTTTAGTATTGACGCTGAAAAGCCCATTTTAGGGATGCTCAATAAAGTGTATGTATGTATGTAATGCGGTTTGCTAGTTTGACTAGTTTCTTTTGCTGCAGGCGAGAGTAAAGATGCGATGGATTATGAGCTGATGAAAAGCGGTGCATTACCTGTTAAACATCAATATGTTAACATAAGAAGACCTGGTAAGTAAAGATTCTTAAATCTCAACCTGCTAATTACCAAGTATGCATTTTCAGTCTCTGGAATTCTGGAAACGTGTAAACATACGTGCCTGACACTGCTTATGAGGACAATATTTGACGTCGTGTTTATGATTCGTCTGCGTTTGTGGAGAATTTGTGGTCACAATTCTTTGGATACAATTAATTGTTCCGCCATTATCCGATGAGTTATAGAGGTTTAGGTTCTTGCATGGAATATTGGGGAGCTTAAGCAATAAACTGAAGACGGCGGCTGTGTGTCTACACCTACGATATACATTTTTGCCGTGCATTTCTTTGCCAGCCTCTGCAAAACAACAACGCAGTTGAGATTAACTGAAGGTTTTTTTGGAAAAGGTGAACTCATGACAGTGAAATCCGTTATTATCACTGCTGAGCCTTTACTAATGCAGCTTCGCGAGATTTTTGCGATAACGTATTTCTAGTTTACTTGTTCGTTTTCTAAATACTTTGTGTACAAGTTTTGTTTCACAAGTTTAAAAAGGTGGAATAATCGCAAAGTAGGTTTTCTTCCTCGCAGCCGGCTTAGGTTCTCTGTTGTCACATCGGCTTCTGCACTTAATTAGTTGGTGATGTACATAAGAAACGCTTTTGTAGCGTACTATTGCGTGCTAGCGTGACTCAAAATGCTAGGCTAACAATTTTATTGCTGAATCAAAGCTCCAGGTGATAGAATGTGGATGTGAGTAAACAAAAAAACACTTGTTTATTTCTTCAAACTGTGGTGATATTTGTTCAAATGGCTGAGCCTGTGGATAAAATCTTACTATGCGATTATCACATCGAGCAATACTTTCCATTAGTATTGTTTCTGCTGTTTTTAAGCTGAAGAAAGGTTTCATGTCGGAGTGCTTATGGTTGTGTTTCAGGACTCGGTCATGCTGTTCTCCCATTGTACTCATTGTGATTATGAAATGTTTCTCAGCACTGATAGAAACATATTTTATCATGGAAAAGAAATATTTTTAATATCTGTTTATTTTTGATTTTGGTGCTTGGTACGTGCCTCCACTTGGTTTATGACATTTCTTGTTCGTTTTGCTTAGGAAACGCGGGCGCGGGTGATCCCTCGGAGCCTACGGGTCAAATCCCGCTAAAGGTGAGTCAAGACTTCTTAATTTAGAAAGCAGACAGAACACACCAGGTTTTTTTTATGCGTCGTCATGCATTCTAAAGAGTATAGCGTGGGCATTCTTCCTTCCTTCCGCTTACAAACGCTGAAAAAAGCCCCGACAAATGCCGACTCGATTGGAGTATCATTACTTGGGCAGGAATTGGAAGTGATATCGTGCAGACAGACGCCAGGTCAAGTTTCAAGAGCCTTTGGCGAGAAAGTTAATAGGCTCAAGGTGGTAGACCCGCCCGTCAGAGAATTGATAAGTGCTAGATTACTCCACAGCTTTAGTGAGAAAAATATCTGCAAGTTAGACGAGGCAATGTTTCTTCGAAAATAGTGAGGATCATGGTTAGGAGTGGATTATACTTGTCTGAAGATAGTGAAGTGATTCGTTCAACCTCGTTTTAAATAGCACTGACGTCATGTATCATTGAAAGGAACGGAGATCTCTTCGTGGGCTTTTTGTTGATGTAACTTGTGTGAAAAGGATTTATCCTTATTTAGTTATAGGGGGTGTTCAGCAGCATTTAAGAGAGCGGAAATAATCGAGTTGTTTGTTTCCGTGTACCTGTTGTTTGTGGTTGGGTAGCATACCACCGATTTGCTTATAAACAAGTTACAATTTTAGCTTAGTCTTAGACATGCACATTCCCTCGTTGCTTACTTCAATTGAACACGTGTGTTTCCCTGGTAAGTCTCTGAACTACCCAAAACTCGTTTTTGGACAGTTTTGTTTTTCACTTTTATTACAGACAGTTCTAGTGTTACTAGAAATGTTTTTGGTGAGTTCTAAACGGTCATTTGTCACTAGTGAAATATTTTATTATTTACTTTTATCGCTAGTTATGTACTATCAGTGCAAAACTGTCTTGACTTGACAGCAATAATGATAATAATGATGATAATTGCAAGGATTCCGGTTTTTTTGGTTTTTACTGTATCATTTTAACCCATCTTGAAAGGCCAACAGTGACTAGAATATCCTTTCCTTTTATAATGACACTGCGTAATCAAGCAAACATGTCGTGTAAATATCGGAATATCAGCAAATAAGGTCTTATTTTTTAGCCCAATTCTCCTCATCATTACCTCCAGAAATGTAAGGAAAAAATGATGAGGACATATATTAGTATTAGGGGTTGAAAGGTTAACCTCCTAGCTCATGGGCAGTGGGCAGATGCCACTACAGTTACCACAGTATTTCGTCAGATATATATCGGCGTGCAAACAGTAGCTTTTCGCGCGAAAGTACATTTCATGAAAAGTAACCTTTGCTCGTGGGTAATTAATTGTATAGATCTGAACTCATTTCCAGTTCTTGTTCCCATCTTATGCCACTTAACATTATAACTTAAGTATTTAACTCAGTACCATTTAGGGATATTTGAGTACTTTTTTCCTGCGTGTTCCCAATGGACGACTATTTACTTGCGCTGGTTCTTTATATCTTTGCGTTTCGTTCTCTAGATGCGAGACTATAACGCGCTGTACGACTGGTTGGAGAGATTCAAGTTGACCATCTACATCGACAATTTTGTTAAAGGTGGCTTTGACATGACGAGTTTGCATGGACTCACAGCAGAGGTAACAACTGATTATTTCACTCCTAGCCTAGAGTTTAATTCTGTTAATTTGAATAGAAAACGGGCTGAGCATTATTTTTGTATAAAATTCTAGTAAGTTTCTGACCAAGAGTTGAATCTCTAGTGACTGCTTAACAGGTTTAATAAATTTGAGAGGGAAGACGTGGGAGTCTTTCCGAAAGGAGATGGATTCAAACATTCATCGTACAGACAAGGCAAGGAGTGACAAGTCACTCGAGTATCAACTTTCAAAAAATCACAAAATACCGAGGCTTCTTGAGCCGTTGAGCCTTAACTGAAGTTGGAAGTTATCCCCGGGAGGAACTCAAGGGAAGTTTAGGGGCTGCCGCCGAGTCCTTCAAACGCTGACCCTGTTTAAGACAAAAATTGTTCATTTCGCTTCCCTGTTTAATGTAAGAGACGTACTTTACGACCCTGATTCGTTTCGTCGCACAAGAAATTAAGGGCCTGTTTACATAGAGGTGGGGGACCACAGGTAGGTGAGGTAACCCGCTTAGGTGGGGTAACCCGCCTGTCCATATAATCTCTCGTTTTAATGTGATCACGTTTACATGTTAGGGACTTCAAGATCCAACGACGCGACCTCTACGAGAACGTCGCTGAAAAAGTGAATTAGCGTTCTTTCAGTCTTTATCGCAATTATTCCTACCCACTTACTTTGTCAAATGCAGGCGAACCCTCCTGGAGTTGAATTCCTAGGGACCACATTCAAGTTCACGTACTCCATAAGACGCGAAATCAGGCATTTTCAGGTGGTAGTCGCAGAAAAACGGGCAAACAAGCGTGATGTTGTTGTTTTGCATATAAAATCTATTGTTTTTTTTTACGTTCTCGTTGTCGTCGGCGTTGTTGGATCGTAAAGTCTTTATTAGGTGGGGTAACCCGCCACATGTTACCTCATCTACCTGGAGTCCCCCACCTTCATGTAAACAGGCCCGAAGACGGAATTCACCAGGAAATTGAGTAATTTTAATTTTCAGTGGACAAAAACCTTGTACCAGAATAATTTAAAGAAGATTGCAATCTTTTTTTACATTTTTCCAGGGCTATAGATGTAATTAGTTATCTGTAATACCACCACCGCAGCCCGAGAAAATAAATGTCAAATTTCACGAGAATTGTGAAAACATGAGTTAAAATTCTAAAAAATTCATGTGTAAGATGTCATTTTGACATTTATTTTTTAATAATATGCTTTACATTATTCTGGTAAAAGGTTTTTATCCACTGAAAATTAAAATTACTCAATTTTCTGATTGATTCCGTCTTGAACTGACATCATGGAACTAGGACCCAGCCTAGTCCCCCCAGGATGTTGTAAAGCGCTGCTTCAAGAGACAGTAAAAGTGCTCCTTGTTTGAAGCTGACACTCCAGAGACACAACATACATGTCATTTTTCGGAAACGATACGCTTTCTTTCAACAACTTCACTGAGATGTATTTGGCACCACAGCTGGGGCTAATTGAGCAAACTAATGAGGGCAATTGATGGATCTTATATTTCATAATCACAAGATTTCTTAATTAATTTGGTCCTTTCGGCAGTATTACTTGCTTAGCTGATATCGCACGTGAGCCTACAGTCCCCAACCCACCCCCCTGCTCTTCCCTGCCACAGACACACGGACACCATTAACGCTATAGAAAAGGGTTTCTTAATTAGATATATAATTATACTGGTTTGTGTGTTCTATCTTTTTTCTAGGATTTGACGGCTATAAACGTCAAGAAAACGGGACACAGAAAAAAGATCCTATCAGAGGTGGGAAAATTGGAAGACACAACTGTTTTTCCCAGTGAAAAACCAGTAAGTTAAAGTCGTAATATGATTACATTCTAGTTCTAAATATCTTGTAAGTTGCTCTTCCCAGTCCTCCCCCTGTTTACTCCTGAACTACGAACCTGGCATGTATTCGTATGGCCATTGCTGTAATACGACAACCTGACTTTCTCGACACGATAGGAGTTTTGTATATGCTACAAAGGGTTGAAAGGACTACACAGACGAGGTCTTGAAGAGAAGGCTTTTTTGAGGTTTGGCGCGCTACGAAATACCCACCTGTAGTTGCCCCGTAGATTTTATTGGTCATTGAAAATTTCTGATATTTTTCTTGCAGAAAGATATCATGACTTGGCTGCGTCTTATTGGTTTAGAACAGTACATTCCCGAGTTTATGGACGGCGGATTTGATGACATGGATTTCCTACAAGACATGACTGTGGAAGACCTAGTAACGATTGGAGTCACAAAGCCAGGCCATCAGAGAAAGATATGGATGGCTGTGAATGCGCTGAAAGGAGGAGACGAGAACGGAAATTTGTTAACAATACAGACGGAGACAGAGTTGACGCCGCAGGAAAGAAAAGGTTATTTAGAAACCTGTTTGGACGGAGACGATTCAGGCGTTTCCACGGATGAGGTGGAACCCGATAGCGCGAGAACGGATGACAGCGAAATGGACTTTCCACCTCCACCAACTTTTCTGGTCAACGAGGAGCCGTTCATGGAAGATTCTTCATCAGCTGAGTCTGAATCTGCGCCCGAGCGAGGCTTACGAAAGGACGACACTCAGACACTATCGCCCTGTGAAAACACACAGGAAGATCAACAGGAAGATCGACCTTCAGAACTTCTACAAAAATCAAATAACGTGGAAAGTATTCCATCCATCGAAGTTCAAGAAAAAGTACTTGATAAAAACGACGTTGAGCCATCACTAGGAGCAAACACACTGAACATTAACCCTACTCCGGACAGCGAAGATGACGAGCCCCCTCCCCGTCCCCCTCCACCCATGGAAGATATTGATATCTCGCTTCCTGTACCCAACAATAAACTAAATAACTTGGCGGATAATTCCAAAGTACCAGTTAGTTCTGTTAAGGATGCGGTGAGGAGAGAAAATGATAGAATACGGGCCTTCACAATGGACTCCACGTTTCAGAAGCCCAAGAAACCAGGCCCACCGCCTCCAGTCAAACCAAAAAGCGCCAAGAAGCCCCTTCCACCTGTCGTTAAACCCAAACCGAGGAAGTCTGCGTCTTTCTCTGGATCCAGTGACAGGAGTTCAGGAGAGGAGAGTTCTGGAGATAGGTCACCGATAAAACCGCATTCTCCTCTCACCCCAGAGACTTCTGTTGACAGTAAGTATGTTTTAGTCTCTAAGTCTCTACCTAAACGTTGGGGCATTTCAGTTGAATGTTGAGAATGATGTCTCGATTTCTTTGTTCGTGAATCGTAATCGGCTCAAAACATTTTGCGCCACTTTCTAAGCCAATCAAGTGAAACACTCAATATATTTGCTTGAGATCTGACTGATTCAATTCACTTATTCACTGACTCCTAACCCTTCTCAGTCCAGCCTCGTAAACGTCACCCCTTATTCGGGTTAAAAACGTTTTAATGGATGTCGATTTGTAATTTGTTTTAGAGGGTCAGAAGTGCTCCTAGTGGATGCGGGCCACAAGTTCATCAGCCATGCCCTGGTGTATTGTCTACTACCTTAATAACTTTTTATTAGTTTAGTGCGCCATAAAAGACAACAATTGCATGACACCCCGCTCAACCCTCTCACTCCGTCATTCCACACCTAGTTTCAACTCTTGACTCTATTCGCCACTCGCCGAGCAGGAAACTGGACCGAGTTAACTTTTGCAAAGACTTCTGGGACTGTTACGAGGAACAGGGAGAACAATTGACCAATGGCTGACCGGCGCGTCCCCAGTAACGATCCCAGAAGTCTTTGCGAACGTTAAATGGGTCTGGTCACCTTGAGTGAACTCCTCTTGTGTTACCAAACGAAACCGTCTTGGCAGTACTTTCGTTTGGTCATTGGTTTCTCGGTATCTTACAAAATAAATTAATATTTTGGAGGTTTTAGTCCTCTTGTGAGTGAAAGGGTTAAATTTATTCTCATTCAAACTTTATTGTTAGGTCACTTGTATTTCTTTATGAGTTAATTGATACACTGGATGCTTGCATGCGTGAAAGCATCCAGCCAGCTCTTGGATCTCTTTCAACCCAAGTTAAAACAAAATCGTGTCACTCACGGACACAGCATGACTGGCTCTTTAGAAAATGTCTCATTTTTGCATGCTTTTAATAAGTGCAGCCTCTTAATGCATGATTTAGTGGTGTAAGGGTAAGCATCGTGAATCTGTAACAAATGAAATTTGAAGCTCAAGGTTACTGGCATATCCATTGAAACCTCTGTCAATCATTACATGCGAAGCTGTAGCCTCGGAGAGAACTAATTATGAATCAGAGCTACCTGCGTAGACCACACAGTACATCCTCTGGTTTAGCTTAAATATACTGAAAACGCGAACGATTGTTGTGGAGCGATTTTTTATCTTGGTTTAGAAACTGAATAGGGCTTCGTGTGAGTTTGATTTTCTTTACGTTTTGAATACTTTTTTTTTCGTATTTCGCTTTCTTTTTCTAATCAAGAGTCCGCAGTTACGTAGGATCTCAAAGTTACCATTCTAGGCCCTTTTCCTCAAAAGATGGTTAAGTTTAACCAGGGTTACGCCAAATTTCAGAAATGTTTACTTGTCCAGGAACATGTTACTGAAACTTGGAAAATGTTATTGATTCTTAACTCTGGGACCTAGTTACAACAAGACAAAATGATTATGCGAAAAATCTATAGGAAGGTAAATACAATCGTGGTTGAAAATTGTAATCTGCTATTTATTAGGGCTAATTTGCTCGAAACCGAGCACAGGCTTTTACACCTTGCATGTGAGCTGGACACCTTCGAAGGGCGTGTCCAATTGACCGTATTTCGGAATAAGAACTGATAAATGTAGTAAACCCTTGAACTCATTTGTTTAACATTCATTACTTTGCAATGTCTAGAAATCTGCTTGAAATGAAATATTCAGATGTGTCTAGCGTTTTAAGTGGACCAAAAATCACGGTACAAGAGATTGGGACAAAACTCTTGTGTATTCTTATTCCGGAATACGATCAATCGAACGCACCCCAAGTCGCGTAAGTCAATTTAATGCATGTGAGTATAGTTACCATAGTAACAGTCAATCACGTTGGCCATTAGGGCGTAGCAGCACAGGTTCCAATCCCAACTTGTGGCCGTCGTCGCCAAGTAACCGACTCAGCGGAAACGGAAGTTTGCATTCGCGTAGCGGTAGCACCAGCAGCCAAGGCTCGGTGGAATCTATAATCGAAGAGATGGAGGAAAAAAGAAGAAGCTTTGAAAAGCCTGGCAGGAAAAGTAGCGCTCCGGAACGACTAAACACATCTTACGAGTACAGTGGGGGAAAGAGATTGAGCGCGGCAGATGCCACGAGAGGTAAACAGTGGTTGACTGCGTGTAAAAGAAGCAAGTACTCTTCACTGCACTGTAACTGACTGACTGCATATTAATCCACTCGCTACTCGCGGATCCTGTGCATCAACCACCGAAAGCACTGCTTATCTTGAGAATAATGTTAACCTTTCTTTAACTTGCAAACTACTAATATGAAAATCTGTGATAACAATTTGTTTTCAACAGGGAAAAAATATTTTTTATCTAGTAAATTAAAGGAAATCGTTATAATTCTCTTAAGAAAAAGCTGGAGATTTAAACTGCGCTTGTAAACATTCTTCTAAACTAACCAATATCTTGTAAGCTTAAGCACTTCATTTTAATGTTCGTTGCATTTATGTCATTGTAGTTAACAATTCTCCTTCTTATTATCTACCGTGGCCACGCAGTCTACTTTATATTGAACTGATGGTTAATATTCAGATTCTATCTTTTTTGCTATTTTTTTACAACCTTTCTTTTATGCAACAATGCAGACCCTCTTGGTCCGGTGGACGGGGTGATCCTCTAGGGAACACTGACAGTGAGTACCGCGTGGTATCAGTGAGTTGCCCTTAGGAAGAAGTAACCTGACAAGCATAGGTTACCGAAAACCAGAAGAAGCTCGCACGTAAAGAGATGTCCTCCCCCGGGTACTCAAAAAAGTTTTTCACGGGGCGGGGGGGGGAGCTCCGCTCCGAGGTCCAACCCCTCACCCTTTTGTGTGCCATTTTTGACAGAAAAGGTACCCCTTTCGTAAACCTTCCATTGACAAATGATACCACTTGCACATACGCACTTTTGAACGCTCCATCCCTTTCAACTGCTGTAAATGCAGTGTTTTAAGATATGAAAAAGAGAACAACACAAAACACTTTTTTTCACTGCCATAAATTCTTATATTAGCCCTTTAAGGTCTCTTTACATACAGAAAGACAAATTTTCCCACCCTTTTATATTCCTCAATTAGTGAAATCCCCTCCCTTTCATATACCTGAAGCCTGAAAAAGGTACCCCTCCCCGTATAGGCCATTATAGGTTGTACCCTCCCCCCGGTTCTTAGCTCTTTCTTTGCTTTGGCTCGTTGTCAAACGGAGCATGGAGCCGGTTCCTTTCTGTGTTATGTCATTTTAAATTTATTCTGAATTTTATTTCAGCTGAAGGGGAACTAGATAAACAAATCAAACAGATACTGAGACCGCGTTCCAGAGAGGACTTGGCCACCGTCACGACAGGTACCCACGGCCTTTCCGTTATACTAGAGCAGAATAAGGAGATCATGCACAAACATCATGGATCTTGTTAATTCGCTTGCAGTTTGTAAGCGTAATCTCAAACCTTAGTTATACTGTAGCCAAGAGAGGATTGTCCCATGTTTTTATATTTTTATGGTGAAAATGATAAAAAAGCAAAGTGAAGCCCTAACGTTACATACTCAGTGTAAAGCTGTTTTTTGCTATCTGAGACCGTGTAACCGAATTCACTTCTTTGTATGAGAATACCTCGCACGCATATTGCAGACGAAACGACCGGAAGTTTAGTACGTGGTTTATTGATATGACCTTGCTGAAGTATGTGTCTTATTTCATGTTGTCTGCGAATATATGATTGTCCTATCAAATTTGTTACCGTTGATAAAGTGGATCATTTTTCTTGCAGAATCCTCTGAGGCTGTTTCTAGCATTCCGCAGAATGATGCAAAGACAACGTCGACAAGCAAGGATGGGGTGGAAACTGAGCAAGAGTAAGCATTGTCGAGATATACAGGTCCCCGCGAACCAGTCGTGTTCACACTATAACGGTAGCATTTCGTGTCGATTCAAAAAGCTATCCGGTATAGAATGAATACCAGTCGGATATGTGACTCTGTGAAAGTGATACATTTGAAGCGAGCAAAGATACACCTTCTTAAAGTTCGACGTTTGCAAGCTGGTGGTGGTGGCGGTGGTGGCGGTGGGATGCGTAAACTTGCCCGGCATTACAAGGCAAACTTTTGTAAAATCTCGCAACTTTGGGGAGCTTTTTCTTCGTTATTAATCAACAAATCACTCTCAAACTCGGCACCTTTATTAGTTTTAAGGCGCTTTTTGCAGCGTTGTCGACGAATTTTCGCCAACTGGCCCTTTCAACGGTTGAAAAATGCGTGGTGAGGGTCTGTTATCACATGGTTATTCCTTTAAATCTTTTTACGACTTGCTTTTGATTGCTATCGTACTGTTATCGAATCCTTATCACCGCGTCAGTGTCAACCTTGAGGCTTATGAGTACAAGAAAAAAGGTTGATTAAAATTCGTTATTTACGCTCTCGTTATGTTTGTGCTGAAAATTTTTGTATTTTTTGGTCTCTTGTAGTTCGGCTGAGGAACTCATGAAAGATATTAACAGCATGCTGAGTGACTTCTCTTCAGAGCTAGACTCCATGTTCGATTAAAATGTTAGGAGAAAGGTTCAAGACCGTCTGCATAGCTAGTGTACCAAATATGGCAATGGACATAACCGGACGCAGTGATCTATTTCCTTGACCAGTACAAAATTGGATGTGCTGGTTTACGGTCATCTCGCCACCAACCAAATCGCTACCAAGAAGTCGACTCGCCATAATCGAATAACTCGACAGTTTAATTCGAATTTGAAGTCGACCTGAATCCAAATCTGTCGATCCTAATAGGCCCTTTGCAGGTAGCCATTCACGTGGTACAAAACCGCCGTACTGGTAAGCAAAAGTCGCACTGGGACAAGACAAAAAAAAGGCATACATAATTTTAAATGGTAATTTCCTTTGTTTGTCTTGTCCCAGTGCGACTTTTGCTCACCCGTACGGCGGTTTTGTACCAAGTGAAGACCACGTGAATGGCTACCTGCATGCTCTTAATACTCTAAAAACTGATAATAGGTTCAGTGAATGTAAACTGACATATAACCCAGGTGATCTGTGACGTCATTGCTGGGGCCTGGGGAAAGAAATTTTAATGCCGTATCCCATAAACCAACGCGCGCACCAATTCAATTCAATTCAATCTGTTCCCGTCAGCTTTGCTTTATGGGATACGGCATTAAAATTTCTTTCCCCAGGCCCCCGCAATGACGTCACAGATCACCTGAACAGATTTATGTAAAAAAAAAAAAATGGCAGAAAAGTCTCTCCTTTGAAATATGATGATAACGTAACGGTTCAGAGAAAATGTTTGTTCACGGAAGTTCTTTTCATTTTTTGTGCAAGTTCTATTCTTGGTGGCGATTTCGCTGGTGGTTTGGTGGCGAAGGGATTGGATACCGATATGCTTCGTCGTTGCAAATGAACGCATTTCCTTGACATTGCATCAGTAACACTCAATCATGAATAAGTGGACGGTACAATTCATTATCAGGGGGTATTTTAAAAACATTTATTTCTTACCGTCACAGGAACCCGCGAGGCGCAAGAAATGACAAGGCAACAATACATTTTACTTTCCTGATTTTCTTGCCCCTTGTTTAAAGTTTATGATATACCAACTCGCACGAAGCATTTATTATCAGCCTAGTTGAGAACTGTTTTAATTTCATATTGAATTGCCTCCATTAATTTTTCCGCCATGAACGGTTTTCATGTCGTGAAAGAATTAGATTTATGCAAACTCCCCTCTTCTACAACTGGCACTCAGAGACGATCATCTCACGGAAAAGATAATCCACGGTCGATCCCAAGTTACATGAATGAAAACTCCATTACTTGAAGAGTTTTCAGTCATTTCACCAGGGTGTCTATTTTTCTGAACTCTGTCACTCAGAGAGAGAGGAGGTTGATGTTGGATTTAACCTTTTAAAAATTCTGCAATTAATTTTTTGTATAGTAATCTACAATAGATGGTATTGGGTGCCCTTTCTTCGGGCTAATATGTTCAAAGTCCATCCTGGTCAGACAGTCACTTTTATTCACCAATGAGGTGGTACTATTACGAATTCACTGCGGTTAGTGATTGGCTAAGAAATCACGCACCTTTTCCTTAACCAGCTATTTAAAGCAATTTAAGTCTTGTAGGCGATTTCCCGCCCTTCGAGCTGGCTACAGGCGTCCTCCAATTATTATTGGTTCACTAAATGCATCAGTTGAAAGCCGCCCTAAAAAGACTGTTCATTGCAAGCTCATTGGAAGGGAATATTCGCTTTTTTAATTTAATAAATTAATTTTGAAAGGGCATGCACAAATATTTTCAAGGCCTCAATTTCTCTTTCGAACAAAAGGAGTAGAAGTTCCCTTAACGAAGGCTGATTATTATAATATTAATTTGAAAATCGCAAAGTCGTGGAATACTTTATAGTTCCCATAAAAAAGAAAACGCCAAATGTTATATCATTTTATAAGACATTTGCCAAATTTTAAAATGGCTTTTAATTTTTAAAGAAATACTCAACTTGTATAGAGCTTTATCATTTTTTTTATCTTGTAACAAATAGACGTACATTTTCTATAATTAAACTTCTTTTAAATGCGTGTAGTGACGCCCAGTTTTATCGAAGGTGTTCAGTATATCGTAGATGATCCCAGATCCCGAGTTAAGTCCCACGTGTTATCAACATTAGTGTTCTCCTTGCAGCAGAGCGATTTTCGTTTTTTGGAAAATGGCTTCGTTAAGTGTTAGTTATTTGTTTTATCAGTCAATGGACGAAAAGATCAAATATGGACTCTTCGTTTTCCCGTCAAAGAAAACCCTAATATGGAGAAGGCATTGTTCGATTGGCCAATCGTGTTGCAGTATGACATCAAAGCGAAGTATCGATTGATTTCTAGAAAGTTCTCGGGAATGAAGCTTTTTCACCCGAGCGTTTGTACCCGTTCGATAAACCAATCATATCGCTCTATTTGCGTTGTTGTTGGTTGTTTCTGTTTTGTTCGCGCGTTTTCATTTCAAGGTCATCTGAAAATCGCTCTATAAATACATAATCAAGAGAAAAGGGTACTAAAATTATTTAGTAAATGCTTTGATTCTTTATCAAATTCTCTCTACAACTAATTCTTTAAGGAAATGTGTGGAAGTTCGTCTGGAGAATTGTATGGGGATATTGGGGTGTAAAGGGTCAAGGGAAGATTCAGGGTGCACGGACTGAGTTTATATCATATACATCATATACATTAGACTTAAGGGAAGTCGTAATTCGCGGTTATAGCGAAACACTGGGACAGTACGTCAAAGCTATAGTCTTCTTAACCTTGGCTAGCCTGTACCAGGTCCCCGGTCAGCGCAAACGAGCGGGCGAGCCAGAAAAAAGCTAGGCTCAGTCTCCAGCCTTGTGTGTCTCGATGCGCCCGCGGGCGCATCCGAGCCTAGGAACAAGCGAGCGAGCGAAAAATCTCCGTCTCTCCCCAGTTTCCACGCGGTTTTCGCGCAAATTTCTTTCCTCGATCTTGGAGCCTGGAAAAGGATAAACCTTGGCTTGGCTTTTTCCCAATTGTAGAATACGTGACGTCACATTAATTATGCGCACATACGCAAGTGAGCTTTAAGTAGGGTGCATGACTCAAACAGCTTCATTAAAAACGCTACACGACACCAGAAATGAAGGGTTTTACGTCCCTGTCAGCAAAAGAAATTGAAATTTCGGGTCCCAGTTATTAAGAAGGCATCAGACACCTGTTCCTGCCAGTACGTCGTATTTCAACGGTTTACGTGTCACCAGCGGTTTCGCTGTAAAAAAGTTCGTCACACTAGTTAGTTAGTTTGCTACATTCTACAAATTAATTCAGTGCATCTTACTTTCAAACGCAATTAAGATCATCCCAGTTTTCATTGTCAAAGGTGTTTTAGTAATTCACTTGTCGTCATCCTGACTATCTTGTTCTTCCAAGTTGCACAAATATGCAAATCGATTTTCCAACATTTCGCCGTCATCAGATGTGTTCGTTGCAGCCTTGGCATGAGACCTTTTGGCCTTCATTCCACTGTTCCTTTCACGTGGTCTTTTTTCTGGAGCGATTTTGTGTAGCAGATCCTTTGTTACTGCAGTTTTAAGTTTGTTGAACAACTGGAGTTGTTTTAAAGACGGAATCAGTTCCTCTGGGGTACGTCCTTGAAAAAGAAACCACATAATAATTTACTTCTAAATTCGTACGTTCTTTCCTGATTGTAACATTACAAGGTGTAACAAGGTTCACGTTGTAATGCAGAAGTGTTGGACTATCGGCTGTCATTTCAAAATTAAACTGAAAAGGTAACGCTTAGCTTGCAACCGTCACATAAGAGAGTATTTATAACCTAATTATTTGCAAACCGTGTCGTGTCAACCAGTATTCCGCAGTGACTCGACTTTTCGCGTAGGTTATTGAAGTAGCTCAAGCTAACGTGAAAGGAATTCAACATGTAAAGAAATGTCAACTTGAGATGGAAATGTTTGCCTTCAAAAAGTGCTTGGCTAAAAGGCATGAAGAGTGACTTTGTCCCACAATCCAAGCAAGTAGCTGAACTCGATAGAAGCTGAAAGATTCGACCACAATGATCTGTCAGTGTCAAATCCAAACAACCTAACTGTCCACCTATTGTACAAGTCCTTTTTAAGTTTTTCAATTTTTTGTTCTAATTTTCATAGTTTTGAGTACTGCTTGTGCACGGGAAAGTGCTGGCATGGGTCACTCAGTGTTTTGTCGATAAATAACTTACCTTGATTTAGTTTCTCCGCCAGACTGTGCGCCATTTGTCCATTGTATATCTTGTGAATGTACGGTGTAAGCACAGGCTCGAGTAAAGTACAGTTAAGGTTGATAGCGTCTCTCAAAACAGACTGCCACTGACAAAAACTGTGCGCTACTCGCAGATCAAACGATTGAGATGAGCATTTTAGATTTGGAGTCTTCACATTCTCTTCTTTCAAATTGTCTTGTAAGTTGACAAAACAGCACAATAAAGCCAAGAGATGATTCATCTTCAGCGCTGGCTGCGCATTGTTGAGGACATAACGAAGTGATGCAGCAAATATCTTCATATCCTGCGGTAAAGCCCCGATTTCAGGTGTGTCTGCACTATCAAGCGCAAATAACAGAAAGTTTAGCCTCTCTGTAGTCTCGAGATATGGCACGAGACTTATACCTGGTACCACACCCTCTTGATAGGGGGCAACATTCGCCTGCTTCACCATCATACCCTCTCTATCCCATTCTTGGACAGCTGGTAAATTTCCCGCCTCTTTTGTGCCTTCTTTTACGTCGTTTAGAATACCGTAAACAAACTGTCTAAGCCACAAAGAAGAACGGTTTGCAGAAATTTCCTCACAGTTTTCAACCTGCACTCGAAGCAAGCATTTACCTGAGGTTAAGCTGTTCATAAATTTGGTTGAAAACAGCCCAGAGCGAAACCGACGCAAAACCCACTGCTCAATTTCGTGGCCGTTACGTGTCGTAAGAGAGCTCAACACCGCACCGGTTCTGAAATAATCCAATAAATTCGATTCCTTAATGTTATATTCCTGAAGAGAAAGTTCTACAACTTGTCTCAGTTCAACTCTGTTTTGCGGTGAGGAAATCATTTGAAGGACGGACTCCAGTACTTTCTGTTGGTTACACGAGTCAGGTAGCTCGGATAGCATGTTAGCAATGCTTGCAAACCTTGCTTCTCTTCTGCTAAAACGATTCATGGTTTGAGTGCGACTCAGTGCACGGTTAAAAGCCGCCAGTGCGTCTAGACTCACGTAATCATTGCCCGCCAAAGAAGCCAACAAAGGAATCAGTTCTGCGCGAATTCGAAAGTGTGATGCCAGTTTACTGCGGTAGAAAATACTGGCTGTTAATTGACCTGCTTTCCAGTCGAAAAACGACAGTGGTATGTACCCTGCTTTTACATCAAATATGAAGAAGTCACTGTCGTTGCCTAGAACTGGACAGTTCCATGATCGAGCCAAGGAAGCAATTTCCGCATCGGCTTCACTGTTGAGGAAAAGCGAGAGGATTACATCTTAGGTCAAATACAACATCAAAAACTACACTACTTGCCGCGGAAGACAATACACTTGCTTAAGCTAAATCAAACAATTTCTTCACATTGCAGGGTAGTGTGTGGCTGTGCTAGCCTATGGAAACTTAGCCCCCTATTTCAGAACGAGGAACGTTACAATTGAAGCGCGCTTGTATTGCTTCATGGCTTATAGGTCGACAAATATGACATTTGAAGCGCGCTAAATGACTCAAAAAAGGGGACTGAGTAATCAGGGCAAAATGGCTGGTTACCGTGCGAGGAGAGAAAGTCTCTCCCCTGGGAGCCTGTCTGCAGTGGCAAGTACAAAAAACAGGTTACAGGTAACAAGTGCAGGTCAGAGCTCTATATTGATAAATAACTGAGATGGGCATTTTGGATTGTGATGCAGTGCGTGAATCTGAATTGAAAAGGTGCCGATTTGGTCAAGTCTAAAGTGACTCCGATGCCTTGTAAATTCGCAACAATGTTTTGTAGTGTAAACAGTTTGCCCAACGAATCTGGATACTTCCGCCTTTGATCATACGAGTTTGCATTAAACCAAAATGGAACTGTGAATTTCATGAATATAGGGCGCCTTAGCAACGACGACGGCGAGGGCAACGAAAACATCCCTAGCTATCAAAATGTATGCGCGTTTTTTTTTTTTTTTTTAACTTTTTCGCATTTATTTGAACTCTCCCAAAATGGCAAATATAGGTGAACTTCCCTACGGAATCTTGGGGACCGCACCCAAGTTTGGACTCAGGAAAGAAAAAGAATTTGTCCCTGCATTTACGTCCTCAAAACAAAGTCGCAAAAGGAAATTTAACGTCGTGTTCGTACAGGTTGTAAAGAAAAGCGCGCTGCACGTGCAAAATTTTTGTTTTCATTTACTTATTGGGCTCGTTTCGTTGTGCGTAAACGGTTAGGAATCCAGACACGTTTTTAGTAAAAACACCTGCCCTCTTTTCAACAGATATATATGTCATTCAAGAATCGGGCCATTAATGAACTACTTCGCTTCTCTGGAAACCGACATTCGGGTGGAGAGGAAAAGAAAGTTCGTTGTGTTAGAAAAAATATACATTCCAAAAAAAAAAAACCAAACTCTGAGGGAAACTGTGCTCTTAAAATAGTTATCTTTTGACATTTTGCTTTCTTTTTAGAATTAACTTTTTATTTGCCATTATTTATTCATTTTCTATCTTTTTTGTACACGACTTTTTCAGGTACGCACGTGCGTACCGTGCGTACAGGTAGCTACGCCCCTGTAAAGTGTCTATTAGGGACATTACGAAACCACGACGACGACGGCAACGGGAACGTCAAAAAACAATAGGTTTAATGAGCAAAACAACAACTCTGCACGTGCATCATGCTTTTTTTGTACATTTCTTTGCCTCCACTGCACAACTACGACGTGGGAACGGGAACGGCAAGGCGTTCAATTCTACCATCTTTGTCCGAACTTGAACTCTCTTCAGCTCCAGCCAAAATCCCCTTCTTTTACGTAACAGGATGAATTGGGATAATCGCGAAAAAGTTTAAAATGATGCGAAGTCTATTTTTCAGCGACTTTTTCATGGACGTCGCCGTTGTCGGATCGTAAGGTCGCTAAAGTTTACCGTAGCATGGTGATCTGTGACCTGCGTTTTGTACCTGCCGCGTCCGCAGGCCAGGGGTGAATAAGCCCTCTATCCCCTCGCGCTCCGACACAGCTTGCGTCCCCTTTTTTTATGGTTATCGAATTAAAATACGCAAAAAATTGAGGGCTGTGAACAACTTTGTCGCATCGGCATTGCCGGCCTGTAAGATTGCCCCTCCCTCAACCTCCGCCTTTTCAGGCTATCTCATCATGGGGGAATTCCCGCTTTCAAAATTTTCGAAACAGTGCGTTTTATCAGAGCTTAATATTATTTACCTGTCGCAAACTGCAAATCGAATGCCACGATCCCTTAGCGCCTGTAGGAAAACAACTTTGGTCAAAAGCGGAAGTAAGAACTGGCGGTCATCAGCTGATTTTGCCAAAGCATTCGCCCTTTGAATATTCTGGATTGCTCGCTTCTGGAGTGTTTCCAGCTTTTTGTCGCTTGGATCGTCCGCGCCATCGAAGATCACAAAGCACTCGACTCGTTTAGAACTCAAAGCAGTAAAAAACGAATCAACCGCGTGGTAAAAGTCGCCGTATTGTCCACCGCACCGGAAGTCAAATCCATTACTTATATAAAGATAGTAGCACAAACAAGACCCATCTATGACTAGTTTGGTATCTCGAAGAATGATCTCTTCCCAAAGATTTGGGATCGAATTAACGTAACTTGTGAGTCCGGGAACCCCCATTTTAGAAGGTGCCCTTGAAAATCGCCTCAATCTGAAATGTACCAGGCGCTGAAAAAATGCTCTTTACTAGGGTGAGGTATTGTATGCTGTTTTGCAGAGGCTACATAATCAGGATTTAAATAAATTGCTGATGAACATTCGTCCACAATGTTTTAAATGGTGAATGAAAATTTGATACTCAACTAGGATTTTTGTAATGTATCCATTAGATTGCTAGAATTTATATAATATTTCTAGCCTTTCCCAACTCCGCCCACCCTACCCTTACAACTAAAGAAGCCGCTGCCTGTGGCGGTCTAGAGAAGCGCTTCGAGCTAGCCAGCGGTTTAAGTTACCTTCAAGTAAGAGTAACCCGTGCAACCGGGGCTTGTGGCTGATTTATATGTTAGACGAGTAGTTTCGGTTGTGTTTTTTCATAGAAATCATCGGATTGAGAGACATGGATGGGTATAGATGAAAAAAACAAGATGTCTGAAACAGACGGTTCAAACGAGCAAGTCATTTTAGCAACAGCGGGCTACGATCATGCGATCAAGTTCTGGCAAGCTCACAGCGGAATATGTCATCGTACAGTTCAGCATCCAGACTCTGTATCCTTTTAAAATGCAGTGTTTGCTGCATTTTTGCCGTATTTTACTTTTATGAGGTTCTCTATAATACGGAAACCCCTTTCCTCTCCATTGTGGTCGAAAGCTGTGTTGGTGTCAGACACTGTACCTCTAGTATAAAGCGGACTCCTCTTTATTAAATTCTGCATTTATTATTGGTTTATTGGTTTGTTTGCCATAAAAATGTTACAAAGTAAAGGGAAAAAAATTATTTAAGATGTCATGGCGAGGAAGCCCAAGAGAAGCCACCAGGCTTATAAGGAATGGGCTCCCTCAGTAAAAATAATTAGAACAAAATATATCATAATTACAAATTGATGGCAGAGCTAAAGGAAATCTTCTACTAAATATATTAGATAGTCGTACTAATTACAGTTTTAGGCTAAAAAAAAAGCGAAAGTGGCAAAAAACAAAAACAAAAAAACAGAAAAAGAAAAAAAATACTACTATTTATGACAAGAGGAATGCTTTCAGCTTACAGCAAAAGGAAGCAGTACTTATTGCATTTTGAATTTCAAAATTAAGAGAGTTAAAAAATTTAGGACCTTGGAAACTGATTGAGAACTTTCTTATATTGGTCCTACATTGAGGTAAATAAAAAAGCTCTGAACTTCTAGTGCCATAAGAATGAACCTGACGTGTCACCAAAAACATGTTATTAAAGCTATAAGGAAGTAAGCCAGATTTGTATTGATACATAAATTTTCCTATTTGAAGTTTGTAGATATCCTCAAAATTCAGAATTTTTAAATTTTTAAATAAGGTGTCAGTGTGAGCATAGAAAGCACTTCTTGATATTATTCTTACGACCCGTTTTTGAAGCGTGATTAATCTTCTGAGTTTTGATGGGTAGGTCGATGCCCAGACACTCACGCAGCAGAATAAGTAAGGGTAGATAAGGCTAAAATAAAGCATCCGTAAGGAGGAATTATTAAGGCAAAAACTTGATTTATAAATTATACCTATGGCTTTAGACACTTTCCGAGCAACATTATGAATATGTGATTTCCATGTTAAGTGTTCATCCAATATTACACCAAGAAAGGTAGCTTCTTTGACACGATCAATCGAATAATTACTAATATTAAAAGCTAGATCAAGTGTTTGCCTGTTTTGTCTCGGTCTGAATATGATAAAATTAGATTTCTTAACATTAATAGAAAGCTTATTTGTATAAAACCAACACGTTATCTTTTTCAATTCTAAATTTACAACTTCCATAAGATAGGAAGCATCAGTATGCGAATAGAAGATATTTGTGTCATTAGCAAATAGTATCATTTCTAAGACCTTTGACACATTACATAGATCATTTATATATACTAAGAATAACAGGGGGCCTAAGATAGATCCCTGAGGGACTCCGCAAGTGATATCTAATGATGAAGAGTTGTAATCATTATATTGCACAAATTGTTTTTGACAAGAAAGGTAACTTTCAAACCATTGTAAAGCAACACCACGTACTCCATAATGTTCTAATTTGTCGAGCAAAATTTCATGATTTACTGTATCAAAGGCCTTAGATAGGTCAATGAATAGGCCTAAAGTTACCCTTTTATTATCAAGTGCATTTGAGATCTTATCATATAATTGGATTAAAGCATGTGCAGTAGAATAATTTTTTCTGAATCCATACTGATTCCTGGAAAGAATATCATATTTATTTAAAAAATTAATAAGGCGATTATAGATGATTCTCTCTAGGAATTTAGAGAAAACTGGTAACACTGAAACGGGTCTGTAATTTGTGAACAAAGATTTATCACCAGATTTAAACAATGGAATAACTCGTGCAATTTTCATTTCTTGGGGTACAAGTCCAGAATTAAGAGACAAGTTAATTATATACGTCAATGGTGCGCAGATTAAGTTAAAAGACTCTTTAACAACAGTCATTGAGATACTATCATATCCTGGAGCAGTACTGGATCGAAAGCTGCTACAAATCTCAGTGACTTCTTGTTCTGAAGCCGATTGAAGAAAAAATGAATTAATAAAGCCTCCATTCAGAAAAGAACGATGAGATTTGTCAGACGCCGGGCTTGATTTAGCTAAGTTAGGCCCAATATTCGTAAAATACTCGCAAAAACGGTTTGCTATATGAGTAGGATTAAATATTTCTTCTTCATTAGACTTGAAGAAGGAAGGCAACTTGCACTTAATTTTCTTTCTGTTAATAAGATCGTTAAGTAATTTCCAAGTTGATTTTGCATTTGATTTATATTCATCTAACTTTTTATTGTAGTAGAGACATTTGGCAACGCGAAGGGAAAGTGTCAATTTGTTTTTATAACTCTTGTAAAGTTTCTCACGGTATGAAGTTGGGTTAGCAAGGAAACGCTTGTATAATAAATTCTTTTTTCTTATTGATTTAAGAAGACCTTTCGTTATCCATGGTTTGCTCAAAGTAACATTCTTTGCTTTGACTTTTTTGAGAGGAAAGCAGTCATTGTAAATAGTAGTGTATTTATCGAGAAAACACCGATAAGCGCAATCAGCATCTTTGCATTCAGATAATTCATCCCAATGAACGTTTGCAAGCCTATCTTTAAACTTAGCGACATTATTTCCACTTTTGTCACGAAAAGAAAGCCAAGAAGTTTTATTTAAGTTCATGTTTTGATCAACAAGCATTGTGAAAATCGGAAGATGATCAGATATATCACAAAACATTAGCCCGCTAACAGATAAGTTATTTAAATTATTCGTGAAAATGTTATCAATTAGCGTAGCCGTGTTAGAAGTTATTCTTGTCGGACGTGTGATCAAGGGAAAAAACATTCTTGAGTACATAGTTTCTAACAATTCTCCAGTTGAATCGTGACAATGGTGGTTGATTAAGTCTAGATTCCAGTCACCTAAAACATAGCAAATCTTGTTTTCTTTAGAGATAATTGCAAGCAACGAGTCCAGGCTATTCATAAAGTCTTGCAAATTTTGATTTGGTGGCCTGTAAACCACACCTGCAATTATATTTTTCTCATTCGGCCTATTGATTTCCACAAACAAAGACTCAGCACATTCAGTGCAAGAAAAAACTAAGTCAGGTCGACATTTAAAATCAAAATTATCCGCTAAATAGAGGCCTACACCTCCACCTGTATTTGCACATTTCCCATAATACAGTCAACTCTCTCTAAGATGGACACCTTTGCTCAATGCGAGTGCGTGCGTGAGCGGAGCCCAACACCTAAGAAAATTTGGTGATCCATCCATCCACGAAATTTCGGTAATCATGTGACCGTACGCCCATCCGACCATCCGTGCACGCCACAGGCGTGTCAGTGTAAAATAACTCACTTAACAGGTATGACACCACAGGCAACGCGAAGTATTTTTGGGAGGAAATCGGAGGGCCACCTGGATTTGTAGAGAGAAAAAACAACAACAAAGTCAAGTCTTTCAACTTTTTTTTGTTGTCTATGCTCATGTGGATAACAGAGAAAGAGCTAGAGCTAGTTATTAAAAACCAAGGAGACAAATTTTGTTGGAAGAAAAAGATGAAAATTTCATAGCGGTGGTGAGAAAATGAGAAATGCTAGTGGCTAGCAAGGAGCCACCAGCAAGGTGAAAATGAGTGGCAGTGAAAAAATAAAAGTGAACAGGAACACAATCAACAAAATTTTTGGTGAGCACATAGGACAATTCCTTCATAAAAAAATAATATGTAACTAGGAAGTTTCATGTTTTAGTTGTGCAAAACGGCATTGAAGTCCTGCAAAACAACAGCAAAGAACTGTTGCTGTTCTCATTACCATCGCCGTTTAGCCTTACACAGTTTTATTTTTTGTTTATAAGTATCTAGTTAACAAGAGCTTCGTTTTTAGTCCTGACTAAATCTGTATATTAGAGAGTCAAGTAAAGGGAGTAAGGAATCTAGGAACCAACTCTAGGTGTCCATTTTACAGAGGTGTCTGTCTTATAGAGGTGTCTGTTAAGAGAGAGTCGACCGTACACCTTGCCCCCCTCCCCTCCCCCCCACTCAATAAATTTTGCATAGGCATTGTCTTCAATTTCTCCTTGGACAACTGCGATACCCAGGAGAAATTAAAAACAAAGGTTATACAAAACTTTGTGGGGCAAACAAGGTGTATTATGGGAAATATGCACTTGGCGAATGAGGACAATTGGTTCTGTTACTTTGGGTTGTCCGTATCAAAAAGGTTTGATCATAGCTTAGTATACCGACTGGTTTGTTACCTAGTTAATGTATTGTTAAGTTTCTTTTTTCGTCAGGTAGTTGCATAGGTGAGGAATGTTTTGAGTGCTAGCACTGTGCTTAGAACAACAGTTTTTTGATTAGCCTGAGAACAGTCAACATTTCATGAGGTCACAACTGGTTTCTCTCCAAAATGATGTCTGATGAACAAGCGAAGAAATTCTATACTGCAGTGATTTTGTTACCCTTGAGTTCTGCAACCCTGACCCATAAAAGTCGCCAAACATGCAAAGTAATTCATTGCATGCATCTCTTAGGATGCAAGGATCGATGGATCACTCTGAAGATGTTTTATTTGTAGAATATCCTGTTCGTGTGATTTCTGTGGCTGTTGTTTAATGATGCATATTCATTTTAGTCTTTTTTGTGCTTTAAATTATAGAAAGACTATATTTTAATTTCAGTAATGTAATATAGAGTTTTGGCCTCTGCCTTCGGAATAACTGACTGGTTACATAAAGACCCAAGCATCTTCAATTTAGGACTCCCTCTTTTTTTTTGAACTGGGAGTTATTGGTTCTGGACTGGGACTCCTGGTTTTTCACAAGATGAGTCTCAGGACTCACCATAACTATTTGAGGATCCTTGCGTCAAACTTCTCATGTGCTTAATACTCTAAATACTGATAATAGGTTCAGTGAATGTAAACTTTGACATATGACAGATTTATGGAAAAAAAAATGGCAGAAAAGTCTCTCCTTTGAAATATGATGATAACATAATGGTTCAGAGAAAATGTTTGTTCACGGAAGTTCTTTTCATTTGCTGTGTAAGTCTATTCTTGGTGGCGATTTTGCTGGTCGCGAGGTGGTTTGGTGGCGAAGGGATTGGATACCGATGTGCTTCGTTGTTGCAAATGAACGCATTTCCTTGACATTGCATCAGTAACACTCAATCATGAATAAGTGGACGGTACAATTCATTATCAGGGGGTATTTTAAAAACATTTATTTCTTACCGTCACAGGGAACCCGCTAGGCGCAAGAAATGAGGAGGCAACAATACATTTTACTTTCCTGATTTTCTTGCCCCTTGTTTAAAGTTTATGATATACCAACTCGCACGGAGCATTTATTATCAGCTTAGTTGAGAACTGTTTTAATTTCATATTGAATTGCCTCCATTTATTTTTCCGCCATGAACGGTTTTCATGTCGTGAAAGAATTAGATTTATGCAAACTCCACTCTTCTACAAGTGGCACTCAGAGATGATGATCTCACGGAAAAGATAATCCACGGTCGATCCCAAGTTACAAGCACGAAACTCCATTACTTGAAGAGTTTTCAGTCATTTCACCAGGGTGTCTATTTTTCTGAACTCTCTCACTTAGAGAGAGAGGAGGTTGATGTTGGTTTTAACCTTTTAAAAATTCTGCAATTAATTTTTTGTATAGTAATCTACAATAGATGGTATTGGGTGACCTTTCTTGGGGCTAATATTTTCGAAGTCGATCCTGGTCAGACAGTCACTTTTATTCACCAATGAGGTGGTACTATTACGAATTCACTGCGCTTAGTGATTGGTTAAGAAACCACGCACCTTTTCCTTAACCAGCTATTTAAGGCAATTTAAGTCTTGTGGGTGATTTCCCGCCCTTGGAGCTGGCCACAGGTGTCCTCCAGTTCTTATTGGTTCACTAAATGCATCAGTTGAAAGCCGCCCTAAAAAGACTATTCATTGCAAGCTCATTGGAAGAGAATATTCGCTTTTTTAATTTAATTGATTAATTTTGGAAGGGCGTGCAAAAATTTTTTTAAGGCCTCAATTTCTCTTTCGAACAAAAGGAGAAGTTCCCTTAACAAAGGCTGATTATTATAATATTAATTTGATAATCGCAAAGTCGTGGAATACTTTATAGTTCCCATTAAAAAAAAACGCCAAATGTAATATCATTTTATAAGACATTTGCCAAATTTTAAAATAGCTTTCAATTTTTAAAGAAATACTCAATGTGTATAGAGCTTTATCATTTTTTTTATTCTTGTAACAAATAGACGTACATTTTCTATAATTAAACTTCTTTTAAATGCGTGTAGTGACGCCCAGTTTTATCGAAGGTGTTCAGTATATCATAGATGATCCCAGATCCTGAGTTAACCCCTTAAGTCCCAAGTGTTATCAACATTAATATTCTCCTTGCAGCAGAGGGATTTTCGTTTTTTGAAAAATGGTTTTGGTCAGTGTTAGTTACTTGTTTTCAGTCACTGGACGAAAAGATCAAATATGGACTCTTCGTTTTCCCGTCAGAGAAAACCCTAATATGGAGAAGGCATTGTTCAATTAGCCAATCGTGTTGCAGTATGACATCAAAGCGAAGTATCGATTGATTTCTAGAAAGTTCTCGGGAATGAAGTTTTTTCACCCGAGCGTTCAATAAACCAATCATATCGCTCTATTTGCGTTGTTGTTTGTTGTTTCTGTTTTGTTCGCGCGTTTTCATTTCAAGGTCATCTGAAAATCACTCTATTAATACATAATCAAGAGAAAAGGGTACGAAAATTATTTAGTAAATGCTTTGATTCTTTATCAAATTCACTCTACAACTAATTCTTTAAGGAAATGTGTGGAAGTTCGTCTGGGGAATTGTATGGGGATATTGGGGTGTAAAGGATTAAGGGAAGATTCAGGGTGCACGGACTGAGTTTATATCATATACATTAGACTTGAGGGAAGTTGTAATTCGTGGTTATACTTAACACAAAAACGTATCATATACCAGTAGCGAAACACTGGGACAGTACGTCAAAGCTATAGTGTTCTTAACCTTGGCTAGCCTGTACCAGGTCCCCGGTCAGCGCAAACGAGCGGGCGAGCCAGAAAAAAGCTAGGCTCAGTCTTCAGCCTTGTGTGTCTCCGAGCCTAGAACAAGCGAGAGAGCAAAAAATCTCCATCTCTCCCCAGTTTTCAAAGGTGTTTTAGTAATTCACTTGTCGTCATCCTGACTATCTTGTTCTTCCAAGTTGTACAAACATGCAAATCGATTTTCCAACATTTCGCCCTCATCAAATGTGTTCATTGCAGCCTTGGCATGAGACCCTTTGGCCTTCATTCCACTGTCCCTTTCACGTGGTCTTTCTTCTGCAGCAATTTTGTGTAGCAGATCCTTTGTTACTGCAGTTTTAAGTTCGTTGAACAAGTGGAGTTGATGTAAAGACGGAAGCAGTTTCTCTGGGGTACTTCCTTGAAAAAAAAAAATCACATAATAATTTACACCTAAATTCGTACGTTCTTTCCTGATTGTAACATTACATGGTGTGACAAGGTTCACGTTGTAATGCAGAAGTGTTGGACTATCGGCTGTCATTTCAAAATTAAACTGAAAAGGTAACGCTTAGCTTGCAACCGTCACATAAGAGAGTATTTATAAGCTAATTATTTGCAAACCGTGTCGTGTCAACCAGTATTCTGCAGTGACTCGACTTTTCGCGTAGGTTGTTGAAGTAGCTCAAGCTAACGTGAAAGGAATTCAACATGTAAAGAAATGTCAACTTGAGATGGAAATGTTTGCCTGCAAAAAGTGCTTGGCTAAAGGGCATGAAGAGTGACTTTGTCCCACAATCCAAGCAAGTAGCTGAACTCGATAGAAGCTGAATGATTCGACCACAATGATCAGTCAGTGTCAAATCCAAACAATCTAACTGTCCACCTATTGTACAAGTCCTTTTTAAGTTTTTCAATTTTTTGTTCTAATTTTCATAGTTTTGAGTACTGCTTGTGCACGGGAAAGTGCTGGCATGGATTACTCAGTGTTTTGTCGATAAATAACTTACCTTGATGTAGTTTTTCCTCCAGACTGTGCGCCATTTGTCCATTGTATATCTTGTGAATGTACGGTGTAGGCACAGGCTCGCGTAAAGTACAGTTAAGGTTGATAGCGTCTCTCAAAACAGACTGCCACTGACAAAAACTGTGCGCTACTCGCAGATCAAACGATTGAGATGAGCATTTTAGGTTTGGAGTCTTCACATTCTCTTCTTTCAAATTGTCTTGTAAGTTGAAAAAACAGCACAATAAAGCCAAGAGATGATTCATCTTCAGCGCTGGCTGCGCATTGTTGAGGAGATAACGAAGTGATGCAGCAAATATCGTCATATCCTGCTGTAAAGCCCCGATTTCAGGTGTGTCTGCACTATCAAGCGCAAATAACAAAACGTTTAGCCTCTTTGTAGTCTCGAGATTTGGCACGAGACTTATACCTGGTACCACACCGTCTTGATAGGGGGCAACATTTGCCTGCTTCACCATCATACCATCTCTATCCCATTCTTGGACAGCTGGTAAATTTCCCGCCTCTTTTGTGCCTTCTTTTACGTCGTTTAGAATACCGTAAACAAACTGTCTAAGCCACAAAGAAGAACGGTTTGCGGAAATTTCTCTACAGTTTTCAACCTGCACTCGAAGCAAGCATTTACCTGAGGTTAAACTGTTCATAAATGTGGTTGAAAACAGCCCAGAACGAAACCCATTCAAAACCCACTGCTCAATTTCGTGGCCGTTACGTGTCGTAAGAGAGCTCAACACCGCACCAGTTTTGAAATAATCCAATAAATTCGATTCCTTAATGTTATACTCCTGAAGAGAAAGTTCTACAACTTGTTTCAGTTCATCTCTTTCTTGCGGTGATGATATCATTTGAAGGACAGACTCCAGTGCTTTCTGTTGGTTACACGACTCAGGTAGCTTGGATAGCATGTTAACAATCCTTGCAAACCTTTGGCTAAAACTATTCTTGGTTTTAGTGTCAGTCGGTGCACCTTGAAAAACCGCCAGTTTGTCTTGACTCACGTAATCATTGCCCGCCAAAGAAGCTAACAAAGGAATCAATTCTGCGCGAATTTGAAAGTGTGGTACCAGTTTACTGCGGTAGAAAATACTGGCTGTTAATTGACCTCCTTTCCAGTCGAAAAAAGGCAGTGGTATGTAGCCTGCTGTTACATCAAATATGAAGAAGTCACTGTCGTTGCCTAGAACTGGACAGTTCCATGATCGAGCCAAGGAAGCAATTTCTGCATCGGCTTCACTGTTGAGGAAAAGCGAGAGGATTACATCTTAGGTCAAACACAACATCAAAAACCACACCACTTGCTGCGGAAGACAATACACTTGCTTGAGGTGGCTCGACTGGATTTTTTGGGGGGCATACCTCCTAAGTTTGAGCATTAACTACGTCGCAGTGAGTAAAGATATGGGAAAAAGGTTACCACAACTGTATTATATAAAGATGAAAATTTCTTATGATTTGGTTTTTGTCGCAATTGGAGTCGCCATGGCAACGTAACGACGCCATTACGGTTTTTATTTATCTTTGTGTTTCTCTGTACCAGGAGTGTTTTTGAGAAATCGCTTACGGGAGTATGTACCTGCGATAATTGCCTCAATTATTGCAAAGTTTGAACAAATTCTATGAGAGCGTTTTCGAAATATTTTGAAACGAAGTTTTAAGCATCATAAAAACAGCGAAATAGCATGCTATCCACACAATTAGCTAATTTTTAAAGAAAATGACAAGCTTTAGAAAAGTGGCTTCATCTCATAGTGGTTTGATTCCATTGAAAACCTCCCACAAAAAAGGAGAAGAATATTGCTTTGGGTGATCGCGAGTAAGAAGAATTTTATTAACTTGCATTCAGCTGCTTTTGTTACAGTTTTTGCACCTAATTTGGTCCCCGCCTACAAATTTCGCATTTTTCAAAAACCACTCGATAAATTTTGTTATAAATTTGATAATCCCGAGATTAATTGTTAATAAATATACCCTGCAAGTTTCAAGAACATTGAAAACAAGGAAGGCTTTCAAATAGGACCTCAAATATGACCAATTTTCCCCCCAAATTTTGTGTTTACCAGCGAGCGTCCTCATTATTCACTGGCATTGCTTTCAAGTTTCATATGCACGTGCACATTTAGCAAAAAGTAGTAAATTTGCATCGAAAAGAACTCTCGATTACTTTCAGAAGAAATATCCGGAATATGCTAATAATTAGCTTGTGTCACAGATAGCAGTGAGGACCGAAACGGTGAAGGTCACAGCTCGTCTTGTAGGATGCAACGCTCAATTATCTTACTCGGGTTATAACATTACAGAAACTCTTACGAAGAGGTTGCTGTGATGTTATAATATATCACTAATTTCTTTACCCGATGATTAGCATGTTCCGGAGATTTAACCGAGAATCCTTTTTGATGCAAATTTTATCTTTTTGCTAAATTTGCACGTGCATATGAAACTTGAAAACAATGCCAGTGAATAATGAGGACGCCCGCTTGTAAACACAAAATCTAGGGGAAAAATTGGTTACCGTAAATCCTCTATTAAGCCCCCCGGGGGGCTTATTTATTTCAAGCCCATTTGAGGGGGGGGGCTTAATAGAGACGGGGGGCTTATTTGAGAGGGGGGGCTTATTTAATTTAGAAACGACGATGGTATCAGTTCTCCATAAAGAACTAGAATACAAAGTGGAAAAGCTCAAGTATATAAGAAGTTTTAAGTCATGCAGCCGAGGATCAGAATGAAATCCGAACTTCCAGTTGGTAATAAACCATCCTGGATCAGTCCACACGAAGTTTTGCGGTCGTGATTGATTAATACAGCCTATCATTTATTAGTGAAGAATAATTGGGCGTGGGGAGGGGGGCTTAATAGAGAGGGGGGGCTTATTAACTTTCTTCCCCTGAAAAGGGGGGGCTTATTAGAGGGAGGGGGCTTATTTGAGAGAGGGGGCTTAATAGAGGATTTACGGTATATTTGAGGCCCTATTTGAAAGCTCTCCCTGTTTTCAATGTTCTTGAAACTTGCAGGGTATATTTATTAACAATTGATCTTGGGATTATCAAATTTATAACAAAATTTATCGAGTGGTTTTTTGAAAAATGCGAAATTTGTAGGCATGGACCAAATTGGGTGCAAAAACTGTAACAAAAGCAGCTGAATGCAAGTTAATAAAATTCTTCTTACTCGTGATCGCCCAAAGCAATTCTTCTCCTTTTTTGTGGGAGGTTTTCAATGGAATCAAACCACTATGAGATGAAGCCACTTTTCAAAAAAACGCTCTCATAGAATTTGTTCAAACTTTCCCATAATTGAGGCAATTATGGCAGGTACATACTCCCTTAAGCGATTTCTCGAAAAAACTCCTGGTACAGAGAAACACAAAGATAAATAAAAACCGTAATGGCGTCGTTACGTTGCCATGGTGACTTCGATTGCAATAAAACCCAAATCAAAAGAAATTTTCATCTTTATATAATACTGTTGTGGTAACCTTTTTTCCATATCTCTACTCATGGCGATGTGGTTAATGCTCAAATTTGGGAGGTATCCCCCCCCCCCCCCCCCAAAATCCTTAAGCTAAATAAAACAATTTCTTTACATTGCAGGGTAGTGTGTGGCTGTGCTAGCCTATGGAAAGGCTCTTTAGTGGGGGATAGTGCGACGGCTTTACGGTCATTTCGCCCTGGTTACTTAGCCCCCTATTTCAGAACGAGGAACGTTACAATTGAAGCGCGCTTGTATTGCTTCATGGCTTATAGGTCGACAAATATGACATTTGAAGCGTGCTTAATGACTCACAAAAGGGGACTGAGTAATCAGGGCGAAATGGCTGGTTACCGTGCGAGGAGAGAAAGCCTCTCCCCTGGGAGCCTGTCTGCAGTGGCAAGTACAAAAAACAGGTTACAGGTAACAAGTGCAGGTCAGAGCTCTATATTAATAAATAACTGAGATAGGCATTTTAGATTGTGATGCAGCGCGTGAATCCGAATTGAAAAGGTGCCGATTATAAAGTGAATCCGATGCCTTGTAAATTCGCAACAATGTTTTGTAGTGTAAACAGATTGCCCAACGAATCCGGATACTTCCGCCTTTGATCACACGAGTTTGCAGTAAACCAAAATGGAACTGTGAATTTCATGAATATAGGGCGCCTTAGCAACAACGATGGCGAGGGCAACGAAAACATCCCTAGCTATCAAAATGTATGCGCAGTTTTTTTTTTTTAACTTTTTCGCATTTATTTGAACTCTCTCAGAATGGCAAATATAGGTGAACTTCCCTACGGGATCTTGGGGATCGCACCCAAGTTTGGACTCAGGGAAGAAAAAGAATTTGTCCCTGAATTTACATCCTCCAAATAAAGTCGCAAAAGGAACAATTTAACGTCGTGTTCGTACAGGTTGTAAAGAAAAGCGCGCTGCACGTGCAAAAGTTTTGTTTTCATTTACTTATTGGGCTCGTATCGTTGTGCGTAAACGGTTAGGAATCCAAACACGTTTTTGGTAAAAACGCCTGCCCTCTTTTCAACAGATATATATGTCATTCAAGAATCGGGGCATTAATCAACTACTTCGCTTCTCTGGAAACCGACATTCGGGTGGAGAGGAAAAGAAAGTTCGTTATGTTAGAAAAAATATACATTCCAAAAAAAAAAAAAAAACTGTGCGGCAAACTGTGCTCTTAAAATAGTTATCTTTTGATATTTTGCTTTCTTTTTACAATTAACTTCTTATTTGTCATTATTTATTCATTTTCTATCTTTTTTGTACACGACTTTTTCAGGTACACACGTGCGTACCGTGCGAGGGACCTTACGAAACCAGGACGACGACGGAAACGGGAACGTCAAAAAACAATAGGTTTAATGAGCAAAACAACAACTCTGCACGTGCATCATGCTTTTTTTGTACATTTCTTTGCCTCCACTGCGCAACTACGACGTGGGAACGGGAATGGCAAGGCGTTAAATTCTATCATCTTTGTCCGAACTTGAGCGCGTCCCCCTCTCTTCAGCTCCAGCCAAAATCCCCTTCTTTTAAGTAACAGGGCGAATTGGGATAATCGCGAAATAGTTTAAAATGATGCGAAGTCTATTTTTCAGCGACGTTTTCATGGACGTCGCCGTTGTCGGATCGTAAGGTGCCTAAAGTTTACCGTAGTACGGTGATCTGTGACTTGCGTTTTGTACCTGCCGCGTCCGCAGGCCAGGGGTGAATAAGCCCTCTATCCCCTCGCGCTCCCACACAGCTTGCGTCCAGTTTGTATGGTTATCGAATTAAAATACGCAAAAAATTGAGGGCTGTGAACAACTTTGCAATCTCGTTCCCAGAGGCCGCGATCCTTTTGTACAGCGACGGGGATCACTAACCTCTGGAAGAATCCCTAAAAAAACATCTCTGATTGGCCGATAAAATCGTATTCATCACATGCAAATTTCTTTGCTAATCAAAAAACAGTGAGCACGTTGATTTGATTTTGACAGGCCACTTGTGTACACATAAATCTCATACGACCTGGAACCGTTAAGGAAAACGTTAACCTCGATCGATAATTTCCGAAATCAGGCTAGTGACATTTTTTTCAAAATTTCCTTTTTCTTATTTTTGAAAGTCATTCCAATGCTTTTTTTTTTAAGAGATGATATACATTTATGCCACTGAACCTTTCAAATTTGCATACACTGTTGTGTTTATTCCGTGCACGAAAGAATGTGTGTCGTCGTGACTAACAAATGCTCATTCGCGGCGTCTAAATAAGTAGACACTTTTGTCCCCTTTACTTGTCTTTCTTCACTAAATACATCCATCAAAGGTCACAGAAGAAAAACTGCTTTGGAAAGAGGAAATTGCAGCAATGTGCGAGCAAGGAAAATTTCCCTTGCCTTTGAGACCTTCTCTTGGTCCAATGAGTAAACAATTTCACGCAGGCGCAGTTAAACCGGAACCAGGGTTTTGTGGTTCCGGTTTTGGATTCTTCCAGAGCGTTCGTTGCCCCATCCGCTGGACAAAAGTAACGGATGCTCTGGGAACGAGATTGACAACTTTGTCGCATCGGTACTCACTTCTTACCACTAGGGAGTTTAAGATACGGCGACTACCATTCTCGTCCCCAGAGCCACTCGGGCTCTGGGGACGAGAATGGGCGACTACGGATTTTAACTACGGATTACGACTACGGTTAAACATGCTACTGCGCATGATCAAAACCACGTGACTGTTCATTCTTTCACCGGCGAAAAATGTCTACGCATGCTCTGCAAAAAATGACACGTGATCGATTTCGGGTAATGTCATTGGCTCCGAGGTGAAAATGGCTGCGAAATGTTGTTCAGATGAAACAAGCGATGGTAGCTTTTTTTGGCAGTGACAGCGCTGCAATTTCTTGCCACTGTAAGAGATCAAAAAATATTTTGGTTAACGTTTTGACGGGAGTGTGTTCTCTAGAGAATATAGCGTCCTGAAACTGGCCAAAAATCGCATTGGCATGGTCTGATTCAGTGTTATTGACGTTGAGATCGCTGGTTTACGTCTGGAAGACATGCCGAAAAGGTGAGTAATTTTTACTCTCTTTGTTTACTGCATGTTCCGTGCCACTCGGTACAAAAAGAAATTATAAAGTAGTGGAAGAAAAATTATTGGGCTTTGTTTTGGTATATAAATTAACTTGTACCGTGTGGCACGGAAGCGACAGTTTTGTTAAATGTGTAACTCGTTTTTGTGTTAAAATTCGTCCTTGATTGTGAATCGAACATTTTATAACATTCGACTGTTGATCGAAGGGCGTCTTGCAATGCTATCCAAAATGGTTTTGTTGTTTAGTTCAAGTTTCTTATCGCGGGTTCAACAAAAAAAAGTAGAGGGACAGACAATCTTGGGCTATGTTTTGTTAATATGACTTATTAGTGTGTACTTTGTGGCTCGAAAACTCTATTTAGATGCTTAATCTCCTCATATATGTTTACACTGTTTATGGCAGAAAAATAAGCTCACGCTTGGCTCAACTTAATCTCGCGTCACTCGGTACAAAGGAAAATTATAAAGAAGGTCAAGAATTATTCTTAGCCATTGTCTTGGTGTGTAACTTGTCTTGTAGCTAGTGGATCGAAAGCGGCCGGGCTTCGGCAGTTTTCTAAAGTGCGTAGTTCGAAACGTGATTTTGTCCATCGATTTACATCTCATTGTTGTTGTACATTATTACTGCCTTGCATGTTACAGAAATTTGAGTTTTATCCAAACTGTCGAATGAGAAAATGTGAGAGTGTTTTCATTAAGACGCTAAGACCGTCTTGGAGCTACAGTTCGATAGGTCCAGCAACATTTGATTTGTAAAAAACATTCTGTTTACAATGTGTACAGCTGCTGTACATTTAGGCTTTCAATTTGTAATTGAAGAATCGAAATTTGGATTATTTTGCTCATAAATTTGGCTTGGGATTATCCACAACGAGGTCCTTGTTACTTTCCGTGTTAAGAACTGCACTCACGGATATGATTTCCCCCGCGTACAAATTTTTAGCACTAAATTTTTGCACACAAGGCTTTCTGTGGGGGGTGCTTCTTTGCTTGAAAATTTGATCCTGGTAGGAGGCGAACAGGGTAATTTTTTTGTGAATGCTTTTGTTTTTATATGCATCGTTTTTGTCTTAACTTCTTTGGGAGCCAAGTTATAAAATGAATGACAGAGTTAACATGCGACTAAGTATTCAAAAGTTCTTTCCAAGAAAAAAAAATCATCACAAATTAAACTTACAGGAGTTTAAAGTTTGGAGTAATCTTTGAGTTGGAGTAATCTTTGATGAATGCAGTTGTGTAGGATGTGCAGTTTCCAATTTTGATCTTCTGTCAGAATTATGAGAGGACACTCACAGATCTCATTCAAAAAATATGGTTTCATTGTAATTATCGTCTGTTCCTATTCCTATAAACTTCTCATCAGGTCTACATTTGCATGAATTTAATGTGATATGTATTTGAAGTGGTTTTTGTTTCACAGTGAATTAGTTTTCACTCTGTTTTTTGATTTGAAGTTCAGTTTCTTCTTAGTTGTTGGCTAAGGCAGTGTTGAAGTATCTTACATGTTAATATACTTTACTTTTAATTTCTCTTCAGAAAAGATTGATTGATCCTGCATCAAACAAAGTGCAGCCTCACAAACAAGAGTCTTTAAAGAATAAATGTGTACTCAAGGAAAGCACATGTCCCTGACAGTGTCAATAAAACTTACTTATGGAAAGATCTGGGTTTTTACTCCATTGAAGCACTTTAGACTATATGCATCACTTTTTTAAACTTTATATACTAAAAAATATAATCAGTATTTTTTCCAACTAACACTTGAATCAAGGTTCTTTTCTTTTAAAGTATAGTATGTAGTATCCCCCTAATTTTAAAAATTTCATTTTCTTATTCAGATCACGCACAATAACCATTGAAAAGGAAAACAAAACTTTGCTTGGTCAAAGACGGCTTTAAAATTTTGATATTAAAATGGCACCCGTTCTCAATGTAAAGACTGAATGGAGACACTAAAGTTCATTTAGCTCATGTTCAAGCATTTTTTGTAAATTGGAAAGTGTTGCTGGAGAAAAAATATTTTTGCTTTACCTTCGTGGGAAAAAAAATAATAAAATAACTACCAGGTGTCTAAGCAATTTCAAAGGACCCAAAGTGTCTTATTTATCTGCTGCATTGAGCTGTGAACAAAGGCCGTTCTTTCTAGTGACCCTGCTTTTTTCAGAAACATTGTTGTCCTTCGTGATCCAAAGGTGAATCCTGTAAACGGGGCAGATCGCGAGCATCGCAGGAAAGGAATCCCATAGGAATAGCTGAAAATGGATAATAACAAGTCTAGGCTATTCTAAAAATATCCGATGTGCATTTGCAACTCATATTAAGCCGCAATTAACCTTCTTTCCACTGGAATAAACAAACTATGGAGGTATTGCCGCCATTTTGAATTTGGCAATGTCACGTGGTCGCGCGACGACCAATCAGACATTTTTCGCCGGTGAAGTTCATTCTCCCCGCGTAGTCCTGCGGCTACGGTGAGTTGTTGAGCGGCTTGTTGAGCTCTTTCGCGTAGTCGGGACTACGGAGAACAATTTGCTCGTATTTTGCTGTCTCTGTAATTCAAGAATCTCGTCTTTTCGTAAAAACGTTTTCAATTCACCTTCTTTAAGTCAGAGGGAAGCGAAATATGTAAGTTGTGTCTAATCAGTCTAATTTCTGCTCAGATTTACGCTTTTAATCCACCGCTGTGACTACAGTTTTATCTAGCCAAGCTCATATCTAAACAAGGACGCTCTAAGTAGCGTTGAATCTCGCGTGTTTGTAGATACGATAAGGAGTGAGGAGGCGAATAGAGCGCGAGCGTTCGTCCTTCGGAGGGGGGTGGGGGTGGGGGGGGGGGGGCTCGGCATATAATAGGGCTGGGGATGCTCGTTGTCTTGCTTAGGGGTGTAAATTTCGGATTTTGGACTCAAGGTGTTTTGAGCAAAACGCTATTATATTTAGCTGTGAAGATCTCGTTTAGGGTTGCACGTGCAAAAATATAAAAATATGTGTATTGTCTGTGTTTTCAGTAACATAGTCTCTTTTAGGGGTCAAAAAAGCTTGGGCTACAGCAAGTGAAAAAGTTGAATTATGCTTTCGGCCTACTGCACAGAGTCCAGAGGAGTTGAGTGTGAATAAATGAATTACTTATTTAAAGTCTCACCTCGAAAAATGTTTATAGCTATCGCTTAGCGCGATTAATTAGCCCAATGGGATCTTTATTAATCTACTGTAAAGGATTTCTTTGCTTTGTAACTGATCCAGATCGACTTTGTTGTTCGGTATTTTGAAAATCAATAACCGCAAGCTATATCCTCGTTGGTGCACAGCAGGTCGTCGGAAGGGTGACGGAAGACCGTCGCCCGAAGCGCCTAGTGGCGAGTAAAAACATAGGCACGTTAAACGTGCATGAGCTATTTTGAATTTAATGCTTCGGTGTAACCTTACCAAGAGTGATGAATCTACCTCTTTCATCGTAAATGTAGATTCGGTTTTTTGCGAAATTGCATATTGCGGTACATAAATGAAAACACGAAATGCTCAGCTGAATCCTCAAGCTATATATTCACTTTCTGTTGTCTTTCCCTGTTACATCTTGTGGAACTTAAACAAATCGTTAAAGTGAAATAAATTTCTACTCACCAAACGTTGATTAGAAGGAAAACTCTAAGGTTTCCTCGGAGTTTCTTAAGCCAAAATGTAACTCATCGAATACTGAATAGTTACGAAATACCAGGATTTTTATCATTGTGGTAGATGGTTGCGTCATCATAATTCACGAGGTTTTCACGTGCGATTCTACTCAGTGAAACAGTCTTTAACTCCGACAACTTATTTCTTCACGTTTTAAAAGCTATTGCTTCTCAGAAGACAACAGCCTTTTTTAAGGATTTGGTTACAAAAGGAAACAGGTCTTCATACGTCCAAGGTACTACTTATCATTGTGAAAAGCCAATCTGCATGAGATGTGTCACACAGCTGGCACGTGAAAGGTTGGACTTTGCCCCCTTTCGTTGTTCGTACGTGAGGGAATTCGAGTTATCACACAGTAAACTAGTAAACAGAATTATAAAAGTAACTCACGCACACAATTTGCACGTGGAGATATTGGTCTTTCGCCCTTTTACAATTCGTACGTAAAAAAAGGTAAATTGTGTTACTACAAAATTTTTTCAAACGATTGTAAGAAATCACCTCGGCTTCATTATAACATCTGCAATTAAATTATGTTTCATGCAACGTCAAGGTTGATAACCTAACATTTATTAACATTTGTGAAACAGTCTTTAACTCCGACAACTTATTTCGTCATGTTTTAGAAGCCACTTCTTCTTAAAAGACAAGAGAAATTTTTTAAGGCATTGGTTACTAAACGAAACAGGTCTTCATACGTCCAAGTTACTATTATTATTGTGAAAAGCCAATCTGCATGAGATGTACAGTCACACAGCTGGCACGTGAAAGTGTTGGACTTTGCCCCCTTTCGTGGTTCGTACGTGAGGGAATTCGAATTATCACACAGTAATCGAGTAAACAGAATTATAAAAATAACTCATGCACACAAATTGCATGTGAAGATGTCGGTCTTTGGCCCTTTCACAATTCGTACGTAAAAAGAGGCAAATTGTTTTACTACAAATTTTAAGAAATCACCTCGGCTTTATTATAACATCTCCAATTAAATTGGAATGAACGTTTATTCGTTTGTCTCACGATAGAATCGCTTTGAGATATTGATCGCGACGTTTCGACTGCAATACTGCTAGGGTCGCACTAAGTAATACAACTCTTCGGTCTTACTTAGTGCGACCGAAAGACGCCCTAGAACCAGGCAAACAAGAAGGTGTTGTATACAGAATTCCATGTGAATGCGGCAAAGTATATATAGGCGAAACAGGGAGAGCAATACAAGACAGGATAAAAGAACATGACAGAGATATACGGCTTGCTCATACACAAACCTCCGCAGTTTCGGAGCATGCAAACGAAACGGGGCATGAAACGGGGCGTGTGTATCGGTGACCCTCACCGATACACACGTAGGGTCAAAGAGGCTATCCAAATAAGACTTTATTCTAATAACATCAATAGAGACAACGGAATCGAAATTCCTGAAGCATGGATGCCTACGATCAGAAAGCATAACAGCCGTTCAACTACAAAGCGGACCCCTGAGGGAACATCATCTGCTAGTCGGAATAATGAGGATCGAAATACACCAATCACAGCGAACCAACGTGCATAAATAGCTACACGTAAACAATCGACCTCATCGCCTGATGAAGACTAGCAGTATTGCAGTCGAAACGTCGCGATCAATATCTCAACGCGATTCTATCGTGAGACAAACGAATAAACGTTCATTCCTATCTGACAACACGATGAACAATATTCACATCTTTAATGACATCTCCAATTAAATTATGTTTCATGCAACGTCAAGGTTGATAGCCTAACATTTATTAACTTTCAAGAAAATGATCAAACTGCCGAAATATATTTCTACTTGTATCATGTTACTCCACTGAATATAACAGTATCTAATTATCGTGTCAACTAGCTTCTTCCAATTTTATTTTCTAACGCTACTATTTCTACATAAGTTGCGCATCTTTACTAAATAGAACGAAAAACGTCGGTCGAACTTTGTAAGCGAGAGAATAATATTTTTAAAGCTTGTTTACGGGTATAACAATACTCGATACAGCTTTCCGAGAAAAAAAAGCTGCCTTTTAAACTTCTAAAACCATATTTTATAGGGCGCATGCTTTCGAATTAAATTCTACATCTAAATATCAATTATTGCTTCATTGGAAGAGATTTAAAAATATATGATCTTTTATCCTCTACCCAGTTGTAGCAGGTGAAACAGAACTCGTACTGACGTGCGTTGTACCGATAGCTGAATTAGGTCAGAAATGCCCCGAAGTAGCAACCACACTTAAATACGAACCCCTAAACAGTTGCATCACTGTTCACAGCGTTTGAATCATGAAGATATTTTATATAATGCTTCCAAACACCTGTACCCGTAATAAAAGACGAAAAAATTGTGAAGGATCAAGATGGCGGTCTCAAAGTGCCCTTGTTCGACCTTTACCAATGCAATGTTTAAATAGATGCCAAGATCTCATTGGTTCCTAAGCATTAACTCATAGTACCTTCAACCTTATTGGCTCTTGCAACAAACATCCCAACATACAAAGCCACAAAGCTACAAAGACACATACGCTTACACCACTGACATATGAGCTATTTTTTCAAAATAGCTCAAAAAGGATAAGGGAGGATACTTGTACCACGTGATTTAGTTCATTGTGAACCGCATTTCTCGGTGACGGAAGTGAATGAGACCGGACACGCAAAAGAAACAGACCGCTGCTAATTCGAGAATCGAAACATCAGCTGCGGAGAGAGTTTTAAAGATCTTAGAGATCTATGCGAAGGCAACAGAGTTTTAAGTGAAGTTAAGATCTTCCAAGACTGGAGATTTGTTGTGCACATGTCAACAGTCTTCGATGTCTTAAGGAGGTTTCGTTTGTGTAAAGGCTTCCCAGTACTGAGTCGCAAAACGCACAGGCAAAGACGCAAGAGGTAAGATTGTTGGGACCACCGAAGAATGGCTCAGTCGTGATGATATCACAGTTGCCTTGTACCTCCGCTCTACTCAGTATTACGTTTTATTGCAACAGTACACACGACCTGTAAATCACTACCCGTAAGTTAAGATTCTCCAAACAAAACTAATGAGTTGGGCTAAACGTGATACAGTATTGCACAAAAACATTACATTCATGGACTAAAGAAAATCGCTTAGTTATTCAGATCTAGAAGGCACTTTGGAGAAAATTGGAACCCTTATTTAGGCGTAATAAAAAGCTTCACGATCATGCTTCAAAAGAGTGTGCTACACAGTCGTTTTTTTAAGGCCCGTTTACACGTCAAAAGAGAAGGAACGGCTCGGTGTAATGTGCGCGACCGAAAAAGGCACGGTACTTGAGAGCCCCTTGGAACGGGTACTGGACTGTTTACAAGTTGTCTTCTTCGAGACCGGTAACGATAGAGCCCGCGATAATTAAATAAAACTGCTTCGATTCGTTGTTCATATGCGCTTCCACATACAGTAGACTGTGCGTATCTCCGACAATCATGGATACAGGTTTACAAGCACTTTCCTGGTTTGTTCTAAAGAAGAGAACACGAAATTTACGTTTGACAGCGCGTGCGATTCTTCAAAGAAGTGCTTCTGAGATAATGTACCAAATTAGAAGAAAAACAAGGCTTACGGTTCTCCTATTAACAGCCCTTGTATTGCACTTCACAGTTGAAAGGCTGCTTCGCCTCTTCATGGGTATTGTGATGCGTTTTTGTTTTCGTTTCTTTTTTTCAGAAAAAACTTAACAGAACGATACCGAAAAAAGGGCGAGCTTTTACACGTTGAAAAGAAAACAAAAATGTGGGTACGGAACCGTTTTTTATCGGTTCCCTTCCGAAAGGGGTCCATAGCCGCCTATGGACCTTTTTAGGAAGGGAACGGATAAAACTGGAACGGGTCAAGTACCGTTTACACGTCAAATTTTGTCGGAGCCGTTCGTCCTTTTATCCGAGCCGTTCCAATTTTTTCGGTCGTGTAAACGGGCCTTTAGTGTCGTCACGCAACGCTCCTTCCTGCTAATAACCACAGTAAATCGATATGCGCATGTTTCACACTGAGAGATCATGACACAGGTAAAATCACATTTACTCAGTGAAAATGTAGAACGTTCCAGAGCATAATCTACTCAGCGAACGAAAAAAACTTTATTGAAACGAGCAGCATTTTGGCATGAGGTAAAAGTCGTGTAGTCTCCTTTTATTGCTGTAATCTTAGACTGTTCACAGTCCTCTATTTTTCCGTAAGATCATCGAGATCGAGCGCCTTGCGTTACGGGCTGCCATCTTGCATAAGTGTCAAAACTACTTAGGGGACGGGAGCGGTTTGGCAGGAAGCGAGAAAAATAGAGGGACTGCAAAACATCACTGCAGTTCGCGGGTAATGTAAAACATGCCAGACACATTTAGCATCGATTACCGTGTTTACAAATATTTCCTTTCGAAACAGTGATTTTATAGTGTTTCTGGGCCATTCCTCGAAATAAAATCGGCAAACATGCACAAGAAAACATTTTCCTAATCAAAATACCAAAAATCCTTCGTGCGTCTGCGCAAAATGTGCCTTATGGTATGAAAGCGTACATTTTATGGAAACGTCGTCTTGTCAAAGACTTGTCAATGTCGGCAACTTAAACTAAACCCGTTGTCAAGAACATTCTTCCTTGTTTCAGCATCTGATGTATTCACTTCTTTCAAAGTTATCAACGCTTTCAAACGACAGAATTCGTGGAACGACCCATTCCGAAAACGCTCGACATCTTTTAGTGTGGGTCTACCACGAATGGTGTGTGGATTTGTAAGCGAGATCACCGTATAATCCATTAATCTTTGCAAATCTTTCGTCTCGAAACATAACATTCGGACAATGGTACGTTGTTTTTCGAAGTGTTCACAGAGATTGAAAGCATCGTGTCGATTTTCATCCCCAGATTCTGCGCTACCATGACCCGGAACACGAGTTTACAAAACCATTCTTTCTGTCACGTTTTCTCGCACGTGAACACGTGAAGGTCAGAACCAAATTACCATAAAATCAGAGAGAGCACGTGTTTACAGTTTTACTTTTTATTATGTCTGTTTTGCACTTACGATTTTATCGGCTTACTATGTCATATAAGCATGAAACGTAACCTGTTTTAACGAAAAAGATAAACTCTGATTTCTTACCTGGAAGAAAAGCTCTTAAACGTGATAAACATTGCGCGTTATTCAGTCATCCCCCAAAATAAACCACATGCTCATCACGAGACTCATTTCCATACAATGAAAGTCGTCACGATTCTTATCCCCAGTTTCTACGGTCCTCGCTAGGAACGCGGGGCCTACAAACTAGGTCCGAAAAAAAAACAAACCGCATTTTAAGAGTCTCGCTCTGCTCAAAGCACGCTCGACTAATAAGCTTAGCTGTTTATACGCAGAATTCAGATTGACGGCCGAGGAGAAGAGAACTCATGCAGGCAATTTACTTTCTCTTCGCACTTGAAAAGTTTCAATGTTTGTTCGAACTGATTAGTGTGTCTTTCTACTTGTATAACCTTTGTTTATGCGAATTTTTGTATTGCATTTGCTGAATGAAAATGATGTAAACATCTTCGAGACAATCGAAACTCGGCAGTTCAATACTTCAAACTACATCAGATAAGTAGTCGGAGAAGTCCATCTTCTAAATCTAATAAATGAGCTATTACTATTTCTGTCTATTTCTTTAATATTTTACGTAAGTATTCATGGGCGAAAAAAATAAAACCTGTGTAACCAAAACTTTGTTTACCAATTTCACCCGACGTAATTGCTTCTTTAAGTATGGAAGAATTTGTTCATTGTTCTACAGATAAGATCACATGCAAAACTGACTTGCATTTTTGAAAACTCTGATGAAAGCAAGAAAATCTTTGAGTGTTGTTGCCCTCTCCGCTAGTCTACTGTCTGTAGTGCAATCTTAACGTTCTATATTTGCACGACTCAACCCAGTGCTACAAACAAAGGACAACGCTCGTCCAGCCGTAGTTCGTAGTCCGTAGTCTCCGTATCTTAAACTCCCTATTGCCAGCCTGTAAGACGATTGCCCCTCCCTCAACCTCCGCCTTTCCAGGCTATCTCATCATGGGGGAATTCCCGCTTTCAAAATTTTCGAAACAGTGCGTTTTATCAGAGCTTAATATTATTTACCTGTCGCAAACTGCAAATCGAATGCCACGATCCCTTAGCGCCTGTAGGAAAACAACTTTGGTCAAAGGCGGAAGTAAGAACTGGCGGTCATCAGCTGGTTTTGCCAAAGCATTCGCCCTTTTAATATTCTGGATTGCGCGCTCCTTGCGTGTTTCCAGCTTTTTGTCGCTTGGATCGTCCGCGCCATCGAAGATCACAAAGCACTCGACTCGTTTAGAACTCAAAGCAGTAAAAAACGAATCAACCGCGTGGTAAAACTCGCCGTATTGTCCACCGCACCGGAAGTCAAACCCATTACTTTTATAAAGATAGTAGTACAAACAAGACCCATCAATGACTAGTTTGGTGTCTCGAAGAATGATCTTTTCCCAAAGATTTGGGATCGAATTAACGTAACTTGTGAGTCCGTGGACCCCCATTTCAGAAGGTGCCCTTGAAAATCGCCACAATCTGAATGTAGCAGCTGTTCCAAAGATTAGTCACCAATGGTTCGAAACCCCAACCCCAAACAATACTAAAACAATGGGAAGAATGACATGTCATTGTTTCCAGCGACCAATTAGGAGAGACCTTAGGATCAGCTGGTACATTACTGCAATCTGAAATGTACCAGGCGCTGAAAAAATGCTCTTCACTAGGGTGAGGTATTGTATGCTGTTTTGCAGAGGCTACTTAATCAAGATTTTAAATTAACTGCTGATGAACATTCGTCGACAATGTTTTAAATGGTGAGTAAAAATTGATACTTAACTAGGATTTTTGTAATGAATCCATTAGATTGCTAGAATTTTTATAATATTTCTAGCGTTTCCCAACTCCACCCACCCTACCCTTACAACTAAAGAAGCCGCTGCCTGTGGCGGTCTAGAGAAGCGCTTCGAGCTAGCCAGCGGTTTAAGTTACCTTCAAGTAAGAGTAACCCGTGCAACCGGGGCTTGTGGCTGATTTATATGTTAAACGAGTAGTTTCGGTTGTGTTTTTGCATAGAAATCATCGGATTGAGAGACATGGATGGGTATAGATGAAAAAAAAAAAAAAAACAAGATGTCTGAAACAGACGGTTCAAACGGGCTAGTCATTTTAGCAACAGCGGGCTACGATCATGCGATCAAGTTCTGGCAAGCTCACAGCGGAATATGTCATCGTACAGTGCAGCATCCAGACTCTGTATCCTTTTAAAATGCTGTATTTGCTGCATTTTTGCTGTATTTTACTTTTATGAGGTTCTCTATAATACGGAAACCCCTTTCCTCTCCATAGTGGTGGAAAGCTGTGTTGGTCTCAGACACTGTACCTCTAGTGTAAAGCGGACTCCTCTTTATTAAATTCTGCATTTACACATTTCCCACAATACAGTCAACTCTCTCTAAGATGGACACCTTTGGGACCGGCACCTTAGAAAATTTGGTGATCTATCCATCCAAGAAATTTTCGGTAATCATGTGACTGTACGCCTGTCCGACCACAGGCGTATCAATGTAAAATAACTCAGTTAACAGATATGACACCAGGGGCAACTCGAGGTATTTTTGGCAGGAAATCGCAGGGCCACCCGGATTTGTAGAGAGAAAACAACAACAAAGTCAAGTCTTTTTCGACTTATTTTTGTTGTCTACACTCATGTGGATAACAGAGAAAGAGCTAGAGCTAGTTATTAAAAACCAAGGAGACAAATTTTGTTGGAAGAAACACATGAAAATTTCATAGCGGCAGTGAGAAAATGAGAAATACTAGTGGCTAGCAAGGAGCCACCAGCAAGGTGAAAAAGAGTGACAGTGAAAAAATAAAAGTGAACAGGAACACAAGCAACAAAATTTTTGGTGAGCACATAAGACAATTCCTTCATAAAAAAATAATATGTAACTAGGAAGTTTCATGTTTTAGTTGTGCAAAATGGCATTGAAGTCCTGCAAAACAACAGCAAAGAAATGTACAAAAAAGTGTGCTACACATTCAAATTTGTTTTTTTTGCTTATTAGATCTATTGATTTTGTTGCTGTTCTCATTACCGTCACCATTTAGCCTTAAACAATTTTATTTTTTGTTTATAAGTATCTAGTTAACAAGAGCTTCGTTTTTAGTCCTGACTAAATCTGTATATTAGAGAGTCAAGTAAAGGGAGTAAGGAATCTAGGAACCAACTCTAGGTGTCCATTGTACAGAAGTGTCTGTCTTATAGAGGTGTCTGTTAAGAGAGAGTCGACCGTACACCTTGCCCCCCCCGCCAACTCAATAAATTTTGCATAGGCATTGTCTTTAATTTCTCCTTGGACAACTGCAGTACCCAGGAGAAATTAAAAACAAAGGTGATACAAAACTTTGTGGGGCAAACAAGGCATATTATGGGAAATATGCACTTGGCGAATGAGGACACTTGGTTCTGTTTCTTTGGGTTGTCCGTATCAAGGAGGTTTGATCGTAGTTTAGTATACTGACTGGTTTGTTACCTAGTTAATGTATTGTAAAGTTTCTTTTTTAGTCAGGTATAGTTTTAGTCAGCATAGGTGAGGAATGTTTGGGTCTTTCTGCTGCAGGTACTGTCATCACAAAAGAAACAAAGGAACCAAACAATAGAGTTCTCTTGGGAGCTTTATTGTTTGGTTTTGTTGTTTCTTTTGTTTTACGTAATCTGTGCCTTGGTACCTACAGAAGGAACTGAATGTTTTGAGCGCCAGCACTGTGCTTAGAACAACAATTTTTTGATTCGCCTGAGAACAGTCAACATTTCATCATGCCACAACTGGTTTCTATGCAAAATGATGTCAGATGAACAAGCGAAGAAATTCCATACTGCAGTGATTTTGTTACCCTTGAGTTCTGCAACCCTGACCCATAAAAGTCGCCAATCATACAAAGTAATTTATTGCATGCATCTCTTAGGATGCAAGGATCGATGGATCACTCTGAAGATGTTTTAATTGTAGAATAATCCTGTTCGTGTGATTTCTGTGGCTGTTGTTTAATGATGCATATTCATTTTAGTCTTTTTTGTGCTTTAAATTATAGAAAGACTATATTTTAATTTCAGTAATGTAATATAGAGTTTTGGCCTCTGCCTTCGGAATAACTGACTGGTTACATAAAGACCCAAGCATCTTCAATTTAGGACTCCCTCTTTTTTTTGAACTGGGAGTTATTGGTTCTGGACTGGGACTCCTGGTTTTTCACAAGATGAGTCTCAGGACTCACCATAACTATTTGAGGATCCTTGCGTCGAACTTCTCATGTGCTTAATACTCTAAATACTGATAATAGGTTCAGTGAATGTAAACTTTGACATATGACAGATTTATGGAAAAAAAAATGGCAGAAAAGTCTCTCCTTTGAAATATGATGATAACATAATGGTTCAGAGAAAATGTTTGTTCACGGAAGTTCTTTTCATTTGCTGTGTAAGTCTATTCTTGGTGGTGATTTTGCTGGTCGCGAGGTGGTTTGGTGGCGAAGGGATTGGATACCGATGTGCTTCATTGTTGCAAATGAACGCATTTCCTTGACATTGCATCAGTAACACTCAATCATGAATAAGTGGACGGTACAATTCATTATCAGGGGGTATTTTAAAAACATTTATTTCTTACCGTCACAGGGAACCCGCTAGGCGCAAGAAATGAGGAGGCAACAATACATTTTACTTTCCTGATTTTCTTGCCCCTTGTTTAAAGTTTATGATATACCAACTCGCACGAAGCATTTATTATCAGCCTAGTTGAGAACTGTTTTAATTTCATATTGAATTGCCTCCATTTATTTTTCCGCCATGAACGGTTTTCATGTCGTGAAAGAATTAGATTTATGCAAACTCCACTCTTCTACAAGTGGCACTCAGAGAAGATCATCTCACGGAAAAGATAATCCACGGTCGATCCCAAGTTACAAGCACAAAACTCCATTACTTGAAGAGTTTTCAGTCATTTCACCAGGGTGTTTACTGTTCTGAACTCTCTCACTCAGAGAGAGAGGAGGTTGATGTTGGTTTTAACCTTTTAAAAATTCTGCAATTAATTTTTTGTATGGTAATCTACAATAGATGGTATTGGGTGACCTTTCTTGGGGCTAATATGTTCGAAGTCCATCCTGGTCAGACAGTCACTTTTATTCGCCAATGAGGTGGTACTATTACGAATTCACTGCGCTTAGTGATTGGTTAAGAAATCATGCACCTTTTCCTTAACCAGCTATTTAAGGCAATTTAAGTCTTGTGGGTGATTTCCCACCCTTGGAGCTGGCCACAGGTGTCCTCCAATTCTTATGGGTTCACTAAATGCATCAGTTGAAAGCCGCCCTAAAAAGACCATTCATTGCAAGCTCATTGGAAGAGAATATTCGCTTTTTTAATTTAATTGATTAATTTTGAAAGGGCGTGCAAAAATTTTTTTAAGGCCTTAATTGCTCTTTCGAACAAAAGGAGAAGTTCCCTTAACGAAGGCTGATTATTGTAATATTAATTTGATAATCGCAAAGTCGTGGAATACTTTATAGTTCCCATTAAAAAAAAACGCCAAATGTAATATCATTTTATAAGACATTTGCCAAATTTTAAAATAGCTTCCAATTTTTAAAGAAATACTCAATGTGTATAGAGCTTTATCATTTTTTTAATTCTTGTAACAAATACACGTACATTTTCTATAATTAAACTTCTTTTAAATGCGTGTAGCGACGCCCAGTTTTATCGAAGGTGTTCAGTATATCCTAGATGATCCCAGATCCTGAGTTAACCCCTTAAGCCCCAAGTGTTATCAACATTAATATTCTCCTTGCAGCAGAGGGATTTTCGTTTTTTGAAAAATGGTTTTGGTCAGTGTTAGTTATTTGTTTTCAGTCACTGGACGAAAAGATCAAATATGGACTCTTCGTTTTCCCGTCAAAGAAAACCCTAATATGGAGAAGGCATTGTTCAATTAGCCAATCGTGTTGCAGTATGATATCAAAGCGAAGTATCGATTGATTTCTAGAAAGTTCTCGGGAATGAAGTTTTTTCACCCGAGCGTTTGTACCCGTTGTTTCTGTTTTGTTCGCGCGTTTTCATTTCAAGGTCATCTGAAAATCACTCTATTAAAACATAATCAAGAGAAAAGGGTACGAAAATTATTTAGTAAATGCTTTGATTCTTTATCAAATTCTCTCTACAACTAATTCTTTAAGGAAATGTGTGGAAGTTCGTCTGGGGAATTGTATGGGGATATTGGGGTGTAAAGGATTAAGGGAAGATTCAGGGTGCACGGACTGAGTTTATATCATATACATTAGACTTGAGGGAGTTGTAATTTGTGGTTATACTTAACACAAAAATGTATCATATACCAGTAGCGAAACACTGGGACAGTACGTCAAAGCTATAGTGTTCTTAACCTTGGCTAGCCTGTACCAGGTTCCCGGTCAGCGCAAACGAGCGGGCGAGCCAGAAAAAAGCTAGGCTCAGTCTTCAGCCTTGTGTGTCTCCGAGCCTAGAACAAGCGAGAGAGCGAAAAATCTCCATCTCTCCCCAGTTTCCACGCGGTTTTCGCGCAAATTTCTTTCCTCGATCTTGGAGCCTGGAAAAGGATGAACCTTGGCTTGGTTTTTTCCCAATAGACAGTATTCGTATTCCCCGACAGTCCTGGGACGAGTATGCCTTGGTCATGAATGCGAGGCTCATGCGGGGAACTTCTCGCCAAGAGGAAAAACAAATATGAGAAAACTGCCGCTGAGTTTGCGGAATTTAAGGAAACTTTTTAACATTGTAAAGTTCCGAAGGGCTTACATACTTGAGAGATCATTATTTCAAACAACAAAAGGAAGATCTGCTCATTATTGCTAAGAAAAACAGCCATCCTAACCATAATTATATTGATGAGAAGAGTGCTTGGTGAGCGAGTTTATAATTTAATATAAACAGAGATGTTCTCAAAATCCCCGAAGCCAATTTAATTGTAATTTCCAGTGTCCTTTAAACTTTTTGAAGAATATCTTTTATTGAAATGGACGTAATTATCGAAAGCCTGCGATAAAGCGTGCAGTGATGTTATCACACCTACTATACAGTTGAAATTTTCTAACAGAGCAGATGCAAAATCTTGAATGTGTATTTGAAGTAAACCAAACGACTCATAATTACTCATCAGGACGGGGCTTAGCGTTCTGCACACAGTCCATGTGCATTTTAAGGAAGTTAAACCAGTTTGAATAAAGATGACTAGGTTAAGTTTATTTTTAAATTTAAGTTACATTATCTTCGATAAAAACTGTGTGAGAGTACAAAAACGTGCACACAGTTGACCACAGCGTTTGGTACAGACGATAATACTAAGCAGTTTAAACTCCACACTACAGATTCACACCAGAGAAAAAGAATAATAACAAGAAGAAAATTTTATAAAAAGGATTCGAGTATTGACATTTTGACACTGTCGCGTTCCCAGTGTCGTAGACGCGTGGCGTTAGGCACTGGAGTTCGCCAGGTCAACCACAGTGAAGCACTAGGCGGTCAGCAAGATTCAATGGCGTTTATTAAAATCAGGCTAGTCCGACTATTTACAGCACTTGCGGTGAAAACTAGAAAGAAACGTGCGATTTTTACGTCAGACGAAACGAAAACTACGATAATGCTCCGTGCACGAAAAAAGAAGGAAAAACAAACTACTAAATTTTCAAGCGTGACTTACGTCTGATCTTGACTCCGGGGGTTGAAAGAACTCCGAATCTCCTACAGTTGTGTTAACTCCTAAAGTTCTCCAATAGCTCCTTACACTGTGATGGACTTCTAACAACTGAATAAACGTGCTTAGGAAAAGAATAATCTAATGCATGCCTTCTGACGTAAAGGAAATAAAACTGAATAACGCTTTGTACGCCTAGCCAAAAATCGGATATACGATGATCATGCGATAAAATAAGCAATGCCATAATCACGAAAGAAAAAACAGTCCTTGAATGTAACTAATTAAAATGTCATTTCTCGCGGATAATGTGACAGACACAATATACCATTTTCTTGATTACTTCTTGTTTCTTCTTTTGGCTTCGTGGCTTTAAAATTTTGCTGTTAGTACCATCAGCTCTTCCCACAGTTTTGTTTTTTGAAACAGATATCCCTTTAGCTTACCTGTAAGGTTTCAGCTTTTAAATCTTGAAGTTTTTTGCTAATTTCTATCGTTTTGCAGCGATTCAGCCGCGACTAACCAATGTTTGTTTGTGTTTTTGCCAAAAAGTTCCCCGCCTTAGCCTCGCAATCATGCTGTGAAGTGTCTCGTCCCAGGGCCGTCGGGGAATACGAATATCGTCTATTTAACAATTATTCCTCAAGCCCGAATGGGCTCTGAGTCAATAGCCCATGAGGCCGAAGGCCGAATGGGCTATTGACTCAGAGGCCATGAGGGCGAGAGGAATAATTTTTTTAGTAAAATCCAACTAGTTGGTCAAAAATATCGAGAATAAAAAAGTTTCAGCTTGTTAAAGCTAGACTTTAATCCTTTTTTGCCGCCAAAAAGCCCGTGCTTTTCGCTACTAATGGGCTATAACATCTGGCCTAGTAGTAGCTCAACCAATCAGAATGCAGCATTGATAATAGACCACTAGTTGGATTTTACTAATAGTATATACACACTCAGTGATCTTGGTGATTTAAGCAATCTGATTGGTTCGCTATCTCGGACTATGCAACAATATTCACCTCCCATAATGTGTGAGCTCGGTGTTTTTCCCATTTTTTTTAGGGAACGATCTTTTAAAAGTCGACAAAATCCTGGAGCTGACTTTTTTTAAGGCAAGAAAAGACTTGGCAGGATTCATTACGGCGTTTTTCAATTTACTGTAGCTGAGTTTTGTGCTCGATGGATTGTTTACAACTCCCGTGTATTCGCGTAGAAGAAGCCGTTTCGTGAACTCAGCGTTTTATAACAGGAAAATTTTGGCTCAAGAATCGAAGTTCATTTATGACAAACAAATTTAAAAGGAAATGTTTGCAGAAATTCTTCGTTTCAAGTAAACAGGAAAAAGAATGATAAAGGAAGAAGACGTCTTACCTCGAGCAACCGAACCGCCATTTTTGTCAGCACTTCATGCGAAGAACGACACAACAAACCCTTTTGGCTATAGACTTGGCGAGTCAACAGAAAACAACGAGGCTCTACTTTTCTTCTCAGGTAAGGAAACAGTTCAAACTTTTAGCGGTTCCATTTAAGCCATTACGCTGTTGTTTGCGAAATGATAAACTTGTGAATTGCCATGTTTGAAAATTCTGCAAAGATCTATTTTTAAACTTACGCGTGATTTGATCTGTCAATCAAATCGTACTTTTTAATGGTTTCCTCTCTGATTTTGTTGAGATCACTGAGTGTGTATATACTAATTAACAATTATTCTTTTCAATCTCGGTGAATAGTGGCTTTGGAAATATTTACCTCGCCGCTTTCGCGGCTCGATAAAAATTTGGCCACTATTCACCTCGATTTCAAAGAATAATTGTTAATTGTAGAATACGTGACGTCACATTAATTATGCGCACATACGCAAGTGAGCTTTAACTTGGGTGCATGACTCAATACAGCTTCATTAAAAACGCTACACGGCACCAGAAATGAAGGGTTTTACGTCCCTGTCAGCAAAAGAAATTGAAATTTCGGGTCCCAGTTATTAAGAAGGCATCAGACACCTGTTCCTGCCAGTACGACGTATTTCAACGGTTTACGTGTTACCAGCGGTTTCGCTGTAAAAAAAGTTCGTCACACTAGCTATTTAGTTTGCTACATTCTACAAATTAATTCAGTGCATCTTACTTTCAAACGCAATTAAGATCATCCCAGTTTTCATTGTCAAAGGTGTTTTAGTAATTCACTTGTCGTCATCCTGACTATCTTGTTCTTCCAAGTTGTACAAACATGCAAATCGATTTTCCAACATTTCGCCCTCATCAGATGTGTTCATTGCACTGTTCCTTTCACGTGGTCTTTTTTCTGTAGCGATTTTGTGTAGCAGATCCTTTGTTACTGCAGTTTTAAGTTTGTTGAACAAGTGGAGTTGATTTGAAGACGGAATCAGTTCCTCTGGGGTACGTCCTTGAAAAAAAAAATCACAATAATTTACTTCTAAATTCGTACCTTCTTTCCTGATTGTAACATTACAAGGTGTGACAAGGTTCACGTTGTAATGCAGAAGTGTTGGACTATCGGCTGTCATTTCAAAATTAAACTGAAAAGGTAACGCTTAGCTTGCAACCGTCACATAAGAGAGTATCTATAAGCTAATTATTTGCGAACCGTGTCGTGTCAACCAGTATTCTGCAGTGACTCGACTTTTCGCGTAGGTTATTGAAGTAGCTCAAGCTAACGTGAAAGGAATTCAACATGTAAAGAAATGTCAACTTGAGATGGAAATGTTTGCCTGCAAAAAGTGCTTGGCTAAAAGGCATGAAGAGTGACTTTGTCCCACAATCCAAGCAAGTAGCTGAACTCGATAGAAGCTGAAAGATTCGACCACAATGATCAGTCAGTGTCAAATCCAAACAATCTAACTGTCCACCTATTGTACAAGTCCTTTTTAAGTTTTTCAATTTTTTGTTCTAATTTTCATAGTTTTGAGTACTGCTTGTGCACGGGAAAGTGCTGGCATGGTTTACTCAGTGTTTTGTCAATAAATAACTTACCTTGATGTAGTTTTTCCTCCAGACTGTGCGCCATTTGTCCATTGTATATCTTGTGAATGTACGGTGTAAGCACAGGCTCGAGTAAGGTACAGTTAAAGTTGATAGCGTCTCTCAAAACAGACTGCCACTGACAAAAACTGTGCGCTACTCGCAGATCAAACGATTGAGATGAGCATTTTAGGTTTGGAGTCTTCACATTCTCTTCTTTCAAATTGTCTTGTAAGTTGACAAAACAGCACAATAAAGCCAAGAGATGATTCATCTTCAGCGCTGGCCGCGCATTGTTGAGGAGATAACGAAGTGATGCAGCAAATATCTTCATATCCTGCGGTAAAGCCCCGATTTCAGGTGTGTCTGCACTATCAAGCGCAAATAACAAAACGTTTAGCCTCTCTGTAGTCTTGAGATTTGGCACGAGACTTATACCTGGTACCACACCCTCTTGATAGGGGGCAACATTCGCCTGCTTCACCATCATACCCTCTCTATCCCATTCTTGGACAGCTGGTAAATTTCCCGCCTCTTTTGTGCCTTCTTTTACGTCGTTTAGAATACCGTAAACAAACTGTCTAAGCCACAAAGAAGAACGGTTTGCGGAAATTTGTCTACAGTTTTCAACCTGCACTCGAAGGAAGCATTTACCTGAGGTTAAACTGTTCATAAATTGGGTTGAAAACAGCCCAGAACGAAACCGACGCAAAACCCAGTGCTCAATTTCGTGGCCGTTACGTGTCCTAAGAGAGCTCAACACCGCACCAGTTCTGAAATAATCTAATAAATTCGATTCCTTAATGTTATATTCCTGAAGAGAAAGTTCTACAACTTGTCTCAGTTCATCTCTTTTTTGCGGTGAGGATATCATTTGAAGGACGGACTCCAGTGCTTTCTGTTGGTTACACGAGTCAGGTAGCTCGGATAGTTTGTTAGCAATCCTTGCAAACCTTCCGCAAACACTGGTTTGAATGGGAGTCAGTGCACGGTTAAAAACCGCCAGTTTGTCTCGACTCACGTAATCATTGCCCGCCAAAGAAGCTAACAAAGGAATCAGTTCTGCGCGAATTTGAAAGTGTGATGCCAGTTTACTGCGGTAGAAAATACTGGCTGTTAATTGACCTCCTTTCCAGTTGAAAAAAGACAGTGGTATGTAGCCTGCTTTTACATCAAATATGAAGAAGTCACTGTCGTTGCCTAGAACTGGACAGTTCCATGATCGAGCCAAGGAAGCAATTTCTGCATCGGCTTCACTGTTGAGGAAAAGCGAGAGGATTACATCTTAGGTCAAATACAACATCAAAAACTACAATACTTGCCACGGAAGACAATACACTTGCTTAAGCTAAATCAAACAATTTCTTTACATTGCAGGGTAGTGTGTGGCTGTGCTAGCCTATGGAAAGGCTCTTTAATGGGGGATAGTGCGAGCGCTTTACGGTCATTTCGCCCTGGTTACTTAGCCCCCTATTTTAGAACGAGAAGCGTGCTAAATACTCAAAACAGGGGACTGAGTAATCGGGGCGAAATGACCGGTTACCGTGCGAGGAGAGAAAGTCTCTCCCCTTCTCTTTAAACAACGTTTCCCTGGGAGCCTGTCTGCAGTGGCAAGTACAAAAAATAGGTTACAGGTCACAAGTGCAGGTCAGAGCTCTATTGATAAATGACTGAGATAGGCATTTTGGATTGTGATTTTGATTGTGCTGTGTGTTTGGATCCATCGACTGATGCACGTCAATCGTTTGTCTTACGATAAGACTACATATTTTTCTGGATTCGTCAGGAAGCCGGACAGTTTTTTTACTGGGTTCGTTTTGCCGTTTTTAACCAGATGCAGCGCGTGACTCCGAATTGAAAAGGCGCCGATTTCGTCAAGTCTAAAGTCAATCCGATGCCTTGTAAATTCTCAACAATGTTTTGTAGTGTAAACTGTTTGTTCAACGAATCCGGATACTTCCTCCTTTGATCATACGAGTTTGCAGTAAAACCAAAATGGAACTGTGAATTTCATGAATATAGCAACAACGACGGCGAGGGCAACGAAAACATCCCTAGCTATCAAAATGTATGCGCGGTTTTTTTGTTTAACTTTTTCGCATTTGTTTGAACTCTCTCAAAATGGCAAATATAGGTGAACTTCCCTACGGAATCTTGGGGACTGCACCCAAGTTTGGACTCAGGGAAGAAAAAAAATTTGTCCCTGTATTTACGTCCTAAAAACAAAGTCGCAAAAGGAAATTTAACGTCGTGTTCGTACAGGTTGTAAAGAAAAGCGCGCTGCACGTGCACAATTTTTGTTTTCATTTACTTATTGGGCTCGTTTCGTTGTGCGTAAAGGGTTAGGAATCCAAACTCGTTTTTAGTAAAAACGCCTGCCCTCTTTTCAACAGATATATATGTCATTCAAGAATCGGGCCATTAATGAACTACTTCGCTACTCTGGAAACCGACATTCGGGTGGAGAGGAAAAGAAAGTTCGTTGTGTTAGAAAAAATATACATTCCAAAAAAAAAAAACAACCAGAGTTGAATGAATTGAGGCAAACTGTGCTCTTAAAATAGTTATCTTTTGATATTTTGCTTTCTTTTTAGAATTAACTTTTTATTTGCCATTATTTATTCATTTTCTATCTTTTTTGTACACGACTTTTTCAGGCACGTACGTGCGTACCGTGCGTACAGGTAGCTAGGCCCCTGTAAGGTGTCTGTTAGGGACCTTACGAAACCACGACGACGACGGCAACGGGAACGTCAAAAAACAATAGGTTTAATGAGCAAAACAAAAACTCTGCACGTGCATCATGCTTTTTTTGTACATTTCTTTGCCTCCACTGCACAACTACGACGTGGGAACGGGAACGGCAAGGCGTTTAATTCTACCATCTTTGTCCGAACTTGAGCGCGTCCCCTCTCTTCAGCTCCAGCCAAAATCCCCTTCTTTTAAGTAACAGGGCGAATTGGGATAATCGCGAAAAAGTTTAAAATGATGCGAAGTCTATTTTTCAGCGACGTTTTCATGGACGTCGCCGTTGTCGGATCGTAAGGTCCCTAAAGTTTACCGTACTACGGTGATCTGTGACTTGCGTTTTGTACCTGCCGCGTCCGCAGGCCAGGGGTGAATAAGCCCTCTATCCCCTCGCGCTCCCACACAGCTTGCGTCCAGTTTGTATGGTTATCGAATTAAAATACGCAAAAAATTGAGGGCTGTGAACAACTTTGTCGCATCGGTACTCACTTCTTACTACTAGGGAGTTTAAGATACGGCAACTACCATTCTCGTCCCCAGAGCCACTCGGGCTCTGGGGACGAGAATGGGCGACTACGGACTACGACTATGGTTAAACATGCTACTGCGCATGATCAAAACCATGTGACTGTTCATTCTTTCACCGGCGAAAAATGTCTACGCATGCTCTGCAAAAAATAACACGTGATCGATTTCGGGTAATGTCATTGGCTCCGAGGTGAAAATGCCCGCGAAATGTTGTTCAGATGAAACAAGCGATGGCAGCTTTTTTTGGCAGTGACAGCGTTGCAATTTCTTGCCACTGTAAGAGATCAAAAATTATTTTGGTCAAAGTTTTGACGGGAGTGTGTTCTCTAGAGAATATAGCGTCCTGAAACTGGCGAAAAATCGCATTGGCATGGTCTGATTCAGTGTTTTTGACGTTGAGATCGCTGGTTTACGTCTGGAAGACATGCCGAAAAGGTGAGTAATTTTTATTCTCTTTGTTTACTGCATGTTCCGTTCCACTCGGTACAAAAAGAAATTATAAAGTAGTGGAAGAAAAATTATTGGGCTTTGTTTTGGTATATAAATTAACTTGTACCGTGTGGCACGGAAGCGACAGTTTTGTTAAATGTGTAACTCGTTTTTGTGTTAAAATTCGTCCTTGATTGTGAATCGAACATTCGACTGTTGATCGAAGGGCGTCTTGCAATGCTATCCAAAATGGTTTTGTTGTTTAGTTCAAGTTTCTTATCGCGGGTTCAACAAAAAAAAGTAGAGGGACAGACAATCTTGGGCTATGTTTTGTTAATATGACTTATTAGTGTGTACTTTGTGGCTCGAAAACTCTATTTAGATGCTTAATCTCCTCATATATGTTTACACTGTTTATGGCAGAAAAATAAGCTTACGCTTAACGTATCTCAGAAAAAAACTTAGCTTCCATTTTATTTATCTAAACATTATACTAAAATGAAAGAATCATATTGCATTGTAGATAAAAGAGTAACTCCTTGCACAGAGCCAAGTGGTTACCAACAAGATAAAATAGGAAGGACTCAATTTTATTGTATATGCGCAGTTTGCGGAAATAAAAAAGTTAGATATGTAAAAACAAAAAACTAAATAGCCCGTCTGAAAGGGAAGGCAAGCAAACTGGAGGTGATGTCTTTGACACTGTTGTAGGCACAGCTGCAGATGCATTTGTTGAACATGCTTTTCCTTGGATGGGCAGAAAAGCAGTTGAAATGGGAAGGTATGGAACAAGTGAATTAATGAGAAATAAAAAACTACAAAAGAAGGCTGTAAATTATGGGATTAATAAACTAATTAACTCCTTTTATTCAGGAGAGTGTTGGATCAGCAATGGACCAGCTTTCAACCAAAGTTAGACCAAAGAAAAAATATAAAACTAATAGGAAAGATTTGGATGGAGGAGGAATTGATCCAATGACTGTTGTAAAAAAAACAACAGATATTGCAATGTCCACTGTACTACACAAGAATTGATTCCATCTTTGAAACCAGTTTACGATAGATATAAATCTGGGGATATTATGAAATCAGCTTTTGGTTCTGACCATGGTATTACTTCTAGTAAATTCTGGAGATGACCAACAGTCGCAGAAGAGTCCAAGATGGGAATAATACGCAAAGGTAGTAATCCTGAATTATTTTTTAAATTTGAAAAACCTGATATATAGAAGAATGTTTAAGACAACATTTTTCGAAAAAAAAAACCAGAAGCTTTAACAGATATGAATAACATTATTTCATCTAATCCAGATACATGGCCACAGGTATTAAGAGAAAAGTATGGAATTATCGTTGATGAACACTTTTGGGAAAACAATCCATTACTAAGTTTTGGAAGTGGAGTTGATATTCATAAAGCCATTTAAAAGTCGCACCACGCAAAGGATTTACACTTCCTGGGCATAAGTATACGGGACCTGGTAATCCACTGGAATCTCAATTAAAATATGATCCTCAAACTGGTGAGATACTAGAAATCTATAAACAACCAACTGGACGAACAGATGCAACACGATGTTGATTACTCTGTCTGTGGTAACAAACCAAAAAACGAACAAGTTAAATGTAAAAATGAAGCTGATAGAAAAATGGTAAAATCATTAGACGCAATTCCTTGGAAACAGAGGCAATGGGGGCATATTGCTTTGGCTAGAACAATGATTAATACAAAACAAAAACTTGGACTTGGTCTTCAAAAAAATGCGATTCGGCGTTGAGTAGTGATTGGACTCAACAATTAGCCGATGAACTTCACAAACCAATCACAAGAAACTTTCAAAAGAGATTAGTATTCTCAAACGGTATTGATGAAATCTGGGCTGCTGATTTGGTTGAAATGCAAAAGTTTAGTAAGACGGAACAAAGGATTAAATATCTTTTGATGGTTATATATAGATGTATTTAGCAAGTATGGATGGATAAGGGGATTGAAAGACAAGAAAACTGAAACTGTCAGTAAAGCATTTGATGAAATATTTAAGAGTAAACGTAAACCAAGGATGCTATGGACAGATAAAGGTTCTGAGTTTATCAGTAAACATTTCACAGATTTTCTGGAAAAAGAAGGAATTAAACTGTATCACACTGAAAATGAAGAAAAATCTAGTGTTGTTGAGAGATGGAATAAAACAATGAAAAATAAAATGTGGAAGATGTTTACTGTGAATAACAACAGTGTTTACTTTGATAAGATAGATAAACTAGTTAATGATTACAATAATACGCGACATTCTAGTGTGAAAATGACTCCTGCTGAAGCAAGTAAAAAGAAGAATGAGAAAAAAGTTTGGTCTAATTTATATGGTGATTTGATTTACTTGAAACCGGGCAAACCAAAGTTTACTGTTGGAGACCACGTTAGAATTTCAAAGTATAAGAGAAAAGTATTTGATAAGGGTTACACACCAAACTGGACAGAGGAGATATTTGTGATTGATAAAATTATTCCAACAAAACCTATCACATATAACATTATTGTTGATCTGATGGGAGAAGGGTTTTGCTAAAAGCAGGCCCGTGGCCCAGAGGCCCACGGCCCACGGCCCGCGACGGCCCAGCGGCCCGCGGCCCGGAGGCCCGATCTGCATTTTCCACAGTTTTTTATCCAGCGGTAAATCCACGCGCATGCACAGATCTGCATCGGGTTTGGGCTTGCAAAATGGACGACGGTGAGTTTGAATTCGGTTACCATTTTAATAATCATTTCAATCCTTTCTTTCCTTGCATGTTGCTAAGTGAAAAACGTTGTCATTCTCTGTTTATTTGTCTCTTTACAGAACCCGATAGAGAGGAAGATCATTCTCAAGCGATGTAAGTTATTTTCAAACCACAGTTTGAGATTGAAAATTTCTTAAGCTAAATAATGAGATATGTGAACTGCGATTCGCAGTTCACATATGTTATTACTTATGATATTTTCACTTTCAAAGTATGGTTTGAAAATAACTTACATCGTTCGATAATGAAAGTCCTCTATTGTGCTATCCGTTTTATGTAAAGAGACGAATGAACAGAGAATGAAAACGTTCTAATCTGAACAACAACAGAAACAAGGATTCAAATGATTAAAATGGTAAACAAATTCAAACTCACCGTTGTCCATTTTGCAAGCCCAAACCTGATGCAGATCTGTGCATGCGCGTGGATTTACCGCTGGACAAAAAACTGTGGAAAATCCGGGCTGGGCCTCCGGGCCGCGGGGCTTTCGGGCCGCCAGGCCGCTGAGCCGTCGCGGGCCGTGGGCCGTGGGCCGCTGGGCCGCGGGCCTGCTTTTAGCAAAACCCGATGGGAGAACCAATATAATTAAGGGCTCTTTCTACGAACAAGAATTACAGAAAGCAAAACAGCAAACGTTTAGAATAGAAAAAGTTATAAAATGAGATAACAAGAAAAAAATGGCATTAGTGAAATGGAATGGATACCCTGACAAATTTAATTCATGGTTGAGTTTTAAGGATCTGGTTGATTTTTAATACAAAATTTGTATTAAAAATATAAATTCTAATATTACTCAGTATCAATTTCTCTGTCATCTTGAATCTCGCTTTGCTCAGCTTCGCTATCTTCGTCAATTGTTAGTAAAGATTCTCGAGGCTTTAATTGATTGACATAGCACTCATGCACTTTTATCTGCAGAGATACAACAGTCTTACTAATGTATATTCCTTCGATTATCAATGCCATTTTCACATTACAATACTGATCAATATATTTAAAAGGATTTAAATCCTTATTTCCCTTTGTTTTGAATAGGGAAAGAATTTTCTTTGATTTCTGGAGCAGATGAGGAATCTATTTTTGTTTTCTTTTTTCCTTTTTTATCAGTATATTCAATCTGTTTATAATAGAATGGTGAAGAAAGAGATGATGCCATATTAGCACCGTATTCACTCCCTAAATACAGTCTACATTTTCCCATAACATAATTTATAACATCAAAAAATGCTTTTTCTCTTACGTTTGGAGATAAGTCTTTGCTCCAGAGACAGACTGGTAAAGAATAACCAACTAACTTTCCTGTTTCTTGGTTTTTTTCTCATTTACCCCAAAAGAGAAAAGAGACGGAGTTTCAATCACTAAAGGTCCTTTCTTTCCATTTGGATATTTGACTTCAATTGGGATACGTTTGTATTTGATATTGCTATCTTTTACTTTGAACTCTTTGGCTTCATTAAAAATAATATTTTCTTGAGTAATCTGATCGTAACTTGACAACTGCATTTTTATAATATGTTTTTATTTTTTAAATATATTTTTATTTTCCTGACCAAAGTAAGTTAACACTCCAATAATTAGCCGATTCAGGATTTTCATAAGTTAACTGCCCCTGTTTGTTTTTAATCTTCTTTGCTCGAGCTAGATATTTATCTTTTCGCTCTTCGTCTTTATGTATCAAAAAGTCTGGATATTGAGACGAACCAAAATGCAAATTCTTTCCACCTGGAAGTGTGACTACATATTTGCTATTCTTTCGCTTTGAATAACCAAGAGAGTCTGCACCAAGCTTTTTAGCCTTTTTGTTTAGTTTATTAAAATCTTTACCTGTAACAACATATTTATCTTCAAAAGATTTCTCCTCATCAGGCACATATGTTGGATCTTCATCTTCATCATCTATAAAATCTCTATCTTCATCAGTACAAACATCGCCGCGATATTCCATTTTAATATTTGATTAGATTATTTTTTGCAGGTGGCTCATTTTTTCACATCTCATTAAAAATCGTGCACATAAACAACCACACTGAGACTGCGCATTACCATAGGACAAAAATTACATCCCACAATTATGTGAATATTAACTTTGGCACAAATATAAGGTCAATTTGAAATAGTACAAGGATGTATCTTGAGTGAAATCATTAACTGATTGGAAAAACGTGGGGCCTTTCAGTTAATGTCGGTAACCGGATACCCTTGTTAATGATGAGGTAAAAACCCCACGGCTTCATCATTAACAAGGAAATAAATAGAAATAAATGGAAAAAGCCCTGTAAATGGCTGGCCTGTGGGTAAATAAATAAATAAAAACCTTCTCAGGAGGGACAAGGGTGAGAGATGAGAAAAAGGAGAAATCCTTCCTGAGAAGGTCTGGTGGCCACCAGTTTTATTAATTTTTATACAAGTTGGGTTTGGGCTACTAGTTTTAATATAATTTTATATTAAAACTAAATCACATTTGGTTTAAAAGGATCAACCCCATAATAAGCTAATTTTCTTACAATTTTCTTTATTTTTTTATTTTGCATTTTTTCTATTACATTATTAAAATTATTTCCACTATACATTGCTTCAATAAAAGCATCATAAATTGAACCAAAAAGTGAAGCAAATTTAGATGTTAATCTATATTTATATAAAAAATCACTTACTCTATCATCATTTTTATAAATTCCTTTAAAAACAGAAATATTATACATAATAGTATCATATATATCTTCAAAATCATCACTATTTCTTGTTGGAGAATCAAATATTGGTTCATAATCATATTCTTCTCCACTTTTAGTATAAAAGTAACTAAGATTTCTATTAATCATTTCAAGAACACCATATAAATCATATGATGGAAATACCAAACCACCAATTTCATAATTTCCATTACTCTGATTAACATTTGAATTGTTTGCTGACGTGAATCCCATTGTACTATATATTATTTTTTTATTCTTTAAACCTTAATTCAATTTTATTTTTCTGACTCAAATGAGTTTATTGAATCAGGCAAATCGGGACTAAGGGTAAATATTGGAATGGGGAACTCCTGCTGAGAATGTCTGGTGGCCACCAGTTTTGTTTACTTTTTTATGCAAATAAAATCAGATTGATGTGAATATTAATATGGATTCACTTTTTACTTTGTTAGAGTAGTAGTTATAATAGGATGCTTTGGATTAACTAAATTCATAACTTTTCTAAATCCCCTTTTTTATTGGATTTTTTTTCTTCGAACGACAGCGAGTAAAGTCGGGGGTAAGCGAAATGTAGCGAGCAAAGCGGCGCGAATGGAGCGACCGAGACGTACGAGCTGGTGGAGTGAGTTAGAATATTGGCTCATCAAAAATGTGGGTTTAGGTTAGAAAAGTTATGGGTTGAGTTGAGATCCAAAGCATCCTATTATAACTACTCCCTCTCCGCTAGTCTACTGTCTGTAGTGCAATCTTAACGTTCTATATTTCCACGGCTCAACCCAGTGCTACAAACAAAGGACAACGCTCGTCCAGCCGTAGTTCGTAGTCCGTAGTCTCCGTATCTTAAACTCCCTATTGCCAGCCTGTAAGACGACGGCCCCTCCCTCAACCTCCGCCTTTTCAGGCTATCTCATCATGGGGGAATTCCCGCTTTCAACATTTTCGAAACAGTGCGTTTTATCAGAGCTTAATATTATTTACCTGTCGCAAACTGCAAATCCAATGCCAAGATCCCTTAGCGCCTGTAGGAAAACAACTTTGGTCAAAAGCGGAAGTAAGAACTGGCGGTCATCAGCCCTTTTAATACTCTGGATTGCTCGCTCCTTGATTGTTACCAGCTTTTTGTCGCTTGGATCGTCCGCGCCATCGAAGATCACAAAGCACTCGACTCGTTTAGACCTCAAAGCAGTAAAAAACGAATCAACCGCGTGGTAAAACTCGCCGTATTGTCCACCGCACCGGAAGTCAAATCCATTACTTTCATAAAGATAGTAGTACAAACAAGACCCATCTATGACTAGTTTGGTGTCTCGAAGAATGATCTTTTCCCAAAGATTTGGGATCGACTCAACGTAACTTGTGAGTCCGTGGACCCCCATTTCAGAAAGTGCTCTTGAAAATCGCCACAATCTGAATGTAGCAGCTGTTCCAAAGATTAGTCACCAATGGTTCGAAACCCTAACCCCAAACAATACTAAAACGATGGGAAGAATGACATGTCATTGTTTCCAGCGACCAATTAGGAGAGACCTTAGGATCAGCTGCTACATTACTGCAATCTGAAATGTACCAGGCGCTGAAAAAATGCTCTTCACTAGGGTGAGGTATTGTAGGCTGTTTTGCAGAGGCTACATAATCAAGATTTTAAATTAACTGCTGATGAACATTCGTCGACAATGTTTTAAATGGTGAGTAAAAATTGATACTTAACAAGGATTTTTGTAATGTATCCATTAGATTGCTAGAATTTATATGAGTTTATTTGGAACCAAATAAAAAATTTTATGTCTCCCCTTCCAATTTCTTCAATGCATGGATTTTTGGGGGTGGGGTCGATTGCGGCTTCAAAGGCTTAGAGGCTCTCGAATGTGAACTTTGAATTATCTTACAATGGTTTACGATCGCATGAGAATCACGAGACGAAAAGTAAAATTACTTTTGGGTAATAATCACGAGCTCCTATGATAAGGCCACTCACAGTAAATTTACTTAGCCTCGATCTCATTATCTCGCGGAGACCCTTTATAAGAGGGTGTAACCTTTCGTTAATCCTCTCGGTCTGAAAGCTGACATCAAGCCGAATCTTCGATAGCTGACCCGCTTATCCTTTGAACAAGCAATCGACCCGCCTCCTCCCCAATCTTCCACCTTTTTTACTTGCTTTGGGTATTTCTGGTTTTTTAGTTGCCCCTTTTTCTTCTGGCCCTCACCTTTGCTAGACCTATAAATTCGTAAACATTATTTCATATTTTAACATTGATAAGATGGTTTTACAGTTTTGAATAAAACCGGCCATTAACTTGGCCATGTTTTTTAATCCCAGACCACAGTCTCGGTTTCTTTGTTTCCTAAGTTAGGCGCTCTAGCAAACAAAGCTCGGCTGTTGGCAGTAAAGGGGGGTTTATTGTTAGTGGTTTAGTAAACCGGGGAGGAGACATAAATAATATTTCTAGCGTTTCCCAACTCCGCCCACCCTACCCTACAGCTAAAGAAGCCGCTGCCTGTGGCGGTCTAGAGAAGCGCTTCGAGCTAGCCAGCGGTTTAAGTTACCTTCAAGTAAGAGTAACCCGTGCAACCGGGGCTTGTGGCTGATTTATATGTTAGACGCAGAGGAGGAGTGAACGTCTTCCCACACTGCATTGCGATTGTGTTTCTTACAAGATGGCGGAGTTTTCCTTCGGAAGTCGTGTTTTTACGGTGTTTTTGTGTGACATTTTTACCGGGTTAGAATCCTAACTAGAGGTAAGTAAGACCATTCATACATTCTTTGTATTTTTATCTTTTCATAAAAGGAAGCTTTACGGGAGTATTTCTTCTGGAACGTATATTTTTTCGTATTTGAATTATGATGTCCTGGTCTGTCATCGTTCGCCGCGTAGGAATAGTTCTGAAAACTTGTTTGTAGTTTCTTTTCTAGTGGGGTATTGTTTAATTAAGTCCGATATTTAAGTAATTCAGAGGTTTATCTTTTTATTTTTACTAAAGTGACCCAGATATTTGAACATTTTGAAGGCCGAGAAATCGGTCAACTTTGGCGGTTTTGTGTTAGTCTTACAGAATGCTGCGAAACGTGTCATCACGCAGGAAATGCAGAGAGTCTGAATGTAGTCTTTTTGTGTTATTGATTCCGATTTTTAAGCAAAATGGCTTAATCCGAACACTGTTAAATACTTCAAACATTCCCAATATATTATTATACAGAGACTTAATTAAGATTATAAATTATGAAAACATCTCACATTCCCAGGCGTTACCCTCGCCAAATCTTCAATCATTTCAATTTCCTTTGGTTTACCATAAGGCAGGGTGGCCAATATCAAAGAAATAATAAAGTGATTAAAATTACAATCTATACTTAATTATGAAAGATCTTCAAATCTTGAAATCTTGCCATGGGTCTCTTTGATAAGATATAAGTTCTTTGGATTCATAAAAGGCGAAAAAGAATGGCTTTCATGGCTTTTCTAGTTTTCTTTTTAACTGCCTTATTGCCAAATAGATTTTTGTATATTTTTTTGATTGAGGTGTTTACCCCATTTATACTTTTAGAGAAACCTGCAAGTGTTTGAAGTCAGTGAGGCCCTTCATTTATACTGGATGCTAGATATCAAAGTGATGATGCACACCAGCCTCAGTTGGATTATAGATTTTAGAATGTATGGATGGATATTTTTGTTACCTCATTTTACATCACAGAAAGTACCATCTTAGTGGCATTTTTATATCAATATCCATACAGTCGCTCTCCACTAAGATTGTTATGTCCTGCATGTGATAGTTTTCCTTTTCAATAGCCCCATAGCCGGCCAATGCAAATACAGCACAATAATTGTGATGACAGGATCACTTGCATTTTTCCAACTTTCCAAGAGCTAACACACCATGGTAAATAGCTCCAACTTTTTCATATTTCAGTCCAATTCTTTTCTACCTGTCCTGGGTTGAGAACACTACAACATTTGTGCCTGACCAACCAGGCTTTTTAGAAGAAAGATATTCTGAGGTTAGTTGGGTCATTTCCATATAAACAAATGAATATCTATTAAGCTAACAATCATTTTTTTCATTGGTTCAAAGTTTTTAATCTTAATCTTTAGCAAAATGACTTTAAAATTATTTTTATTTCTGGGTCTTTATTATAGAGTTGCCATAAATTTTCTCTTGATATTCACATGTTTTGTACTAAAAAGTAAATATGAATAATAAATTTTACAGAAACCATGTTATGAGACTACACTGTTTTCTCTATAGCCCACAGAAAATAGCCTGGGAGAGCATCCGGATTTTTGGCTCTAGTTTCATCCAGTTTTTCTCGGTGGGTGAAACTAGAGCCAAAAAAAACGGGATACTCTCGCAGGCTATTTTCTCTTAGGTTTTTATGATACTTTGATCATGTGTACGATTGAGGTTATCACTGAGTTTGCAACTTAATAAGATTAGAGGCTAGTTAATCTTAGGAGTGGTGGTGAGACATTCAATAACATACTGCAAACCCACTTATAAGACTGTAAACAAAATGCACATCTGATTATAAGCTCCCCAGATATAAGTCCCCCTCTAGAGTCTGTTCCAAATGTAATGAATTGAATTTTATTTATTGTGACATTTTTAAGCTTAATCAAAAACCAGTGAGTACAAAATGTATTTTTATCAGCCACAGCTATAGCTTATTTCAAAGTGCTTTTTCTATTCCGGTTATAAGCCCCTCCGTTTATAACCCCTTCTAAAACCTTTACAAGGATGTATATGCCCAGGACTTATAAGTAGCAGTTTATGGTAACTGACTGCAGAAGCTAGATGATATTCTCAACCCTCAAAACAGTATGTAAACTTCCCTGCTAGCAGAGGTCTCTCACGGTGAGGCAAAAATGAGAGAAAGGAGAAAATATTTTTTTTGCCTCATCGTGAGAGTCCCCTGATAGCGGGGAATATGTAAACAAGTAAGGAAATTTTATTTCACTCCTCTGTGAACTGCCTCGGTAAGATTTCTGTATTACCCCATACATTTATTTTACATTCAACAATTTCATACTTTTGTCACAAATAGTTTCATATGCATAGATGGGCGAAACATGTATGCATAATAAATGTATGGGGTTATATGGAAAACTTACCACTGCCTCTTCAGTACATCAATAGAGTGTTTTCACTCACGTGGCCAACATCTATGCAAATTTATTGGAACAAAAGAAAGCGTTTGCATAAGAAGAGAATTCAACTCCCACAAGATTGGTTTGGGACACCAACATGGCTGCCGTTTTATTGTTTTGGGACACCAATATGGCCGCCGTGACGTCATGTGAAAACACTCTATAGCAGCAAAGACAACTTTACACATCCCCATCCAAAATTAATAGTTGCCAATTATGTGTAAGAGGCTATTGTTAGGGATGTATCTTAAGTTATGGTTTGGACAGCATACAGGCCATACAGGCATCTGGTTTTTATGGTTGAAAGGTAGCTGAAGGTAGGCACAAATGGACTCTATTTCAAGCTTGCACAATTCTTCCATTTATAAAAGGAAAGTATAACCACAACACCAGAGGCAAAAAATATAATTCGGTACAAAAGAAGTTCGCAGCAAATAGCACATTCTTTAATATATAGATCTACTGAAAAGTAAACAGTAAATTACGAAGCATATGAATCAATGACATCAATGTTTACATGAAAGGAACTTGCGCCATTTTACGAACAACAAAGGAAGTACCATCGAAGCACCTTCTTAATAAGGATCATCGTCTTCTCTAAGGATCTGTTGACTAAAGAAATGTAAGAAACGTGAGTTACCTTTTATTTCAATGGTTTGACAAAGGAACTACGGTACTTGCATGCAACTCGCACAAGCCTAGATCGAAAATCTGGTTGAGTGACAACACAAAACGAACGACAAAAATCTTCCAAGGAAGGAGTGTTCTATAATTCAATAAAGAATGGTGTATTCGACTTACCTTTATTTAACAGCTAGTGATTCCAGAAACCAAACCAGGTTCGAGGAAATCAACTACAGAGTTTAGTTTTTAACTCATTCGGGACGTTTCGAGTGGGACGTTCCATTTTTATTCCGATCCCCCCCTATGGATGAGTACCCTCAGCAGACAGCTAGTAGGAATCCGTTTTCAAAGGGACCGACAAAAAGATCAAAGGGTTCCGACAAAGAAGTGAGGTGGTAGGAATCTTCTCATCCATAGGGGGGGATCGGAATAAAAATGGAACGTCCCAGTGGCATCACGAAACCTTCCTTTTTGTCATATCCTTCACAAAAATTACATGAGAATTACGAGAAACAAATTCAATGCATCCCCGACCAAAAGGGCGAATAGACTAATCGTCCTTTGAAAGGTAGCGGATCTGTGATAGCCGCGAATTTCTAACAACCAATTTTCACCATGTTGTCCTGACTTGTTCAAGCGTCCGAGCCGAATGATGACGTCACGAAAATATTGATATATTACTTTGAATCGCAATGCATTGTGGGAAGACGTTCACTCCTCCTCTGTGTTAGACGAGTAGTTTCGGTTGTGTTTTTGCATAGAAATCATCGGATTGAGAGACATGGATGGGTATAGATGAAAAAAAAAAAAAAGAAAATGTCTGAAACAGACGGTTCAAACGAGCAAGTCATTTTAGCAACAGCGGGCTACGATCATGCGATCAAGTTCTGGCAAGCTCACAGCGGAATATGTCATCGTACAGTGCAGCATCCAGACTCTGTATCCTTTTAAAATGCAGTGTTTGCTGCATTTTTGCTGTATTTTACTTTTATGAGGTTCTCTATAATACGGAAACCCCTTTCCTCTCCATTGTGGTCGAAAGCTGTGTTGGTGTCAGACACTGTACCTCTAGTATAAAGCGGACTCCTCTTTATTAAATTCTGCATTTGCACATTTCCCATAATACAGTCAACTCTCTCTAAGTTGGACACCTTTGTTCAGTGCGAGCGCGTGTGTGAGCGGAGCCCCACACCTAAGAAAATTTGGTGATCCATCCATCCACGAAATTTCGGTAATCATGTGACCGTATGCCCATCTGACCATCCGTGCACACCACAGGCGTGTCAGTGTAAAATAACTCACTTAACAGGTATGACACCACAGGCAACTCGAAGTATTTTGGGGAGGAAATCGCAGGGCCACCTGGATTTGTAGAGAGAAAAACAACAACAAAGTCAAGTCTTTTTCAATTTTTTTTTGTTGTCTATGCTCATGTGGATAACAGAGAAAGAGCTAGAGCTAGTTATTAAAAACCAAGGAGACAAATTTTGTAGGAAGAAAAACATGAAAATTTCATTGCGGCGGTGATTCCATACTGCAGTGATTTTGTTACCCTTGAGTTCTGCAACCCTGACGCATAAAAGTCGCCAAACATGCAAAGTAATTCGTTGCACGCATCTCTTAGGATGCAAAGATCAATGGATCGCTCTGAAGATGTTTTAATTGTAGAATATCCAGTTCATGTGATTTGTGTGATTTCTTGATTAATGATGCTGTCACAATGTTCGTTCTCTTGGAACGAACATTGTGACAGTATCCATAAAAAAGCTACTAAGCGTTTGTTTGTGCTGCAGACCCTCAATAGAGTTGGTCTGGGCACTAACGATCTCATGTTAGTCTGTTGTAGTATTGTTAGATCCATTGTCGAGTATGCCTCGCCAGTTTGGGCTGCGATCCCTTTATATCTTGACGAGTTAATTGAGTCTGTACAGCAGAAAGCTCTCAAAATAATATTTGGCCAGGTAGACTATACGGAAGCCTTGGTCTTGGTCGGCCTGGAGTCTCTTAGTGACAGGAGAGTAGGAGCTTGTAAGCAGTTTATGGCTACTGCATGCCAAATGTCCCCCCTTAAGAACATCATCCCCTCTCCTGCCGCTATTGAGTCTCATTACAGTATAAGGGTCCAACTTCCAAGATGCCAACGTGGTCATACCAGAAGAATTAATAACTTTGTAACTTATAAATTTCAGTGAATGTATGTAAATAGTTAAATGTATGTGACAATGACCTTCCCCAACAATTCAGTTATTGCTGCAAGTGGGTGAAATAAACAGAATATCTATCTATCTATCTATCTATTTATCTATGCATATTCATTTTAGTCTTTTTTGTGCTTTAAATAATAGAAAGACTATATTTTAATTTCAGAAATGTAATATAGAGTTTTGGCCTCTGCCTTCAGAATAACTGACTGGTTACATAAAGACCCAAGCATCTTCAATTTAGGACTCCCTCTTTCTTTGAACTGGGAGTTATTGGTTCTGGACTGGGACTCTTGGTTTTTCACAAGATTAGTCCCAGGACTCACCATAACTATTTGTAACAAAATCACTGATACTGATGATGGTTGCTACCCAGATCTGGATAGTGCAGCCTTCTGATTGGTTGTTCCATGAGGAAAAGTAACTTGTTTCAACCAATTTTTATTAGAAGCACTAGCCACATTGCATCCTCAGAGACCCAGGGGCAGATAGTGGGGATGAGGAAAAGTCTAAACGGGCGGAAAAATATATGGCACGAAGAAAAGTAAAGAACGGTGAGAAGAGCCCCTGGAGACAATGTCTTACCAGACCAGTTCCAAACGGTCGCCGTCGTTCTGGCTTCTGATTGGTGCCAGAAAAACTCAAATTTTCTGGCACCAATCATAAGCCAGAACGGCGGCGACCATTTGGAACTGGTCTGGTAAGACATTGTCCCCAGGGGCTCTTCTCGCCGTTCTTTACTTTTCTTCGTGCCATATATTTTTCCGCCCGTTTAGACTTTTCCTTGTCCCCACTATCTGCCCCTGGGTCTCCGAGGATGGCCAGATAGGGGTAGTGACATGTCATGAATATGGAGTTTCCGTGCTCGTTCCTCAGACATCACTTCGTCAGGAAGCCAGTGGTGGCGTTGCAAAATGTCAGCTGTTTTCTAAGGTTACTTTTAAATTATTTGAGTTTGTTTGCTAGTTGATTTCCTTAACCACATTTGCAGCAAGTCAATGCCATGCAGATCACTCCTGATAGACAATTACTAGCTGCTGCAGGTATTTACTGCGCTGTTCAAAAACACTTGAACTCTGAAGTTCAAAAGCTGCCTTCACAAATGCGTTTTTTGTTGCTGTCAATCTTTATTATAAGTATCCTTTAATGTTTGTAATGCCGTGGTTTTGTTAGTGGTCATGCACCATATTGAGTTTGCTTTGCTTGCCTGACGAAGGTCAGGTTTTTTTTGTAAGCTCCAGACCCCTCCCGCTGGAGCTGCCACTGATTAAGTATTTGTATTACATTTAAAAATTTACCCAGATTTTATTTGTATAGATGCATGCAGTTGGTTTGAAAGAAATTTTGAAGCAAACAAAATGTTTAATATCCATTATGTGTTATAATACTAGTATATCAATATACATGTATTTTTAATATTCTTAATTTTTTTTCATTATCTCAGGGTATCAGCACATACGCATGTATGACATAAATTCAAGTACTGCCAGTCCAGTAAGTTGCCGACACTTAAACTCATCAACAATAGATGGGCTTGGGGAAGGTGCCCGGAAAGATAGGGGAGCACAATAGCCGAGCACGTAGGGCAACCATGACAACCCTGTGCACAAGAGCCGAGTTGTAGGGCAACCTTGACAACCCTGTGAGCGGCAACCACCAGGCACCATCACACTGCCAAAAACAGTGGAGCCATGATACTTACCTCATAATTACCAGAGAGGGAGGGAGGGCAGGGAGCAAAATCGTTAAGCACAGCCAAACGGCACAAATGCATGTGAGAATGAGTCGACCTCAAAAGCCCCGTTGTAAACAGCCACATGACCCCCCGCAGACCCCACACCACAGCGCATGACCGAAACAGGGGAAGACTGCTGGCCAGCATTGTTTCGTGTTTAACTTAGCTTAAATTACATTTAACCACATTTGTTAATTATAATTTCAGTGGTATGCTTCAAGTTGTGTTTTCCTTTTGCTGACAGTTTCTTTAATTTTGTAAACTTACAGTTAAAAAACCAGTTCTAGTCAACAATATCTCTTCTTTGTTTCTCAGTGTATTATATAGTGTTGTCATTTGTTTTATAAAATACTTTCTTTATTTCAAGGTTGTTAATTATGATGGTGTCTCCAAAAATGTAACTGCTGTGGGATTTCATGAAGATGGCAAATGGATGTATACTGGTGGTGAGGACTGTTCAGCTAGAATATGGGACTTAAGGTATCTTTGTTTCTCTCAGTGCTTGGATAATTGAATATAACATGGTCTTTTTCTTTCTTAATATTCATAACTACTGTTTTCTTCCTGTAGAGGTCTGTTTTCGTGCATAATGACAATGGCAAGGAAGAAATTATTTGTAGCTGAATAAAAGTTGTGTGCAATTGGAAAAAATGCTGCTACTTGATGACAAAAATCTGATATTTTTTTGTAGACTAATTTGAGCAGAAGGTTCAACAGTTGTCTCTTTGTTGGCTGATTGTCAGTTGTCTTTTTCAGCTGACTTTTATATTTTGGTCTATTAGAGTCTAATGACAGACAGTCACCTGCAGTTTACCAACAGACAGCTGGCAGATGTTGGGAGAGCTGTTCTTCAATTTACCAAACTTTCAACCCTTAAATCTTTGAGCAGTGACCAAGTGACCTTAATGTGATTGATAATACCGAATTTTTCTGTTGACCCCACCATGGACACAACACACCAGACTCTTACGATAAATTGACTCTTTTATCCCAGAATAAAGTCTTAAATCATATTCATAAAAGTCAATCACAAACAAACTCTTCATGGATATGAGTGACTCCCATCCATCAGCAAAAAGTAATAATAATTATTAGTACTACTAATTATTATTAATGAATACATGTACCTTATACCTTCTATCTGCATTGAAAGCAGGGTAGATTTTAGTAGGCAAGCAAGATTATTTTTTTGGCAGGTCTCGTAACTTGCAATGTCAGCGTGTCTTCCAAGTCAATGCTCCTGTGAATTGTGTGTGTCTTCACCCTAATCAGGTGATAATATTTTTGTTTATTTATATATCCCTTTTTTTTTGCACAAGAAACATTGACATTCTGTACTGTATTTTTTGCCATTTATGTGCTCCTTAGCAGGTCAATGACCTCAGACAGAAAGCGCATTGCACAGCTGGATATAACTGTGTCAAGCGTTGTTGATTTCTGCATTGTCAGGACATGCAGTTTAATCCAAAATCTCTTGCTATTCTTATAACGTGTCATTATCATCAACAATATTTAATTTTGTTTAGATATTTACCAGCAGATTGCAAGTTGAATGGTTATTTGTAATATAAGTTATTTTAAAATAATAATTAACAATAAAAATATTCCATGAGTGTGCGTTGGATATGAGGTGGTAAATAGCCAATGAGGCGCGTAGCGCCGAGTTAGCCATATCCAAGTATGCCTTATCTTTTGCTGTAGGGTGAGTTGATAGTTGGGGATCAAAGTGGTGCAATTCACATGTGGGATCTGAAGACTGATCACAATGAACAGTTAGTAAGTCAGGGAATTTTTTTTAATTTTAAAATACCGGTAGTTTATTTATTGGTGAACTTGAATCTGATTTTAGATCACAAAGGAGGGCTATGCATTTCCAGTGAAAATTCTGGGAACAATAAACTTCTGAAAAGGTGGCCCTGCGTTAATTTCCTGGTAGGAATGTTTCAAAAGGAAATTCATGTCTAATTTCTTTAAATCTATCATCGATAGTCGTTTCCACCTTTTGTAACAGTTTCAGTAAGTGGGACTGATTTGTACAAATAGTAAATAGGTCTTTAGAATGACAATTTTTGTTTACCATTTGCCCAATTTGAGCCAACCAGTTAATGCCTATGTATGTATATGGTAAATTAGCAATATTTTATTCAACCAAAGTGATTTCTACTACCATATTCTTATTTGAGTTGCACATGTCTTTTTTCTTTACTGTAGATTCCAGAGTCAGATGCTTCCATTCTGTCAATAAGTATTGACAGAGAGGCATCGTACATGGCAGCTGTCAATAATCAGGTTATTTTTTTGTGTTTTAAAAAAGTTCTGTTGTTCCCATTAAGTTTCCTTGCGTTTTTTAATCTCCTCTCTTTTCAATAACAACAACAACAACACCAAGAAAAAACATAGTGTCAACTGTCTCTTAACAGACACCTTATAAGATGGATACCTCAGTAAACTCAGGGTGCAAAGAAAGCCAGTTTTACAGCTTGCCATTTGGGCAAGATGCAGCTAACATGTACTAGCCCAAAAGTTATTTCAACCTGTCTGAAAAAATTTTTGGGTAAGTAAGATTGATTACAATATTCTTCTGTAATTTGAATTCCCCAAAAAAACCTCACTTGCCCAACCGGCAATTTAAGAACAGAATTTACTAGCCTGGTAGCAAAATCCACTAGCCCCGGGCTATTGAACTCTACTTTCTTTGCGCACTGAAAATGGACACCTTGAGTCGGTCCTGCCTTTCCACTCCCTTTTTTTGACTCTCCATAAGATGGATGTCACCTTTAGACTGAAACTTAGTACTAGTAGTCCCAAAGGTTACCACCTTTGGAGAGGTGACTGAATTAGCAACTTTAAATTTGAAAGAACCTTTATTCTGTTGTTGCACCTGTGACAGGTGTCACTGAACTTATTATCAATAACCTTTTAGACAATGTCACCTTAAACTGTTAGTCTTGGTCGTGACAGCTTAGTATTTGAAGTTTGTGTATTCTCCTATTGATTCAAAGTTTGTGTGAAACCTGTTGTGCCACAATGTTAAAGCTGCCATTGAACAGAAAAAGAGCAGTTAAGTCAAGAATCCTTTTCCCCTTTAGGATTACCTGACAATCAATTTGTGCATTTTTCCAGTTCATCTGATTAGTTACTCATTTTCTGACTGAAGTTATGCAGATTAAGAAATATACACTATCATGTCATTCAATATTGGTTGTTTGTGTCGAACACATCACAGGAACCTTACTTTTTCATTCTTTGTTGTTAGGGTAATTGCTATGTTTGGAGCTTATCAGGAGGTACTAAAGATGATCCAACTGTCCTACATCCAAGATCAAAACTCATCGGAGCTCATAAAAGAGCAGCTTTAAAATGCCTCTTTAGTCCTGATTCTTGGTTAGTATTCAGTTTAATTCGATAATAGTCATGTCATCCATCATCATTTTGGCCTGTCTGCTAAAAAAAAATGAGCCAATAGATAGCTATGGTGCATGATCGACTCAGAACCTGGACACCACTGTCAAATTACCTAACCTGAGAAGACAGCTAAGTATGTGTAATCAAATGGTGACAAGTGAAATTAGGGAATAATTTCATGAGAATACCATTTGATTACCTATTATATCATGGGTGACGAATTACGTTAGCAATCGAAGATTTTTGACTTGGTTATCCTGGATCGTATCGATCAATCGTGAACTCCACTCTCAATGTTTAGAGCTGAAATTTGGCTTAAGTTTTCAGAATTTTTCGACAACATACCTCTAAGAATCCTTCTTGATGTGCTCTTTCGTGTGTTCAGGTTTTCTAAAACGTCTTTTTATGCCCTGACATCTTCATTCATGACATTTTAAAACTTCGTCACCATTTTGAAACAGAGACGTACGGCAGGTTGCCATGGCAATTTTGTAATTTCACATGTGAAATTACAAATTAACGCTGAAATCTCGCGCCAAAATTGAGGAGTAATTCGTCACCTATGATATTACATTTCACAACAACACCACTGGTTTCCCCACAAAATGGCGTCTGAGAAACGAGCGCAGAAATTCCATCCTGATGACACATCACCACGCAGATGTGGCCCGTAATGCTTCTGATTAAATGAAGCAAATTTTTAACCAATCACTCATTTGTCGCGAAATGTCAGCTGTTTTCTCAGGCCACAAATTACCTTGTTGGTAACGCTGTTACTTGATACTGGTAATTTTTTCAGTGAAGCATTATATTCCCCACTTGGAGCAGTGCATCAACATTAGTCCTTTCTATGTTCATGCAGTGGCACATAGGGTGCTAACAAATATCAGCCCAACACCTCCACCCTGGCAAGGATGAGTTTGGCAGAGCCTTTACTCCCACCCCCCCAAATGTTTTTTTTTCTTACTCACATTTCTGTAACCAGCATGGTTTTATGAGAGTGGGTACCGGAAGTTAGTTCGCTGCTCAATCCCCAGCTTGAAGGTACAGGCTTGGCTGTTCTTTGCCTGAACTCTTATCCCTCGACCAATCTAGCATAGTTAACTCTGCAAAGGACCAGAGTCCGACCTACACAGTTCATAGGCTCATTGAGGCACGCAAGTCTTACCACCAGGATAAGGTGCCATGCCAGATCAGGCAAAGATATTGGAGCATGCCACCTGCATTGTAATATTTATTTATGCTTTTGTGTTCCTTTTTTTTTTCATTTATGATGAACCACGTGAATTCTATATCATGAGAATGTGCTTCTGAACATTACACTGTAGGCTGACATTCACAGACTCAGTACAATTCGAGGGATGTAGCCAAGGAAAGGGTCAGCAGGCTTTTTTATAAGTCAAGCTGGGTTTTTTACTCAACTGCACCTCCAAAGTTACCCCATGTCTTTGTTCTCTAGAGATAATTTGGACTGGTGGTAAGGTTTTTTCAGCCAGGTAAATTGGCTAGCAGCTGGCTCTTATGGACATCCCTGCATTCCAAGGCTGTTTTGTTAGAATAAAGTTGAAAGGAGTCCAGGATATGATCTTATGAAAAAATTCTCCAGTTGCTCATAAGCAAAAGTTAGGTCCCAGAGAGAGGTCACTGGGCACTGGTACAGCACAGTCTTACTTTGTTACTCTGGCTGAAGCATCCTATCTCATTCTCAGGAAGCTGTGTCTGATCTAATTCCTGTTTGGTGATGGTCATTTATTAATAGAGAGAAATGTACTGTCATGTATTATCTAAAGCAACTTCCCGTCACCCTATGTCATGATACGAAACACTGGAAACATTAGCTATCATTAAATAGCCTTAAGTTTTCTGCAAATTTTATTATTTTTTGTTTTTAACTAACTTATTTTATCATTATCTTTTACAAGTTTTCTAGCCACAACCTCTGCTGACACAACAGTGAACATATGGCAAACAGCTGACTTCTCCCTTAGCAAGACTCTAAAGGAAGCCAGTCAAAGATGGGTTTGGGACTGTGCCTTTTCAGAAGACTCACAGTATCTTATTACAGGTAATAATGAAAAGTAATATTCCATTTCTTTGTAGATAATTTAAATATTGGTGAATAGTCACCGAGACGAAGTTGAGGTGACTATTCGCCAATATTCACGTCGCCTGAGGCGACTAATTGTTTTAGTATAATTACATTGATGATTATTTGAGAAAAAAAATTATTGATCAATTTCCGACCCCGAAACATCAAAAAATCTGGCTGCCATTTTGAAAACTGCTAGCTAGAAGTAAGAGTTGTTTGGGTGGGATTTTGGTGAGTCTGGCTTCCCTATCTATGAGCTGCGTGGATTGTATAGTGAAATTGGGTATAGTTATTATTATCCATGGAGCTCATAGCTAGGGAAGCGAGAATCACCACTTTCCCACCCAATTCCAACTCTTCTTCCTACAAAACATCATAAGTAATTTTCATACTGTTTTCTACCCCAAAGTGTCTATCAGACATGATGTCTTTGATGATTTTGGTATAAAGGTAGGTGTAGAGTGAAAAGTCCTGGTTATTGATTGATGTGGTGGCAGCGGTATTTGCAGAATGCCGAATGGCTGCCAAACACCCAATTGACTCTGATGTTTAGTGATTAGGGTTAGGAGACTGAGTTAGTCAGGTTCCACTTGGGGTCATTACACTGGGAAAACTGATCAGAAACTTGATTCACTCAGATTCCTAACCTTATCAATAAACTTCATAGTCATTTAGCGGCTGTTTGGCATTGTGCAAAATACCCCTGCCATTGGTGTGGTATTCTCTACCTTTTTAGAGTTAACTTTAACGAAATAATATCACTAAGGGTGGAAATCAATCAACACTATAAAAGAGTTGTACATAAGGTACACAAACAGACGTTGCAATGGAAAAACAAGATTATTAATATAAGGAAGCTTGTTTTATGATCCTTTAGATAATTATCTGATATTTTTGAATTTTCATTTTATCATTAGCATCTTCTGACAACATGGCACGTTTATGGAATCTTGATCAGGCTGAAGTGGTACGTGAATATGCTGGACATCAGAAGGCTGTAGTGGCTCTTGCATTCCGAGATGCTCAAGCTGGGTAAACAGGAAAAAAAAAAAGAACAGCCAAGGAAATTATTGTTACATATGATAACGTTCTACAATTTTAAAAGACAAAAACATTTCTGATGTGTCTATGGGATTTACAGTAATAGTATTTTCTTTATAACAAAACATGCTACATCCTACATGCTTTCCAGCTGGACAAAATGGCTGTGCAAACAGAGTTTGTCTCTTAAATGTTACCATAGATGCAATAAAAACTTTCAAAATACCGATAAAGTTTAATATCATTTTTTAGTGGTATTACACCTGATTCTCAGATGTCCGAGGTTGTTTGTGGTGCTTTGTGACCTTGGCTGTCTGAGAATCAGGCTACTAGCGATAAGGCATTCTTTTGGGGGTGGGGGGGGGGGGGGGGAAGCGACAGGCAAAGGAAATAAAGTCCTGTTCCTTTTGTCTCAAAGAAAAAGGGAATCAGGACTGCCTGATTGCAGGTTACTGCCAAAGGCATTTTGTTGACTTTTACCACAATATCAGTAATATTTAGTGTATTTAAATAACATCTTTAATTTTTAATTAACTTTAAAAAAATTTAATTGCCCTGAGAATTTTTTGAGGCTCATTGTAAGTCCTCATTGAAGGAAGGGGGCTGGGGCTTGACCAAAGTTTGGACATAGAGTTTCCACTGAGGTTTTGTAATTATTGAAATTTTAAACATTGGAGCAACCAGAAAATCTCAGTCTTAAGTGCTAATCGCCTCAAAATTGACATCATCACATGTTCTTTCAATCTTCTTTTGGCTCTTGGTAATGTTTTTAAAAGTTGCATCCCACGGTTTTGGGCAGAGGGTCACGTTACTGCATTACTATTCTTGTTCAGATATTGCTGCCAATATTTTTCAGTCGACAGTTTCCCCTCAACACTGATGACTGATATTATTATACATTGCACTCATTATCTGTCTTCTCAATGGCTAAGAGCCCACTGCTAATTTTGGAAATCAGCGCAACCTACAGATGAGTAAATTACCAGCTAGCAGATAACTGCGCAATGCTTGATTTCCAGTAATAATTGTATCAATTCAGGTTCCTTGTGACGGTTTTTTGTCGTAAAGCAATTATTAGATTAGGTTTTTGTGATATCCTATAAAAGATCTCGTTAATTAAGTATTACCAGCCAGGGGCACCCAACGATGGTTTCCTCCTAAATGCTTTGAAAACACTTCGTAGGCAATCCAGAGTACTTTTAGATCTCTAGAAATGTATTCTGACTATTCTAAGTGGTGCTAAAAAATTTATACCTGTTCGGTCATCCTAGGGTAACTTGAGTCTTTTCGAAATTACAAGGGCTTCAGTATTATTTTCCCGAAAATTTTAGCTGCAATTTAAAGTTTTACGAAAGTGATAGTTTTTCTGATTCCTCTCTGCATCGCATTTTCGATTCCGAAAATTACAGGTTTCCTTTCTCTACGAAAATATCAGATGTAGCAGCTGATCCTAAGAGAAGTCACCAATGGTGCGTTTCCCTAACCCCAAACAATACTAAAACAATGGGAAGAATGACATGTCATTGTTTTCAGTGACCAATTAGGAGAGACCTTAGGATCAGCTGCTACACTACTCGAAAAATAGCCTAACCTGGGGAGTGAAATGGGAAGAATTAAACTTCAGAAAATCGTAGGGAATTTATTACATAAGCTTCGAAAATTGTTCTTGAATGGAACGGTCATCTAGAAATTTTTAGCCTTCCTCAAGCTATAGAAAATTCTAGGCAATTTTTGCCTCTCCGAACAGATATTTTGTAGAAAACAGTCGTTGCGTGCCCCTGACCAGCCTCGGCCTTCGGCTCGACTACAAAACAGTTACCTCGACGTTGATTATTCCGGTCATCACAAAAACCTCATGAGTTACGCAACAGGGCGGCAAAACACCTGTGTGTGACAAACGTGACAGGGCTATAACTTGCGTGTTTGGTCGTGATCTTCACTTAACACTAATGTTTTCTGGTCCTTTACAAAAAGATCTGTTTAAAGGAAAGTGAATTTTGGCGAAAAGTTGTTTTAGACAAAATTATTGTCACGCTTGCCGTGTTGCCTAAGTTCACTGTACTAGGCAGCAGCTGGCCAAGGTTAACATCAATAATGCATTAGGGTTGGGACGACTGATGTTTGTCCTGTAACAGTAGCTAGAAACCTATGCTCATGGTTTGATGAGCAGCTCACTATGTCAACTCATATTAGCAAGTTATATAGTGTTGCCTTTTAGCATTTGCATAATATCAAACGCATTCGCAGCAAGTATTTGTCTCGAGAATCAACGGAAATGCTTGTCCATGCATTTATTACATCTCGAGTTGATTATTGTAACAGTCTTTTGTATGGGGTGCCCAACTACCAGCTTAACAAATTGCGGGGAGTTTTGAATGCCTCAGCCAGGCTAGTTTGTAATGCCCCTAGGTTTTGCCACATCTCACCCCTTCTTCGTGGTCTGCATTGGCTTCCTGTTAAAGCCCGGATAGAATTTAAGATACTGCCTGCTTATTACGTTCAAAGCAATTCGCGGCCTTGCTCCTAAATATCTACGCGATTTACTAACATTTAAATCGTCCTTATATAACCTTAGATCTTCAGATAGTATTTTACTTTCTATGCCAGTTGCTCGATCGAAGACGTTAGGTGATAGAGCTTTTATGGTGGCAGCGCCAAAGCTCTGGAACTCTCTTCCAAAAGAACTTCGTGCGATTGCTAATGTGAACAGTTTTAAGGCGCATATTAAGACTTATCTTTTTAAAACTTTATATTGATGAGCAATTTTATATTCAGTTCTTACTTGCATGCATATATATTCTTTTTATTTTTTAATGCATTATCTTTTATTTGTTTCTTTTAAAGTAATGTAGTTGTAATGCGCAGCTGATCATTTTCATGTTAAGCTGCGCACAATAAGTTTATAAATTATTATTATTATTATTACTGTTGTTTATTAGTGAACTTAGCAACAGGACGGGAGAGCAAAGAAGAGCCAACCTTGTGAGACAAGGGTGACAATAATTTTGTTTGAAAAAAACTTGCCTCAAAATTCATCTTCCTTTAAACAGACCTTTTTATAAAAGACCAGAAAACAGAAATGTAAAGTAAAGATCACGACACTCTTACGCGAAAAAATCTGGGGTTCTCCGTTTTTTTAAACAAATCCGCCCGACTCCACCTATAACCTAAAGAAAATAATAATTGCAAAATGGTACCTTACTCTGAATCAACAACATCAAAGACCTTTTAGTGAGAAAGAAGCAATGTGGGTCAAAAGAGAATCGTTTACGAATTGCAAGAGTCGTGAAAACCCACTACGGCCAATTCTTCTCTCTTTTTTACGTTGCCTCGCACAGACCCACCCTACCCCTCCCGTTCAATTTTGCTTTGCGTAAGCCTCGTCCTGATGTATGTGGGCCGGGCAAAAGGAAAGGGGCACAGCTAGCGCACATTCTACCAGTTTGGGTCGTTTTACGTCCTTGAAATCACTCGCCATTTCTTTCATAGTAGAAGTTAGATTTATTTTTCTTTCGTTCACGCGAGGCAACAGTTTTTTCACGGAGAAACTTGAGGTCTAAAATCCTACACTTGGTCAACAAGACAAAGAAAGCCTGGGAGAATTTTACAATCGACAAAATGTCGCCGTAGATCTTCAGAGACGCCGTAGGTCACTTCATCTGCTCATTGCTTTCATCCCCGACATCTATTGGTGGATAGTCTACTCTGCATGGTTTATTTACCCAAGCTCTTCCAAGGGATGGTTTCTTTTCAATGTAAAAGACTTTGGTGACAAATGACAGTTACCTGCTAAAGAAAAAACGTGGATGACGTGAGCTTGTAAGATGGTAAGTGAAATGAGTGATTTTATGAACCGGAGAATCGTTCTTCGGACATAATGCTAAAAGTATATTTAGGCTTTAGTTGATTGAGAGTTTATTTCCATTTACGTTCTAAAGTTGTGCGTGGGTGATCAAGATGGTTGCTGTGCCGTATTAAATAATGAGATCCTAAAAGTCCGTTTTATCATCTTTCTCTTATCTCGGTATGTCACCCCTAATCAAACAATCTTCACTGGCTTGTGGCCTATTAATGACTTGTCTTCTTTGTAGCGTCTTGGAATGTGTCAACAAAGTCAGGACACTTGGGAGGAGTTTACTCAGTTACAATGAATTCACAGGAAAAAATAACGGATTCCCATTTTTGGATATTTTAGGGTATTTAAAGAATACCCATAAAAATCCCAAATTTGGCAAAGTGAGACAAGTCCCAACCCGGGAATTCCCAACCAAGTTCCCTGATTGGGACTTGTCTCACTCTTCCAAATTTGGGATTTTTTTGGGTATTCTTTAAATACCCTAAAATATCCAAAAATGGGAATCCATTATTTTTTCCTGTGGAATAGAGCCAAAGTGCCTATTATGGACACTGATAGCCGGCATAGCTGGCGCAAAAAGAGGAAGGGGAGAGAAAAGTGCAAAAGGTTTGAATGTGAAGTCACTACTTCACTGGCATAATTTTGATCTTCCAAACCTTTTGCCATTAGACCACAGTTCTTTTGATGCCTGCATCGTGGTTGTTTCTTATTATTTTAATACACCTCCAGGGCTCGACATTGCAACCGTATTGGTCGCATTTGTAACTAAGTTCTCTCCCTTTGCGACTGAAAATTCTTCAGCAGTCGCAACTTTGCGACCAGTTTTCACCTAAATTAATGAAGAAACACAATTTTAAAAATTTTCTGTCCTTCTTGTTGCGGAGATTTTAAAATGTAAAGGCAAAATGCTGCTCAAGTTCCAAACAACATGTTGTATAAACAACGTTACACGATTAGCTCAATGAGATGTGATTACAGTGGTTCTGTTGTAAACAGGTAGGTACTTCATGTATGGGGACTGACTTCTACAACACAAAAACTGAATGTCATTTTTTGACGCGAAAATGTGAAAGACTTTTTTTAGTTAAAAATTATAACAATAGTACTGTGCAACAAAATCTGCGAGCCCGGAAACTATATAGATAACAATAATTGTTATAAAGGGTGTCAGAAATTTAAGATGTTTGGCAGTTTGGCGGAAACTGTGCACGTACGTCTCGTTTGATTGCTGTGAATCGCCGAAAACAAACATGGTGGCTTTTCGGTAGCGCGTGTGTTCATTCCAAAGACTTCACAAGGATTCCGATATCTTTCTGTTTTGGCTTGATTTAGACTTCTTTAAAGATATAACTCTCGGCCAAACATAGACTTTGCCGTTTTGAGGTACAAGTGGAACAGAAAGGTAAATGTATTGAAAATTTCAATGTGTACACAAGCTTCGCGCTATTTCTGTAAGCATGTTTAATAATTAATTGGTACTAATAAGAAGAAGAAGAAGAAGAGGAAGAACATAAATATTATTATTATTATTAATATCAATACTGATAATAATAATAATAATAATTCAAAATTATGAAGATCTGGATCAGCTACTGATTACTGAGCCACAATACCGATTTTGAAATAGCATGCACGTCACTATTCGGAAATTATTACATTATGCGGTAGAAAAGTTATTACAATTTGCGTTGAAAGACTATTACATTTTGCATTGAAAATTTTATTACATTTTGTGTCAATGTTATTACATTTTACGGCGATTTTTATTACATTTTGCGTTAATATTACATTTTGCGGCGTAACTTATGGTGACACAGAACTTTAAAGCTCAGTTGTCTTAAGGAAAAGGGTCCAGGCAAGTGATCTTCTTATAAATTAACTAAGACAAGCAAGCAATGGCCAGTCCCAGTCAAGCAAAATGTGACTAGTGCCCAAGGGACAAGCCTTACATGTACCGTAGTTCAAGTTTTTTTAAGCCCTGAGACTGGACATCTGCAAAGAAAACCCCTCTAGCTGATAATGTAAAGTCATATTAAATGAAATGTACATGAATTCTCAGTCTTCAGATGCAGCGTCTCTTCATGCCTTGGAGCTTCTTATGAATGAATTCTTTGATGCTTCTACCAATAACCATCGGAAAAGAGAAATAGGTATGTTAATTTCTATTTTGATGAAAAGAAAGATTGTTGATTTACTGAACATTGTGAAGAATAACCAACAGATCTTCCTTACTTCTTTGAGGTTAATAATTAAGTTTTTAAACAATCTACTTTAATATGTTAAAACTAACACAATAATATTCCAATGTTCTGGCGACCTCATGATGCTATTATCAAGGAACTGTAAATAAAAATAAATGTGAGTTTGAAAAGAGTTCAAGTATTCTAAATTTGCGTAGATGAAGCGGAGCTAGACAAAGAATTTAGCACAGATTGAATCCCTTTGCAGGTTCAAGCATGAGTTTAATATTTGATTGATTTACTACACTTTGTTAACAAGGCAGTCAGATTTTCAACACTTTAAAGGCAGAGATGGTGGAACATTTTGAAATGTGGGGGGAGGGGGGGGGGGGGCTCATCTTCCACTCAGCCATGTGTATAGTCTTACTCAAATTTTCCAAAATACCCTTGGCATTTTTAACTGGCACAAGCAAACCTCTGTCCAATCTTCAATCTCTGTCTAGTGTGTCTGTAATCGATTTGTGACAATGTATCCGTAGGCAGTTGTTCAAGCTTGTTCTGGCAGTCCTGCTTGATGATGCTTTTATGTAGTTCTTGAGTCGTCTGAGGGCAGAAAATGTGTGCTCTGAATTTGCCGATGTCACAGCTAATGTCACATACATTTGTAAAAGTGTTTTCCAGCACCAAAATATAAATGAAATTATCGTTGCCATCTAAAACTGTCAGCAATTACTATTTTATTTCAGAACAAGTATTACAAAATTTCAGTCAGCAGTCAGGAGCATGGCACCACTGTGTGTATTTTTTGAACAACTGTTCAAACCAGTATGTTTTGATGTATGCAATTTCAGTGTTTGAGGTAAGGACATGCTGGAATATGATGAATAAAATAATAAAATAATAAAATTTAATGGTAGAACGTCCATTAAGTGGCTCTTAATCTACCATATTCCTGAACAAACTGGACTTTAAAAAGGTTGGTTTTTGAAGAGAGGGACAAACCAAAGTATTTTGAGGAGAACTACTAGAGCAATGGTCAGATCGAACCAAAACCAGACTCAGCCCATACATTGTTATGGACCCAAGCCACATTGATGAAAGGCAATTGCTCTCATTTATTCTAGGCACCCATGCCCCCATCACTTACCCAAGAATAGTTTGACTGAATTGAATATTTTAAAAAAGTACCTGATATTTGAATAGTACTTTTTTGTTGAAAGAGAAAACAAGAGAATTTGGAGAAAATCTCTTGAAACATGGTTAGAACCTACCAAAAACACAACTCGCGTTTGAATGTTTGGGCACCTGCAGACTGACCCAACCATATACTGACATACTATAGAGAGGGAAAGTTGTTACATCACATTGCCATAATATCAAAATTTCTTTGTCCTAACAAGCGGTGGTCCTGCAAAATATAGCAGAAAAAAAAAAACAACAAAAAGATTGACATGGATGACTTGCCTGTTTATGATTGCAGACTTAGGAACAAAACGGTAGCCCAAACCGTATCTATCATTTGGCAATGTAAACAAAATAGCCATCTCTGTCAAGAAAGATTGTTGAGATCCAGAAATACATGTACATGTATTGCTACCATGGTGATCCAACGTCATACTTCTTCTTTCTATTGTCATTCTTGCACCTGCCTCATGGAGTGTTAATGAAACATCATGGTGATAGATGAGGAATAATGTCTACTTATTTACTGAAAATCTCATGAATATACCAAGTGTCATTTTATTCACTGTTCACTTCTTCCAGAACTTAATAAATAAACAGTGGATAGGAGCACTACCAGAGGACAAGACTGAAGTCCGACGATTTCTCAATGAGTATCTTCTGTCATGCCACAAGAAGCTACCAGGGTACATTAGAAACAAGCTTGTAAAAGTGATTGTGGACATCGGACGGGTTGACTGGCCTCACTTCTACCCTAATTTTTTGTCAAACATCATTGAGGTAAGCAGACATAATTTAACCAAAGGATTAATAGTAAGATGAAAAATGATTCTTGCTGTTGTGAAAGTATTTTATGCAATTGCAAACAATTTGGGAAGGCAATACTTTTCGTTGTATGAGTCATTTTTATAGAACATATTACTCTTCAATTAAGATGCTTCTAAGGTCAATGGCCTCATTACTCAGTGGTTCAAATCCTTTTTGAAGTCCTTACTTTTTAAAAGGTTTCACTTTGCAATCACTTATTTATAAATTACATTCTCAACTGGGAGGAACATTTCTTGACCCAATTTTGTATCGATCAGCAGTTCATATCAGATTTATTTTATTCACATCAATTCAGAATCATTGATTTAATCTCATTTTTAGGATGTAAATTTCCAGAGTTCATGTATAAGCTGTCATATGACATCTACCTGTTATCAACCATTCTTTTATTATTACAGATGCTTCAGCAACCTTCAACAACAACTCTAGGCTTGATCATGCTTCAAACAACATCAGAAGAAATGGCATCTCCAAGAGAGGATTTGAGTATTGCAAGGAAAACAGAAGTACATAAACTTTTACTCAATGAAGTTCCAGGAATTCTCTCTTTATTAACACATTTATTGGACAGAGTATTGGAAAAACATCGCCGACTTGCAACGACTGTTACCCCACCTCCTTCTCCTACTCATGGAATGTCACCAGTTAGAAGTGCTAGTCCTTCAATGGCAGGAGCAGAGTCATTAACCATGTTTTCATCTTCATCCAAAGACCAGACACTTCAACAGCCTGGCAGTAGTAGTCTTGTGGGAAGGTTATTGAGTAATTCACCCATGAAATCAAGACAGAATTTAGGGCATCCACTGCCACCTTTAGACTCTGAATCTGAAGAAATTAGTTCTTTGGCACTTAAGTGTTTAGGACATCTTTTTAGTTGGATACCCCTCTCCACAACCATCACACCTTCCCTTGTCTCTACAGTGTTTTACCTTGCTGAGTTTGGTTGTAATGTGGTGACATCAAATTCCAGCAGTAGTGTTGTGGGAAATGCAGAACTAGGTAAGTAAGTGGTTTCAACAAGCACCGACAAAAAGCACTGGCAAAATGCGTCGGCTACTTTTTTCCCCAAAAGAAAAAGCAAACAAAAAATATATATCAATATCTAAACAATGAAAACATAGTTTTCTATGATGTGTTTTCATGAAGGCCCACTTCGTTTGTTTTAGACCTTAGTTATGTAAACACAATATGTCAGGCCTTTTTTCACACATTTCTTCATAGGTTTACACAGAATTTGGATAAAATGTGCAAATATACAAAATTTTAATTATCATCATTTGTTCATTGCTTGTAGGATTGTAGTTGATTGTGTGGCTGATAAACCAAAACTTGAAGCTGTATTTTATTGAATGAAGAACAAGCTCTTTTGTATTCAATTTAGTACCCAGGGCCCGGTTCCTGAAAGGCCAATTAGCCCCAATCCAGGATGAAAATTTTGTTTTACATTTGGAATTTACCTTCCTATGAATTGCTTAGAGTAACATTTTGTGCTATCATTACTGTATCTTAGAGTAAAGGTTCAACAGCATTTTGTAAGTTTGATTGAGTTACATGTTTTTAGACAAGCAAACCGTGCTTAAAATTTGGCTCAGTCTGGGATTAAATTTAACCATCTTTTGAGGAACTGGGCTCAGAACAATAGAAATCGCATTTTAGGGCTTTGGTATTTCAAAATTTTCCAGAGGAGCATGCCCCCAAATCCCACTAGACTAATAGTCATGTTGATAGTATGATAGTAATGATATTGACTACAGGTATTTATTGTTATAATAATTGTTTTTACTATTATTGGTATAAAAAAATCATTATCCTCTTCATTGCGCCACTACTTGCAAGAATAAATTGCTGTGTTCTTTCTTGAAATCAAGTCACAACCAGTGACATGAGGATTCAAGGACTTTCCTTGGTACTCTGCTGGAAGTACCAAGAAGAAGAAAAGGATGAAGAAGATGATGATGGTTATTATTGCATTGAATAAAAGTACTACAGAACAACAGCTTAATTACGGTGAAACCCTCCTTTATGACCACTGTTAATACAGCTACCTTGTTGTTACACCCATGTTCTTTTAAGGCAATGGTTAAAACACCATTGTTTTTTTTATCTGGAAACTTTATAAATACAACCACCTAGTTAATCAACCAGATTTTCATGGGCCTTCAATATTGGTGGTTGCATTATTAATGAGGTTTCATAAAATTTTATTATCAAAAAATATTTGCAAAGGTGTTTCAGAAAATCTGGCTGATGTCCCACTCTGCTTTCACTTGTTTACTTTCAAATACTTATACTTAACACAGAGAAAATGTTGGGTTATTCTTCCAAGGACAAGAATAAGCTTTCACATTAAAATACATATAAATGTGGGGTTGTCAAAAAGAAAGAAAAAAAAAGACATATAATTCTACTTTTTTTTTGCAGGTATCTTAGCAATGTCATGTATAAATGAGTTACTCTCCAAGAATTGTGTACCAGTGGAATTTGAAGAGTTTTTATTGAAGTTATTTCAACAGACATTTCAGTTGTTACAAAGAATTACAAAGGACACGGGTGCTCAGGCTGTGGAAAATATGCTCACAGAACAAGATGAAGGGTAAGGTTTACCTTTTGGGATACCATCCCATTTGCTACTTGTCTGTAACACTGGTGCTTGTCATTGTTGCAAGGGATGGAAGCCTCTCATATTTTCACTGTTCCTTCCTCCTTTCCATCCCTTTTTCTTGTATTTACTACTTATAACACTATGATATTATTGCTATGGTACAGTTAGAGACAGTGATACTGTACTTGTGATTAAATCAAATTATTACTATGTAGAATGCTTTGTTGGCTTTGAATTCATGTAAAGGGTACAATTACTTACGACACCAAGAAAGGGCTGTTTAATACTGCCAAACCAAGTGAAACATATCCCCTTAGAATCAATTCATGAATTGACTGTTTGAAAATGTTATCAAATCTGATAGTTATTTCCCCACCACTATTGAATCCAATCTGTATTCCTGCATTCATAATAAAGCAATGAATTTTAGACTACTTACAACTTCACAGTTTTCAGTCGGTTTCAAAAATCTCCCAAGCTTTTGCATTGGTTGGATTTCTTTGAATACAGTCATTTATACTTGATTTCCAAAAAACTGGGCTGGCAGATATTTCTTGTGTGAATTATTATTCACTGCTCTTTCCACATGTAGTAGCAACAACGAGTTGTGGTTTCAGTATTGAAAGAATCCATTCTTAGAATTTAAGGGAGTGCACTTGTAAGCAGCGGTTCCTGTGTAATAGAGTGTTTTCACATGACATCACGGCAGCCATATTGGTGTTCCAAAACAATGAAACGGCGGCCATGTTGGTGTACCGACAAAATTCTCTGGGAGTTGAACGCTTTTCTCATGTAAATGGTTTCTTTTGTTCCAATAAATTAGCATAGCTGCTGGCCATGTGAGTGAAAACGCTCTATTGATTCCAAAATTATAAACAGAAAAATATTAATGTTGACTGTAACATAATGACGTGTATTTTGTTTTACAGTTATTTAAGTAAGTTCACAGAGTTTTTAAGACTGTTTGTAAGCATTCACCTGAGAAGATTTGAAAACAGCTCACACTTTCCTGTACTGGAATTACTGACTTTGCTCTTCAAATACACATTTAAACAGGTAACATATTACTAATGATAATCTAAACGTATACTACCTTTAATATGTGTGATAGCCTGTGTCACAGACTTAATCGAACCCTGGTTAGTAATGTCTGCGAAGCAACGCTGATATCCTTTTTCTGGGCCCCCAAGGGACTCAACGAATTACTGGAAGAGCATTTAGAATTTCCCCACAACCTGATTGGTAAATTAACAATGGCATTCTTAACAGGCCAATCATGATGTACCCAAATCCTGTTACACAGGTGGGAGCCCAGAACAAGGATTTTGGCATTGTTTCTAAGACAGAATAACCAGAAGTTTAGTTCTGTCTGTGGTGCAGGCTAATATGTGATTACTAAATAATAAACAAGTAGATTTCATGTTGTAGATTCCATGTGTCTGCTGCCAATTTTTGTGGTAAGAACAAAAACATAGCACATGTACACAGGCTGCAAGTAAATGTGGCATCTTTGTTATCTATTACTGAACTGACGCATGGAAAAATGAATCTATTTTTTTGTACAATGAAAAGAAAAAAACTACAAACTTTCATCACAGCACTCAATTGTTTGAGATTTGTTCGAGTTTAGTGCATTTGTTTTTCAAGTTGTTGAGAAATGTTTTTTCTGGATCTTCTTAACCCTGGCTAAACCTTTTCAGAGGATTTCAGTTACTCAACAGGGCTGTCACCAAGATTTCAAGATTGCCGGGTAAATACAACAAGTAGGTGGGGAATCAAACAGCTAGGGGTGTTTTTTTTGGTTCTATTTGTCTTCTATTTTCCTATGAAAGTAGCCGGGAGCCATGTTCATAGTAGCCAGGGGAAATCCCTGGCCCCCAGCTCTTAATGACAGTCCTGCTCAATCTGGAATGAAGTTTTGTAAAGTGTAACCTTTTGCAAAATAGTACACATAGTGCCATTTTTTGTTGTCAGCCATGAGTGTGTACTCTGATGGATCATGGGTGACTAGCAACAGTATTGATAACAGCATGTGCAACATTCATTGTTTTGTACAAGGCTGTGTTGTCAGTGTTTTTGTTTTTGTATTTTCAGCCCCAGTTGGAGGGGTTCTTTGCCTGCCTAGATATTTGGACTGTTTTTCTAGACTACCTTATTGGGAAAGTGGCAAATGCAAGAAGTGATAAATTGGCTGAGGCTGAAGCTACTGTCAGCAGGTCAGTACTTACATACATATATTACTCTTTTGTGGTTAAAGTTGGCACGTAATTTGATAAAAATGTTAAATTAAGAATTCTTCATGTAAATCCTTCTAACCTTTTAGTCTTGATATTTAATACAGCATCTGAATATTTATGTCCAGTTATTAAAACAGTATTTATAGCCACCGTTTTGTGCCAAAGAGTTATAGTTTTGGCAGAGATTTCTTATTTATAAGGTTCAAGAGCTGGTTAGGCTCCCTACAGATTATCTTACCTAGAGAACATCCTCATGCTTTTAAGAAACTCAGGTTTGGCCACTTATACAATAAATCAGAGTAACTCAGTACTTGTTTGAAGTACAGGGTATCCATTTCATTTGGAGACAGTGAAAAGAAGAAAGTAACTTTTGTATCAATTTTCCCTTATTATAATAAAATATTATATGGTAGGTACAAGGAAGTTCTACTAATGCTGTTAACTGAGCTGCTAAAGAAGATGCAGTTTAGACATAACGAGAGCCAGCTACAGGAACTTGATGATGAGAGTGTGGATGACGATGTATGTAAACTCTTTAACTGAGAGTATTGCAAGAAAGCCTTATTAAATTACAGCAGGTTGACCATAGATTAATACAACAGCAAAGTTTAGAAGAAAGAACCGGATTTAGGGTTTTCGTATGTCTGAATTATTATAATAAAATTATGATAGACGTGATTCATGTAGTGAGAGCTGACTTTCTCTGCAGTAGACAAATGCAGGGTCCTAAGAATTGGTACCATTGTAGCATAGACTGATACATAGATTGGTAAACCATTTACTGGTTCCCTCTTTTGGCTTTCTTGGACTGCTTTCTCCAAACATTTGATGTTATAATAAATTATACCAATCTAGTGAAATTCATTTTTAAATACTCTTATTAGCTTCTTAAACCCGGATAGCATTTTGGATTGTTCTAGAATATCATTCATGCATGGTTTTCCCAGTTTTGTGAAAAAGCAATCTAAGTATTAAATAATGAGGAGTGTATGAAAATAATAAAGCCCTAAGTGGACTAAGTGATTCCTGAATGCTCACTTTGATCCACAAGCATGAATATAATTGCAAAAAGAGTCAAGCAGTGTATTAGACATTTCTTGTGGCTTTATCCCAAGCACCTCTTTATGTAACAAACATTCAACAATCTTCAATGGTCTAGACCATACAAACGATGTCAAAATGTCCAAACCCAAGTGGAACCACAAGCTGCAGCCAAGTGTTTTGTTTCTAAGTTGTTAACGTGTTTACTTCATTTCTGTGGTCTATAAAAAAACTTCATCATCACCACACCATTTCCATGGTCTTTACTCTGTGCTCTCATAAACCATAGCTCTTGATCAGTCAGCACACCAGAAATTGCTTAGTTATTGTAAAAATTATTTACTGTTTGGTTCTGTTTCAGTCTGAGACAGAGTGGCAAGGGTTTCAAAGGCATTGCTTGGAAATTGTGGCCAAGTTAGCTGAGCTGCTACCTGGAGAAACCTTCTCTTTATTGGTAATGATTGACTTAATGTGTGTTGGTTTTCTTGTGTTTGCACAGAAGTTGATCAGTGAAATCAATTTTTCAGCAGTTGGAGTTGAAACAAAAGAAAGCTAAAATTTACCCGAGATAAAAAATTAACCACAAGATTTATTTTATATTACATTATTGGTGGCTGGGTGCAGAAGAATTTGGTGGCTGGACCATCAACCCAATGTAAATTCATCAACTAAAATGAACTGGGAGGAAGTGCTCAAAAGGCTATTGGAGCTTAGAAGTGAGCTGAGTGCAATGTGCAACCTTGACAACCATGTGAATGGCTTCACCCAGGCACTGCCACACTGTCAACCATTGAAACCTGGCACACTTACCAAAGGAAGGGGAGGGGAGGGTAGGAAGCAAAAACATGCTAATGAGCAAGAGCCATGAGAGGCAATGGGAACATAAAGGGCTGACATCATCCAAAAAGCTGTAAAACCCAAAGGCCCTAGGAAGCCATGGCACACCCACTGAAAATCACATGTGAGAGACTGCTGGCCAGCATTATCTCAAGTTACTTTAGCCTAAATTTGATTTAATAGCCACATTAAAACTGAAACTACATCCCACAAACCAGTCCAGTGGAGAGCGTTGCAGCTGGCAGTCAATAAAACGAGTAACACATGTAGCCACCCAACAATGAAAACTGGAAGTGAAGTCTTTTGTTTTCACTGCAGGACCAACATTTTGTTATCATTCTTTTTTCATGAAACAAAGTACTGTCAACTCTCATAACAGCATGGGACTAGTACTTTCGAGTAACCTGATTTCTCAGGGTTTTATTTCATGCATTTTGCTGTTTTCTATTTTCAGTTCCCTTTGTTCAGTGAATATTGTGATGTTTATGTTGGCCTTGGAAAATATGTCACAAAATCTGCTCATGGTAGGTTTTGTTTTTGTCAGTTCTCTATTTCTGATCAGGTGAGAAATGTCCATAAATTTTAAAGTTTATGGCCAATTTTCAAGTCTAACAAAATAGAGATAATGGTGAATGTCACCATAAATTTCTTTGATTTGTGCCAGAAAAACTTTCATGTTTTTATGTTTTTTTGGTTGTTTTGATAGTTTTTTTGTTCAACTTGTAGTTTGCAACAGGAAGCTGTTATCAGTCAAAGGGAGAAAAATGTCTTGACTAGCAAAATCCATGGTAGCAAGCAAAAGTCTTAGCTTGCTTTTAAGGTCTCATTTCATGGTCTTATAATGGGGTCATCCAGAAATTCATAAATTAGGCCTTGTTCATTAGACTAATGTGCTTACCTTCAACCATAGTCAGAACTGGCATGCCAGACCAGTGCAGTCTTAAACAGTATTTTTTTATCAGTACTATCCAGCCAGATCAGTCTATTTCTAAAAAGTTAGCACTGGAGTGATAGGTTGTCATTAAAAAATCCCAAGAAAAATCAATTTCACTTTGAAAATGATCAGTCTGGCCGGCCAGTTCTGACTTTTGGTAAGTGTTAAAAGAATGCAAGGGTTAACATTTGTCATTCAAAATGCTTTATATTCTCTGTGGTTGTGTGCATTAGATTAAAAATAAATTAACTTGTTTTGAATACAAATGCAAAATGTTCTTTGATCTGTTCTTATTTGCAGGTCTTCACCTTAGCATCACTGCAGAGAGTGAGTGCCGTCATTTACACTGCACACTCAGAGATTTGACCACCATGGAACGTGCTTTGGGACGTCTGTCTGAACATTTTATTGGTGAAGTGAATTTTGCCAACAGATTCAGTGATGGAGAGGCCATAGTTGAGAGACTCGGACAAATTTCATTGTTTGGTACACAAAGTCAAATGTATGCAGTCCACATGACTGTTCCTAATGTACTACAACAGGATTTTACCGAAGTGTGAGTAACAGTACCCTTCCACTACCATGTGTTTTGCCCTACTATACGCACAGTAACAGGCTGATTTTGGGCAAGGGGGCTTTTTTCATCTTGTTCTTTGTAAATATGCCAACCAATCCCATAATTTCACATTTTGTGATGTCATCCCTTCTCTTTACTCTTTAAGAGAAACTTACTGTATCAGACCTAATAGAACATTAGGCAAAATTAACCCTTTAAGCCCCAGCAGTGATGAGCATCAAATTTCTCCTTGTAATATCAATGCTGTACAAAACACATTGGTGATGAGAAGTAAGGACATGATCTTACAAAGTGAATCTAATGGATACTTCAAATTCTCCCCTCTAACGTTTATAGGAAATTATAGTGACAACAAATGAGAATCTGAATTTTGATGTTAGGGTTTTAAGGGTAAATCTTTATTTATCGTTATAGCCATGCTCAGGGACTGGCTGCCTTTCAAGCTTACTGTCACTGGATGGCTCAGTATTACTTGGAAACTCACAGGCAACAACAACACCAGGAAAAGTTTGTCAAGCTCATCTCCAATGCTGTTGATGCATTAATACCTTTATTGAATAAAGAAGTAAGTTTGATTTGTATGACAAAGTTCGTCTGTGACTTTTGTCAGTAGTTCATAACCAGGTGGGATGTTTGAGACTGCAGTGCGTGAGCAAGATTTTAAACTGTACCATTGGTATTCTTATACTAGCATGGTTTTCTTGGGAGTAAGCTACAGTATTCAAATGCCCCGAGGATTCTCTCTTATTCCTATTGCACAGCAAAATGTTAGAAAGGTTATGGGGTGTAAGACTTACAGTGTAACAAAAATAATAAGCAGCAATTTTACATTGTCTGTTTAAGAGCATGAACAATGGGAAATTGGTTTCATTGTTTTTTATAATAGTTCAATAGCATTTAAAGTGTTAAACATTCATTTCTGGCCAGGGTGTTTGAAATGATTCACATGAAAAACTGAGAAAAACAAATTGCACCATTATTACATCATTTTGGAGCCAAACTCTTAAAGACTTTTTATCTCTCAACCAATCAGCATGGAAATATATTCTTTCAGGTTCCCCAAAGGATTTCTCTACCTGCCTCACACCTGCTGAATTCTTTAGCATCTACTGTGCGGCCTTCATTCATGACAGTCCTAGATAATGTACAGAAACTCTTCCATGATGTCAGTAGTGGAGCATTGTCTGAAATGCCATTGGAGGTACTCTTTATCTTGTAACCTCTTTGCTTTACACTGGTAAGCTCAAGTAATTTCAAAACAGAAGACCAGACAGACCAGCTCTTCTGATGTAACCATGCAAAGGGCCATTAACTACCCAGATGTTTCAAATGGTTTTCAAGACTGACTCTTTGGTCTGCTGGTAATTTGTGGCTACCAGGTTGAAAGGTAGTAAATTTAAAATAACTTAGACAGTTGTATGCTTCTTTTAGAGCTCAGTGCAACAGTACATTGCAATGTAGACTGCAAAGCAGTCGCTTTTTTCTCAAAATCCAAACTTTTAGTTTGACTGTTTATGCGTACTTAAATACACAAGAATACAGACTGTTTTGCAGTCTATATTGCAACTTGTATTGGGTAAGGTCACTGATGATAATTTTGTATCTAATAACAGGTGCAGACATTGGTTATCAGGTCTTTGTCAAATGCTCTTGTACTACCATGGCCAAGTAAAGCTGATAATGAACAGGTATTAAGTTAAGAGAGGTTTACATATTTGGTTCCCTTTGTTTAAGTACAGCAGTGGTGTTTACAGTTCCACAGACTATGGAATAAAATTAAGTCTAGATGTGAATTTTGGAGTAATTTTTGCAGCAAAGGAATTATGCTAGCTGAGGTCTGCTTTTGATGTACATGTATAAATGAGTGACTTTTAGTGTTTGTGCAGACATAGACTGCAGAATATTGGCAATGTGTAAGTTAGAGATGTTTAGTTCAATGATGTTAACATCATGTTTTATTCCTTAGGTGTTTTGTTCCAATAAAAAGGGCATGTTAATATTTTACATAACATGATCCACTTAATACGGACACCGGCTTCTGGTCTCTTCCTTGTCTATTAACAGGATTCAACTGCACTCGTAATCCAGTTGTTTCATTGTGACACACAAATTCAAATAAAGACAGTAACAAACCATAGAAATAAACATAACAAGTAAGAATCCCAAATGGCCAAGGGCAAAGCAGTTGGCTATTTACAGGTGGGACTAAGGAATTAAACTCTGGAATGCCAATATGAACAAAATTTTAATACAGCTAGTGGTTAGGGCTGGGCTTGAGGTCCAGTGTTCCAACAGCTTGGCCATGCTGCCCCCTTTGACTAGAGAAGGGGCCATCAACCCCCTTGCATTTGGCGTTCTTTGGTGTGCCAACCAGTGTGCATGTTCATCAAATAGAACTCAACAAAATAGAACCAGCCAGCCGTGCAACAGAATAGCAGCTGATGTAGCCCATTTGATGCCCAATGACAAAGGTGTTGAGACTTTATCAGTTCTCTGTTTATCCTCCCCAAGTTTCTTATTTAGTACCCAGAGACACTCCTGATGACTGAACAAGAGCCTTGGTTGCAACACTTTAGCTGCCTTTTCCATGATGATAGATTAAACTTGGAACGGGCATTAAGTTAATGTTAGTGTGGAAAAAAGAACTAATGCGTGTTGTTTGGGCAATAGGAGTGGGAGGTCCGGTCCCAAAATCATCATAGGTTCATACAGAGCATCAAACAAATATTCAAGAATTTAGTGGAAACTCCAGGATTCTCAGAAAACAAACAAATGCAGGAAAGTGGTGAGTTCTTGGAATACCATGATTCCTATCTAGTGATTGTATTGGAGAAAGCAAGATCTAAAACACCATCGACTTGAAACTTAGTTTGCTTGTGGGCCACTTTTTAAATTTGCTAGTTTCTTTGATAAAGTTTAAAACTCCTTTGCCTTTTGCTATCCCATGTAACTTGTCAAACACTGGGTGTGATAATGTAGTACAGGGCCCAGTTTTTCGAAGGCGGATTAGCGCTTAACCCAGGGTTAAATTTAACCCTGGTTTCTTTTTCTTGTGTTCAAAAGCAGTTTCTCGGATAATTTTCTCTCTTATTTTATAGCTTCCAACTTCATAAACTTGTCGACAAAAAGAATTAAAACTTAAATGCTTTTTAAGTTTTCAAATCTGAACTCAAATCTTGTACTAACCCTGGGTTATCTTAACCCAGCTTTGAACAACTCGGCCCAGATGTATAGATGTCTACCTATCATGAAAAGAGGAACTTTTCTCTTGGCCCTTTTGCTCTAAAATGACAAAATTTATCTGTCTCTGCTAAAAATCTTTATTAAATATACCATAACCAAAAATTAAAATTGGTAAAGGCATCTGCACCCAGAAACAACAACTTTATTTTACAAGGTTTGCCTTGCCTGAGTTTTCTGATTTTTAGCCCAAACAACGTTGCTTTTTTACTGCCAAGCCCGGAAAAATTTGTTAGGGATTGAAAAACACGTCTGCACTCTAAAAAGCAGTTTGTGTGATGCGCTGTTACCTGAGTTTTTGTCATACAGTCAAGTCCTCTACACCATCCTAGAGGGACCTCTACAAGACAGTCACTTAGAGGTTGTCCCTTGTGTTTCTTTATGACCCACTTTAAGTTACACACTGCCTGTGCCAGTAAGTTTCATTTTCTGTATTTTTTTTCTGTAATCACGAGAAACTAACGTTTGCCTACATCCAGCTACAGCATGTTGATGGGCTGATGATTTTCTTGTTTCCTTTTCTTTATCACAGCAAAGACTCACATAGATTTCACACTCCACGTGTTGGCAGATTTAATGGCTTCAGCAGCAGAAGACCAGGTTACAAAGACCAAACTCATTCTGTACCAGTCTATTGCAGATGTAGTTCAACTTGCTCTTACAATCTTCCCTTTGTTTATACACAATCCAGGTATGACCATACAGCAAAAAGTCGCTCATTAGTGTATAATTATATCTTTTGTTACCTGTTGCCAAACTAATTCAATTCAAAATATCCTTTTTTCTTTCTGTGTTCCAGTTAAACCTTAATTGAAAAGTAGGTACAGTCAAAATTTCCTAGATGGAAAAATCTGTTCTTTTCTCTATCCTGTATAAGATAATAGACAATTTTATGTGATCCTGTTTCATTTCACGTTACACACAAAATTAAGTACAATCTTTGATATACTGGTAGCTTACTTTACAGAAGTTGACTGGTTAAAAAATTGCTGGTACTAGTCATGTAGACCCCACATCCCAGCATTCAGACCCTGCTCGTAGCTTCCAGTTAACAAGACACCCTGTTTAAGACGTTTAACAGTGAAATTTTTAAACTGAAAAATTGTTAACAATTAATAATTGTTAGAATTGTGTAAACTGTTGAACCCCATTCAAGACTTAATACCTCAAGGAAATGCAACCTGGGAGGAAATTACCAATCACTTCCTGTTAACAGCTTGGTTGTTTTGCTTTTTTGTAGCTACCACTGATTCAATTCTGGGTTTCCTGTTGACACTTTTTGAGAGCCTGAAGGTGCAGATAGGCCCAGCAGTGACTAAACAGATAGTACAACAACTGCTTCATTCCTTCACCCGACAGCAGCTTGCAGAGACACTACTGCATGAGAGCACTGCAGGCTCACGTGTCATAAACAAGTTCCTCAAGATTCTTCAGCTGTTGGTCCAGGAACCTGCTTCTTCATTTAAGGCATTCCTTCCCAATATCATTGGGCTGTGTATGGATCAGCTTTACCCAATTATAATCGAGGTAAGAAACTATGGTCGCTTTAATTATAAGGCGTTCCTAAAAATGCCATAATATTCTTTTGAGTGCAAGTTTTAAAAGCCTCATGAGGTGCAAACGAACTCCAATGTCCTTTCTTTGTCGCAATTTTAATATTTCCAACATAAACATAAACTAAAAAGGTTTAGTCATTATGAGTTTTCTATTCCCTGAATCCTTCTTTTCTTGTAGTAAGTAAACCTTAAAGGTTCATTTTGATGTAAAACAAGATAATATTAAAGGAGCAGAACCGTCCAACCTCAAACATCCATTGTTTTGTAGAAGGTGCCGTCTTCGTTTACTAAAACAATCACCCTTCTTACATGTCTTCGCAAAGCAATATTAGCATGGTTTTGTTTTGTATTTTTTATTTTGTTCAGTAGTTCATATCAGTAGGTCACTCATGTTCTAATTTTAAGCTGCTCTTTTTTTTCCCTCAGCAACCCTGCCCTGATATTAAGTGTGAATTTTATGAGCTGCTCCATCAGCTGTTGCTTCATAACTGGCGTTACTTCTTTCGCACATCACTGCTGGCCAAGTTGTCTACAGGCGAAGATACAGTAGAGAACCAGCCTCAGTTCACTGGCATTATGCAGGTAAGTCATGTCCAATTAAGGACTAGTGGTGTTTGTTAATTTTCTTTGAGCCGCTTTTAGCATTTTAGTGTAAACTGTTGGTTTGCAGTTTTATGTGACAAATTGTAAAAATGGGCCTAGAAATGATCTTCTTTGACCATAACGTTTTCCCTTTGTTGCTCCCCATGACATATCGCAGAACATGGAATGACAAGAGTTTGTGGTAGTGAAGAATTGGTTCTGACCTTGACTAATAACTCTGTCACATTATGATCATTTAGAGGCTGCCTCCTCCACAGTTCCTGCAGTCGGCAGTCACTGAAAGGAAATCTGGTAATGAGCCGGCATACAATAATTATTGTTGTGCCACATAGCACTATGACACAGAATGGAACAAAACGTTTTAATACCGTCGTATAAATTGATGTGGTAGAGGTGATCCATAAGCCCCACTGTGCGTGGTAGAGACGGAACCCACAACCTCTGAATTAGATTTACCAAAGAAGAAAGCTCTGTTGAGTGAGCTACAGGGCCACAAAGGAGAATTTGCGAATGATTGAGGTGATGAATTGCGGCAGTGAAGGAAAGTAACGGGAACCCGAACCATGTGAAAATGGCATTGACAGGGAGCGAAAACGAAAGAAGATATGCACTGGAAAATTTGAAGCCCCATTTTCCTGTCTTCTCCAGCCCTCTCTCTTGCCTTCCTGAATGATTATATCAGTATACTAGGTCAAGCGATCACTACCATCTGGAACAAGATGGTTTTATAGAGTAAAGAGAATTTCATTTCTGATAAAATCCCTTTAACCAACTGCCTCGCCTAAGTGGAAGGTAGGTGCCCGGGATACCCAGGGACTTCCACTGTGGCCAGCCAGCCCCTAGATAGAAAAACTGCCCCCATGGCTGGCAAATCCCCGCAACCCAGCCATGAGCCCCCATTCCAGGCACCCGTCACACTGATGAAACAGTGGAAGGAAGAAAAAGGGGATGGGAGGGGGGGGGGGGGAAGACGCTGAAAGACCGCTCCCCAAAAAACCATAGTACAAAACGCTCAAACTCACAGATCCTAGCCGTATACAAAACTACACAAACCACGTGAGCCTGCACTTATGGGATTGACCGCTGGATCCATGCTAAGCCCGTGGGCGACTTGACCGCTACGCTTGTGGACCGCATGGCCGCTTGACATGTGGACTGCTAAACTTGAGGACCGCTTAACCGCTAAGCTTGAGAACCGCTAGACTGCTAAGCTTGTGAACCACTAAACTTGTGAACTGCTAAACCGCTAAACTTGAGAACCGCTAGACCGCTAGACCGCTAAACTTGAGAACCGCTTGACCGCTAAGCTTGAGAACCGCTAGACCGCTAAACTTGAGAACCGCTTGACCGCTAAACTTGAGAACCGCTTGACCGCTAAACTTGTGAACCGCTTGACCGCTAAGCTCGTGGTGGTTAACTTAGTTAAATTGCATTTAACCAAATTTCTTGACCTCAAACATTTTGTTATAAGTTGAACCAAGAAAATCTTACCATACCTTTATTATCGTTTTCTTATCTTTATTACATTGCAGGCATTTGGACAGTCGTTTCTTCAACCTGATATCACAATATTCAAACAAAACCTAGAAGCATTAGAAAACCTTAACTCCAAGTTGAAACTTTATCAGAAGGTGGGTAGTACATGTCCTTATAATGTGTTCAATGGGGTTGCTTGAGTATATGGTTTTAAAGGAACAGGATAAGATCAAACCTTGAAAAATCATGGTGACTTCTAGTAAGCATGGCCCTTTTTTTGAAGGATGTTACGAAAGTAAACTTTTTAATTCCTTAGAGTAACAAGTTCAACTGTATTATCACCATTTAAAGGTGACATTCATTCAACTGAAAGCGATGTGCTGTTTTTGGTGTATTTTGTCCTTCTCCATCCATGTTTTGTTAACCCAAACCTGATAGCTTTAATTTGTTCGCGTTCTTCAGACAATCTTCAAAGACCTCATGCTTCTCCAGTTCTTAAACGTTCTCCTTCAAGCTCTGGTGTACAGATCACATGACTTGTTACAGGAAGAGATAACCATCACTCTGTACAACATGGCGGCAGTGGACTTTGACTCGTTCTACTCTGCGTTTTTACCTCGTTTTCTTGGCGGCTGCGAGGGACTTACAAACTCGCAGAAGACTGAACTAGGGAAGAATTTTACTCCGGACAAGGTAATTGCAATGAACAGCATCAGAATGAGCAAAATTAGTGATTCAGGCTTTTAAAATCCACTCAGAAAATGCAAGACGTGTCTATTCAATTTTTTTAACTTTGCCTTGCTGTGAGATACTTGCAAGGAAGGTATCTCTCATCCTTTGCCTTTCCCTTATACACTCAGTTCTCTAACCCTAAATCTCAGACAAAACAAATAACAGGCATTTGACTGAAGTAAACGCCAGATTTAGGTGACTCTCACACTCTCGCTTGCTGTCGCGAGGATGTCCGTAGTTATCTGGAGTTGTCTGTGACTGGTTTGTGAAACTTTACTTCTATGCGAGAGACATGTGACCAAACGTAAATTACGTCCGATTTAGGGCCTTTTTACGTGGAGGTGGGGGACCCCAGACAGGGGAGGTAACATGCAGCAGCTCACCCCTCCTAACATGTAAACGTGATCAACGATGACGCTGCTGATGAAAGAGGATTATTCAAATAGTCTTTTGAGTTAAAACAACGCTCACTCGCAATTGAGACCACGTATGAAACCTTTTGTGTAGATTAAGTTTAATTTCGTGTGAATAAATGATCTGTTTGTTTCAAGCACTTTCTACCTAGCTTTGCTTTAAAAATGGTTTCAGGCAAGATTGTTGCTATTTAGGCGAGCACTTGGAACGGATGACGTTTACTACGTACTGAAAGTTATTTATTCACTAACATTAAAGCCATTTTATGCACGCGTAAAAGAAACAAAGTGCACTTGCAGCAGCTTTTTTTATTGCTATCAATAATAGGCCACTTCCGAGTTCCAAAAACCCTCACTTTCAAAATGAGGCCAAGTGCACAATCTTCTTTGTGAAAATGAGTTTCATTTGCATGAGAATGAAAAATCATTTCCATATCAAAGGCCGCGAGCACTTAACCTCGTTTTGATACAGAGGCTTGGGAAACTCAGAAATGGCCTATTGCCTCATGATTTGTGCACTGTCATATCAGTGTATTAAGGACCAAAGCCGGCCACAGTACAGTAGTCAGTACAGTTGTGATTCCCTAATGTCTGAGCATTTTACGATGCTCATTAGAAAATATCTGAGCGCACCTTTCTTGTGTCCACCACATACTTTAGAAATCAGGCTCTTGATTTACAAACTGTACTTTGACTCACATTGTAATTTTTAAACACTCATTAGCCTGTGTCACGATAGCAGAGTTCTCATGTGATTTAAAATATTAGCAAGGGAGGCCGAAAATGCCCGCATGACATGCCTTCTCCCTGTTCACTGACCCTCTTGAGCTTTGGCCTGGACGATGAAAACCGAACCACGATACTGACTTTGAATTTTTCCTTTAGGACTTACCATCGTTTACACAGAGCATTCACCAATTTGTAGGTGATTTACGGTATTATAGACTCTGCAACAGCAGCTTGCCTTCAGGGACAGTCAACTTTTAAAGCCACGGTATTGGGTTATTTTAAAGGCACAAGACCTTTGTAATATATACTCGTATAATATTGGCAAAATATGTTGTGTGCAACAAGAATTGAATATTGTAATATATTTTTGTATGTACACCAGTCGGTATGAATTTTATTTGTAATGAGGATATGAAATGAAGTATTTTGTATAAAACAGTATTGTGTGTATAAATTTTAGTAGAACGAAATAAAGTAATCGAAATTATGTCCAGGGCCCGGTTGTTCAAACGTTGGATAGCGCTATCCACCGGATAAATCACTATCCAGCTGATAAGTACAGTTAGGCAAACCGGTTGCGTTATCCACAGGATAGATTTTTATCTGGTGGATAGCGCTATCCAACGTTTGAACAACCGGGGCCAGGTGTTGTTTTTCGCCCACCACTGTTGAAGTTAAATGAGGTACACTTCTGTTTGAGTTTTTAACTGCCCTGGCTGTCTTTGTCCTTAAAAATGTTTTTCAAAGAGGCTATTGAGCTCGCAAGCTTGAGTTTGAAATTTCGGACAGCAAGACACAGCATAACTAACATGAATATCTAATTGTGACAGCAAAATGTTTTCCCCACCCCCAAGAGAACTAAATTGTGAGTACAGGAAACACCCGCGTATAAGAACCTACATTTTATAGGTTCTTGTATTTTGGAGTGCGTATTGGCAACTTAGGCGAAGTGGGTTCTTAATTAATTTTTACGAAGGAGATAGGGCTGTTGACTACCAGGCCCCAGTTGTTCGAAAGGTGGATAGCCTATTCAGCGGATAAATTACTATCCAAAAGATAGCGGAACTGTTTTTCGAATTACTTATCTCTGGATAGCGATTTATCCGTTGGATAGCGTTATCCAACTTTTGAACAACCGGGGCCAGAGAAAAAAACTTGAATTTGGTCCCTTAACATACAGTATATGTTCACAACTGCACATTGCAAATGTCCTTTATTCAAGGTCCATGCAGACAATGACAGACTGCACTTTATATAAACCTGTTTTTGTTGTAGGAATTACTGTAATACTTTTATTTGTCAATACAGCGGTTTAGTAAAATATTTTCTTGTAATAAAAATTTGCTATCTCAACGTCAAATGTTTATCATATTGTAATCATAGCCCACATATAAGAACCTGCTTGGCTAAACAGGTTTTTGTATTTTTTAGCCTGCGTAGCAAGCGTTTCCGCGCGAGTTCGTCGAGAAAGCTGGGACGCGAGAAACTGTCGCGCAGTAACTCGATTGGGAACGCTAGGTATGTAGGCTAGTATTTTTGGGTATTTTTGCCAGGAGGTTCTTAATCCACTAGGTTGTTTCACGCGGGTGTTTACTATTTCATTCTTTCTCTCTCACATCATTTAGACGAGTTACCACGAATTTATTATGTATACTCACATTTAAAAACGAGGAGCAATTCCCGCGGTTTACCCACTTGCTGGGTTGAAATGCTGCTCGCAGTCTGTTCCAAATGTATTGAAATATGAGTTTTGAATTTTACCAAAACCAAAAAATGCGAAACGTATTTGATCAGCACTGCTAACTTGTTTTGAAACACTTTTTCTATTCTTTCTTTTTCAAACGCTTTTTCTCATTTCTAAGAATATGTATACGTCCAGGGCTTACAAGGTGGCAGTTTACGGTATAGGAGGCAAGAAAAAAGTGCACAACCATAAAGAGTGTTCTTGTTTATTGAAGATGAAACAACATCAATCATACTTAACTATCCTTTCTCTTTAAGCTGTTCATTAACAAAGCAAACCATTGCAGCCTTCTGTCAAGAGAAACGCCTCTTAAAGAGTCTCTTCCCGAAAATAACTTTGGACAAAAGAAATTGCAACAAATTGTCCATTATAGTAAATTCATTGGAAAGAAGGGGACACGGGGATAACTGTTCTTCGTATCACAATTAAAACCACAATATAATGCGCAAATATTGCATTGGCGTCTAACAAAATGTTCGTGAAAACCTCGTTATTTTCTTTCATTGTTGTATGAAGCGGAGATGACGCGGAACAAAGGGTATCAAGAAGTGTGATGAAGACGAGAGGAGCTCGTTCTACTTTGAAGACATTTCTGCCATTCTGTTGAGGGCAGAGCCGGCTCTGAACCACTCAATTTGCGTCTCGTTCATAGTGTGATTCAACTGCATTTCATCTTGACTTCCATTTGCGTGTTTCACAACACACTTGACAGGCTGAAAGACAACAGAAAAAGAAAACAATAGTCCCGGGAACAAAGTAAAGACGTTTTAAAACAAGGGAGAAAATTATTCTAAATTAAAGGCTGCACACACAGATGCATACACAAGATACCCTGAAGATTGTAATGGTAATTTGAACTGAGTGAAGTGCAATCATACGCGTTACTTTAAGGTCGGTAGAGTGCCCAACGCGAGTTCGATTTGAAATCATGACTTCAGACCAATTTTGAATCGCGGGAATTCAGTCGGTACCGATATTTTATTGATATGTCAGCCGGTTTGATGAAAAATGGAAACGAAAAGGTTTACATGTCATTTCGTATTCGAAACAGAAATGATGCGATATAGAGCAAAAAATGGTGCGACTTAAAACAGATGTGATTTAGAGCAAAAATAGTACGAATCGTGAATAAATCACACTGAGAGCCAATCAGATTGCAGGGATCACCAGTGATTTTAAAATGGATGTAATTAAGAGAAAACCACTGCAAAAGTGAGTAAACCTCAATTGTTTTTACCTTGAACGATTTTAGCCAAATATAACAGAGGAAACTTGAAATTATCGGCCCCGCTTTTCAAGTTTTGAGTTCACCTCTTTCCTACCGGTCGTTAATAGATCAGTTTTCTTTTCAGCAGAGTAACTTTACATATAGCCACCTGTTTAAATTCTATTCGTATCAACACTTTTGCAGCATTTAATGCTTCTTAAAAAGGAAATAAATCTTGCTCAAACTGTCCAATTACGATAGACGCATACCCAGTCGCTTTTTGTGAATTTTCGGGATTAGAGCCTCGGAGGATTGGATTTATATTGAGGCGCGCAGAGCATTCCCATGACTTCCCGCATGCTTCAATGAAATCCAATCTTCCCCCTTCTAAGCCTTTCCCCCAGGCTCATAAATGGCGACTATGTACGAGCCTGCCTTTAAAAGATAGTGTTAGCCAAAATACCTTTCCAGGAGCAAAGTCTTTTAGCCCCAGAAGTGAGAGCTTGTCATCGGGTAGAATCTTGTCATAGTCAGACGAGTTAGCAAATGTCAAAGGTAGAAGACCTGCAAAGAAAAACACGGTAGATCAGAGCAGTCGGTGCAAAGGTGAAAAAAGTAGACCGCAAGCAGTTTCTCTTTTTCTACAGATTAGTGAGGGAAGTGCACACGCGCGTGAAACGCGAGGACGGCAGTTCACGCGCGTGTGATTCGCTGCTCGACGGGTTGCATTTCCGCGCGTTTTCCCCAACGGACTAATAAAAAAAAGACTGCTTGTAGTCTAAGGAAAACGTTCCACGCTTATGAAATCGCTACCCAGTCTGCGGTAACAAACCCAAATGTGTTATCCACTGGATAGTAAAGTACCGGTAATATATCACACGAGACACAAGTTTCAACCGCTATCCAATCACAAGAAGTTCGGGGTCGCGAAAAAAAAGCACAGCTGAGACCAAGTGTTTGCTTCTTAAAACAACAACAATTCTGAAAGATGTTCAAAGCTAAATTCTACATATATTATGGTACTTAGTATCTGTAATCCAATTTTCCTACCCAGTGGTAAATTCCTTCGTGTTCGCTTCATTATTAATTACTGGAAAGCTCACATTTGTCAAAGAGTAAATCAAGTTTTTACCAAAAGAGGCACAAATCTTACCTTGCTTCTTCAAATTTGTTTCTGTAAGGAAACAATAAGAAATAATTGAAATCATACTGTGAAGTGCAGACCTAACCAAGTATAACTCAGTTTCAAAGACGCAACAATTACTACTGCCAAATGAAACCAGTTAAGCTTGTGCTGTCCTTTTTGCTTACAACCAAAATTTCGAGACGGTAAACGGTTATTTAACTTGGCTTTATAGGTCAAACTTGCCAGAGACAACAATGGAACAAAATAAAAACGCTTGGAAAGAGACTGATAAAAGACGGTTCAGAGTCCTTTACTATCTGTGTAATTGTTCCGAGGTTGACTACCGGGTAACAAAAAAACATGCTCGAGTGTACGGGGGTCAACCATATTACCTCCCATCCTTGTCTCAATGGACACTGTACTCTTCTCATAAGAAATCAAGATACAGTCCACCCTCTTTTAAGACTGACACCTCGCTAATACGGAAGTCTAGAGTTGGCCCCTGCCTTTCATTTCTCCTTTCAGTTGTCTGTAGGACGGATGCCTGGAGTTGGCCCCCGCCTTTCATTTCTCCTTTCAGTTGTCTCTAGGACGGATGTCTGGAGTTGGTCCCCGCCTTACTTTACTCCTTTTAGTTGGTACTCTTTAGTATGGACATCTCCCTAAGATGGTCACCTAGAATTGGTTCCTGCCTTTCTCCACTCGCTTTAGTTCACTCTCCATAACAAAGACATCTCTTAGATGGACACATAGTGCCGGTCACAAAGCAGTTCGGCTTAGGGACAGTTAACCGCAGCAGCATGACCTCTGCGAAATCGAAGATCGACTTCGAATATCACACGGAAAAATAGGGGTCTGTAACTGGGAGGAGAGGAACGCAGGGTAACCGCCCTGAAAAACGCTTAGTTAAAAAAACCGATACCAGAACCCTGCGTGAATGAACATACCGTGAATACGTGCAAAACTCTTGACGATGATCGCCCTTCCTCCTAGATGTCTCGGTTCAAGAGCAGCATGTTCTCTACTGCTGCCTTCACCATAATTCTCATCTCCAACTACAACCCATTTGATACCATTGGCCTACACAGCAGTAAAGAAAAAAAACAACCACTTCATAGCATTCAACATTAAATGTATTTTATACAAATGATCAAGTCACAACGGTGCTTCCATAATGTCGTCATTACTGTTAGCATTTGTGAAACACTTAGGTAACAGCTCAGGAGCACCAGTCACTTCTTTTTTTCGCGGGGGAGTCTCATTAACTTGCGTTTTTTCTTTATTTCACGAATAAAATGCGTGGGAATCTCGTTACGATAAGGTCATGTACTATTTTTACGTTTTCTACTTATTTCCAGGTCAATAAATGTCTTGCTTTTCCATTGGTTGACTAAAAAGTAAGAAATGTATTCATTGGTTGAAATTGCTGTGCAGTTTCACTGCACAACAATTCGTATCGAAACGACTAGTTTGTTTGACAAGACTTAGTAAGAAAAACAACGCAGAGTAAATGTAAAGCGTTGAATAACCAACTCGACAAATACGTCAGTAGAGAGGCAACACTATGTAACGTTGCCATGGTAACAAAATTCTGGATCTCCCCGTTTTCCTGCAAATATGACAGAAAAAAAAAACAAAACAAATGGGCATGTATGACTTTCCTCTGCACGCTTGCACTTGGGAACAAACGGTAGCCCATACTTTTCATCCATCGTTCGACAATGCAAATGGCCGTCTCTGTCAAGAAAGATGGTTGAGAACCAGAAATTTTTTCTACCATGGTAATGTGACGCACACTTCTCCTCTCTCTTGCCTTCGATTGAACACAATTGACAATAGTTTAGTTCAAGTCTGACCGCATACCTTGTAGTATCTTGCAGTATCAGGAACTGCCCCGTACTCCCCTGTCACCTGATTCTTGACATGGTTTGCCTTGTCATTCTCGCTGTTGATGGCTCTGTTGGAGGAACATTCTCTAATCACTCGAATCATTCTAATCACTTACAGTAGAAGTGAGACACTGGGGTTGATATCTGGTAAACAAAGTTGAACGATAATAATAACGATAACAAAGTCGTCAAACAGTGTAAAATGGTCCTATACTACTGCCATTAGCAGGCTGGTTACCATCTATACTTACCCAATAAACATGTTATTGGAAATATTATCCAGATGTCCTCTGTATTTGAGCCATGGACCAGCAGCACTATACAACATCAAACACATTCCAAGTTAACAGAACTCAGATTTTCTGGATCGCAAACATCGAATTTTTTCCTTTCCTCCTGTTTTACGATCATTAAGTACTTCACACTACTTTTCTGTTGTCTTAAACGCTGTAGTTGAAGAAATGTTTCTTTTCCTGAACAGCGTAAGAAAGAATTTAGCTTGAAACACTTGAGGAAAAAATAATGTTAAATTTCCTCTCAAGGCACTCCCTGATCTTTGTTATATTTTTTCTTTCTTTCAAGCAATCTTCCTGTGTCAAGAAATGCCGGTTGTGTGACACGGTTGCGTGACACAAAAGGAGGTACTGCTACTATGGTAAGAGTGCGTTCATACCTGATGTGATCTGTGGTACACTTTCCTTTTACCTGGTAAAGAAATAAGTAAATCAAATTAATGCAAAAATCAAGTGAATGTATTAAGACAGCGATTGGCTGTGCTCTGGTGGCCCCTGGTGGGCTAACTTCTCCCTTTTGGTGTCCACAACAAGGAAATATTAAAATGTAAACACAGGAAGCCCCGGGTATTCAGAACTCTTTGGATCCTTACAGTAAACCTTTACACTTCACTCTTCTATTAATAACATCCAAACCAACAAACAACAAATCAGTGCACACTTCTAACAATTTGATAAAAGCAAAGACTACCCTACATGATAACACACTGTAAAAGTCTGAGCTACATGTACTTATTTGCAGGATTAAACACGTTGCAAATTTTAAATCTTTTTCTGATGGCACGTTTGTGAACAATAATATTTAAAGCAACACTTGTTGGTTTAAGTCTGGAATCTCACTCACTTATATTCCTGCAATATATTATCCTTGTCAGACAAATTCTAACACACAGTACTGTTGATAATTACCTTGAGCAAGACGGTCATATCCTGAAGGTCTTTCCCATCCCATTTATCAAAGGGAGACAGAAGTTGAAGCCGGTTGCTACAGGAAACAAGAGAGCAACAAGAGACAAAAATCGGACAAAGATGGAATTTTAGGGCATTGGTCAGGATATGTTAATTTCACTCAAGTTATTTGGAGGTTGTAATAAATTAATCGAAGTCTGATTCCTGAGACATCCACATGAAATGTCATCAAGTCCATGGGTGAGCACCTCAAAGCAAGCCATGCAAAATATCGTAATGGCAACTATCGACTATTGAGTTTGCGGACCTCTCCGGAAACCAACTTCTGATTAACTCCAAGCACGTACCGTAATTGGTCTAAACATGATTTTGGTGAAATTCACATATCCCAAGGGCTAGACTGGGCGTTTTCCTCTTTTATTCTCTCTTGGGAGAAACAACGAATGTTATAATAACATTATAAACTATAATATTATTGATACCTACAACACAGAAAAACCCTTTAGTAGGTAGTTCAATACCTTGATTTCTGTCCAAGAAGTTGGTATTTAGACCCAAAATGGTAAGGGATGGGATGGTATGGTGTGGAAAAAATAGTGTGTCTAACAGGGCAAGACACACAAAGTTATTCATAACACCACTTTCATAGTGATATAGACTACGAACAGTCTCTTACTTTACTTCAAAGTTTGAGGGGTGCAATGGCCATGAGTGGAAAAGCCACATGAAGCAAGAAAAGAAAGACTTTTCGGGGGACTCTCCCATCACACGCAACTCACTCACACATGTGACCATTTACCACTCTCGCACATCTCACTCTACAAACTAAAATGAAAGACATCGCCTTAGTGTTTAGTTAATGGTTAGGTTAATTACGTCAGTTGAACTCATTGTCAGTACCCAGTCACCATCCATGATCAAGAAAGACTTACCTTTGAGAATTTACATCTACTGATACTGATGAGCCATCAGCCGGTGGAGCCTGTAGAATAAAGAATGAGGTCAATCATAAAAGAACATTTGATTTTGAGCCGAAGATGAACCAGGTCTGCTCATTTTTATTTTGGAGACGATTTGGGCCTCCAAAAATTACTTAATGAAAAAATAGGGCTGGCATGCCTGCACTAACTTTCACCTCATGTTCTTGCCATTCACATTTTATTCATAAGTTTAAAACAAGTACTCTCTATATCACAACACTGCACATTTAAGTTCAGGGCAGAGAAATTTTTGAAACATCTATAGAGATGACTGATTCATATGTCAGAAAGTTTATTGTTTTGTTAATCAATAAGACTAAGGCCTGTTTCAAACGTCGTGCTACTGCCGTGCTAAGCTGGCTCGACTGTAGCTCGACTGCAGCACGACACTAGCACGACTTGGTTTCAGATGTCGAATTTAATTCAGTCGAATAGAACGACTCTTGCCGAAAACAAAACGCAATAATAAAGAAACGGCTCAGCAAACTTTTAAATGTATTCTAATGTATTTGTAATTTATGAATTGAGTTTGGCACAGCGATAGCACAACGTTTGAAACCAAGTCGAGCTACTGCCGTGTAGGCTTGCCGTGCTACACGGCAGTAGCACGACTTGGTTTCAAATGTCGCGCTAGTGCCGTGCTAAAGTCGAATTTAATTTGATCAATTGAGTTCGGCACGGCAGTAGCACGACGTTTGAAACGGGCATTAGCCATTTACTCCATAGTTACATAAGTTGCAAACAACAGAGGATAATTTCTTGATGAAAATAAAGAATAACATAACATTTGAATCCTGTGGTGAAAAAAAGGAAGAAAAAAGAACTATGTGAAGGTAATCCCAAACAAGGGTCACTTGAATTCAACATTTCAGCTACAGTTGTGTACAGTCTGGCTCTGTCTTCACTTTTTTTTAAATTAGCAAATCAAAAATAAAAGTAAGAGTGGATGCATCTAAAATTTTGCCTCATTGCAGGTGACAATAATATTGTGCTTCTCAAATATGGTTAAAACCATTCATGGCTCCTAGAGAAAATCTTTACAAGATGTATGTTGTACTATGGTAACTTTTGAGTCAACATACAAAACCCTGTGGTCTGAATTTTGTCAATAAAACCTCTTCATCATTACTGTTGCATCATGCCATATTCAAGATTTTACAGTATTAAATAAGATTTATCACCAACCTGGTATGTGTCCTCACCAGGATCAAAGCCCTGCAACAATTTTAAGGAACACTTGAGCCTTACTCACAACAAAGTGATCAACACAAGTAACAAGTCAAAAATTCACATAATTTACTAGTTTCTTTATAACAAAATCATTAGCTAAGGCACATGTGCACTGTGTAGAGAATTAGTTCTATTATCAACCTTATTCCATCCAATTAGCTTTCTCCAAGACTTTTTAAAATGAATTTAAATAGAGGACCTACTGGAGATCAGTCTTGGTTTGTACATTTTGCTATGCCTCATTTGAAACTTACCACAGTTTAAAGCGGCTTCCTTGGCCAATATTAATGTATAAAATAATATGACTCATTACCTTATCAGGTAGTTCATCTCCATAAGGACTCTCCAGTTTAAATTCTTCACCTACAAAATAAATTTAAAAACAACACACCATTATTTCGGTTTTGAATTTTACAAAAAAAATGGTGATTTGATCATAATTTTCTACAAATAAATTAAAAAATTATATGTACTGGTATATTAATAATTTGTTCTTACCATCTGTGCCAGTTAATGAATCTGTCTGAGGGTTAAAGTCCAGTTCACCAGCAATGGACAGTGCTGTAACCATCTATCAAGATAATCAGTGAATGACCAATGTATAGCTTGCAAGCAGGCTTACTTGTGCAAATTTGGGTTTCCTTGCTGGATGGTGGCTCTACCGCCAAAATTTTCTCCTAATCTGCACAAGTGAGCGTACGCACTTGTCGTAAAGAGTAGGGCACAGAGATCCCGGGGTAGTGGTCTGGCCTTGTCTCACGGGTTGGTGCTTCTCATAGGGTTAACCTCATTGCACCTTTCTCTGCTTGGACAGATTTGCCCAAGGAAAATGAGGATAGTATAGTATAGTATAGTAATACATTGTCAGACAAATTGGTGAAAAGATTACAGCATACAATTATAATGCATCAAAGAGGGCTAATTCCAGAGAATATGTTAACTGCTTGCTGACAAAAAGGTTCAATCAAAAAACTAACATTTCTCTGAAAAGTGACAAAAATTATTGAAACATCAATAGTTTCAAGTGTTCACCAGGGCTGTCTTTTACACCACTATAAAATGGGTCAAGCCCATGGGTTACATGGCATTAGTAGGTTCAATTTATATGGTTGTCCTGGGTTCAATTTTAATAATAAAACTTTTACAAGTGTAAATTACAATAATATTGTAGCTATTGTATTCAGACTCTAAAACAATGGCTACAATTATTATTGTAAATAACACTGACAAACAACCAAAAATATCATAACTTGAATGACCAATCAGGTCCATAACAAGGGTTTGATACCATAGTACACAACTCAACATGATTGCTTCTCAAACAGGTTGTCGAAACATCAATCTATCACCTCAATTATTTTAGTGACAAAAATGCATGGGATCATAAATCTAGACCTCTCTGCCACCCTGCATGCAGCAAGTTGTTTGACAAACCTCTGGTGAAGTTACAAAGGCGTGAGTTGCAGGATTGGCATCATTTCTGCCTGTGAAATTTCTGTTGTATGATGTCACAATTGTGTTAGCTTCTCCTTTCTTGACATCTTGTCTACAAACACATTTATATTAGCATACATTAGCATAGTTAGTTACTCATGAGACCTAATTTAAAGCAATAATGTTTACCTTAACATGAAGCATTTAAATTTACAAGGTGCAGTAATGTACAGCAGTTTTCTGTTACTCATATCCTGGACTTGAAATGAGAGAGTGTGCACAGAGTGTTGTTACTGAGTGTTAGGGTGGCCATGCATAAACTGTGTTCTTTTTAAGCCTTTGTGGCAGGTTTTCTATACAACAGGTGTATTGCTGTTCCCACAGTGGATTTAGGAAACTAGCCCATTGCTGGGGTAGAAATCCTCAGCACTATCCATTTTACTGATACCTAATAAATTATAGAGCTGAGCAAAGAATAAAACAAATGTAGACCTGTAAGGTACAAAGTTTCCCACAAAGTGCTCAACTCTGCAGTATTACACCTCAAAATCTCCAAGGCAAAATTAGTGTTCCTCAGTCTAAAACACACACGTGCATAGCAGAATTGTGATAAAAGTAAAGACAGAAGATTGTTAGACCTTTTCCTCTACTGTTTACTGTTGGATTAGGTGATGTGTTCAAACATTATGTCTGCTGGTGGAAAAGAAAGAAGAGGAAAAGGGAAATTCCGTCTGACCTGTCCCACTGACCAATGCAAGGTCCACAGGCATTTGCCAAAACTGTTCCTCCAAATTCTCTCAAGGTTTCTGCCTGATGAAAATATGAAAATAGACACAGTCAGTAATAAAAATTGTGATTTATACAGAATTGATCTGTAATGTAACTACATAAATAAATAAAACAAGGAAGTAAAAAATTAGCCAAGAAAAATATAAAAGTTTCTGATGTTGTCAGTGTAATTCTATTGTTATCAATTGGGGGCAGCTACAAGCAAATCTGTAGTGAACTAATTTTGTAAAACCATGGAGAAATTAAGTTACTAAGACATGCGTTTTGAGGGAACCACTATAATACAAACTGTTCTCATGTTGTAAGGTCTTACAACAGAATTATTTAACTGGAATAAAGGATATCAATATTATAATAACTTACAATTCCATCTCTTTCGATAGTAGCACGGATTTGCTCTGATCCAGGAGTAACTGTATACATTGACCTAAGAAGAAAGGTACATACTTCAGTTAACAAGAGTACATTACACAGGTACAGAGTGATAGTCAAATAGGCTTTCCATATTCTATACTTCTTCCCAAAGCCTTTGTCCTTACCACTCCTTTGCCTTGTCTGCATTGTGAGTGAAGGCTGTACTTGAAAAAAAAACATTACTGTACGGAGTTTAGGAGCTCTGAACTTATGAAATCTACAGTGACAAGCATTTAATTGTTGTGAAGTTCAGATATCATTTCCTTGTCACAAGATGCAACATAGCACTGCACTGCTTGAGCACATCCCTATAATACAACTTAATTACAGTAAAGGATTGTGACGATGGGGCGAGTATTTAAACAATGCTCAACCCATCGAGGAATTTGATGCTAATAATTATGTAGAGACTCATGTCTTCCATCTCCCTTAATCTTACAGTTCAACTGAAAACTCTTTGGCAAAAATTTTGCATGGTACTATTTATCCTGCAGGTTCTTTGTTTTTTTTTTTTTTTTAATTGATTATTTTGGGCCTTTTGTTTCCTTTGACCACTATTAGGAGATAAAGCAATAACACAGCTGAGGTGTCCACGGTTTGGGACTTACTGGTGCTCTTTTCTTCTTGATACAAAGTCCAGTTAACAATAGTTTTTATTGTACCAACTTTAACAAAAGTCAACTAAGGAACTGTATGTAATCTTTCAGAATTAATCTGAGAGACAGTGATCTACCTGTTTACTTTGTTCACAGTACCTGGATTTAAGTCCATGTTTTAGAGCTTGTTTAGCGATACTTGCTGCCCTGGTCATGTCTTCATAACTGCTGTTGGTACAGCTACCAATCAGACCTGTAAAAACACCAAGTGTCAATTATGTATTTGGCAAGTAAATTGAAGGAACTGGGTCTAGCTATTTGAGGGCAACGACAATATATGTACCTTCTGCTTCCATTAATTTAAAAACCATAGAGATGGTGTGGTACCAAGATAAACTTCCCATTCAACAGATCAGCACTCTACAAACTAACCCTGTCATAAGCTCTACACCTGTGTTATATGTTGAAACAAAAACTTGCAGGGGCTACTAAGCTGTTAGTGCACAGCCTTAGCCTGTACACATTATTTACTTCTTCCAAAATAGGCATTCACAGACCCTGTCCAGCATTTTTTAAACCAGGGCTCAGGTGTATTTAAACACCCTCCAGCTCCAAGGTCACATAAATTAGTTTTAAAAATATTTGCTAGTCACCAGTAAATTAGCCTGCGAACCGCAGACGTATTTCCGGTCAACGCTTCTCTTCCTAAGAAAAATAACATGGTTTTTCTCGGCGGGTAAAACTAGAAACTTGAGCTGAAAAAACTGAATGCTCTCGTATAATTATGACTAAATCATGAACAGAAGGTTTTTAACTTTTGTGCCAGAGGTATTCATTTCAATTGCAGTGGGTTTAAATTATTTGACAAAATGAAATTAAAAGATTAATTTCTGACACTCTAAGAGATGAAAGAATTTAACGACTAAAAGCATTTAAATAGTAAGGAACGGATGAGAGGGTCAGTAAACTTAAGAAGTCGTTCTACCCACCCACTCTAATATCCATTGGCCAGCCCTTCTCTTTTGCTGTTGAACCTAGTTTAGAGATGGGATGAGCCAAATCTGGGGTAAAAGGACCATTTACATGAGGCTCAAGCTAGAAAGGAAAGCAATAATATTAGCAAAACAGTCATAACCCTCCCATATCATCCTCCTAGAACATCTTTCAGAACTATAAATGCATTTATAGAGTATTATTCATACCTGACAGTGTACTTCATAATGCATGAACATTTTCTTTATCATAGAATTTATTATTGAGTTTGGCGAAGGGCACTGTGATGGACATTACAAGCATTGTTCACCTCATAATGATAAAATAAATTTTATCATTTTTAGCATTATTTTGATCTTGTAATAGACCTTTTTACCGATACAGTGGCCATATTGAATTTATTAGGTTTAAGGAGTATTATGGGATGCTCAGGGGGGGATGAGCACGATCCGATATACTTGCTCAGTATTTACGCATGCTTTTTGGGCCAATTTTTCTTTAAGTTTTCCTAGAAAAAAAATTGTAATAGGAAAAAAAGATTGTTGTGCCGTGTTTGGATGTAATAATGATTTCCTTTTTCCCGAGAAATATACAGTGAAGTTCTCTTTTTGACCGAAAAGCGCACGTAAATACTGAGTAAGTGCTCCCTGGGCATCCCATAATACTCCTTAACTCTAGTAAATTCAATATGGCCGCTGTATCGGTAAAAAGGTCTATTACCTGACAATTTTACTGGTAATAGCAGAGATTATCTTAAAGTAAACAAAACTTTTATTGTCTAAAAGATAAAAACCTCCTGAATTGCAAAAGATGTTTCCTCTTTCCTTAAATCTTGAGTATTCACTCACTGTGCATTATGTTTTATGCTTGGGTATACAGTTCACTGGTTTTTCTTCAATGCAACAATGATGTTAACACAGTAAATATACATGTAGTGTAGACAGCTCACCTCACTGAGATTGATTTCAATAACCTGATCATAGTCTGCACCATTATCAGATTGCAGGAAATCAGCATGCTTGTTAGCAAGCTCTGCAATCTGTTCACGTCCAGTTGCGTTGAGATACTTTTCCATTCTGTAATTGTAAGGGAAGACTGAGGTGGTGGCACCAATTTCTGCACCCATGTTACAAATGGTTCCCATTCCTAAAAAATATATATCACAAGTTCAGCAGGGCAAGCAATGTTCAGGGTTGTCAGAAAGCTTTGAAGTAGATGGCTGAGTTGTCAAAGTAAGCAGCGAGTCTAGAGATATTTTATTCCACAAACACCATCCGTAAAGAAATGCTAAGCAGAGTAGCTGGCTGATACTAAACAAGTAGACGGTGATTTTCACCAGCAGCCGGCTACTTTTGACAACCTTGAATGTTACATTAGGTAGCTTAATAAGAAAAGTGCTATTGAGCAATGCACGTTAACCAGAAGTTAGTCCATTTCTTCCCTTTCAATATCCCTTGATGCTACGAAATTTGTATTGCTTAGTGTCTTTACTCTCAAGAAGATGATTTGCCTGATAATTTGGTCACAATCATGCCCAAGAATGCAAAAAGTCCATTTTCAGTTGAGGAGTGTTGCTCAAAACTGTTATTGCTTTAATTCACTATTAAGTGTCCAAGCGTTGATTAGCATCTAGGACATATTTACCTGTGCAAGAAATGGAATCCACTCCAGGTCCAAAATATTCCACAATAGCACCAGTTCCTCCTTTCACTGTTAAAATATCAGCAACTTTAAGGATAACATCTGTAAATGAAAGGACAACAACGTAAGCTAACTTTGCCACAAAACCAATTCAGAAACAAGTAGAAAGACAAGAAAATGTTGAAAATACAAGTACCTTTCGGTGATGTCCAACCCTTCAAATCTCCAGTAAGTTTGACACCTATAACCTGTTCATATAAACAAAGGAAAATAATGATTATTAACAGTGACTGAATTCCTACAAAACCAAAGCTAAAGTTTTTTTTTCGCTGTATTCAACAAGGTCAGTGGGGTTCTGTTCCAGTCTCCTTACACTAAGAGAAAATGCATTGTGTAAATTGCATAAGCTGTCCAATCTGGCTTCACCTGATGTTATCAAATGCTAACCATGTCAAACCTCTTAGGCAATCACCTTCAAGGAAGGGAAAAGCAGCCATAAAGAGACAAGATTAGCAAGTTAATAAACGTCTGTCGTACAGTGATTTTGACAATTTTATCTGTACCCAGTGGGCCTCTCTTTGTGATAGGGGTAGGAGGGGGTCATTTCACATACCTTAATTGATACACATCAGTTTCTAGCAAACGTTTATATGCTGAACATCCTTGGAGTCTTCAGTAAACCCCTTGTAATTCTTGTAGCCCTGTTACTACTTTAAATACATTGTAATACTCACCTTTGGACATTTGAGCTCCCAGGGAATATCAGCCATGACGTCCACAGCATCTGCTCCACCCACACCAATACAGAGTCCACCAAGACCACCTAAAGGAAGGCAGGTAGAGTATAACAAGCATTAATAATTAATGCTTAATTAATACTAATAATTAACAACCAATGACAGGAGAATCTATTATTATTTACGCTCAATCAGTACAACAATGGCCCATTGACAAATTTATCACCTAAAGTCAATAAAGATTTAATAAAATGTTAATGATTAATTTAGTCATGTGTCATGTCAGGAGTGAGGTTTACTGTAGTATTTAAAAAATATCCCAGGGTGACTAAGAACTGTATGCAAAAATTGATCAATGGTTTACCATGAGAAAGTCAAAACTTGATGTTTACTTTGCTTTTATGGTAAGAGACCAAGAAGTTGTAAGGCTAGAATAAACCAGGTAAAGGAATGAGAGAAAAACAACAGAAATTTTATTGGCTTTTGAAACAATAGCTCTTAGTGCTACAGAAATGAGGATTTGAGAGTGGGTCTTAATACGTTATGTGAAAATCTGGACTAGAAAGCTTTAGGATTGAACTATTTTCCCCTTTGGCTATTAGATTGTGAGTGCTGATGAAATCCCAGACAAAAAAATGAAAGCTGCCCAAGGAGTACTGTTATAAAGGGGTGTGGCTATTAAACACGAATTTTTAAAATTTAAAAAAAATTTTACTGGTAAGATAATTTCATTACTTTCAAATACAAAGAAAATCAACACAGTAAAAGAAGTCAGGGTTCGAACCCCAGCAAGCCCAATTTTTTTTTTCAGGCTTTCTTTTCACAACTGTATAAAGTTACGTTTTATTTTTAAACTGTGATGATCTTCTTTGCATAAATTTCTTCATTCTGCCATTCCAATATATGAAATTCATATATTCATTATAGCTAACAAAAATACTAACCTCCATTTGGTGTGTGACTGTCAGTGCCAATCAACAGGACACCAGGAAACCCATAGTTCTCCAGCACTATCTGATGAATGATTCCACTACCAGGTTTCCAAAAGCCAACACCATACTTAGAAGATGCTGTTGCTAAGAAGTTGTAAACTTCTTCATTGATGTCTTTAGCCCTCTTTAAATCCTGCTCTCCTCCAATCTGGGCTTCTATTAAGTGATCGCAGTGGATGGTTGTGGGAACTGCAACCTTTGTAATAAATGTTTAAGATGCAGTGATGTCACAGGGATTCCACATAGTATAGGTAGCCCACCCATTACTCATAAATCACCTACACTGAAAGGACAGTCAGATCACAGAAAGCCAACACAGCACAAATAACCCATGTGCACATAATTGGCACAGGAAGTCCACCCATCAATAAGTTACAGGTGGCTCATACTGATTTTGTAGTATGAAATGGCCTCTCTACTCCACTGAAATTGAATCAATCAGAAGCCATACTAGTATATAACTAGCTCAAACTTGGCATCACATTCCACAACTCAGTCTTTTAATTATGTTACTGAGCAAAGAAAAACAGGTGGGCATAGAACTGAATGTGCATTATAGGAAAAAAAAAAAACTTGACTTAATGAAGGACCTTATCCCATTCAGACATTCTAATTATAACAATAGGACTTGCTGAAAAAAAATCTACTGCAGCAATAGAACAATAATGTAGTTTTAGGTAAAATATAAAGAGAACTAATTATTATTAATAGATCCTGTATCCATTAATGAAACTTAAACCACTAACTCTCACCTTTGCAAGACCACTAGAAATGAACTGAAGCATTGCCATCTGCAACAAAAACAATGCACTACATAGTTAAGTTTACAGCATACTAAAAATTATTTTCAAAAAGAGGTTCAGTTGAAACAACACTCTATCACACTTTCTGGCATCAAAATTTGAAACATTTCCCAGACAGGCCTGTCCCTCTAGAGCCCTGCTCTATGGGTCCTTGAGCAAAGTGCCATTGACATCCAGGAAACCAAAATGGCGGACGGAGCGGACGAAGTTAGCTCCTTGGCCCTTTCAACTGGGTGCAAAGACAGACAGTTTAACAACTTCCCATACCAGCAAGCTGTAGCTAGTATGTTTTAGCCCAAAATTCATTTCAACTAGCTCCCCCTCCTTCCCCTCCCCCCACCCCCGCCAAAAAAGAAAAAAAAGAAAAAATTCATTATCAGGAGTGCTTATACATAACATCACTTGCCTGCTGGGTAAGTTAAGATCATAATTCACGAGCCCAGGCTATCAGACACACCTTTCTTTGCATGACTTGTTGCCTTTCAATCTACACGTACTCTTAAAAACACTTTGACCAGGGGCTGATTTTCTCATATGTGTAAGACACCAAAGAGAGGAATTATTGCTAATTAGTAAAATCCAGCTAGTGGTGTATTATCAATGCTGCATTCTGATTGGTTGAGCTACTACTAGGCTATATGTTATAGCCCACTAGTAGTGAGAAGCGCCGGCTTTTAGGCGGCAAAAAAGGATTAAAGTCTAGCTTTAAGTAGCTAAAAAATTTTTTATTCTCAAAATTTTTGATCAACTAGTTGGATTTTACTAAAACAATAATTTATTCCTCTTGTCCTCATGGCCTCTGAGTCAATAGCCCATTCGGCCTTCGGCATCATGGGCTGTTGACTCAGAGCCCAGGAATAATTGCTAAATATAATGCACCTGGGCAGTAGCATCTTGCATTGCAACTCGATCCGGTCTGAGCTTTAAGTATGACACACCTCGCTCTATATCCTGAACAAAAGAAGAAAAAGCTCTAAAGAATGAGTGCACAGTTGGAATGGGTTAGCAGTTTTAAATTAACAAATAACCATGCATCTAACTTAAAATAATATCACCTGTCAAACGTGTCTTGTAAATCCAAATGAAACTCAGGTTAAACCTATTTTAACCCAGGTTGATTCTGAATTTACTTTGTTTCCTAGCCCTTATTATTCATGATCATCACCAATTAGGGGTAGGAGTCTGACAGAGGAAATTGAGAATCAACCTAGGTTAAAATCATCTATCAGCAACAGTGTTTTACCGTCCATGTAAAGGCATTGTCAAAAAGCCTATTTTTTATGCCAAGCTATATTGTTTTATGTGAGGCCACCATCAGATTGCTAATATTTAGTTACAATGTACATTGGCAATGACTATGCAGAAGTTAAATGTACCTGATTCACTGGGTCATCCAAATGAGAGTACAGAATTTTTTCAGAAAGCGTTAATGGCCTGTTTAGCCTGCAAGAAAATGGTTATTGATACATTGTTATCCACTGTTTTATACAATGTTGCTGTATTAACAAATGATGCACATGGGATTCTCAACTTACATTTTAAGATGTTTTTGTTTTGGTCTTACTTGTGCAGTGTGTTCTGTATTACGTTTCTTAAGTTCTCACCTATCTCGCACAACTTTCAAATTGTCTTCCAAGTGCTGATAGTTCAGATACTTGTCTGATTCAAATTTACTCAGAGGCACCTAAGGAAAAATGAATAATTTTTTAACATACATTTTTCATCATTCAGGCATAACCACAAGCCACACTCCAGCTAAAAGAGCCAAAATGGCCAGAGCTTAAAACCTAGTTTCTAAAGCATGAGGCACCTACATGTTGTATGACAGCCCAGTGAACATGATCCAGAAGCCAGCATTTTTTTCCAATTCACACGGAATATTTGCAACTTAGGTCTAATAATATTAAACAGCAACCACACAAGTTCTGACACAACAAAAGAAAAGCATGTTCCCTATTATTGGTCAACTATCCATTTATTATTTGCCCATGGGTGAATGGTGATGAAAGCTAGCGTGTGCTTAAAGCCCTATTCATCACTTGGGCCTCATCATTAATTTGATATCCTATGAAGTTAGAGAAAATTTCCTCAAGAAGCTAGAGTCGCACAAGTTTGGTGATTCTTACACTTCTTTTGTACTCAGCAAACTCCTGCATGCAACTATAACTCAATAGTAAATGGTGAGCCATTCACCATTATTTTGTTAATAAAGGCTTTGCCACCTGTGACTCTCGTTATACTACCTAAATTTTAAAACATTTTAAGTGGGAGTACTAGGAGTGTTGCTACTCCAGCCTATAAGGGATGCTAGTTTATCACAGTGCTACCCAAGCACTATGGTGCTAGAACTCATTTAAAACCCATTTAGATAGGTCCAGACAAATTTTTGAATGGACAAATTTTTGCCTGTGCAACCCATTTACATGGAATTGAACAAATTCTGTTACAAATTGCAGTACTGTAACTGGGGTCTTATACACCTGGATAAAGGACGGAAGGCAACAATGCAATGCAAAGGCCTTAATTAACCTACAGGCCCCAGTTGTTCAAAAGATGGCTAATGCTATTCACCGGATAAGTCACTATCCAGTGGATAAGTATTAGGGAAACCAATTGCACTATCCAGTGGATAGAGATTTATCCGATGGATAGCGTCATCCACCTTTTGAACAACTGGGGCCAGATCTGAAGTTCACGCTGCTTTGCAACCACACCTTCACTTTCATTTGTATTTAAACAAAAGGATTTTGTGGCAACATTACAAGTCTACAGTATACAAAGAATGATAAATTCTTAAAAGCTAACAGAATAATGCTTTACCTTTTGAGCAAGTGCATATGACGTAGAAAATAGTCGTCCATGATAAACTGCTGCCCTCACAGAGAACAAAGCCTGGAACAAATATGTTTTGTCATTAGGAAATTGTTACTGATAGCTAGGTTGGTTGCTTTCAGACAAATTTGTCAAAATTGCCAACTCGGGCAACTCTTCAACTCCTGCAGGTGACTAATCTGTGACCAACAGGTGAACCTCAGCAGGCCATATGAAGGGTTTTAATGCACAATTTTCACTGCTCCTTCCAACAAGCCTGCAATAATATGATTTCTTGAACAAATATAAAGGTCTTCTGAAAAACAATTAACCGAAGATGGCTTGTCTTGTAAGTATCTTACAAAACGTTTGGGGAACAATGGCACGTATCTGCATTTTGAAATTAGTATCCCAGATCAAATGAATTTGTCATTTCTTGCACCTTCTTTGCACTGTAAACACAGCCTCTCATTGGTTGTCTCTCTGAAAGTGACCACTGTCCATTCCTTCAGGGTAGTTGCTTAAAAAAGTTTTGACTGCACACAATAAGCCAGATTTGATTTGACACCACATCTAAATACAAAGCCCTAAATTTACCCATTTACAAAGCAAATAAATCAAAACCCATACCTCTAAATAAAGATCCCAAATTATACTCAGTTTGGTTAGGGGGGTAGGGGTGAGGAAAGAGAAACTTGTATTAACCCAACCTCCAGCTTATAACAACATAAGTTCGTTTTACGTCTAAAAGCAAATTTCACATTGCTTGGCGGCAACCTTGTCCAATATAAGTGTGCATATAAGAAATCTTACGTAGTACTAAGCTTCTATTAAATATAAGCTCACAAGGTTAATATCTGATATAAGTTGACCAAAGTCTTAAGTGAGAAAGATGATTTTCCGTCGAGAAAAATCCTATGAGAGCAGTGATATTTGACTAGAAAACTACTGTAGCAAGGAAAGGAAAGGAAATTAATGAAACGTTTAACTTTAAAATAGTTTCCCCACGCAAAGTTTAAATGAAACGGTAGAGAGACCGGTTCCGATCACGATCGACGTACGGGAGGTGCGGATCGAGAAACTAGGGAGAACAATGCCCAGAATAAGTGATTTGAAAAGCTGAGCGTACAGTTTAAAGTACTCAACTCAAGAAAACTTACCCTTTTGGTAAATACTCGTTGCATCCTTTGCAGACAGAGAAATACCAGGCAAAAAACAACTCTACTATAACGGCTCCGTACCCCTCTAAACACTTTCGTGGATAATTCTATTCAGTGCGCATGATCGTACCTAAAGCCGCCGGTTGATATCGCGGACCACAAATCGCGGACATGGTGGGAAAAATAGCTGGTGCAAGAAGTGCAACAGTAAGGGTTGCTGAGGATTTCATATCTTTAACGTGTTTATCACCTACAATGAAGTGTTGCATTCTTGAAATTTATAAGGTAAGCTCTGCAATAACTAAAATAACATAAAGAGGTTTGTCGATATATAACTTAAGAGGATATTTAGGGGGTCTTCGATAAACAGGGTGTGCTGAATCCCGACTCAATAAGCTTTAATGAACTTAAAGTATATTTTGGGGTATCCGGTAAACGAAGCTTTTTCTTTTTTAAAGTTAAGTGTATTGAAAAAAAAAGAATTGCAGTAATGTAGGTGTATATTGGCCAATTTATTTTCGTTTTTTTTTTTATAGTATTATCGGTTTTATAAGGTTGCTCTTTCTAAGCTCTCTGGAAGTTTTAAGGTATTCTTCAGTGAAGGAGTTCAGGAAAAGTCTATATTCAGGGGCATTTTGAGGAAAAGACCCAAAAACAACAACAAAGCATGAATAAAGATTTCTGAAGCTCCTCTGTGGGGGCAGGGGGGTAGGGCTAAGAGGTTTCTGACAGATATAGGATTCTACACATCAAATCACCTCCGTCACCCGGAATTTCCAATTTCCCAGCATCACTTTCCTTCCAAGGACATATTATTTTGTCCAAAACTCCCAGCCAACAAACATTTGCCTGAAGAACGGATATTTTGAGGAACAGATCGGTTGGGTATCCCTGTATATTTGGTAACGTCCACACTACACCAGACAAATTTTCATTGTTTAGGTGTTCCATTCACGCGGAACCACCCTAAGTCCCTAACTGTACAAAAATTTAGGCATCTCCATGTGATCCAGAGTGAAAATATTGAACAGTCTGCACCAACTGAAATATGTGCATGGTGAAAATTTTAGCTTCAGTGTTGTGTGAATGCAGCCTTAGCTGAATCAAGACCTGCCATTGGGGGTGTGTGGATGAGAAATGCGTTGGGAAAGACTGATCAGATCCCAGGGAAGGGGGGGTGGTACTCCCTTACAAGGGCTTAATGGGGAAGTGCGGTCAACCAGGGTATGTTTTTCGGGATTTTTGTCTTAATCAGGGTATCGATTTTATCAATTTTTGTCTTCGTGTATGTTCTACGAATGTCTTAAACAGGGTATCAAAAATAGGAATTCTGTCTTAAACAGGGTAGGAAAATCAGCGATTTTTGTCTTAAACAGGGTCAGGGTATGAGAGGCCAGACCACACCTCCCCACCCAAGGATATATCGAGTACCCCCCCTCCCGGGATCAGATAGACATAAGCCTTATATTACCAATGTCACTTTCTACCTTATTGTTCTTTACATGTACCTCTCCTGCATTTGTAGGCAAAACTATCCTATCTTCTCATTGGATGCACACACTGTGTCACAAGGACGTTGAACAAGAAAGTGTGCAAAGCAAAACATTTTTTGTAACCCGCTAGTGCTGCTGTATTTACATTTCTTCTCAGAGAAAATTCTTTAAAGCAAGGATAATCTAAAAGATTGCTCACACAATGCCATATTCCTTTTTTCAACAGATTTTCAGTAGAATATCAGAAGGACTGAGGAAAGTGGATGCGACCACACTGGATGTCCTGCAACAGTTGATCTTGTCCAGTTACAAGCCAAACCCATGAACAATTTACACAGACAACATATACTATGTTAAGGCATGTATTTAGCCATTCCTCCCAATGTTTTCAAAATCATGGGACCCAATACATTTCCGTTTTACATAGAATAGAAAAGGCGAGGTCACAATGGTATACCATCTTCTGGTTGGTGGGGAGAATTAGGAGTGGTTAATGGAAGAACGCCATGTTATCATGTCCGAAATGCCTTTGAGAATTCCGTGGTTGCTTAAGCCAGACAACACTATTAAAGAAAGCTACACCTGAGATGATGGAGAATTGAGGCTAGGGCACTAAAAGGCTGGCTTAACTATGGTAGAAGCAGAATGGTGGACCTTCATTGCCTTAGAAAGAGAAAAGGGAGAAATTTGGGAATGGATGACAGAGGAGGAATACACAAAGTTTGGGGAATCATTTGATATGAGCACTCTATGCTTCAAATCTTCAACAGTAGACCAGGATGACTTAGATGAAGAAAACTTAAGGGCCGAGTCAGCTCTACTTCAGTTAATTTAAACAAGGACCTGTAAGTTATTTTCAAGACATTTGTCGGATAAAAAAAGTAGCAATGTAATCCCTGCTGGGTACCCAAAGTACTTGCCACTAAGAAGTACTTGTAGGAGCATATAGTGTCAGCTCCAGAACAATAATATTAGACTGGTCGTCAGTGCTGGTAAAATGTTTCAATTATAGGAAGCTGGCAAGACTTTCAAGACTCTTTCAAGTGCCTAAGAGACCCAGCCCCATCTTACCTAAGCAAAAAGGTTTATAAAGAGATCGAAAGGACACAGTTATTATGAAAACAGTTTATTATAGTGTTTTTCCATTTTTTTGGACCAATATCTTTTTTATTTCAGAATAACATTGTTTTTTTTTTTTTAAAATATTGATATATAAATAATTTTATTATTTTAAATTTTATTCAACTAGAATACGGTATATATCACTAATAAATATTGGCCTTAAAATACCTATTGATCAATTACATTAATTTCTGCAAATTAAAGTACTCCTTCTAAAAAAAATGGTTAGTTAGCCTCAGCCAGTTTTTTTATTGAACTCCAAATTTTTCTACTCATCTAGTAGCTCACAGTGGCCAGTATACTGCCTGGCCTGAGTTTTTACCTTTTTAGTCTTTTTAACCTGTTGTAAAGTGCATTTGATCATGCTCCATGGAAAATTGTGCTATATAAGTTTTAATTTATGATTAATTAAAACTGTAATAAGTGTTCCTCAATTATTAGTGTTCCTCAATTATTGAGGAACACTTAGGAACTTTAATGGCAGCATGGGTGTGAAGTTGAACTTGAGGCAATCATCCACGCATGCTGAGGTAAAGACTGGGATGGCCAATGACAATATTATTGTGACAATAACTGACCTTTGAAGGACTCTGTATTATAATGCTCATCCTTAATGAGGCTAAAACTACTTATATCTATAATTTTGCTCTAAAAATCTACATCTCTTGTCTGAACAGATGTCTTGACATGATATCTTTGCAGTGGCTCTGTAAAGAAGACACATCCCATGTGTATGTGTAGTAGGACCAGAGAACAAAAGGAATGACAGAAATGGCTACTGTCGCAGTCCAAAGATAGGCAGTGTTTTCCTTGAAGCTGTAAAGTAATAATGGAGTTACTTGTTAGTAAGACCTAGAGTGATAAATATTATACTGTATTTCTCTATTTAATTTGTTGTAGTTATGAAAACCTTTCTTGTAACTAGACCAATGCCTCCCTTTGGGGAATAAGGCGCAATAAAGATATACTATACTATACCATACCATACCATACTATATATACTATACTATACTATTTAACAATTAGTCGCCGAAGGCGACGTGAATATCGGCGAATAGTCACCGAGACGAAGTCGAGGTGACTATTCGCCGATATTCACGTCGCCTAATTGTTTTAGTATAATTACATTGATGATTATTTGAGAAAATAATATTTTTGATCAATTTCAGACTCCGAAACATCAACAAATCTGGCTGCCATTTTGAAAACTGCTAGCCTTCAATGTTATAATCTGCGCGGTGATTATAGCAGGATAAAGCGAAGCTCCTAGCCAATCACAGCGCTCTATTTTCGATAATCATCAATGTAATTGTACTAAACTATACTATACTATACTATTTAAGCTCCAAGACTCTTACAGACCCCACCACTCACTGCCTCTAAACCCCCTACATAACAATATTTTTTATCACCTAAAAGTTATTGCTTTTCAAACTGGACTGAAATCAATATTGCAATGTCACAAGATAAAAAAATGTCGTGTCTGCACGTCTGATAAATAATATTATTATTATCCTTAATGTTTTAAGCAATCAAATTAGACCTCAAACTTGTCTCCATTTATTACCTTTTGAGTTTTGTCACTTGGCAGAGAATCAACCAAAATACCACAATCAGTAAACCTGCAATTTCCCTGAAGACAAATGTGTAATTATTTATTTATGTCGCTTAATTTGCAAGTAACCAGTGTGGGGGGAGGGGCAGAGAAAAAATTTCTACTGAAAAGGAGGTATGGATACTATGACTACAAGATTTTCTCAATACTATGTAGTACTTGCAAGTAAGCCAGTGTCATTTTGCTGGGAAAACGTGATAGCCATCATCATTCTACTACGAGTTTTAGAGAAAATGTCATAGTTGTGTAAACAAGTTATCAAATGTTTAGAAATTTATGATTTTGCAATCAGGAGAAGGGCTTAACCTACTCCAATAAAGATAACAGTGTTAACTTATCAGGTGAAGAGAAAAGTACAATAAAGCATTCCAGGGTGTCTGTTTTTTGATGATAGGTGAGAAAACTAATAAATCAATGTCATATCCTTGTAGTCGTTCTACACCCTATAATTATCACTTAATTTTCCTCAAAATTATTTGAATCATGAGACTACACATTAATTTACTGAATACATTATGGTGAACCATGTTTCACAAACTTGTGGATAAACACATTTCTTTCTGCCTCCAGCTTTCTGGTTAAGATCAAAATATTTACAGGTTTAATGTTATCCTTACCTCCCCTCTTCAGATTTCAGAAGGTTTTTTGAGCCAGTTTCAGATGAAAGTAAGACACTCAATGAGTAGATCACTCCAACGATACATACACCAAGGTGAATGGCAGCTGTTAGTTTCCAGAGAAAGTGGTCTTCCAAAAAAAAAAATCAGCGTTAGATCCCACTTATAATAACCTGATAAGGAGGAAGCTGGGGAATATCTCTAAAGCATCTCTGCACATATCTTGTGTATAATTTACATGAGATTGGAAAGAAAAGAAAAGAAATAATATTGCAGTCTCATTTAAACGTTTTTGAAAGTAAGGTTCATGCACTGTGTGATTGTCACATTTTTTGATGCCAGTTGTTAGTAGCCGGCAATACTAACCCATGAAATATTTGGCTTTTTATCTTTAATAACTGTTAGGTCTTATTATGACTGCATGGGCAATAAAGGCTGTTAAGACCATAATGAATGCATGGTAGACAGTAAAAATTAAAGTTATTTTTTTAATAACTTATACATTTTAGAAACTTTTTTAGTGGGCCATACAGTGTACTGTCTTATTTATTGAGGTGTAGATATTTCTAGTGGTGTATGGTCCCCACACAAATGTTTAACTATAAGTTATATTAAAGTATTTTGGAAAAAAAACTAATTAAACTAATGAGTCTAATGATGACAATGATGATGATGATGATGAGAAAGTATTCAAATACCTTGTAATGATGAGTCAGCGACCAAAGCCATACAGAGTAGACAAGGAATTGCATACATAAGCTGAAATTGAATTTATTTTAAAAACAAAACATTCATGTGTTATAGCTCATTACAAAGTTGTCTATACTAAGTCCTTCCAAGCTACTGCAATGCACAGCTCTTGCCCTTTATTAAGAAATATATAAATTGCAATATATTTTCTGAATTAACATAAGAATAAAGAGATAAACAATAAATACTTACCACCCAAATTACCGGATCTGGGTCATTTGTCTGTCAATAAAAATAAAAACGAAATTTAATAAGCCTCAGATACCCCCTATTGTAGAAATTAACGACATCGACAGGGTGGGGGGGGGGGGGGGAGGTGCACGTGGAGAAGGGGGTCATACAGTTTCCCTTGCTTTGCAGACCTGAAGGCTCCCATTGGTCAAAACTGAGGTGGATACGGCTATCCACTGGATAAATCTCAACTCACTGGAAAGAAATCATCTGACTTTATATATCCATTACTTTATTCTACTATACGTGGATGTGCCATTGGATAGGGTATGGTTTTTTATTTCTCTGTCCTAAACAAGGTATATTATTTCGTGTGAGTCTCTGAAAAGGGTATATCCTGCTCGATTGATTTGATTTCCTACAGTCTGTAGATGAATTTTGTATTAAAAAAGCAATGACTATAACGCGAATTTTCTCTATTGCAATTGCCAATAAATGGCTTTAAAACAAGAGAGCATGCATTTTTTTTCCTTTGTCCTAAACAGGGTTATAAAATTGAGAGTGTTGTCCTAACAGAGTATGTATTTTAGGATTTTCTGTCCTAAACGGGGTCAGAGTTTCAAACCCTTAGCAGCTCACCCCAGTATACCCTGATGTTGGTAGAGACCCCCCCCCCCCCCCCTCCGAGGTTCCACTGTATTTTTAACCAATAAACACAAATCGATTTTGCTCTATATTACTTTTTAAACCTCAATACCTCAAAATATCCTCCTAAATGGAAAAGGCACTTGAGTACCCATGCATGCATATCGTACAGCAGGAATACTAAGCGACAAAGACAGATTGGACTGCCTCAAAGTGCCAAGTTTATTAAAGTGCAGAAGATGTGCTTTAGCCGCGAAGTTTAGCAGGTCAAGAAGAGAGAACCAACAGCGAATCTCAAAAGTACTTTAAGAAAGTCTATCAAAGTTTAAACCACAATATTTTTACAAAACTGCCAGACGATCGACTGGCTAATTTTCACTGCAACTTTCTGGCCTTAAATCATAGCAAAATATTTCAGTAGACAATTCAACAAATTTTGATACTCACCTGAACATATGCAGCCAAAGCGAAAAACAAAGCCATGACAACATTAGCGAGTCGCCACGTCCACGGATTACAAATCTTGGTAACCAGAGAGTGTTGATTTTCCTCAGTAGGTATAACGCTCCGTTCCGCCATTTTTTGGCTCTTTCCCTTCGCTGTGCTTAGTGATCGATGAGGTTATAGGTGATCCAAACTTTAAATTTGCGTGACATAAAACATAGTGTCAGTAGATCTCTGTATCGAAAGATTTCTTATTTTACAACATTGAAGTTGTATTCTTAATTTAAACACGTTTACCCTAGAACCGACTGGATTTACTTCTAGCACAACGGGAAATAAATGCATGCATTCTCTCTTCCTGCTTCCGTTTCCTAGCAATTGATTGAGCATTTGTTAAATTGCTCTATCAAATTGTCACGCGTTTATTCCTGTTCGATTATATTCTTTTGTCTCCTTTGTATTTTTAATATTTGTTTTATGTTTTGTACGTGTCAGATTTTAAATTATCTAAATTGTAATTGTAAATTACTCTATTACTGGAATGTTGACTGGAGGTCGTATCAATTGGACAAGTATAATTCTGACTATAATTCTAGCCTGCGAAGGGAGAAAGCTGTTGGGGGTGGACCTTCATCAGCAGCACATCATCAACAACTTTATCTATACACGAAATCTTACCACAATAAAGGTGGTCTGCCTAGGAATCGTGTCTAACTACGATCTATGATATATATTCTACAATAATGAAAGTAATAGACATCTATATTTCATTACTAATAACGCTGGACTTAACTTGTGGGGGGGACAGGGGGGCGGGAGCCCGAAAGAACAGGGGGCGGGAGGGGTACGGGAGACGGGAGAAGAAAGGGCGGGAGGCGGGATCTCTACGATGGCGGGAAGCGGGAGAGAAATTCAAAAAGTCAAGCTTTTTTTATTTGTTACTGCTTACTTCCAGTCAAAGAAACGAACCCAACAACGTTTCTTGACTTCCATTTAACGTTTTCCGAGGCTTAAAGCAAAATTTTATACAGGAGAAAAGTCAGGAAAACGAAAATTCGTGCTCGGGATAAAAAAAAAAAACGGGATTACTTCCTCTGAAATTGGAAACCTTTCCAAGTCGCTTACATCATATGACATGAATGAGATAGCATGACATATGTACACGTGTGTCGACCGTGACAGTGTCTCGTCTGTCTCGCTAGCTGTCGAAATTCTCCGTAAGAACGACAAAGCGAGTCAGGTCAAATGTCGTTAAAGACCATTTTGATCGGTCTTAGTATTTTTCGGTTTGGTGGGGAAAAATCCGTCCATGGAAGACCTTCCTGGGATCTCGCTCCTTACGACTGTAGCTCACAAAACACTGTCAGTGAAGATTTTGCCGCGTGGTGTAAACTTGTGTCGAAGGAATGCCGCTTCAATGACCGCGCTGGAAAGTGCGGAGTGGTTCGATTTCAAAAGTAGGTTGATTTTGATAGTCCGGGTGAACGTAGTCCTGAATAGGACTGTTGTTGTTGACAGTGACTGACGTTTCGACAACCTGTGCGGTAGTCAGAGTCAAAGTGAGTTGTATCACGTCAGTTGATGGTATTATACTCTGGTTATTGATCTGATTGGTCAATTACGTCACGATGTTATTGGCTATTAATTAAGACTCGTAATCAGATATTGGTGCGTTTCGATCCGTCTATTGTCACAGTTAAACAGTCGTCTGTTGTTGGTCAAAATGTCAGTTCTCCAGTCGTTCTCTCATAGTTTAGTTCTGCTTGATCTCGTCAATAAGTTGTTTGTACGGCGCTGGTAACTGTTGGCTACGATTCAGTGGCGTTTGTTCTAAGTTAATAAACCAGCTTTCTAAAGTAAGACGTTGATAGTAGTCTGAGTCCCAGTCAATTTGATGTTTCGTCTGTAAATGATGCTCAGCAATGTGATTGTTGACGTCACCATTCCTCGTCGCTTTTTTGTGTTCGGTCAGTCGTGTGCTAAGGTTTCTGCCGGTTTCACCAATGTAAGAAACCTAGCAGTCGCAGCATTTGATCTTGTATACTGCTCCCTGTTTGTCCTCCGGTTTGTCTTTGTCCTTGACGTTGTAAGGTGGTTATGGGTTTGTGTGCAACACGTATATATTGTAATAAAAAAGGTGCCTCTGCGCATTTGATCATATTCACATGTATTTTGCGCAATATAAATGTTAAATTATTATTATCACGGTAAAGTCGCTGTCGTAACAGGGCCAGCGTTGACGTTCGTCTGAGTGTTGGAATTACAACACAATTTTTTACAACACAATTTTTTATTTTGGACAAGGCCAAAGCACTCCTAATAGAATCTGAATAGGGAGTCAAACAGCGTGATTTACGTGATAACGGGAGAAACACAATAAAGGGCGGGAGGCGGGAGAACGGGGTACGGGAAGCGGGAGATTGTGACCCCCCTGTCCCCCCCACTAACTTAGATATAGAAATAATATGATATAAACCGCACGGATTTTATCATATGCAGATCTGAAAATAACAATCTTTCCCATTCAGTGAGGTCTAAACTTCTGAACACAGGGAAAATCTTTTTTCATAAAACAGATCCTCGTTACTGTAGGCTCGCCTTTCCAAACTCAGTCCACACGCATTTCCGGCCGTCGCTTGAGAAGTGATGACCGGAAATAAGTCTGTTTTAAGGCTACCACCATCCAGCGGGATTGACTACTCTCATAGGGTATGTGCTGCCTGGTCGGATTTAGGGTATGAGGTGCGGGTATGTTTTTTTTAGGGTCTCGAACCTTAACCTTTTTGGAATTGTGTTCCTCGAGTGATCCTTAGACCCTTAGACAGGATTTCTAAAATGTATCAGCTAAATTCAAGAGAGAATCAAATCATCTGTTAATTTAAAAACTGATGAACTATCCCTTTAGAGTATTCAGAAAGCGGTTTGATGAAAGTTTGTATGTTACCACATCCTTAGTTTTTCTTTTTCTTAAGAACAGGATTGGTGTCATTTTGTCGGGTTTGGGCCTTAAATAGTCCACGTTTTTTTTGCAGTTTATCAGGAGTCCATATCAGTTTATCAGGGTGATTGACTTCTGAGTTTATATGTTATTTTGTTTGCGTGTTTAATTTATGCATTACTCTCTCGCGAGAAGCGGAGCACCATAAGGGAGAAAATTTGGTAACATGTATGTGCATACAAGAAATTTTCATAATCACGTGACCACACACCCACCCGCCCGACTTTCCGTCCGCACCACAGGCATACCAATGTAAAATAACTCAATCAACAGGTATGGCAACCCAAATGCAACTCAAGGTTTTATTTGGAAGGAAATCGCATGGTCGCCCGGACTTTAGAAAGAAACAACAACGACACTCACGTGGATAACAGAGAAAGAGGTACAGCGACTGATTGAAAACAAAGGAGACGAATTTCGTAGGAAGAAAAACATGAAAATTCATAGCGGCAGTGAGACAAGGAGAAATGCTAGCGGCCAGTAAGGTGAAAATGAGCAGCAGTGAAAAATAAAAGCAAACATGAACACAGGAAACAAAATATTGCGTAAGCAAATACAACAATTCCTCCATACTGAATAATGTGTAACTAGGAAGTTTGACGTTTTAGTCGTACAAAACAGCGTTGGGAGTTGTGCAAAACAACGGCAAAGAAAGACAACAAAGCTTGCTGCGCGTGCAAATTTTTTTTTTTTTTTTTTGCTATTTAGAAAAAAAGTGTGCTGCACGTGCAACTTTTTTTTTATGATGAGATCTATTTATCTTGATGCCATTTTCATAGCCGTCCCCGTTTAGCACTACACGAATCAATTTTTTTTGTTTATATAGTATTATTAACCAGAGCTTCGCTTCTAGCCCTGGGTAAATCTATATATTATTATCAAAGTATGTATGTGAGAATGAGCGTCTATTCAATTGGTTAGCTACTTTGAGTTTTTTGACTACTAAGTAGGTAGCGAGTTTATTTATCCTACAGGCCCCGGTTGTTCAAAGGTTGGATAGCGCTATCCACTGGATAAATCTCTATCCAGTGGATAGTGTAATTAGTTTCCCCAATACTTATCCGTTGGATAGCGCTATCCAACGTTTGAACAACCGGGGCCAGAACAGGTGCAAAAACGAGGCATGAGGCCGGAGCGTGGAGCGTGAGATACGCGTCACGAGGAAAGGATCGTCTGTCTCGCGCTTGTCGCTCCGCCAGAAAAACGCGAAAAAAAAAAATTCGCATGTTCTGCAGGCTAGACACATCGCCATTAACTGTTCAAGCAACTGAGCATTGTACTCTTCGGAATTCTATTTTTGCGGAAATCTATGATAAAAAAAGTAAGCAAACAGCAGATGGAAAGAAAAGTGTTTAAAGGCAGTACTTGATGTGGAACCCTCCACCCGACCCTTTAGTCTAAAGATAGACTCAAACGTTTTGAGTATATCTTTCCTTTAATACGGTTTCGAAAACCCTGCTAAACGCTTTTTTAAAAGCGCTGTGATTTGATTTGTAGGTGCAAGTGCGGTGTTGTGATTAGGGCTAGCTTGTAGGGTTCGAGTCATTTTTAAAGGGCTTTTAAGGTATTTTGAAAAATACCTTGAATGTAAAAAGCCTACGTTTTTTAAAAGTGCCTTTTACTACAGTGGAACCACTCCCTTAGGACACCTCTATTCAAGGGACACGAAATTTGGTCCCGAAAAATGTTCACATAATCTTTGTACCTGCTACCTGTATTGAAGGGACACCTCTATTCCGGGGACACAAAACTTGGAAAAATGTTCGGGCGACTCGCTGCTACTTGAAAGATTGCTTTTGATTAGCTAGGAAAACAGCAGGGATTGTCACATAACAATGCCCCTATCCCTGAAAACAATGGAAATGCAAATTAAAGGGGACCAGTGAAATAAGAGGTTTAGAAGACGGTGCAGGTAAATGTTCACATAATCTTTATATCTGGTACCTGTATTGAAGGGACAACTCTATTCAGAATATAAAGAATTCTCAGTAAAATAAATAGTACCTATTTATGGGTAAGTGTCACGGCTGCCTTCTTCTAAATTTCCGCCCTTGCTATTAAAGTGAGACCAAATTGAATGAAAAATGAAAATAATAATAATAACTAAATAAATAAATGTATATCCCTTGAAAGCTGAGACCTAAACAATCCCTTAAAGTTAGGCTAACTATATCCAATTCGTCTCTTTGTTCAAACTCTCTCCTCTCACCCCTCTTCAAAAAGGTTTGAATCTAGGCAAGAGGCCGAACCCGCTCTTCCAATCATGAAGAAACAACACTTGCCTTCTTTCGATGTTTGTGAGTCAGTTGACACAGAAGAGATCTAAAACAGTGGGCTGCGGCAAACAGCAAAATGTATATAAAAAAAATAAAGATATATACTGCAAAAATTCACTTACCTCTCGGCCAAGCGTGGCTTCTTTTGTCCATTCTTTTTGACATCACGGTACGGACCATGTCCCAAAAGAATTTTGCAAACTTAAACGACAGAAACCACACATCTTTTCTTCCCAGCCACGCGTTGGAAGTGACGTTCGAGCAAACTTCATAACTACCCACTCTGTTTACCTTCTCTCCGACGATCCAGAGATGTCACAGGTGATATCTATATTTTTAATATTTTGAATTCTATTTGTCTTATTAGTTTATCTATTTCGTATATTTATCTTATACATTTATTTATTTATTTATTTTTATTCATTTATTTTTTTTTATTTTCCGCAGTCCGGCGTCCGCCGTCCGCCGTCCGTTTCCTCACTTAATACAGACACCCAATTTTCACTCGTAACGGAACGTTTTATTTTCAGATTCATCTCAATGGTTTTGTTATTCCAATATTGATCTTATGCGTTGCGATGAAATCAAAAAACGAAACAAAGCACCTGCTCCAGATCATATTTCGTATATTCCACGGAGATTTGCATACAAAAAGTAAACAGAAAGCCAACGATCGCGTTTTGAGCCGTCAAATATGGCTACACCGAATCAACCTTTTAACGTGCTTTCAAATTCGCTTCAAGATCTCTTCAAAAGCTATGACCAGCTAGAAGAATCACTCAAGAGTCTCTCTAAAGATGTGTTTAAAATACGAGTGGATTCCCAAAGTGCTGCTGTAGATATCGCGGTATTTAGTGAAACCACGCGGATGAATCTGGTTTCCTACTTGACGAGTGTAAAAGATATGTCAACAGCTATGGTAAACGAGGACTTTAACGCTTGCAATTTTCGAGCGATCTTGGCAAAAACTGTCATGACCACAAGTTTGAATTCCGATGTAAAAGAAGTGAATGCCGATCGAATGCTGGAAGCAGTGGAAAACGTGATTGAATTACTACGAAGATGTGAGGACAATAAACAACAAGTCAGCGAGGCTGATGTGGAAAAAATCATCAAAGATGCATCAAAAGAAGCCAACAGCATTATAAAGGGCTTTATTATGGGTTTGCTCCAAACGATAAAAGAAGAAATAAACAAAGCCATTGATGACAGCAAGCTCCTCAAAAATTCCGGCGACTTAGAGAATGAAGTCGAAGAAGTAAAACAAGCAGTCGCCGGCGTCAAGAATTCATGTGAAGAAAATCTCTCGGCATTGGACAAGATTATTTCCTTTATCAGTGAACTGTCGGCCAAAGAAAAGAGCGATGAGGTATTGCGCCCTTTGAAGGCTAATGCCGAGATTGTCTTAAAAATTTGCGACGAGGAACTTTCCTCCCTTGCGGTCTGACTTGTCTCATGTAACCTTCGATCTGTCCACGCCCGTGCGCGGAGGCCTCGCGTGACAAAAGAGACAGTCACTTACCTGTCGATTGTTAGAGACTTGTTTTAAAAATGTAACACCATTATAAGAAATTAATTGAATAACGGTTTTTTTGCCTTTCGTTATACATTTTCTTATGTTCAGATTTCATAATTTTTTTATGGTGAAAATGTTATTTTTGCTTTGTTTTTTTTACTAGTGGAACGTTTTGTTTTGTATATTTTTGTATAATTTGTCTGATTTATAAAATTTAACCATTGTTCTTATTTAAATGTTATTTACTTTTGAGAGTACATAATTTTTTTATATGACCCACTCTATTTGCATGTTTTTTTTTAATTGATAAATTTGTGTTGTGTTTTATGGACCCAAGCAAATAAAAGCTAACAATGGCGAAAAGTGTTGAACGATGGCAAGTTTTTAGTTCTGATGCACTGTACTTTCTTGCTTAAGTTTGGGAATTTTTAGTGGGATTTCCAAGAGGTTTAAAAAACAAGGAAACATGACATGAGCTTTCAGGTTCTTTAATATGATAGTTCCGGTTAAGTGAAATTTCATAGAACTTGATGGGAACAACAAATTGAGGAGCAGTGTTTGGGATCAAGGCAGACTGTGAGCAGTCTCTCTTAAGATTGAAAATCTGTTAGCAAATGGTAAGCAAGTGCGATATGTGAGTATGCAAGTGGTGAAGAGAGAAGGCTTGCAGTGAAGGATCAAGGAGACATTGAGAAGTCAAGTTTCTGGAATCAAGAGAACTGGGCAAAATTTAAATTGAGGAAACAGTGGAGAAGGCTTTGTGGGCCATTTCTAAGTTGCCCCTAAACTAAAAGAATTTGTTCCTATTTTTACATACATAAAACCCTGCCTTGGATGCCAGAGGCTTTTCAGGCCCAGTTTCAGACTTTGGCCTATCATTTTACATGACCAGCATGGAAAACAAGTTTTATTTCACAACTTTGTTGCCTATGGCTATGGCTCCTGGGCAAAGACATGTCAGCTTGAGACTGACCCCAAAAGCATCTTATTGCAAACATCACACAAGAAATAACCTTTGGTACAAGGGTCACTACACATTCTCACACAACATATTTCGAATTATAAGTATGCATTTCAAATTATGCACAACACATTCAAATTCCTCGAAACACATTCCAAATTCTTCAAAACACATTTTAAATTCACTACAAATTCTGAAATCTTCACAACACATTTCGAAATCTTCGCAACACATTCGCCCCAGGACCCCAAGTGTTGGCAGAGAAAAAGAAACGGTTACCCAGCTCCTCCTTCTTGGTTATTCAGGGTATACATGGGTATACAGGGTATACATGGGTATACAGGGTATACATGGGTATACAGGGTATACATGGGTATACAGGGTATACAGGGTGTACATGGGTATACATGGTTATACAGGGTATACATGGGTATACAGGGTATACATGGGTATGCAGGGTATACAGGGTATACATGGGTATACAGGGTATACATGGGTATACAGGGTATACATGGGTATGCAGGGTATACAGGGTATACATGGGTATACAGGGTATACAGGGTGTACATGGGTATACATGGTTATACAGGGTATACATGGGTATACAGGGTATACATGGGTATGCAGGGTATACAGGGTATACATGGGTATACAGGGTATACATGGGTATACAGGGTATACATGGGTATACAGGGTATACAGGGTGTACATGGGTATACATGGTTATACAGGGTATACATGGGTATACAGGGTATACATGGGTATGCAGGGTATACAGGGTATACATGGGTATACAGGGTATACATGGGTATACAGGGTATACATGGGTATGCAGGGTATACAGGGTATACATGGGTATACAGGGTATATGTGGGTATACAGGGTATACAGGGTATACATGGGTATACAGGGTATACATGGGTATACAGGGTATACATGGGTATACAGGGTATACATGGGTATGCAGAGTATACAGGGTATACAAGGGTATACAGGGTATACAGGGTATACAAGGGTATACAGGGTATACGTGGGTATACAAGGTATACAGGGTACAGGGAGATAAACAGTCTATTACTATTACATGAAGGATATATCTATTTGGCGTAAGCGTAAGATGAAAGAATAGCCAAGAAGGAGGAGCTGCGTAACCGTTCCTTTTTCTCTGCCAACACTTGGTGTCCTAGGGCGAATGTGTTGCAAAGATTTCGAAATGTGTTGTGAAGATTTCAGAATTTGCAGTGAATTTAAAATGTGTTTCAAAGAATTTGGAATGTGTTTTGAGGAATTTGGAATGTGTTGTGCATAATTTGAAATGCGTACTTAATAATTCGAAATATGTTGTGAGATAAATAATGCGTAGTGACCCTTGTGGGCCACCGTAATCAAGACATGAATTGCGCATAAAATGTTTTCTAATAAATTACAATTTATTGTAATCCAATATTGGAAATAATGTTTTAATGGAGGTTTAGTCCACACAGCTCAGTCTTTCATGAAGAGCACAGCAACTGCATTGAAAGACCTCATTAAAAAACATAACGTTGCAGTAGGTCTTTCCACTTTTTCTTTGTATTTGCAGTTTGAGTTTTCATATGGTATCCCAGCTATAAACTTTCACTGCACTGCTTGAATATTCTTGGTCACCTAAAGGGGTGGGGAAAAAACATATGTATGAAGGCAGCATACAAAGAAAGTAGTGTCCGATAGCCCGGGGCTAGTCGATTTTGCTATTGGGCAAGTGAATTCTGTTATTAACTTGCCCGATGGGCAAGTGAAGTTTTTTGAGGAATTCACATTACAGAAGAGCTGTGAAATCAATCTGCTAATCAAAACGTTTTTAGGGCTAGTTGAAATGATGTTTGGGCTAGTAAATGTTAGCTTCAGCTTGCCCGAATGGCAAGCTGTAAAAATGATTTTCTTTGCACCCTGGAAGGTGAATACAATACCCAGATAAGTACCAACCAGTCTTTCAGGAACCGCACCCAGAGCTAAGGTGATCAAGTTCATAAAAAATTCTGACTAACCTCCTCAAACTTGTGAATCTGGCGAATGAAGAAATCTCCATACCGCCGCTCAACCTTGGTGTCAGCAATGTGAATCATGTCCTGAAATTAAGCAAGTCATCATTGAGTGTACTTTTATTATAATCATTTGATACTAATCAAAACTAAGTGTCTTTTAATGGAAAGGAATCGTAAATAGTGTTTTGACAGAAGGGTATTTTTTAAGTGAAATAATTGTAAATAGGATTTTAATAGTTAGCATTGTTATCAATAAAATTATTATTACTATTATCATTATTATTATTATTATTATTAATTTATTTTTCATCAAGGACACTTCATGCACCCAACATTAGGGTTACACAATAATGATGGCAAAGAATAATTGGGCCATATCTCTTGGAAAAATTAACTTCAAATTATATATTGCAGTCATCTTTGTGCATGCATGGCAGGGACTGAAGATGAAAGGGCAAGAGGAATACAAGGGGTGTACAAGAGAGAAAAAACAAACTGAGCATAAAAACATGCGAAATAATGACTTTGTTACAGACATTTCCTACCAGACTAAGATTCCTTAGTTTAGCTTTGTTATCAATAAAAGATGTTTAATGATAACAAAGCTACCCGGTAAACTAAGGAATCTTAGTCTGGAAGGAAATGTCTGTAACAAAGTCATTATTTCTTATACTTCATGTCAAAAGATGTTTAGTTTTACTTTCCTTCCAGACTTCCTTGTTCACCGGATTTCTCCATTCTTGCTCTCAGTTCCTGTCACTCAGGCTACTGTCATCCGACCCTCTTGAAAATTCTGTATACTACCTAGATTATACAGTAATTTTTAATAAATAATAAATATACAATCACTTTTTACCTGATCAATATAGAAGTCCACCTCAGAAGATGACTGAAGTTCTCCTTCAAGAGCATCAGTTCCTTTGGTCCAGACAAGGTTTCTCTGTTTGTGCTGCGAAAAATTAAAATAGATTCTGCCTACAGCTACAGTACACAAAAGCGATTTAAATCAAATTTGCTACGGTGCTCATTTATACTAATCTAACCATGGCAAATAACATTACCTTAAAACAGAGAAGTTGAGTCCTGAATTGGTTCTCATCCTGAAAGAAAAGCAAAAGTAGTGTAAAAGAATACGACCACATGAAATAAAAGCCACGAATTAGAATTGTTTCGGTCAGAGTTGACCCTACATGTTTATCCTAGTTTCACTGGCTATCTGCTTGGTGAGAGCAGCGTTATTAGTGGCCAAGCAACCAGTGTAGGATCGACAGTTTCTGCAGTCACATCCGTGTGAAGTCACTCGTCTGCTTGCCAGCTCTTCATAAAGAATGTCTTTACATATGACCACATTAAAGAAGAGAGGGTTTTGTGGTTTAACCTTTGACATTACTTATTAGATGCCCTCTCTTATTGTGAGTTCCCACTCCAGTCCTCTAAAAGTTTTCTAACTCACCATGTCTAGAAAAGCTGCTAGCTTGACAATGGGCATTGTTGTGTACAGCTTCAAGTAACTGGGAATTAAAAAGGAAAACAATAATTTAATGACTGTTACTTAGATACATGTATATACACCACACTGCTCTGAGAAAAGGTTTTTAAGGGTGCGTTCCTTTGGGGAGATCTGGATCAGGATCAGTGATACGAGATCACTCCGATCATAGTAGATCAAATGAACTGATGAATCCCTGTCCAAAGTGTTTGATCTACCATGATCCTAGTGATAGCAGATTTGTGACCGTCACCCTGATCCAGATCATCTCAAAGGAACACACCCTAAGTCTCATTAATTCAGTTCACTTACTGTATCCCCTAAATAATAATTATTTAGTGGATATTGTAAGTTAAGTTATTAAATAATCTTTGTATGCTTCTCCCTCAACATCGCAGAAAAGAAGTTCCCTTTGGAACAAACCAAATTCACTCATTGCGTGAGAGACTTAAGGGGGCTTATAGCTTTATACAAGTAAACTAGCTTTATCTGCATATTTATGCATGTTTTTCTAAAAAGGAAACAACTGACTTCAGTTGAGTATTAGATTATACACTAAAAAAAGGAAAAAAATTTCAGTTGAATGTGCACCTTCTAATGACTGGTATAAGAGATTGCTGTGAAACTTCATTCATGAAAACCTTCAGTTGCAGATTAAATGGTTCCTGAAAAAAAGGTGGTAGAAATTATAAACCAAATTATAAAAAGTATTGCAATCTGTTTCAATCGCCTTCAAATTTGTTTATCCATGCCTTCTTTTGTATTTTCTGTGCCCTTTATACCTTCTTTCAATGTTTCAAGTGTTTAGTGTTCTTTGACTCAAATTGGTGCCAGTTCCCATTGTTTGAATTTTGACAGCCTTTTTGTGTTTTTTCTTTTGTGATTTATAAAGTAAGAGATACAACTGCGCAAATGCTGAACCAAGGACGAAAAAGAAAATCAATGGGAGAGGGGGAGGGATGAGGGGAGAAGTTATCATTGCAATCTTCATCTAGGGGTCTCTTGAAGGTTCCTTGGTCCAATTCAAAGTATGGTGATCGATCCTTTTCTGTCTGTGCGCCGACACTTTGGAACGGCTTACCTGACAATCTGAGACTGGCAGTGGACTTAGATACTTTTAAGCATGATCTTAAGACTTATTTATTTAGAAAATGTTTTTATTCGTCTTGTTAATTTTTAAGTTTTTAATTTTTTAAGCTTTTAATTTTATTTTAATTAATTGTAAAGCGCCTTAGAACTTTAGCATATAAGTGCGCTATATAAATTTTTATTTATTTTTATTATTATTATTATCATCCGTGGTTCAGCTTTCGCGCAGTTGTATCTAGCTCTTAATGAACCACAAGAGAAAAAACACACCAAAAATAAAAAAATCGCCAACTACGCAGGCTAGAATTTTGATTAATTTCATGACACAGCTCCTTTTAGAGCTTACTTGTATCAACTTACCCTGTTAAAATTAGCAGGTGGTGCATCAAAATTTGGAGGAACAGGAGAGATGAACTTTGGACAGGAATAGGAAAATGATTCTTCAAACATCTGCATATCTCTGTGGAATAAAGTAACACTAAATAAGAAATGAGCCTTGGGTTTAGGAAGAAGTGTGTGTTTGTTTTACAGAGCTATGATGTGCTTCTAAGGTACAAGTATGAGCAGAAATTAACAAGTGAATAAACATACCCTCGCTGCAGCCTCTGTAACCTGTCACCTAACTTCTCACGAAGCTGTGAATGAACATTTTCATCAATTCTCTGAAAGAAAAATTAACTTAATATTATTCTACATGATATTATCAATTTAACTATTTTGTTTACCAAAATAACAAATAATCATTGTTGTCAGTACACACCAACATTATTAAACCTACTGTAAAAGAAACAAAGAGTTAGAATGCAGGTGTGTGCTAAGAACCAGGACCCTTTAATGCTTAGCCTAATATATATACTAGACCATGGTCAACTGTATTTTGCAACCCTATTCTAGTGTAGTAGTGAAGGGTGCAAAATTAGTATGTGTAATCAAATGGTGACAAGTGAAATTATTCCCTAATTTCACGAGTATACCATTTGATTACCTATTAATATCATGGGTGACGAATTACGTTAGCAATCAAGGATTTTTTACTTGTTTATCCTGGATCGTATCGATCGATCGTGAACTCCACTCTCTCAAACGTTTAGAGCTGAAATTTGGCTTAAGTTTTCAGAATTTTTTGACAACATACCTCTAAGAATCCTTCTTGATGTACTCTTTCGCGTGTTCAGGTTTTCTAAAGCATCTTTTTACGCCCTGACAATTGCCCTGACATCTTCATTCATGACATTTTAAAACTTCGTCGCCATCTTGAAGCAGAGACGTACGGCAGGTTGCCATGGCAATTTTGTAATTTCAAATGTGAAATTACAAATTAACGCTGAAACTTCGCGCCAAAATTAAGGAGTAATTCATCACCTACGATATTATGAGTATTAGTGCTTCAGCTTATTGTCATCCTCTTGACTTTTCATAACATTAATTTTGTTCTTTTTTTTTTCAAGGATCCTCATCCCTCCTTTTTCAATTTTGGGATGTTACAGACCAAAATTAATGCACTTTCAAAGAGTCTGGCTGAATACAACACTCATCTAGGTGGTGGGGAGAGACCATGAGAAATAACGAGTGTTACTGATCAATTTCCTACAAAATAATGATACTTTACTTTGGACTAAAAAAGCTCTGATTTCTATACCCTGTCACAGACAACACTTGAAAACTATGCCCTTCAGAGCAACTTAAAGCATTACAGCACAGTATACCAGTAGCCCCTGCCTCTGACCCCTCCTAAACAAGTAATGAGGTAATTATTCAAAATTATATCCAAAAGAATTCTTCTTAATTCTTAATTCTCACACCCCCTCTCATGGATTATCCATGGATAGAAATGATTATGATGCGGTCACATTGTTAATACAACTTTCTGAGCTTCTTTTGGCACTGTGTTCATTAGGCATCGGAGATCACACAATTCTCCCTTTACAGCACTGAGAATTCTCTGGCTAATATTCGGTAGCCTATGACTACTTTTTATTCAGACGTGGATCCTCTTTCAAAATATTCTCCTGTAAAGTTACACCTGTCTCCTGCTATTAGAATTCTCAGTGAAGACCTTGCTTTGGTCCATTTTAGGTCTTATACAATAATCTCCCCTCAAACAACGTTTTTCCATTCATCATTAGTCATGAGCATTTTACAAAAGAGCAGACACTGAAGATAGAAATCAATCATGACATACCTGTGGACATAATGTCAGACAAATGGCCAACAGAGTATACATCTGGTCATTTTTCTTCATAATCTGACATAAAAAAATACAACTGATCACTGATGTGAACCCATAACATCAAAACCAAATTAACCCATTCGCCCCTGAACCGCCCGTGCGGATCCACATCCTTTCTACCCCTCGTGACGTCGTCACTTTTAACGGTCAAGGCACACTTTGTCCGCTAACTTGTGCAGAGTGAAAAGATCTTTCAAACCATACCAGAATAAGCACAATTCAGTCAAGGACACCGGAGAAAAAGGCAAAAAAACACGCAGGATTGACCTGTAAATCTCCATGAAAATCTTGGTCCATTACCCACCTACCTTTCCTTTCACCTAATCCTAAGATCCTAAAAGCTTTCCTAAAAACTCTTCCCATCAAAATGAAGCCTACTAAATGCCCAGCAAGTCATACATAAAAACTGACATAAAAAAATATGACTGATCACTGATGTGAACCCATAACATCAAAACCAAATTAGTAATAATTTATTTATCCTTAATTTATTTTAAAATATATATTTTTTAATTAATCATTTCTTTATTATGACTATCAACAAGAATAACTTGACCTACAGCTACAAATGAATATAGGTACTAGTCTAATAATATCATTGTTGTAAACAATTCTCACAGCCTGTAATTCTCTACCTGTTCATATTGGTAAGACTTGGTTTGGAACATGTTCTTGGTTCTTTGAATATACAACAGTATATTGGAGAAACTGCGAATAGCATCCTGAAATTCAACAAAGTCAATACAAAAAAAAATATATGCATCTTAACACTTTTGTATGACTCACTACTGCTGCCTTACTTAACAGCCTGTTAATGGCAACCTTACTGTCACTTTATGGAATTGAAAGGTTTTAAGAACTATTAGTACTGTTTAAATTGGAGAATTTTTAGTGACGTTGCTTAGCCCAGACAAACTCATAGCACTCAGTTTATTTTAAACTGAGTTTCATTTTTTTCATTCTGTACATACATGTACATGCAAATGCACACTGAATCCAAAAAATTGACATTGATGGAAATAATCAAACTAGGACAAAAGGAACAGATGTCTTACCTTAAGAAACAGATGTAATGCAAAGTTGGGTGAAGGGAATAACAGTGTTCTACATATGTATACTCCAACAAGATGTAATGCATTTTCAAATATTCCAGAGTAAGAGTATGCAATCTGCTTTCACTTTTTCATGCTAACCTGGTATCTTTTCATCATGAGATAAGCAAATCCCACATAGTAATAGGTGGTAATCTGACAGGCAGGGACTCGAGAATACAAACTCTGAAAGGAGAACAGTAAACATGAAATTAATTCATATAGATATTTGCACCTTATAAGTTTTGAAATTATTTTGAATTATTCATAAGCAATGAAGTCATACAGCAACAAAATAATAGAATGCAAAATGTTTGTGGCTTTTTTTTTCTTCTCAAAATCAATTATACTAATTTTAACGCAAGGAGCACCAGGTGCAGTGTTGTCTATTGTGGTTGAGGCATAAGAAATAAAACAACTGTCAGTTTTCAGATTTCTCTCCAGTCTTGTTCCCCTTTTTTACTGGCTCCAGACCTTTCATTATTTTGACTGCTTGCACATTCTTAGCCTACTTCAAGTATACAGACTGTTTTGCAGTCTATAAAGCAAGCAAAAAGTAACTAAATTATAACACTGCAATACCTTACAGGGGCTGTGTCATGGCTGTCCAGTTAATTTTGTTAGTGTTGCCAATCACTAAACAATCGACAAAAAAGAACTTTGAAAGAGTGTTAGGATAACAAGTTTTCAAAAACCAAAATTTCAATCCATTTTAATCTTCCACAAGTTCATCCATCTGTGCCTTGTTTCGTATTTTATTCATACCTTCAATCAACATTTTGGGCAATTATTTCATGCTTCACTCAGTTTGGTGGTAGCTGCAACTGCTTGAATTTTGACAAATTTCGTGACACAGCTCCTTTAATCAGTTAATTAATCAAAATGACCATAATGACAGTACTGGGTGCATAATTAACCCACCTTTTTATTAAGTTCTACATTCTCTAGAACTTTGATTGCTTGGAAGTAATCTCCAAGAAGTGAGTGTAGCCGTAAGAGGCCAATCAAACTGAAGTAACCCAGCATCTTGTAGAGAGGTTGAATTCCAAACTCACCAGCCACTGTATCAGGATGACCGCCTTGGTTGTATACCTCCAGCTACAAAAATTAATGAGAGGTTATAATCACATTGTCTTTCTCTGTTGGTGAATTTTATACATAGAGTGTACATTTTCTAAAGGTTCCCCAGTGAAGTTGACAGCATTACATGTGTATGATGACATTAAGTTAACATACAGATTATACACAATATATGAAGTCTAGTTGTTTTGCTGTGGGTACATCCCTTCTCAGGTTAAAATAGGAATTCCTTTTTCTCCTATGACATAGACAAGTGCTTTACTTTATGTGGTAAATATGCTTAGCCATACAGCTAGTTTACAGATTAATCCCACTGGTAAAATTAAGGCAGACATTAAAATGCAAAATTTTAAAAACAATTAGGGCTGGGAAACAAGGAAATTCTGGATCAAACTGGGTTGTTTACTGCTTCAACCTGAAAACATATTTTACCTACAACAGTTTCACTGCAAAGTGAAATGCCAAATTCCAGCAACGATTTGGAAATACATGCACATATAGCATGCATGCAAGAGGGAGACAAACATTTTTCACCATTGCTCCATTTCCATTTTCTACATGTTGAATACTTTCATAGACAATAACTCTTCACAAAATTGTGCGCAAGAATTTCCAACTAGTACACGTACATAATTTTTATAAAAAAATAAACATGTCAAATCTGGAAAGGTTAGTGTTTCAAGCCTTGATCTGCTCTGCCACATTAGCTTCTGTAGGCCCAGTATAAAACTCATAGTGATGATCATGACAACTTCCAGTGGAGCACTTTTGCATCCAACACAAGTAAAAAAAGTTTTTGCAATAGATTTATACTTCTAGGGGGCAGTCTATGTGAAAAGAAACAAAAGAGAACCATAACTTTCCTTCTTCAAATTTTGTTGTAGTCATGATTGGTCAGTAAAAAAAAACTTTCTGACATTTAATTCTAACTGTAGTCATACTTGTGATGTTGTGGTTGTCTAATTTGCTTGATGAAGTGTATGATTGATGATGACTGACCAATCTGGTCTTTACACAGCCCTAGAACATTAGTACTTACCAGTATTTACTGATTAGTAACAATACAAAATGATTATAATCACCTGGTAATTGATCCTGGACTTCTCTACTAATGAATACAATACATTCAACACACTGTGAACATTCCAGATCTGAAAGAAAGAAGCCAAATGATAAGGACCACAATAGAGGAGCTAAATGTACATTTTACATTAGGATGTACACTGTATGCAGAAAAAAGTGATAATCATCCCCTTTTACACATGCAGTCATTTAACATTTTCCTCTTTAAGTGTGGAAAGTCTGTGGTTAAAGGCAATGCCCAAAAACCAGGGTTGTCAGAAAGTTTTTAAGTAGACAGCTTACAGCGTAGTTGTCAAAGTAAGCGGCCAATTCTGAAGGAACTGGCGAGCACCAAAGGTTCAAGCCTCTAGGGGTGACTGGGGGCATGCTACCCCAGACAATTTTTATAACTATTTAGACACTCTGAAATGCTGTTTTCTGCACTCTCCAGGCTATTTACTCTCTCAAATTACTAAAAATCTAAAGTGAATTATAAGGTGAATTACTGAGTGTAAACATAAACACTTGCTATTGTTTTCAGGAGATGTTTCTTTACCAGTCCAGTGATATTTTATTTTAAAAATGCCATCCATAAAGAAATGCTAAGCAGAGTAGCCAGCCAATACTAACAAAGTAGGCAGCAATTTTTGCCGGCAGCCAGCTACTTTTGACAACCCTGTAAAAACCCCAATAGGATAAGCCATCTTTTTGTTGTTGTTGTTTGTTGGGTTAGGTTTTTTTACCTTGGTGTTGGCTCGGAGTGTTCCAACTTCATCTTCTCCTTTTTTGAGCAGCTTTGATCGATATTGACTGAATTCCTGGAACTAAAATGGTAAGACATAGTACTCACATCACCGCACTGTGAAATTGCTGAAAGTACAAATATACACTGTACATGTATGTAACAAGTAATACATTGAATGAAATCCCATCTTTGTCTACAAGTGAGACAAAAAAGAAGGGAGCTACACGAATACTGCAAAGCCATCTCAAAACAAAGACTTGTTTGACCCTTGCTATTACATTAAATAGACCATGCAGTGTGGCAAATGAAAGCCTGGGATGTCAGGTAGCCTTCGATGTGACAAGAAGCACACTTGAGAAGGTAAACTGAGCTGATGGCTAACAATTCCCACAACCCAGCCATGGCTTTCACAGAGGATTACACACTATGTAAAACAAGGATTACAGTGCGACTAGTGTAACAGGGACCACTTAGACAAAGTTGACCGATAGGATTACAGGAAAATAACAATTTTGCTACCAGTTCTTTAAATTACATTCCTGTTTGTTGAAAATCTTTCGCCTAAAAGACTATTCTTTCAAAGGCTAACCTGATAAATAAACTCATCAATAATGTCCCACAGCCACTGATTTGGGAGACTAAGGGGGACTGGCTCATCTGTGTCTGAAAAAAAAGATAAAATATAATTATTTCTCTCATCATCTCATCATCCAAGTAACAAAGCCTTCTCTATTCAGCTCAATATTTCAGATAAAAGATTATTTGGTTAGATATCAACAAATAAAACAGACCATTTCCATTTGGTCTGACTGGAATATTTGGGACCTTCTTTTGAGGTCTGGTTATTTTGGGCTGTTACACTGAAATATCCCTTTCCAGTTGACAAAATTGCTGTCTCAATCTGTGCAGCTGGAATGTACCATTCCACTGGGCACATGGAATTTCCAAAATTTCAAATGAGAATTTTTGGTGAATGGAAAGCAGCCCATAAAATCTTAACACCCAGATGTTCTGTTAAAATGTATGTAGTATGGCATGGATTTTTGTCAATTACTGGAAAATAAAAGTGATACCACTTTTGCAGTATTTATGCCAGTTCTAACTAGATGATAATACTGGGCTTTTTGTAACAACCAGGCTTAAGACAAAATCACAAATAAGTGATTCCAAACAAAACTAGAAATAAATCACAGTAGAGGAACTCTATAATTTGTGATTCTTGGGACTAACATCCCTTGAGAAATTGAAAACAAAACTTATGCAAAATTTTTCAGGGAAGACAAATAGCAGGATGGGGAATGTGAAAGTAGCAGATCATACATTGCAGTTACTGACAAGCTGACCAACTGACAAAACTTACTCAGTATATAGTTGAACAAGTCACAGTAGTTAAAATATGATTCAAAGCGATGTTCCAGTGTAGGCTGAAATAAAAAAAATGGCATTTTTTGGTTAACTTGTTTGTTACAGTAGCCCCAATGGGGAGTCTCAATTAAGCATAAATTTATATAATCAAGAACATTTTTTGCACACTGAACTAGGCATTTAGAAGGGAGCAGGAGCAAGCTCTGCTGGGTACACTGTACATTAACCCACTTGCTCCTGGCAAGAATTTTGCCCAAAATCATGATTTGAAGCTACCCGTAGCTAGCCAAGCTGTTTTCTGGTCACAGTCCAGCTACTTACCACAAAGCTGTTCACAGGTCGTACACGTCATGGCCTTCTGATCCAGATGTAATATACAAGTGTGCAAAGTTGGGGCATGCACAGAAAGCAACATTTTGAGAGAGTTTTGGGGTTTAAAAGTGACACAGCACCCTTGACTTTTTCTTTCTGCTTTCTCTCCTCCTCTCTCCTTTCGCTTCTATTGCATCAGTTGCTTTTCTTAGATGCTAAGCATTTAGTAAGCTTCATTTTGCTGGGAAACGTTTTTTTGGAAAGCTTTTAGGATATTTGGATTAGATAAAAGGAAAGGGAGGTGGGTAGTGGAAAAAGATTTTCAAAGGAGTTTTCAGGTCAACGTTACACGGTTTTTTTTTTGCCTTTTTCTCTGGCCTCCTTGAAACATGCTCATTCTGGTATGGTTTGAAAGATCTTTTTACCCTGCACACATTAGCTGATAAAGTCATTATTGACCGTTAAAACTAGTGATGTCACAAGTGGTGGAAGGGACCTGGATCTGCACGGGTAGTTACAAGCAGTCCAGGGGCAAATGGGTTAAATAATCTTGAATAGGGAGTTTAAGCAGTGATGTTTTTGAGCGATGCAAGCCACCCAGAAAAGGACTTTCTGCACTCTTGAGTCGTGATTTTGAAAAAATGTTTGGACAAATGGTCTCTATAAGAGTAAAGACATTTAGCACAGTGGGTTGGGAACAGGATGATCTAGTGATAGGTACCTCATACACATTTACTAGATTATTAGCGAAGGCATGCATTACCTTCAGCTTGTTGTAGATATGTCTGTAGCATAATTCTTTGTAAAGAATCAAGAACACAGGGTCTGGTATGAAAACAATAACCATCATTTCAGTTAAATTGAAAGTAAAGATTTCTAATTTCACACCACATACATTGTACAGTATAAAACTATAGCTGTAAACTGCAAAGTACAAGAAGACAGTACAAAATCACAAAGATAGAACCTGATTAAACTTTATCAAATTTGGCTGTTAAAAGAGTGAAGTTTACCTCCATCCACAATAGAGGCAACATAATCAGCATCAGGCCATGGAGACTTTTCATAATGCCTTTCAGTTAATTTGTTGAAGCTGCATTGATTAAATTGACAAGCAAAGTAATAAAAGCAATGAGCAATCAGGATATTTCTGACACAGAAGGATCAAAAGGGGAGGAGTACAGACTGACTAAACCACAAAAGAACTGAATGAGAATGAGCTGGGCTTTTGTTACTAACATGACACTTAATCACCAGGGGCTTCATAGAAGGGACTCTTTATAACCTTTATTCTGCAAATAACTAAATCATTACTTCAAACTCTAATGTGCATAAATAAAAACAGTTAAAATCAGATGGGGAGTGAATAACTGAAATGTATTAAAGCCTGCTCCAAGTTTCAACAGTTTTGATCATCATGGTAGGTACATGTGGAACACAAATTTGTTGACTATAATTGAAGTGAAAGTTGCCAAATTGGTGACCTGTGTTTCATGGTAAAAAAAATGCAACCAAGGATTTAATTTTGACTTTGGACCAACTCAATCTAGCCAAACCATGGCAATCTGCAGTTTCTCCCTACGCCAAGGCAACACAGAAAGCTAAAAAAAATCTAGAACAGCACTTATCTTTTGAATCAGTATTCTAAATCCCCATGTAATCAATGAATGCTTTTCATTCAACCAATCTATCTATGTTTTTATGTTACATGTACTATGTTCACACGGACAGCATTGCTCCATCATTCGATATATAATCTTCACATAACCAACTATCCCTTGATTCACTCTGACAAAGGGTTTGCACTTATTACATGTCTATAAAACATCAGCTTTTTAATCTTTTTACTGTGGTTATTGACTTAATCTGATAAAACCAAAATGTTTGTACAGGTCTTGTCAGTTTGATTCAGTTACATGTACATTTCTTATACAGGAACTATCCTGTCATCCCTATTGTTAACCACCTGCCTCGCTTAAGTGGAAGGTGGGTGCCTTGGATACCCAGGGGCTTCCACTGTGGCCAGCCAGCCCCTAGATAGAAAACTGCCCCCAAGGCTGGCAAATCCCCGCAACCCAGCCATGAGCCCCCATTCCAGGCACCCATCACACTGATGAAACAGTGGAAAGAAGAAAAATAGGGATGGGAGGGGGGAAGACGCTAAATGAACCGCGCTCCACAGACCACTGCACAAATGGTCAACGAAGAACTCGCAGATCCTAGCCGTGTACAAAGTTGCCACGAACCATGTGAGCCTGCACTCATGGGATTGACCGCTAGATCCCCGCTAAGCTCATGGGCCGCTTGACCGCTAAGCTTGTGGACCACATGTCCGCTTAACTTGTGGGCCGCTTAACCACTAAGCTTGTGAACTGCTTGACCGTTAAGCTTATGAGCCGCTAGACCGCTAAGCTTGTGAACCACTTCACTGCTAAGCTTGTGAACTGCTAGACCATTAAGCTTGTGAACTGCTTGCCCGTCAAGCTTGTGGACTGCTTGATCATTACGCTTACAAGCCACTAGACCGCTAAGCTTGTGAACCGCGCGACTGCTAAGCTTGTGAACCGCTAGACTGTTAAGCTTGTGAACTGCTTGACTGTTAAGATTGTGAACTGCTTGACCATTAAGCTTATGAGCCGCTAGACCGCTCAGCTTGTGAACCGCTTGACTGCTAAGCTTGTGAACCGCTAGACCGTTAAGCTTGTGGACTGCTTGACCATTAAGCTTGTGGACTGCTTGACCGCTAAGCTCGTGGTGGTTAACTCAGTTAAATTACATTTAACCAAATTGATCACAATAAATAAAAGGGGGTGAAAGGCTTATTAGAGGTTGGTGGGACTTTTATACATGTAGGTTTTCATGCCAGTTGTACAACTTACCCTGTTTCATAAATGGATTGAATTTCATAAACATTCTGGTGAGAACAAAATATTAAAATAAGAGTTGTATGTGATAATTTTTCTGTACATATCCAGCTGCAGTGTTTAACATAATGGGCAAGCACAGCATTATTGAAATGACATTTTTAACAATAGGAGCCTACATTAATTGTTGATTGATAAACAGTCCATGTTTTAAAGCAGACAGAGGATATTACTTGGCCTTGCAGAGACATACAATTTCTCTTCTAGCAATGAAAAATGCCGTAAAATACCAAAAATAAGCCCTGGGGCTTATATTTTTCAAAGGTCCTTTTTGAGGGGCCTATCTATGGAGGGAATTTTGCATTTCAAAATTGATTGGGCTAGCCTTATAGTTGGAAGGAAATTTACCGTTTTTGCTTTGTTTTACTTTGTATTAATTTTGAGGGCAATTTCTAAGTACAAGTCCCCAGGGGGCTTATTTTTGGAGGGGTGATTTAACAGAGGATTTTCACGTTACAAGTTTGGGGGGCTTATATTTGGAGGGGCTTATACATGGAGGGGTTTAATTTTGGAATTTTATGGTATTTCTTTGCTGTAAAAGGCACGATTTATTTAGCCAGTGTACACCTGTCAAGCAGGGTATGATTTATTATCTAGCCCTAGTAACAGTGATCTTTTCACATGAAAAGATAAGATGTTATTTCACGTGTGCATATACCAACCTCATTTAGCATTTGATTGGTGTTTATATAATAAATTAGCTTATATGTAGTAGTTGAATTTTAAGGTAAAAAGAAAGGATAAAAAAGTTTTGAGGGACAGAGTAAGTTTCTTTTTCATTAAAATTCACAACTAGAGGTGTCCCTTAAAATCTGTTGGTTGTGAGAGTTTTAGAAGCACAACCTTTACAAACCTATCAAGAAATTTGACATATTTGTCTTAACATTTGGAGGTGTACAATAATTATGCATCGTATAATTATATTTTGTGAAAATGAATTAAGGTAAGGCCAGCTTTTTATAAATTTACAATGAAGTAAACCTTTCCTATCTGATTATTACCTGCTCAGTGACATGTTGGTGAAAGAAATGAATGAAGCGCCTGATCTCTTCAGGAACACTGTATGTATAAGTGGGTGTTTCTGGAGCAGTATTATACATCTGACCTGAAAACAAAAGAGGTTTACAAAATGAACTTCACAATCATTAAATTAAAAAAAAAATGTAGAATAGAGAAGAGGCAGTCACATTCTGTGGCTTTGTGCCACTTAGAGGTTTGCTAAATCTATGTCTGTAAACACACTATAAACAGAAAACAATCAAAAAAGCATTAATCAATGTCTGCTATCAACCCACAATTACAGCTTCAAGTGTCAGGCAGTCCAGTGGAATAACAACGCTCAAAAGCAGTTTATAAAAAAAAAAAGGAAAAGAAGGCAATTCCCTGCTTGTCCCACTTTATTTTGCAATACATGCACAAGTTTTTGAGCATATGAGACAATATTTTTGTCACAATTGGGTATCACTTTAAAATAAATGTTTTCATTACTTTTACTGGTCAGAAACCAGCCATGACCACCTCTGTGTACTGTAATGCTTTAGAGTGTATATGACACAAATTTTCCATTTTTAATTCTTAAATACCGGTATATGTAAAATCTGTACATGTATCCAAGATTGCAAACGAGTAACAGGGAAAAAAATTCGGATAAGCTGGGTGGCACTTTAGAAAGTTAGTACGAGAATGTTCAATAAAAAATAAAAAGTAACGATGAACAAAACTACGGACACAACGTTTTGGCGAGAACCTTCAAAGCATTGAGAAGAACTGACCTGGCTTCCCTGTAAAGGAACATTTTAACACGGCTGGTCACTCAATCAATGACGCTCTTGTTTGCGGAATTATGTTTAGCAGGGAAAACGCACAACGGAAGCATCTGGAGATGTGCCTGATTGTTCAGCTTGGCACCAGTCATCTGTGCGGCTTAACCTCTACGTTCTGTTTCCTCTAGGCCACACACACTACAAATTTTATTGAATGTTTATTTTTTCTTTCATGGTGTACACAAACCTCGGAACAATAATTTATTCTAACGTACTTGTAACTCCTCTGTTGAAGGGTCAGACCCGAAACATTTGGAAAGAAGCTCCAACTACAACACGGCACTGTTGTTCACCATTATCAGGGTGTTCATTAGGCATCGGAGATCGGAGAATTCTCCGTTGACTATGCAGAATTCTGTCGCAAATGTTAAGTAGCCTCTGATTATTTCTTATTCAGACATGGGAGCCTCTTCCAAAATATTCTCCTGTAATGTTACATCTTTCTCCTGCTACTAGAATTATTGAACATTATCCAAGATTTCAAGTCATCAAAACTCTTCCAAAACCCTTTTTTGTCTTCAAAACACACAAATTTGCCTTCAAAAAAGTCAGTCAAATTGTGCGACCAAATTGACAAGTATGATGTAGAATGATTTGCAAGAATGTCAAGAATGTATCTAATAATTTAAAAGATGGTGGCAATTTATTACAAATGGATTATTGTTGTCGACAACTCCCCAATCATCTTCAGAATCCTCATTAACGTGGCTATACCTTTGTTACAGTCAGATGAATTGCTTAATTCCACAGAAAACAAAGCGATGAACAGGGCTGAACAAAACAACTGACCTACGTCACATGACGTCACCAGCCTTTCTTTGATCCTTTACTTGTTCCCAGTCTCTGGGACATTTCTAAAGGGGAAAAAGAAGTTTTTGGATGGCCGAAATTCAAGAAATTTTTTGGGAGACATTTAAAAAGTTTATAATAATAATTGTTAATTACACTCATCTCAAGACAAAAATCCGTTTACGTTTTCAAAAAATTCGTGTCATATACACTTTTACTAAAAACTTTATTTTCTTTACCATGAATGGGAGGTTCATATTCTCCACCATATGAAGCCCCATCACGCACACCATACTAAAAACGAAAAGAAAAACGTTGAAAAACAGAGAAATAAATTACGAGCAGTCGGATAATACAAATAAAAAGGCTCATTTTCCAACATGGTACCCTAGGGGCCAGAGGGTTTTTTTCCTGTTGTTTGCGGTGCAAATTGAGCGGCGAAGCCGCGAATGTGACGAGCGTCACAATCGCGGCTTCGCCGCTCAATTTGCACCGCAAACAACAGTTAAGAAACCCTCTGGCACCCAGGGTACCAACATGGCGACATTGAAGTCAAAATATTAAAGTCATATCTTACCATTTATCAAGAGATTTCACATTTAAAATATGATTCCAAGATTTGATTTAAGAACTTACCTCCCCGTCTCCGTACTCTTCCTGATCGTACATCACAGATAACTTACCAAAAACATGTATATCACAGCTTATTAAAAACAGTTCTAGGAAACTCAAAGTCCTCGTGTCTCTTACAGGCTTGGTTACCTGGCCTTGGGAGAAGCGCAATACGTTGAATAAGGAACACGAAAAGTATCCTCGAAGGGAGAATCGCTGACAAGACTCGACTGAATTTTTGCGGGTTTACCTTAGCCTGAGATCATGCCCTCTCTTTATTAACCCTTTATGTCTCTCACGGGAAGAGGGCGTTATTTTTTTCCCTCTCGAGCGAAAGAAGCAAGGAAGCAAAAAAAAACAAAACAAAACAATAACGCCTGATCTCAGGTTAGGTTATTCTGTAAGAACCTGTGAACTTTTTCTTTGTTTCGCACCTTTTGTTTTTCCAGGTTCTATTGTGCAGACTTCTTTGTTTCCTTTGTTTCACGTCACTCGTGAGTTGAACAGGTTCTTACACCGAGGATGAGCCATTTTTGCTCAAGGTGCATGGATTTTTTAACGACATTCGTCAAGCATTCACGCTAACAGTAAAGTCGAACCTCGAACCGCTATATTTAATTAGTAAAATCCAACTAGTGGTCTACCATCAATGCTGCATTCTGATTGGTTGAGCTACTACTAGGCTATATGTTATAGCCTACTAGTAGCGAAAAGCGCGGGCTTTTTGGCGGCAAAAAAAGGATTAAAGACAAGCTTTAACTAGCTAAACTTGTTTTATTCTCGATATTTTTGACCAACTAGTTGGATTTTACTAAAACAATTATTCCTCTCGCCCTCATGGCCTCTAAGTCAATAGCCCATTCGGCCTTCGGCCTCATGGGCTATTGACTCAGAGCCCATTCGGGCTCGAGGAATAATTGTTAAATGGTCGCCTTTATTTAACTTTACAAGAATAGGGTACTAAAATTTACATAAAACAGGTATTTTAAGTGTCCTTTTTACTTAGACAGGTATTTTAATAAAGCGTCAGTTTTTAGCAATACTCGACAATACGGATAGTGCGGAAATTTGGGCTTGAAATTCATGTATTATGACGTGGAGTTAACCCTACTAAAATACCTTTCCACATGCACATTGTTTTTTTAGCTATTTTTGCATGTGAAAAAACATGGCTGGATTAATAAAACATGGAGTGATAAAATTTTGGACAGATATGGATTAATAAAATAAAATACAGTCAACATAAGCAAATACATGACTTCTTGTTCTGCTCACTTTTCAGAAACAGTAAACTATTGCGGATTCTAATGAACCTATGGGTCAACTTTTCAAATATAATTTTTGTTCTATCCCGTCTGTGATGCAGGTCCGCTAACAACGCTCTCGTGAAACTAAAAACAACAACAACGAAAAAAAGTAACGTTATTCAGCGAGGGTGACGCTTCACAATTTCAAGCGCTGGTGAATAAAAACCAATGGCCCTCTGAGTGACCCCAACGGACTCGTGTTGAAAATTTTTTTCTTTCTTCTCCATTTTGTGCGGCTGGTGAATTAGAATACGCAGCGTTTTACTTTCTTCCGACGTGTTCCACGCGTTTTCGGAATGCCTCGCCATATCGACAATCCGAAAATTTTGGGCAAATGGTAAAAGACACGTACCGTTCTTACCGGCCGAAAATTCCCGACCAAATTTCCTAAATTTTTTTATAACTGGTAAACAACTTGTCTCTCTCTCTCTCTCGCGGACGCGCGATACTTCGCCGGCACTAGTCAAAAGACAACATCAATTTTAACAGTTTTATTAATGCATGTTTTATTAATCCATGTTTTATCACGCCATGTTTTATTAATCCAGTCCATGTTTTATCACTCCAATCCAGTCCATATTTTATCAAACGCCCTTGAGGAGGTAGCGGAACTGATTGGACAGAATTTTTAAAAGTTCTCATCTTCAAAGCTCGTAGAATATCCTATCCTATTGCTGTGGATACAGCATCCTTGCGTGACTGCTTCATCCGTTGCACGATAATGAAGTGTAATTTTCAGCCTCTGCTTGTAGGCGTGAACTGTTTGCTTTCTTCCTTGTTTGTCGGCAGATCGGGCGCCGGGGTTGGCAGTGTCCAGTGCACGGATGGAAATTACTATGACCGATCAAAGCATCGACATGTATCTTGCTCCGAGTGCAAATATGAATTCGAAGATTGTTTTTCTTGTTGTAAGAAAAACACGGGCTATCAAGGTATGTGAGGTTGAAGATTCTCAACTTAAAAAATATCGACCAGGACTATCAAATTAAAGAAGAAACTGACAGAAGTAATCAAAAAAGAAGATTTGATACGAGGGCAGACTAAGCTTAAAGCCTTTTAAAGCGTTTTGTATTTTTTAATCAAGAAAATCAGCTCCAAGTACAAAAATTCAGTGCTATGGTTATCAGTATCCTTGCTCATGTTAGGATTAAATTTTTACAGTGTAAACGAAAAAAAAGGGTCAGAATAAGAGAAATGATATCAGAAATTATTAAATATATTTTTTCACTTTATTTCTTCGAGGGCGATACGATGTACCCTCGCTTTTTTATCTGATCCGTAAAAACAAATATTTTAAGCATACATACCGACCGACGATTCTAATTTGCATGGCTTTGCTTAGTTTAATATTCACAAAGTTGTTTCGCACAATCCGTCTAAATTTTGTAGATTTCATTGTTTTGATATAAGCAATTGTGCAGAAAATGATTGAATTATTCAGAAAACAGTCTTGTGGTTTTACAAAGTCTTTTCCATGTGAAATTGATTTTATAATGCATTTCAAAACATTAAGCTTTTTCAGCAGGTTGTTTGCATTGAGCGGCGAAGCCGCGATCGTGACGAGCGGGAAAAAAAACCGCTCGTCACGATCGTCGCTTTTTCCCGCTCGTCAGAAACGTATTATTCCAGGGAATCTATCTATAATGACTAAAGGCTGGGTTACCAATGGTGGCACTGCCTCGTACCCAGAAGTCTCTCTCTTTCGATGAGAATTGGCGCGCAAAGGAAGGAAGGGGACCGTCTGTACCCTTCCCATGGTCCCTTGCGCTTCCCCACCAGTCACTCGCGTTTCGCGCTCGCCTCTAAATTACGAAAAACGTAGCTCGTGGGGAGGAGGCTAGGCTGAATGGTACCGTTTACAAAAGGAAAATAGGCAGAGCCTACGTGTAGACATCTTAGTCCTTTCGGTTCTTTATGGAAATAGGAGACATGTAGGCGCTATCAACTAACGCCAAAAACTCTGAACTCGCTAAAGCGAAATATTTCAAATGGTCAGTTTTGTTCGTCTGTTTTCGGAGCGGTTTTCAATGAAGAGCTTGTTAAAACAGTTTGATCGCCTTCTTAAAAGGTTTTCAAACTTTCGTTGTTCTCAGTCCCTTGCTGTCCTTGCTGCATAACACAGCAGCTTGAGGAAGAGGGGAGGGAGGCGGGGGGGGGGTGCAATAATTTCACTCTGCTACCATCACGTGACGGGAAGCAACTTCATAAGGTTTATCATCTGACACCGGCTATTACCTGGTGTTGGAATGAATACGAAAACTGGAATTACTATACCTTGGTAAAGTTAACAGTGCCAGTGAGATATTGTAATCTGTGGAGTATCCTCTCTCCTGATAGGTGTAAGAAGCAACACTACAAAGGTGAAATCCCATCCACAATCACAAGACACTCGAAGTTTAGCAAAATTATCATCTTTAGAAGGTTATGACTTCTCACCAAATATTCTTGTGGTGTCTACCATTGGCTTTTTTGTGGGTGCTTCTTTTCTGGTTGTCCTGCTCATTGTCTTCAAAAGTTCCGCTGTTTGTCGTCACAGGGAAGCAGAAGATATCGTAACAGAGGTGATGGAGATGGAGCCTCCATGTAATTCCGCTGAAATAGAACAAGGAGACACACTCTGATAACAGTGCACAAGCCATTCTCAGATTAATCTTCAAAGATGAAACACTTTTATTTCCTGATACTATTTATTTCATTCCGTTAAAATATTTGTACGAATTTTTGTAGAGGGAAAAATGTCATATGAGAAACCTAGATAAAAAAAACTTCGAAAAAAGAATTTCTCACTTTCTTTGCACAATAAAACAGTACTGTGGATGAATTAATAGGAAGAACCTAAGTTTCTCTTTCGAATTTCGCCGTATTCAAGTAGGAAAAAGTCAGATTTTATTTAGTTTCCCACCTCCTCCCTCTTCTCCGACTTCTCCATGATCCACCAGAGTGGCTTCAAATGATATTTGGTCAAGCCATTTGTCTTTGAAAGTGGAGAGCAATCACGAGCGAATTCCGCAAGGGGGGCCAGCTGACCTCCAGTTAGCCCTCTTCGAACCAGTCATGACTGTTATAACTGTTAGAATTGGTAAGCCTGAACGACGTTCACCTCGCGTTAAAATACCGCTTCCTCCCACAATTTTCTTTCTAGCTGGGTAGAGGATCGGTAGATTATGCTGCGAAGGATTCTAAACTTTCACCGAGCATAATTAAATCTAAAACCTAGCCGTCAACCATCAAAGCAGACCCCACATTATGCCCTTCAAGTTATATCTCATTTATGGAAATCCCTTACCTTTTTTACACGACTTCTTAACGGGGAATCTCCCTTTTGTGCGGAAATAAAGTCGCCTGCGTGACAGGCGTGAAAGAGGGATATGGGAAGGGAGGATTACGGCGCGCGAGAGCGCGAGAAGCGCACCCACGCAGGCTAAGTAGCAGGTGATGTACATTGAGTAAAACGGTGCAACAAATGACTCACGACGATACTGTTTGTGTTCCCTGCTAGAAGAGGCCTCTGCTGGCAGGGACCTGTTTGTATAGTGAGCTATAAAAAGCATGTCGCGTGCATCTACCAACGAAATTGTAACATCTGTCTAGATCTCGATTCTTTTGTTGCAGCTGATAGGGTTGACCTCATGCATGACCAAAGCAAGCCGCGTGAGATTATTGGCTATTTTAAGGTCGCTCGTGAAACTGGGTTAGAGTTGGGTTGAATTGCACCGGGAAAGTTTTGATGGATTCTACTCAAACTCTCCCAGGCTCCTCCGAAGAGGCTCCCGCTTGGTATTCCAATAAAAATAGCAATAATTAAATAAAATGGTAACCGCTCGGTGGACGATGGGTAGAGAGAAAAGGCCTCGTTTCCTCTCTTTCCCTTCTCATCGAAACCCTGCGCGCTTTCGTTTTTCCTCTTCCCGGCCTCCCCACGACACAAAGAGGCCTTTACGGAGGAGATAGTAATAGCCCAGCAATAAAGAGAAACGATAGCGTCCCTAAAACCATTCCATTCTCACGCGCAACTGGCTCAAATGGCCAATAGTGTTTATGAATGATGGAAAGGGGATTTTCCCTTCATATTGCTGAAATAAGATTCAAGTTTTGCTTTGTCAAGTTTATTATTTGGCATTAGAGGTTATTCCGGGAAATTACTTATGACGTTTTTCAGAAAGCATGAATTCAACCAAGAGCTATCCGTTTGTTGTACTTATTCTCAGCTTGACATTTCTACAAAAATGTGTCTCACGTCCACCTACACTTCCACCTCTGTGCATGGATGGAAAGTTTTATGAAGAGAATGTATTTGCTTATTTAAGCTGCAGAGAATTTATGGAGCACTCATCCCACTACAAAAACTACGCTAAGTGCTGTGCAAGTGAGTAATTGGCTTGTTAGTATTTTCGTGAGGGTCCCTTCTTCCTTTGTCTTTTGTATGCCTAGTGTAACTCCTGGGTTTGGGAATGAAATCCTAAAGAGTGGTAATTCAAACCAATATATAAGTTGAAGTACTTGCGAGCGGCAAATTTCCAGCGGACTCTCACGGAGCCTTTCAGTTACTGTCCGTATGCAGTATGTAAGCCAAAAAGGTTAGAAACGCTAGCAAAGCACATATTTTTTCGAAATATCTTGTGAAGTTATGCGGTTTTGTTTTTGTTACAAAGAAAATTTGACACCATCCATCAGAATGCGATTCGAATGATCTTCAGTCGTGTACCAAGGGTAACAGTGATCGGAAGAGAACCAATCCACTCTAACTGCTATAGTTTTAATTTTTCTTTAAACAGCGACGAATCCAACAAGTGCCCACTTTTCTAAAACAGCCCAGCTTTCATCCCGACACAGCAGTCATCTCAGTGAGTCCGTTAAGGTCGAGGGACGTTTCTTCCTTCAGAGTGAAGTATTCTGGAAGGAAGACATACTCATTGCCATGACATTTTTGCTGAGCTTCTTGTCAATTTTAGTCTCTGTCTGGACGCTGGTACTGGTAAGCCGAAGTACATCCGCTCTTGACCATGTGATCAAGTTCTGCGTGACAACAGAGAAGCTTTTATCCCAACTATCGCTTGAAAGTAAGAGTACTCAGTCTTATTACACTTAAAAGCGAAGCGCTTGTGTGCGTGCGTTTCTGCTGACGTTTTCCATCCTAACCTGACTGTGACGTGCGGAGTTTCGCTCGAAAACAGAGAGCCAACTCTTTTTATTTCTTTTTGACTTTTTCTGTTGAAGCTTCAAGTGTTTTGTCCGTTCTTGTTACTACCGTGACCTCAGCAAGGTTACCCATATACAATACTAGGCGTAAGAGTAGTCTCCTACTCAGACGTTCTCAGGGGTTCGTCACGCATTCCTCCCCGTCTGCGTGGGATCGATCAGCTAGCGTAAGAAAAAAGAAGGCAGAACAGCACTGCCGCCACCATCCTTTTAATACACCTCCACGCACGCTTTATCGCAACTGATACAATGTAATCAGAATACAACGTAATTTTCTTTCTTCTTGTTAATTTTTCCTCCTTTCAGGCAAAGAATCACCACGGGGACAAAGCCAAGTTTGACAGCAAATTGCGGCGGTTATTTGGTGGTGATGAGGAATTATGTTTGGGACGCCACAGAAACACCAACTAGCTGGCATTTTCTAGTGCTATAGAATTAGAACAGCCCATTTTTTTCTGTTGGAAGGGGGCTACTGTACACAGGCTAGAATATTATACGTAGTCACTTATTGTCTTTGACCTTTTAATTGAACCATTAATCCCATGGAGTCGTCAGTCTGTGTTCCCAAAATCCAACAGCCGGGGAGAAGATTAGTCAGTTCAGAAATTTTAACCAAGAAAGCAACGGAGGCAACTTTTCTATTAGACTACGAGTAGTCCCCCCATTTTTCCTCAGGGATAGTAGAGCGAGGGAAACGCGTCTCGCCTTTCTCGCGTGGGGTGATTTTCACGCGCGCTCGCGTTTCGCTCGCTCTACTATCCCTGAGGAAAAATGGGAGACTACTCATAGTCTACTTTTCTATGAAATCTCGGTAGAGTGTTTCTATCTCAGGATTCTATACCATCTGCGAAACTGTATAATATAAAAACTTATAAAATGGTATGTAGAAAAAAGATCACTAGGTTAACACAAATTAAATGGAGTTTTACCAATAAGAGCTGCTTTTTTCGCATCTCACTGCACTTATACGGCGGCGAAAGAACCTTTCTTTAGCCTCATTCCTCCTTTATCAGAGTGACCATCAGATAATCATGTTTGGCCATTACAGAGGCGTTATTCGCAAAAGAGCTGAATCACCTCTGTCTAATGTTGTCCAGTATACTGTACATCAGAAGCTCGAATAGAGCATCCAGTTGTATCGGACAATAATAATATGGTTTGTTTAGTTAACATTGACTTACACTGTACCTTGAACAATTTAGTTAACCCTGTTAAAGGAGCAGTTAGAATTATCAACACCCAACTAACTCCCTAAAAAGAAATAAATATTAAAACAAAAGCGTTGAACGATTTATTGAAACTGACGAGTCCGAAGTTTTCCCTCCACAGACTTAGAATTGTATAAAGTTTTGAAAGACTGCAAAAGCCGTGAACGAAGATCCCAAAAAAATATATAAAGTTTTCCCTCCACAGACTTAGAATTGTATACCATTTACGTCATTTACCAAAAAAAGAAAGATTTTCTCGGTTGGAAAGTAAATGGTATGCGCCTTCTTAGCACATTCCACTGGAAAATGTCCAAGCTGCAAATGCCTGTTTTCTCGGGCAAACAAAAGTTTTCAGTTCTTGCCCTCAGTTGAACCTGACTTCCGGTTCGGGTTCAGGCCCTCAAGACCGTGCGATGACGTATGAAGGCCTGGAAGAAATTGTCAATCCCATCCAACAGCATTTCCCACTGGAATCAAATATTTCCGAGATAAAGCGAGTCCACTCACGCTCTAACTTTCGACAGAAATGTTAACTTATGGCCTACGTACACACGTAACTGGGCAGAATTGCCACGCGTCGAGGCAACGCCCGCCAAGCCACCTAGGGAAAACCCCGCAGGATCTCAAATTCTTCCAAGCATAATAATGATGCAATCTGACGCAATAAATCCCGCCAGCCACCGCGGCTGCCGCGCAGGGTAGAAGACACTGAGTGTGATTGGCCATGTTTCATGTGACGTCAGGGGACTCCCCTGGCCTTAGCACATTGCTAAAATCACTTATGCTTATTCAACAATATTCTTTCTTGGTGAGTTGTAATTAAGTTATTCTTGGACATTTCTAAACCTTTGAAAGCATGAATTTTTCATTGGGGCACTTTATTCTTTTCTTGACATTAATGCAAAACTACGATGCCCGCCCACCTCCGTGTAAAGATGGAAAATTGTATGAAGAAATCATTTTTGCCTACATCAACTGCAGCGTCTGTCTCGCACAACCCCACTACAAGAACTGCAGGACATGTTGTCCCAGTGAGTTAAAGTGTATTTACTAGATTTGCTAGCTTTTATCAATATTACTGTATTGAGTTAGTTTTTTTTCTACCTGGTAAAATTTTCAGCGTCAGTTAAGCAAGTCATGACGAACATTTTCTCCACGTATTAGTGTTGGGCCATTTTATACCTATACAATCCAAAGGCGGTCCTATTATTTTACTTTGGGTTGTTGGATGAAGTGCGAAAGAGTCGGACAGTTCTTGTATCCTGTGTTGCTGTTAAGAGAGACCCTAATTGTTTGCTACTGGAGTGTGATCAATGAAGATTTATTTTTGGAACTCTTAGCACTTTGATAAAGATGAGATTGTGAATTTTGAGCCTCGTGAATAGAATGGATGAAAAAGACTTTTTTTCAGTCAGTGGTACTTTAAGGGGCACGCGGAATTTTTGTTCCAAGTTCGTGTCACTGACTGAAAAAAAAAACATCTTTCTCATCTTAGCGCTTCGGTCAGCATCTTTCTCAGTCCGCGGTAAGTCTTATTCAAGCCGTCCCAACCAGAAACAAATTATTGAACTGCTGGAACTGCTTTCTCAGCTTACTATTAATAGAAGTCGAAGGTTTGACCGTCTTAGTTTATGTCGTACTTTCCAGTGACGCAAAAAGTGTCCATTCTTAAATTTTATTTTTGCAAGAGAAAGTGTAAGTTTGCTGGTTTTCAGTCAATGTTTATTGACACTGTTTTGGGGCGTCTGTTGTGCATGGTATGCACTATTACATTTCGAGGGAAAAGTACCGAATCGCGTGACGGCATTTCGAACTTGTGCTTGCGGTTTATTGCGGCCACTTTCGAAATATCATATCACGGTTGAGCATTCCTCTATGACCTCTATCGCTCAGTTATATTTTTTAAAATTGAACACCCCAAAAAGACTTCATACGTCAATGAAAGGCATCAGTGACTATATTTTAGCTTTGTACTTATTGCCCTTTCGTAATTTGTTATGTCAGCTGCTAGCCATACAAACTTTACAGAAACGGGGCAAGTTGTATAGCCAGTTGCACTGAATGAAGACATCCAAAGTTTATTTTAAAGGTACTCTTAACTATGGCAAAAAGGCAAGTAAACTAACTTTAGGTCATTGTCAGCAATCATCGGACAAGATCAGAACTGCTTGACAAAAATGGTCTCCTCAACAATTTCCGCACCCGCTCTCCCTTACGCCCTGACTCTTTCCTCCCTGACACCGAAAAATACCCCACGCAAAATAACGTCAGAATTTGTGTCACGATAGATAAATGCGGTGGGAATGAATGTACTCCAACTGCGTGCAACTTTTTTATTTTCTCTCCAAATAGTGAATCAAACCAGTACTCAATACCATCAAACGATGACGACTTTAGTTCAGTCTAGCAATCGCCCAATTACGACAGCACCGGAGGATGAAGAAAGCTCGGCTTCTTCAGTGGATAAACCGTTCTTTCTGGCGAGAAAAAATCTCATATTTTTTGCAGTTGGGTTTTCCTCAGGTTTAATCACAGGCGCGATTCTGCTGTATATGTTTAAACGCTGTAGGAACCGTCGTTCAAGTGAAACCCCTGGACGTAAGTAACTGTCTAACTAACCCGACAAAGTGTTAGACGTGTAAATGCAGTCAAGCATCTTTTTGTTGTTTTGCTTAGTTAATTAGTAACGGAACGAGAAAAACATGTGGTTCCATAACTGTCTACTCCTTGTCCCTCTTCACTACTGACTAACTGAAACGAGACTAGTAAGATATGTACGGGTATTATCCCTCTCGCGGTGGCAGAACGTGAAGGAGACATGTGTACCGTGAATTTGGAAAGGTCCCGCGTACACGTAAAGACCGTAAATAGCCAATCATGCACAGAGCGTGTATTATTCATGCGGATAGATAAAACAAGTGTCTTTTCTTGATTATCTCAGGTTAGTTCTCGGAAATATCAAACATAGGCGTATAAAAAGGAGGGGAAGGGGGAAGGGGGACATTACAGAAAAGAGTGGGGGTGGGGTGGGAAGTCTTGAATTCTCCCACATTTACACCTGCCCGCAATGTCCAGTCTGTTCATACCAAAGCTCAGGGACGGCGGAGCCGGGGGGGGCTGGGGGGGCTTTAGCCCCCCCACTTTTGAGGAGGATGACATTTTTTTGTTTTTGTTTTAGTATATGGTACGTATAAAGAAATAAAAAAGGAGAACAAGAAAACGAAAGTATTCTCTTCAGGTTATTCCCCGAAAGAGGGTTGGAATACCTGAGGCGCGAGTTGGAGACTGGCGCGAGAAATTGTACAGGGCATGCTTGCTTGCATGCATGTGCTTGCTTCCCACAGACGCCGGGAAGCTTGTAAAAACCGCAGGTTAGCGTAGGAGACCGGAAGGCCGAGAAATAACCTCCAAAACATTGCTGTAAGCACTTAAAGTACCTTTTATTTCACGCTTTATCCAGGCTAATTATTTCAAGAAGTATCTTGCGGAGAATGCTGTAAACACGATTTCCGAGCCTCTAGATTTCAAAATTTTCTGGACGGGGGATGCCCCCAGACACCCCTACAAACTCGCGCCTGCGGCGCTCGTTTTCAGCTCCCCCCCCCCCCCCCCCCACTTAGAAATACGCTCCGCCGTCCCTGAAGCTTAAAAATAGTTTTTTAAAAACAAATTTTTATTTAAACACGGTTTAAATTTGTTTTATTAATGAGAGCTGATTACCCCACTTTGTCGGTTGTAAATTTTATTGCAATAACGTAACATGTTTAAATCAGCCTCGTCCCCCCCAGGGCTTTTCTCACTCCGTAAGGACGGGTAGGAGAGAACCCTTGGAACAAGGTTGGCTCTAAGGCCATGTGGTCGAGGTTGTGTCAAAGTTTGAATCCTGTGTAAAAGCCTGTGTTCTTATTTTTCTTTACATTGTTTTTCATTTTTTTAAATCCTCATTTGGTGTGAAAGGGGCGGCATAATTTAGATGTTAATTTACTTTAATTCTATCCCATAGCACCACAACAGGAGACGCAGCCAAGTCCGACAGCATCGCCTATAGTAATGGGTGGGAGTCCTGTTAGTGCTGAGAATACAGACATGCCAAAAACCTGATGACACTCCTTGCGGATAGCAGAATCAGAGCTTTTGTTGTAGAATATCAGAAAAAATATGACAATAAAAAGAGTTCAGCTTACTCAAAGGGTATTTTGAGTTTTTTGAAGTTTGGTGTCACCGATGGGCGTATTGTGCGTCAAATTACCGGATTCTAGGCTTTTTTAAGACCTTTTAAAAAACCAAGGGAGAATGATCTTTGATCCCCCCCGAGAAAAAATTCAGAATTTTTAATAACATCAGTCTTCTCGAGCCAGTCAATGAATACTATTAAGTCTCGCCTTGCGGACAACCCGACATAACGGACACCTCGATAAAACGGACAGCAACTAAATCCCCTGCGAAAACAAATCACAGACAGTTGAGTGAAATAATCTCCCGCTATTACAGACTCTCGCTAATGAGGACACTCAAGGTCCGCACAGTATCCGCTATAAATGGAGTAGACTGTATTACGGGCTTACTGACACTTTTTTCAGGTTCCGACATCACAAGTCTTTTTGTTTCAACTCTCGTTGTAACGCCCGAGCAGCATCTTAAAGGGGCTGTGTCACGGCAGTCCAGTTCATTTTGTTTTATTTTGCCAATTACTCGCCCTCAATCGCTATGGAACTTAAAGTATGCAAGGCAAAGAAATTACATGTAAATGACAAACTCAGAGATTAGACACAAACAAATATTACCCCTCAGCATTATTTTTGAAGCTGCAAACAGTAGAGATAATCTTTGAAAAACTGTTAGGCTGAACAGTTTTCAAAAACCCTAATTTCAATCTGCTTCAATCTTTTTCAGTTTTGCCCATCCCTGGCAGCTGTTGTATCCGTTGTGTCATTTTAACCTTCCTTTAATGTTTTAAGCGGTTATTTTTATGTTCCTTTTAATTTAACGGGCAGTTTTGCAATAACCTAATTTGGCTGAATTTCGTGACACAGCTCCTTTAATCTTTCACCATTCATTCAAAGCAGTAATTCATGCGTCTGTTATCATCGTCGTTGTCTTTTTGGCTGGATTTATGGTTTTGTCGTGAGCGATTGATCGAAATTGTTGTCGTTATTCCTCTATTGAAAATGTCCTCTAGAGAACTTTTCTCCCACAGCACCCAGCGCGCTCTCTCTCGACATTTTTTTAAAAAGTAAGAACACTGACGACGCGCGGTCCCGAGGTACGTGGCTTTTGACCGAAGGAGTCATCATTTGTGTTACTCGACAAGCCCCCGGTGAGATCTCGATCCTTTATGTATATGAGAGAGGTGGGGATGGTCGAACGAACAATATGACTGATCACACCTGAATTGGGATTAAGACCCTGCAGCTCAATGGGAGAAGACTCCCCGGCATAAAAGTGACGAGGAAGCTAGACGGAAAATTAGAATTTTAAAAACCTCCAAATTAAAGGAAACCAATCTGGGTGTGACTAGCCATGCTCTTGTTGCTGCTTGACCGCTAAATTAAAGGAGACTACACTTCAACACAGTATTGATGACGGTGTTTTTTTTATAAATATTTCTTTACGCACAACCTAAGCGATAGGACAACGCTTTTATTTGGGAGTCTCCCTCGGGAATTAGGAATGCATTACTTGGCCCCTGTTTTTGAAAAGCAAGTAAAAAACCATTGACCCCTAAACTCTTCTAAAACAGGCAGCCAGTTAAGAGATTCAGTAATTTTTAATTGCGATAAGCTGAGATATTGTTTGTTTCTTCCCGCACAACTAAAAATACCCGTATGGGAACACGGACACTACACTTTAAATCCCTATTCCCCCTTCCAGTCCACCCCGCCCTCTCCCCTAGGGGACGCAAGCCAATAATGGCTTCTAAGTGAAGTCTGGAGGCACGCATTTTAGCCAGGCACGTTGAAATATCCGTCCGCCATGCCTGAGAGCCTTACGCTGGGTCCTTCTCTCAAAATGGCAGCTTGCATGCAGCCTGTTGACGTGACGGGCCTT